>CM062808.1:716714650-717926316 GCA_031772625.1 Pinus tabuliformis
TCATCTTCATGTATTTTTCTTCCTAGGTAGTTTCTTTCTTTTAATGTTTTGCAATCATTTCTTGTAACTAACTTCCCAATAGAACCATAAATTGTTAGATTTGTGACCTTTCTTGATGACTACTTCAATGTTTATTGTTGTAAAACTAATGCACTAACAACTTTTGACCAACACCACTTTTCCATGGAACCTAGAGCAATTGGAACTATGCTAGCCAAACACTGTATCAGGACTAAAACTCAAGAATTAATCAAATAATTAATGTTAGGTCCCTATACTACTAGTGTAAGCCCTTATTGTTATTAGTGAAAACCCCTTATTATATTGTTGTGCCCATGTAGTCCTCATATTGTTATTATTGTGCCCCATAAAATCCCACTATTGTTATTGTTGTTCCCTTACATTATTATTGTTATGTCAACTTTGATTACATTATGACCCCTTAGACTCCTATATATAGAAAGGAGGTCTTGTCATTTGTATCATCCAAGAATTGTTCATTTGTGTAATGTAAAGGAGGTTACCCCATCGAAGAGGCTGATTTCTAAGGCGTTGATCTATCTTTTCTATCTTTTTGTGAGCTGGTTTCATAACATTTGGTATCAGAGCTTTGGATTCTAGGATTTCATTGCTCCAAACAGGTCATCATGGAATTTTCGATATAACTTTTTTTCTACGAAGTTTCAGAAGAAAAAAAAACCCATTTGAGCCTACGTCGTGGTGAAGCTTGGGCCTAATTTTTTTTTTTTTTTTTTTTTCACTATATTGTCGGAGATATAGTCCAAGACATTTAGGGTTTTTGCAGGCTCCCGAATTACATTCCAAACAAGTGACCTGGGGAAACTCGTCATAACGTTCTCTCTAAGCATCAAATTGAGATTTCGTAAGAAGCTACAGAAAGAGGATGGACTGTACTTTTTTGTGTATTATTTTTAGGTTTGAAGGTTGAAACAGTAATACGTGGCCCTTCGTACAAGTTCGCTCTAGTGAAAAAGTATGTAAGCATGTCATCTTGGGATATTGGGCATAACTCTTTCTTGGAGAATCCAATTTCAATCAGACTGGTGGCATTGGAAAGAGGACACAGAGGGCTACTGTAGGTCGCAATTTCAGACCTTGGAGATCTGAAATTACAGAGTTACAGTCGTTTTAAGATTGAACTCCTAAAATCAAGAAAAGGTGATATGAGGATGTTTGATGGCAAAGATCCAGTAATTTGGATACTACAGATGGAGCAATATTTTGATCTACATAATGTATAGTTGTTACAAAAGGTACATATTGCATCTTTATATTCAGAATCGAATTTATTTTTATGGTATAAAGGGATTTTTTCTCGTAAACCACTTGTCACTTGGTCAATTTTCACGGAGGAAATGATAGCACATTATGAGGATACAAAGGCAACACCTTCTTTAACCAATTGATAAATCTCAAACAAAAGGGTTCAATGGAAGAGCACATTGAGGACTTCCAAAAATTGAATATAAGGGTAAATGATATTCCAGAGAAGCAAAGGATTGATGTCTTCATAGGGACTTTAAAGGATAGCATTCAACATAAGGTTCGTCTTTGGGAACCTGATTGATTGGAGAAGGCATTAAGGTTGGCAAGAAAAATTGAAAGCGAAATTATGGAAGCAAGGAATCCTACCACTTAGAACTATAAATATGGAAGTGTTTTTGCTCCTAGCCTTCCACAACCTACAAGGTTTACACCAAAACAACTGGAAGAAAAAAGAGAAAAAGGGCTTTGTTACTGTTGGGCCTCAGTTTTGATCTTATTTTGCTTTGAGAAACTTACCTAACCACCCATTTTTCCTTCATTTTCACTCCATCCATTCCATTTTAATGAATATTTGATGTCTAAATCAGGTATTTAGCTTTAATTTGTCAATTTCTAAAGTTTTTATAAAAGTTTGATTTTAAGTGCAATTTTGGCAATTTCAGAAATTCCCGTAATCACTTCATGGTTGATATGGATGCAGGCCACTTCAGCACGAATGGGATGCATGAATGGAAAGCTTGGGAACTAGGACCAAGCCACCTATGCTTGGTTCCAACAGAACGAGCTTTATTATGCCTATTTGGAGCTAGTCAATCATGACTAGTCATCCAGAAATCCCATCTAAATAGGGCAGTTTTGAGATTCCATGATATTAGTCATATTTCTTGGGATGAGAGGAGTGGATTCGACTTGGATAGGTGGCTTAGAGTAGATAAGATTGTTAGAGTAAATGTAGATCAGTTGGTTTCATGAAGCTCCTTATTTAAGAGCCACAACTTTGATGGCTCAAGATATTGACTTATGATACTTTTATGCTGTAATATTTTTGGTTTGAAGACTTAATTTGAAGACTTGTGTTACTCTCATTTTTGCTGCTCAATACATGGATGTGTGACTGATATAAAGCTTCTGATATCATCTTCAAAAGTGTGCAAGGAAAGGGTGGAGGGCCCCCACTCCAAGCTAAGTACACTTCCAAGTTAAACTAGTTTTATTTCATTGCAAATCTGGTTGATGGTAGCTTTAGTTTTTCAAAGTCTTATTTCAGATTGTCTTATGGTTATTCATAGTGATTGATTTCATTTGTTAATGGTTTATTCATCATCTAATTGAGTTGGAAAACAAGTGTTCAAGTTGGGCATTCCCTCTATGAAATGGTGAAGCAGAACTAGTCTCTTTGTTTACATGCAAATAGTTTGTTTCCATTTAGATTTATATCTTGAGATGAATGAGTTATGATGGAAAACTTTAAGTGTCTCTTAAGTTAAGAGCCTTTTTCATGTGTAATTTATGCATCTTGAGTTTTTGGTTACAATCTCTAATTCATTAAGTAATAACTGAGGTGGAAGTGGACTTCTTGAGTTCAAGAACCCTTTCAATGTTTTCTCTTTTGAGCTGATTGAATTAGAGTTATCAGATATATTCTCTTTAGTTTTTAATCATTTATCTTTCAAAATTTGGTTATATTAGATCTTCACAAATAGTGAATTTGCCTCAAAGGATAAACAACCCGGATTGATAGTAAATAATTGTGTTAATTTAGGAACATAAATTAGCTCAACATTTTGGCGCCGTTGCTGAGGAGGCAAATATCGGCATAGTCAATAGAGAGATAAAATCCAAAATACACAAAAACATTAGTTACATTTCATTTCTTTAATTATGTTTCTTTATGCCTAGAGTTAGAGATCCTCAAGGTAGATTTATCAAAAAACCCCCCAACAAAAACATAAAATAACAAAATCCATTTGCAAGACAAGATCTAAAGAATAATGTTAAAAAAATCATTTAGAGAAGGAGGGTATGCTACCACAAAACTATTTTCAAGTCCTTGTCCTCAATTTAGAATGCTCACTAGGGTTGAATCTTTATGTCAAAGGATAGAAGAGCAACAAAACATCCATGAAGATGATCCATGGGAAGAGAACCTAGAACTTTCTTCTAGCTATCTTTGTGAGGAGGTGAATGAATCATGGATCACAGGCAATGAAGATCAAACATTAGAGCCAGAAATTGAAGAATTTCTAGCAAGTATATCACACGATCCCTTGTGCATACAAGATTTTGAACAAGTACCACAAGAAGAGTTTTGTGCTATGACAATTAATGAGAACCAAGCAGACAAAGATCATCTTAAAACTTGGTTTCAACTAGTCATTAGCCCACAACACTACTCCATTATTCAACATTCTTTCTTATCAAATCTTAATGATCAAATAAATCTTCATGTCCAAAATTCCATTAAAGTATATTTTTCAAATTTGGATATGAGTTTACTTATGATCTTGTTGCGAAAATGGATGCATTGGAAATTCTCTTATACTTGAGAGAATGGATTATCTTTCTAAAATAGAATAGGATAGAATATAATAAATAAACAAGTGGAATAAATTTGCAATAAGACTTCCATAATAAATTTGTTTCAAACAATTTCTTCAAATCATTGTTCAATATTCATTTGAAAGGACTACATGGCAAAATGCAGTAAGACCAAGCCTATTTTGGGTAACCATATAGGATCATTTTGAAATCATGGTTTATTTTACATATATCTTGAAATCTAGTTTTGAAATCCATTTTGAAGTTCTCAATTCATATCACAAATAAAAATGTGATCAAAATCAAAACTAGGTCTCAAGTGAAATGTTGAAAACAGAGTTAGTACAGCCTATATTTGAAGTGTCTAATGGAAACATTTTTATCTGAAATTCATAGGGAAGATAGCCCTTTGAATCTAGTTTCAAAATCAATTTGAATCACTTCAATCAGGCATCATATGAAAAAGTTATTCTTGAAATACTAACTGTTTGTCGAAAAATCTGCATGGTGACAATTCTAGGTCTTGACTGTTCATTGGCATATTTGACATACCAAATCATCTTCTTTTCAAAACCTTTTTATATGGGAAAGATATCTCCAAGTCTAGTTTAAGACACAATTTGAATCATCCCATTTGGAAGTGAAATGAAAAAGTTATGCCACATTTAGTGACTGCATGTCTTCAAACCAGCATAGTAAAACTCTGCCTCCTAGGCCTGTTCATCACCAATTTTGTGATATCAAGCCTAATAATTTTTAAAACCTGTTTCTACTGGAAATACAAAAATGAATCTAATTTAATCTCCACGTGGAATCACATTGATCTGATCTTTATCGAAGAAGTTACGCTTCAAATAGTGACTGTTGGTCTAGTTAAAAAATAACAAGAAGCTCTATCAAACATGGCATTCCTTATAATTTTTACCATATCATTTTATATCATTTTGAAAACCTGTTTATACAGGAGGTAGCCATATGAATTCACTTCAACTTGGCTTTGGAATCACTCTAATTGGATATCAAACAAATATTTTGTAAACAAAATACTGCTAGGAGGTCTAGGCTGGCCACCATTCCTCAAAAGTGTAAATAAATGCATTTTGTTTGCATATCATATTTGGACTTGTTTTCTAAGAAATGCTTGTAATGATTTACATGTTTATTGGAAGAAGAGAGACTTTACACCTCTCTTCCTCCATCATCTAATGTTGTATTGCAGGCAAGTGCTATGTTTTTGCAGGTCATAGGAAGAATGAAGGAGTGAACTCTATAGATGATGTAATTTTCCAAATCAAATTCATATTTCAGAATATGAATACAAATGTTCAAGTCAAAGAAAAGTGAAGATACATCTGATGTTGAGTTCATTCAATGAAACTCAAACTCTTGAAGCTTGCTCTTCAATGTTGACCAACAGCACCACCAAACCCTACAACATGATCGAGATCAAGGCAAAAAGACATGAAGACAATCATTAGAAGAAGCAGTCAAGTTCAGTACCATGTCAAGTCACATCAATCTTCAAAGAAGCCTTTTATATTGAATTCATATTGTTCATGATTTGATCATCATCATTTGTTCATGATTTGAATTCATATTGTTCATCATCCATACTGTATGATAAGCTCCATGACCAAGCATGTTGAAGTCCAGACTTACTACTACATTATGACTTCAATATAACCTATTTCCATAAGCTTTTCATACATCCCTACTCCATTACATCCCACCTCCATCTAGAAAAAAAAAAAAAAAAAAAAAAAAAAAAAGAGAAAAAGATATAAAAAAAAAAAAAAAACATAAAAAAATTGGTTTGCTGGTGAAAACCAGGCAACTGGCACCATGCAAACTCGAATTCATAGGGGAAAACCAGGGAAACCTGGACTCTATGAATTCTATATTCTTGTTTTACTATTCTCACACAATTTTAATGCAGGACCTTTCCACAATTGACTTGAGGACAAGTCAAACTTTCAGCAAGGGAGAGTCTTGTAGCAAGCTTTTAGCTGCCACAGCTAAGGGATTGTGTTGTCCACTTTGGACCTGAAGCAAATTTGTTGCAGCAGAACCTGAAGGGACCTGAGTTGAAACATCATTACAGAAGGGACCTGAAGCAAACATTAGTTGCAGCAGATCAAATCATTCCAGAAGCATTGTAGAGGGACCTGAGATGAAATAGTATTGCAGAGGGACCTGAAGCAAACATTAGCTGCAGCAGATCACAATATACCAGAAGCATTGCAGAGGGACCTGAAAGGAAAACATTATTCAAAGGGACCTGAACAATTCAAGAAATGGAGCATAGTGAACAAGGAGCAGTAATAAAAGTCTACTTTTCATCTATCCACAGCATTCAACATTCCACCTGTACAAACAACATTCAACATTCCACCTATACAAATAGCATTCAAGGGAGTATATTCATAGCCATTTTGTGCTTGAAATTCAAATTTTTTTTAGAAACTTTTAGTTTTGATCTAATTGAAGTTAGTATCTGCAAATATTCATTAATATTCATTCCCAATATATACCCCAACATCCCTATACATATTCCATTTCATTCACATACATTCCCTATACATCTTTTTAATAACCCTAGGTATTTTCCTTAAACGCAAAAGGATCAAGCTAGGACAACTCTTTTCACCTGCACATGAACTCAGAGCATTAGAATGATTATAATTTTAAACATGACCCCAATGGTCATTTTAAAATTATAAAGCTATGTTATAAAAGGTATGCGCTATATAAGTCAAAAAAAAGAAAAAAGAAGAGCATTAAACATAAGTTAGTGGAGGCCGTAAGTATGTGTTATATAAGTAAAAAAAGCATTAAATATAAGTAAGTGGAAATGCTTATAAAGTTTATATATGAGCGCTAAAGTTATTTTCCAAATATACTTTAGCCATATGGAGATGCTTATATACACAAATCAAATGCGCATATAACATAGTTATAAAGGGTAATGGAATGATACATAGTGGAGGCCGTAAGCATTCAAATACGATGGTAAGAGAGGATGATATTTAAACAAGTTATGGCATATATATTTCAAAAGCACCAAACTATGGTATAACATTTAAAATGCAAAGGTTATGAAGTTAAACCATAAGCTTTGGGCGCATATCGTAAGGAATGCAAGGAATATTATTTGCAACCAGCTGAATGATAATAATCAAATATCATTGCAATGAAGGCGCACGATGGTGGCCATAATCAATGAGGACGGCCATGTAACCACGCATACCAACACCAATGAATGAAACGCAGGGTACAGTGAAGAAACGGTCATAAACCAACCTCCCCTGCGCAGTTCAAACCACAATTCCTCATTGCCATAGCTCAGAAAATCGTGTTTGAAGCCGAAACATAGTAAAAGGAGAAAGGAGTGTATTGAGGTGATTTTAAAGACAAAATCTGAGTCGTATGAGTGGAGAAAGCCGAGTTTTGCAAGCAAACAAGGTAAGACTGGAGTTTATTTCGCTCGGCGACTGTAGATAGGTATGAGTCCTCGCCATTAACTCACAGATTTTGTTGCTTTGCCACCAGTTCGACTGACCGAAGAAGGAGGGATTTGAAGTGCGTGTTTGCATCCCACGCGGCCAGTGACAGTCAGGTAACACTGAAACCGGGATAACTCCAAGTTTGCAGCACGTATGGATAGACTAAACGGATTTTTATGCGTAAATAATGGTGTGGAAACAGTGGTCAATCGCCCAACATTTAAGTTTTAAACATTGCATGCATAACACGATAGTCATTTTGAGTTAAATATGGAATATGAAGCCGTAAACCCGGAGAGTTAGTTTGAGTAGGAGAAGCAGGAAGCGTTAAAGGCTATTTATGTACGCACTGCTTGTTTACTGTTGTTTCATATTCCTTTTTGCTGCGCGCTAGTCTCTGTCATATGCATGTGAATATGTGGTTCGACCAGAACAGAGGACGCATTAAAATCACAGAGTGTTGTCATATGTGTGTTGAACGCATTAAAACAGATTGTTGAGCGTTGTTGTATGTGTATGGGCTGCCAAACCGAGAAACGCATTGGTATATGCCGAGAGGGGTGGATTGTCAAATGAAAAGCAGAGGAATGCTGTAGATTGCGCACATTTCAAATGCATTCATGCCTTAGTGCGCCTCTTTGTATCGAAATTTTAATGTATTTGTGCCATATACAGAGGATTGAAACGCATAGGATTGCCTGCATACATGCTATGTTGACTCTCAAATTTAGTTGAATGCCAAAATTTGCATTGTTTGTGCCTTGAGGCCGAGAGTTTTATAGTCTGCGTTTTAAAAATTTTGTTTGACATTTGTTATAAGCAGTGAATATGATGAGGCCGAGCGCATGTGATTAGTACTCTAGGCTTATAACTCTCTGTGCATTATACAGTCATATTTTTATAAAAAAATGATGAGAAGGATTAGGCCGAGAATGTTTTGGAATATTTCTTGAGAGGCCGAGAGTAATTTGCACGTTATACAGTCAATTTTGTTGAGAATTTCTTGAGAGGCCGAGAGCAATTTGTGCATTACACAGTCATTTTTTTTTTTTTTTTGTGAATAGGCAGAGAATGTTTTTGAAGATCTCTTGAGAGGCCGAGAGCAAAAATTTTGTAAGTTTTTTTTTTAAATACACAGTAACGCATGTTATTTTGAGCTAAGAAAACATGGTTATTGCTGCATGTGTATTTAATTTTCAAAAACAAACAGAGAACAGTGTATTGATAGGAGATATTCAGGTGTTGTTGCCTTAAACAGGGAATTGAAACAGAGTTTGTGCAGAGGAAAGACAGCAGAGGTTAAAGAGGACAGAGTCAAACAGATTAAAGTTGAGTCAGAGGAGGAAGGTAAGCCTCGTTGCTTCTACAATTTCATTTAAAAACAATAGTCATAATTTTTGTTAAAATGAAGTTAGTAACAGCAGAGGATTATATTGATTGGTTCACAGAAATCATGACAAACCGGGTAGAACCAAAATTTCAAATAGAAAGCTGGGGAAAGGAAACTGTAGAAAAATTGTATCAGTCAGGGATGATAGGATTTCTACAGAAGTTTAATGGCCATTCTGAGCAGATAACCAAAGATTTCATCAATAATTTCAGCCAAGACCAAACTCAAGTAGGAGAAATCATTGTCCCCGTAACTCAAGAGTACTTGTCCAAAGCCTTAGAGTTGCCGATGATAGGGGAGAAGTATCACAAAGGTTTACATTTCAAGGAGAAAGCGTGGACTTTCTTCCTTGAAAAGAACCGAAAGGGGACATTTGATAGAACTAAAGGGATACCCAGGGAGTGGTTTAATGAACCATGGGGGGAACTGGTCTTGGTTATTCAAAAATTCTTGACATGTGATCGTGGATACAACATTGCTCATTTATATCATGTTAGATTACTACAGCATATCAAAGGGGATGATAGAATTAACTTACCATATTTCCTGTACAAAAGTCTTGTCAAAATGATTGAAACAGTGAAACAAGAGCATAGGCCAAGGTCAGCACAGATATATCATCAGGGACTAATTAAAATCTTAGTGGAACACCAGGTGAAATCAAAGGGCCTAGAATGGAAAGAATTCATGCATAAAAATCATTTTACTGAACAACTTATTGATATACAGGACAAAGTAGAGCAGGAAAACAGAAGCATGATGAATTCTCCCCTATATCCAAGAACAAGAGCTAGAAATATGGCCATGCATGAGACTGAAACATCTGTTATGTCTATTCCTAGGAATAGAAATTCTATTGATCTTGAAAAAGAAGTAGAAGCTTATTCTCGTAGAAAACCAGAAGAACAGGATATATCACAAGAACCCCTTGGAAGGGACTCCATATATGATAATGATGCAGGAGAATCATTAATGAAAACCACCCAGGATTTTGAAAAGGAAATTAATTTGGCCAAAATCCAAGACTTAACTGATCAGATAGAAATAAGCAAAATTGTGGAAAAGCAATTAAAATCAGAGAATAAGGCACAGAAAAAGGACAATGCAAAGCTAATGAAAACAAATGAAAAGTTACAAGAAGAAATAAGCAGGTTGAAAAGGAGAAATGAATTGCTTTCCAAATAGGCATTCCAATGGTTAAAGGACAAAAATATGTGGCAAGCTAAATATGAAAAACAAAAGGTTAAAGCAGCAATGTTAAAGGCACAGCAGGAATCAGAATCTGATTGTTTGAACAGGGAAACAACTACAGGTACAGCATCCACTTCAGAGGGCAGAAGGTCCAAGAGAAGCAAGCAAGCATGGGGACATGCTTGATCATAAGCATGGGAGAGATGTTGGGCCTCAGTTTTGATCTTATTTTGCTTTGAGAAACTTACCTAACCACCCATTTTTCCTTCATTTTCACTCCATCCATTCCATTTTAATGAATATTTGATGTCTAATCAGGTGTTTAGCTTTAATTTGTCAATTTCTAAAGTTTTTATAAAAGTTTGATTTTAAGTGCAATTTTGGCAATTTCAGAAATTCCCGTAATCACTTCATGGTTGATATGGATGCAGGCCACTTCAGCATGAATGGGATGCATGAATGGAAAGCTTGGGAACTAGGACCAAGCCACCTATGCTTGGTTCCAACAGAACGAGCTTTATTATGCCTATTTGGAGCTAGTCAATCATGACTAGTCATCCAGAAATCCCATCTAAATAGGGCAGTTTTGAGATTCCATGATATTAGTCATATTTCTTGGGATGAGAGGAGTGGATTCGACTTGGATAGGTGGCTTAGAGTAGATAAGATTGTTAGAGTAAATGTAGATCAGTTGGTTTCATGAAGCTCCTTATTTAAGAGCCACAACTTTGATGGCTCAAGATATTGACTTATGATACTTTTATGCTGTAATATTTTTGGTTTGAAGACTTAATTTGAAGACTTGTGTTACTCTCATTTTTGCTGCTCAATACATGGATGTGTGACTGATATAAAGCTTCTGATATCATCTTCAAAAGTGTGCAAGGCAAGGATGGAGGGCCCCCACTCCAAGCTAAGTACACTTCCAAGTTAAACTAGTTTTATTTCATTGCAAATCTGGTTGATGGTAGCTTTAGTTTTTCAAAGTCTTATTTCAGATTGTCTTATGGTTATTCATAGTGATTGATTTAATTTGTTAATGGTTTATTCATCATCTAATTGAGTTGGAAAACAAGTGTTCAAGTTGGGCATTCCCTCTATGAAATGGTGAAGCAGAACTAGTCTCTTTGTTTACATGCAAATAGTTTGTTTCCATTTAGATTTATATCTTGAGATGAATGAGTTATGATGGAAAACTTTAAGTGTCTCTTAAGTTAAGAGCCTTTTTCATGTGTAATTTATGCATCTTGAGTTTTTTGTTACAATCTCTAATTCATTAAGTAATAACTGAGGTGGAAGTGGACTTCTTGAGTTCAAGAACCCTTTCAATGTTTTCTCTTTTGAGCTGATTGAATTAGAGTTATCAGATATATTCTCTTTAGTTTTTAATCATTTATCTTTCAAAATTTGGTTATATTAGATCTTCACAAATAGTGAATTTGCCTCAAAGGATAAACAACCCGGATTGATAGTAAATAATTGTGTTAATTTAGGAACATAAATTAGCTCAACATTTTGGCACCGTTGCCGGGGAGGCAAATATCGGCATAGTCAATAGAGAGATAAAATCCAAAATATACAAAAACATTAGTTACATTTCATTTCTTTAATTATGTTTCTTTATGCCTAGAGTTAGAGATCCTCAAGGTAGATTTATCAAAAACCCCCCAACAAAAACATAAAATAAAAAAAAATAACTACAAAATCCATTCGCAAGACAAGATCTAAAGAATAATGTTAAAAAAATCATTTAGAGAAGGAGGGTATGCTACCACAAAACTATTTTCAAGTCCTTGTCCTCAATTTAGAATGCTCACTAGGGTTGAATCTTTATGTCAAAGGATAGAAGAGCAACAAAACATCCATGAAGATGATCCATGGGAAGAGAACCTAGAACTTTCTTCTAGCTATCTTTGTGAGGAGGTGAATGAATCATGGATCACAGGCAATGAAGATCAAACATTAGAGCCAGAAATTGAAGAATTTATAGCAAGTATATCACACGATCCCTTGTGCATACAAGATTTTGAACAAGTACCACAAAAAGAGTTTTGTGCTATGACAATTAATGAGAACCAAGCAGACAAAGATCATCTTAAAACTTGGTTTCAACTAGTCATTAGCCCACAACACTACTCCATTATTCAACATTCTTTCTCATCAAATCTTAATGATCAAATAAATCTTCATGTCCAAAATTCCATTAAAGTATATTTTTCAAATTTGGATATGAGTTTACTTATGATCTTGTTGCGAAAATGGATGCATTGGAAATTCTCTTATACTTGAGAGAATGGATTATCTTTCTAAAATAGAATAGGATAGAATAGAATAAATAAACAAGTGGAATAAATTCGCAATAAGACTTCCATAATAAATTTGTTTCAAACAATTTCTTCAAATCATTGTTCAATATTCATTTGAAAGGACTACATGGCAAAATGCAGTAAGACCAAGCCTATTTTGGGTAACCATATAGGATCATTTTGAAATCATGGTTTATTTTACATATATCTTGAAATCTAGTTTTGAAATCCATTTTGAAGTTCTCAACTCATATCACGAATAAAAATGTGATCAAAATCAAAACTAGGTCTCAAGTGAAATGTTGAAAAAAGAGTTAGTACAGCCTATATTTGAAGTGTCTAATGGAAACATTTTTATCTGAAATTCATAGGGAAGATAGCCCTTTGAATCTAGTTTCAAAATTAATTTGAATCACTTCAATCAGGCATCATATGAAAAAGTTATTCTTGAAATACTAAATGTTTGTCGAAAAATCTGCATGGTGACAATTCTAGGTCTTGACTGTTCATTGGTATATTTGACATACCAAATCATCTTCTTTTCAAAACCTTTTTATATGGGAAAGATATCTCCAAGTCTAGTTTAAGACACAATTTGAATCATCCCATTTGGAAGTGAAATGAAAAATTTATGCCACATTTAGTGACTGCATGTCTTCAAACCAGCATAGTAAAACTCTGCCTCCTAGGCCTGTTCATCACCAATTTTGTGATATCAAGCCTAAGAATTTTTAAAACCTGTTTCTACTGGAAATACAAAAATGAATCTAATTTAATCTCCACGTGGAGTCACATTGATCTGATTTTTATCGAAGAAGTTACGCTTCAAATAGTGACTGTTGGTCTAGATAAAAAATAACAAGAAGCTCTATCAAACATGGCATTCCTTATAATTTTTACCATATCATTTATACAGGAGGTAGCCATATGAATTCACTTCAACTTGGCTTTGGAATCACTCTAATTGGATATCAAACAAATAGTTTGTAAACAAAATACCGCTAGGAGGTCTAGGCTGGCCACCATTCCTCAAAAGTGTAAATAAATGCATTTTGTTTGCATATCATATTTGGACTTGTTTTCTAAGCAATGCTTGTAATGATTTACATGTTTATTGGAAGAAGAGAGACTTTACACCTCTCTTCCTCCATCATCTAATGTTGTATTGCAGGCAAGTGCTATGTTTTTGCAGGTCATAGGAAGAATGAAGGAGTGAACTCCATAGATGAAGTAATTTTCCAAATCAAATTCATATTTCAGAATATGAATACAAATGTTCAAGTCAAAGAAAAGTGAAGATACATCTGATGTTGAGTTCATTCAATGAAACTCAAACTCTTGAAGCTTGCTCTTCAATGTTGACCAACAGCACCACCAAACCCTACAACATGATCGAGATCAAGGCAAAAAGACATGAAGACAATCATTAGAAGAAGCAGTCAAGTTCAGTTACTCCAAATGTGCAAGCCTCCACTCCAGGGCTTCGCTATCCGTCGTACCTGTGAGTGCTACTATGCGCAAACTAAGCACAATATACTCCATTGGCATTACGGCTTCCACTCCATAGACCAACTGGAAAGGTGTTTGTCCCGTCAATTTCTTGCAGGTTGTCCTAGAAGCCGATAATACTGCAGGTATGTGCAAGTCCCAATCACTTCGCTACGCATTGCATACTTTGGTCAGCGCAGTCTCTAGTATTTTGTTAAATGCTTCTACTGTCCCATTGGCTTGTGGGTGATATGGTGTGCTTTTCTGATGATACACCTGAAACTCTTCTGTTAGTGTGCTGATTGTTTCGTTCAGGAAATGTGTACTGTGATCGCTCATCAAGATCTTCGGACATCCAAATCATGTCAATACATGTTCAAATAGAAACTTTGTAGCCGTGGCGGTCATGCAATCTTTTACCAGCTATGCTTCTTCCCAACAAGTCAGGTACTCTATCGCAGTGATAATGTATCTCATGCTTGTCTTTCCCTGAGGTTTGATAGGTCCTACAAAGTCAATCGCCCACTTTTCAAAGGGTTGCAGCGTCATTTGCAGATTCAAAGGCATCTCGTCCCTCCGTGATGGTTTACCTATTCTTTGACATACATCACATGCCTTGCAATGTGCTTTTGAATCCCGATGAAGGGTTAGCCACCACAACCCTGCACAGAGAATCTTTTGTGTGGTCGCTCACCTTGCATAATGCCCTCCCGCAGTGCCCCCATGCGCATCCGCGAGGATATGACTTCATTCAAATTCAGGTACATCCCTTCACAGTATCTCATCATTGCCTATCTTGTATAAGTTCCCCACGATGATAGAAAAATCTGCCTCACGCACCACCAGTTCCTTCTTCTGCTAGATGGAGTACTCTTTCGACGCAGTTCTAGTCGTGAGAAAGTGGATTATGTCTTCAAAGTGTCCATCTGCTACGCACACAGTAAAGAGTTGTGTTTTAGGTAATCCTTCCTCTAGACTAGTAGGTCCCTCTCCTATCTCAATGCGCAACAGGTGATCCGGTCCCGCGTTCAGGCGCCCAGGCTTCACAACGACTTCAAAATCATATTATTGGAACAATAAAATCCACCTGCATATGTGTCCCCCCAACACAGGCTTGTTGACCAAGTATTTTAGTGTCGAATGATCAGTATACATATTGAAGTGTCCCCTTAGCAAATAGTGCCGATATTTTTGGAGCGCGTACACCATAGACAATCCCTTGCATTCAGTTGTGGAATAGTTCTTTTCTGCTTTATAAAACCTGTGAATCGCAAACACGATAGCGTGATCCAAGCCCTCTCCACCCTCCTGTGTTAGTATCACTCCTAGCGCCATACACGATGTGTCAACATGGACATGAAACTCCTCGTCCCATTTCAGGAAGACCAGGATCAGCGCAGAGGCCATTTTTTCTTTTAGTACATCCAGGCTTTTCTTGCAGTCATTGTTCCAATAGAATGTGACATATTTTTTCAACAGCTTCTCCATTGGCACAACGATCTGGGCATAGCTTTTGATGAACTCCCTGTAGTACCCCGTATGTCCCAGGGTAGCGCGCAACTGTTTCACACTTCGCGGCACTTCCAAATTCAGAATCACCGCAATTTTTGTGGGGTCTACCATTAGTCCCTGTCTGCAAACCACATGTCCCAACAGGTTCCCAAAAGGAATGAGGAACGTACACTTCTTGAGTTTCAACGAGATTTCATGTCTTCAGCAGATATCCAACATCAATCGTAAGCTCGCTACATGGTGCTTAACCAGTCCAAATACAATCCAATCATCTAGATAAACCTCCAGGAACTTGTGGATATATTCTTTGAATGCTGCAACAACTATGCGCGAAAAGATTACCGACGTATTCTTCAATCCAAATGGCATAACAATGTATTGAAATCAGCCCCACTCAGTTGCGAAGGTTGTCTTACTCCTATCTTTCGGCGGGATATTGATCTAGTGTTAGCCTGAGAAGCCATCAGTGAGAGTATATGCTTCCTGCCCACCGAAATTTTCCAATACTTCATCTGTGAACGGGGTTGGGAATGGATCATGCACACACACGTCATTCAATTCTATAAGGTCCACACAGATTCTTATCTCTCCGTTTTGCTTCTTTTCCTGCACTACCATAGGTCTTACCCAATCATATTCTTCCACTGGATCAATGATTCTAGCTGCAAGCATTTTGTCTAGTTCTACGCGGACCTTCTCCTTGTATTTTGGATTCAAGTGGTAAGGCCTCTTCTTAACTGTCTTCATGTCAGGCTTTAATGTGATCCACATCATTCCTAAATCTCCTATGATTCCTTTTAAGTCTGTGATCTTGGTCGGGAATAGGTCCTGGTATTCGCGGAGTAACTTAGTGACCTTATCCACCATCGCGTCATCCCAGTAGTTGCCGAGCGTTGCATACTTAGGTTCGGCTTCTGTACCGATGTTTACCTACTTTGTCTTGACTGACACGGTTATGTCAGGGTCTTTAATCAGTGGTCCTTGAACCTCGTGATGGCCTTCAGTTTCTGGAATGTTAACTTTTTGTAGATCCTCGTCGTCTTCTTCAGTATTTACATTATAACACTCCAGCGCAGCTCAACTGAGTAGCCCATTTAGGTTGATTCAATTCTATTGGCTCATGTGGTATTTTAAATATAGTTGCTTTTACTGCTTGTAACGCGTCATCAATAGTGTCCCACCAACGATCCTCAAACATGAAGGTTAACAATAACACTTTGTGCACGATATCCCATTCACTCGTCCCATGGCAGAGCTCCATCTCTATATACCAATTCATGGGTATAACATCTAGGGTATGACAGAACAGGTGCACCCACTCAGGTTGTAGCTCTTCCCCATAGACCTTTGTCCAATTGCTGAGGTGCACGCGTGGATCATCCCGTCCGTCATACTTGTCTGTTAGTCGCATCTAAGGCTTCCCAAAATGCATGTGCGTCATTCTCCTTCATTCATGCTAGTCCTCAAAGCTTCCTTGGTGTGTACCCCACCACCTCGCAGGAGTAATGCGTAGTACCCATTTCAAAGCCTCGAAACGTTGCTGTTCCAACACCTCTCTTTCAAATCTGTTCAGAAAGGCATCTACCTCGCTTAACCCATAATAAGTAGGTAGATCCCTTACTTCTGTTGATACGCACTGCAGTGATCTTGTCATCATGTTGCAATTCAGCGTGGTTACCTTGTGTAACCAGTTCAGCCATCGCTCTATCTCTTCATCCGAATCCATCGTACAGGAGCTTTCACGCTCCCATGAGATTCGTCCATCCGTGGTGGGATTTACCCAATCTTGCTCTCGCATGGTTATCTTGTAGATGCAGTCTAAGTTGTCGTTGCTTTCATAGTCACGCACTGGCTCCGTGTAGCACGATCCTTCTGCAAGGTCCAAAGGTACGACTACGTGCAACGAATTTTTCTCAAAAATCATCTCGTGTTTCTTCAGATTTATCACCCCGTTCATGTCAGTAGCCCAATCAATTCCTAGAAGCGCAGGGTAAGGATTGTTGTCATCAATAATCTATATCACTTCAAAGTCTGCTAGCACGCTTACTCCTTCAATATCCATGGTGATTCCCTGCGATCTCCCCATAGGTATGATATTTTGTTGGTTCGCCATTCACAACTGGATAGGAAACCATTGTAGCGTAGGCCTTCCCATGCGCTCCCATGTTTGCTTCGGCAGAATGTTCGTGTCTGATCCTAAATCTAAAATCACTTGGTCCATCTCGTATTATCCAATCTGCGTGGTCAATCTCATTTCTCTTCCCATCCTCGTTGAATGCTTTCCAATCTTCGGAACTACGCGCAGTTCTCTTGGCGCCATCCCAACGCATCTATTTATGAGTTCCTGTAATCCCTTTACAGCATTACTGTAGCGCAGTAGCTTCATGCATGTTTCTAGGAATGTCGTGAGCATTGATGGGTCCATTTCTGGCTCCGGTCCGTCTTTGCTTCCTGAAGTGGAGGCATCATCGAAGCTCTTCCTAGCTTCCATCAAGGTTTCCTTAGCGCGCTCCAAATCAAACTCTGGTTCTTTCATTAGAGCCTTGTGAACCCAAGTACTATCTTCAAGTTGCTTGCCTTTATCATCCCCTATCGTAATTCCACTCTGGAGAACAATGTTCACATTGGGGTTTTCCTCGCACGGCTCATACCTCATCATATGCAGGTTCTAAGTTGGGGGAGGTTGGAGTGCTCCCTTGTCGCGTAGCCTCGCTATCATTGTGGGACAATCCTTTGTCTCATGATCAAACAAGGTACAATACAAACATGATGGGCACATTGGATTCATACAATCACGGGCATAATGTCATAGCCTCCCGCAATTGTAACATATCAGTTGTCTGCAACCTCTTCCAGGTCCTCCTCCACCTCGGCCTCGTCTGCGCCCCTAAAATCCGGTTCACGCCACTCCTGCGCTCTGGTCAAGGGGTCACGTTTCAGCCTGAAATCTGTAGGTAGGAGTCCTATCCATGATCAGCTCAGAGATTCTACAGGTGCACTCATCGTATCCCACTAATCTACAAAAATTACAGAACAACTCTTGCAAATTCTGCATGTACTTCTGCAACAAATGGCAGTTGTTCGTAGCATGCTTTCCTCCTATTTGACAAATCACGCACCACAACACAGGCTCCACGCTAGGTCCTTCTTGGGCCTCCAGTCTTAAGGGCATCAGTCCCCCTCCCGCGAGGTAATTCGCGAACACTGGGTAGTGGTCCTTATCATGACCCTGACCCTTACATTTAACACACCATACCTCGTTGCACACTTCCAGGTGAGTTGTCTTGTCCTGTTTCAGACTCTGCATCTCAAGGCACAAGTTTTTCAACTATGTGTGGATCTACTGAACGCCCAGGTTAGGATCTTGTATCAGGGTCTCATGCAGCCTCATTGCGATCCCCAAGGCCTCTGCCTGATTTTTTAACCTTTGTTGTGACAACGTGTTCCTCAAATGCGGCATTAGCGATGCTAAAAACCATTTGCGGTGCTTTCCATCTATCAAAATCATATTAGCTTCACAAATTGTCCACTTCAGTCTCTGATCTAATTCCCAGGGGGTCTCACCTGGTAGCCTCGTGATCTCCTTGAACCTAATGATCGACTACGCCTCTGACTTCAGCCTGCTAAATTCTTTGTTCAACGCAATTTGGATGTCCGTGATCCCCGCATTCGGATTTTCATTAGAATGCTTAATATACCAGGTCAACGCGCGATCCTGAAGAGTGCTAACCAATGTCGCTTTCTTTATATTTTCATCCATAACTCCCTGTGCTTCCCATACAGCTTTTATCACAAACCAAAACTGGTATGGATCTTCATTTCCTACTCCCTTGAACAATGACAACTTTATCGCGCTTGCCATGTTGACTCGTGGTGGTGGAGGAGGTGGTACGGGCGAAGATGGGGGTGAAGGCGGTGAGGTTGGTGGTGCTGTGGGTGGAGGTGGTATGCATGGAATCCTTATCAAATTGATTGCACTTCTTGGTGAGACCTTCGTGAGCTCTTCCTTGTCCGCTTGTGGAGGTGAAATCAAGGGGCTAGTTTCTAGTTCTGCACTACCTTCGTTTCTATAAATTCTTCCACTTCACGTCACCCCAAACATCAATGTATTCGCATAATCCGCTCTTCACACAGTAGAATTTAAATCCAAGTGTTCAGAGACTTAACGTACTTACCTTGCGGTCCTTTGAGGAAGCATCGCTCCACCTTGCTATAGCTAACTGAAGTATCTACCGCAAACTCAGTAATGAATCCTCCTATAATTCGATCGAGCTAGTGATAAAAAATGCACGTGATCTTATCCTCCGATGCTTCCAATCTGCGCACCAATTCTGGGGTCCACACAATAGGACTGTCGAGCTTGCACCTTCCTTGGCTATCTGCTAACTTCACGATCCACTCATACAACTCAGTAGGGAAAGATGTGAAGAAAATTTTGTGGATCTCTGTGTACAGGTAGCAGTCTAACCACTCTTCTTTTGATAGCCGTGGATTCCTGTTCTCCTGCACCATGGACTCGTGAATTCTCTTGTCCAACCAACCTTCAATTTATTTTTTAGTTGGATTCTAATGATACAACATAAGACATCTCTATGCAAATTCTGGTCCTGGCAACGGAACCATTTGTTGGCTTGTTGGGGCCTGACCTAGGTTCAGAGTTAATTAACTAAAAAAATCCCTATACTACTGGCCCTTTTAGCAACAATCCACATAGCACGGACTGAGGTCTCACCTGAAGCAATATGGGGGAATGCTGGAACTAGGTTTCCGCACCCTTGAGATGTCTGAGGGGTTGATTTAGTCCAACTAGGAATACCTTAATGCAAGTTACTTCACGCACTTCCCTGACCTGTGGGGTCTCTGCGCCCTATTATATTCGCTTTTGCGCAGCCCTAACCAGAGGCTGTGGGGATTTCACAATGCTGGAGCAACGATCTGCACTATCTCCCCAAGTCACACCACGGATCTTACTTATCTTCTTATAACAATTAGTTATCTTCGTGTGAACCGATACCTTATATTATATTTACTTATTCAACACATTTATATAATTACACGCAGTAAATAAATAGTAAACTTGCAATTCATACCCAATATACTTCAATGCATAAAATAGGAAAAGATACACAGAAATATGGTAAAATTTCTCTTTATTAATTCTTCCAACGGTTACAGACTTACCCTGTCTTGCGCACTCAGTTGCAGGGGTCCGCGCACTCAGCTGCAGACTACTAGGCCTTTGCACACTCAGCTGCAGAACTTTCTCCTACTCTACGATCCAAAAGTAGACTTTACACTTCAGATACTCTGCTATGCTTCTATTCCATGATCATCAATCCATTCATTCTTAGATGTCTCTTTACACTTAAAGCCTTGCTTTATTTATACAATCCCATGGTCCATAGACCATGGGTAGATCTCTCAAACCGACATTACATTACAAAAATGAGGGTGGACAACCCTCTAACTCATTGACCATCTTCGCTCTCTACACCCACAAATCATGGAGTCTTTACAATAGACTTGGTCAAAACTTTGGCTTTAAGCCCCAAAACTTGCCTTGGGGGGATCCCAGGCCCAACAATTCCAAGGTATTTGAGACTCCCAAAGGCCTCCCACCTATTTGTGATCATGATCATACTATTAATTTTCCAGGAAGTGTTCCTCCAAACATCAGGCCTTACAGATATCGTTTTGTACAAAAGAGTGAAATTAAACGTATGGTTGCAGAAATGCTAGTGGCTAGTATAATTCAACCTAGTCAAAGTTATTTCTCTTCTCCAGTAGTATTGGTGCACAAGAAGGATGAATCATGGCGCATGTGTCTAGATTATAGAGAGCTCAAAAAGATTACTATTAAAGATAAATTTTTCATTCCTCTCTTTGATGAATTATTGGATGAATTGCATGGAGAAATTTACTTTAGCAAGTTGGACCTTCATGCAGGATATCATCAAATCAGAATGAAGACTGAAGACATTCTAAAAACAACATTTAGAACTCATGAGGGTCATTATGAATTTTTGGTCATGCCTTTTGGCCTTACCAATGCACCTTCTACATTCCAAGGTTTGATGAATTCCATTTTCAAACCCGTCCTTAGAAAATTTGTGTTAGTATCTTTTGATGATATGCTAATCTACAACAAGTCTTGGAAGGATCATGTTCAACATGTTTATAGATTGCTCAAACTACTGGACGAGAAACAATTATATGCAAAAACCTCCAAATGTTTCTTTGGAGTACAAGAGGTGGAATACTTGGGTCATATTGTATCTCATGAAGGTGTTAAGGTAGACCCTCAACAACAACAAGTTCTCCAACTCTTAAAGGATAACCTCACTTTGGCACATAATCAAATGAAACAATAGGCAGATCAACATCACAACAAAAGAAGTTTTGATATAGGCGACTGGGTATTTTTACGAATACAACCATACAAAAATATTCCCCTCAAGTAAGCTAAGAAGGATAATAAATTATCACCAAAGTACTATGGTACTTACAAGGTGCTGCAAAAGATTGGTACTATGGCATACAAATTGGAGCTTCCTGCATCTTCCCGAGTGCCCCCAGTTTTCCATGTTTCATGCTTAAAGAAGTTTATAAGTGACAAGCTCCTAGTTCAAACAATATTGTCGGAACTTGATGAGGAAGGAAAAATCATATTGGAACCTGAAGCAGTCACGGAAACAAGAAACCGACAACTACGAAATTGATCAATTTCAGAGTATCTCATCAAGTGGAAGAACTTACTTGCTGAAGATTCCACATGGGAGGATGATAATTTTATACAGAAGCATCCAGAAATACTCAAGCGTTGAGGACAACACTTTTTGAAGGAGAGGGTCATGTTAGGTCCCTATACTACTAGTGTAACCCCTTATTGTTATTAGTGAAACCCCCTTATTATATTGTTGTGCCCATGTAGTCCCCATATTGTTATTATTGTGCCCCATAAAAGCCCACTATTATTATTGTTGTGCCCCTACATTATTATTTTTATGTCGGCTCTTATTACATTATGACCCCTTAGACTCCTATATATAGAAAGGAGGTCTTGTCATTTGTATCATCCAAGAATTTTTCTTTTGTGTAATGTAAAGGAGGTTGCCCCCTCGAAGAGGCTGATTTCTAAGGCATTGATCTATC
This sequence comes from Pinus tabuliformis, assembly GCA_031772625.1. Classification (NCBI taxonomy): domain Eukaryota; kingdom Viridiplantae; phylum Streptophyta; class Pinopsida; order Pinales; family Pinaceae; genus Pinus; species Pinus tabuliformis. Next base: position 716,737,018 of record CM062808.1, read on the forward strand.
TTTTCTATCTTTTTGTGAGATAGTTTCATAACAATTTACATCTAAATATTTGTTCACTTTTAGGCTCTCCCCTTTGAGATGATTCATTGCCTTTTTATTTCAACATTTAATGCTCTATTTTCTCGAGGCCTTATTTTGGATCCATGAGTGTTGTGATTGTGGGTGTTGCATGATATTTTTCCATCAACAATAAACATGTCAAGATTCTTTAACACATCAAAAACTCTACCAAGCATGATCTTGAAATAAATCTCGATGCTTTTGATTTTGTTATGTTGTGCCAACATTCACTGATTATTGGATGCAACCTTGCATTCCACATCATCTCTCCCACATGGCTTGGTATGTCCTTCATTATGTGAAACAAGAGAACATACTATTACCACCACACAAACATATCCCACATGGACTTTTCTTCCACACAAGAGTTACTTCTATACAAGCTTTACTTTTGCACAAGCCTTCCTTCTGCACAATGTTTTAGATGCACACTAGTAGTGTACAAGAATCAAAACACGATGATATTTTACTCACAACTCTAGTGATCAAGTAGGTGATAAAATCCAATGCCCATCAAGGTTAAATTTATCCCCCTTTGACATCAATGGAAAAGTGTTGTGTTTGCAACTTAGCAATTGATACAACATATCATGCATGTGCTCATCCAAACTCCCCTTGAATTGATGCTTCGCTTGACAAGTAACTCTCCCCCTTTCAACGCCACTTCCTCCCTTGTGAGAGAGATCTTTGTATACAATATTCTTAGATTAGGGATCGATTATGAGTATGAGAGCCGTAATTACATATATAATATATGCATTTTTTCTTCTATAGCTGATTTTCTTAACATGTGATAAAAAGATTCCAAAATTCAAATATACAAGACTAATTGGATGAGAGAGATATCAATCCCATCCTTTGTCTTAAATACTAAAATGAATCCCAGGGTAGAAGTTTGATAAAAAGCAATATACTCGAGTCTCACAATCTGTTCAGCTACTTGGCTACTTGGTATATCAATGAATGATACTTATTGGGAATGTGCTTTGTCTTGGAATATATTGAGGGATTCTTACAAATGTTGATGGCACTAGTATCACACATAATTGGAATGTGATGAGAATATTCAACTTTTGTATCTTTAAGAGGTTGCTTCATCCATAGAATTTGAGTGCAATATGAAAAATTGCTATGTACTCAATTTCAACTATAGATAATGAGATAGAGTTCTATTTTTTTACCTAGCCAACACACTAGGAAATTACCCAATTAGAAAATTGCACCACTTGTTCTCTTTCTATCATCAACATTTCCTGCCCAATCTACAATTGTGTTTGCTATTAAGGTGAAATTCATTTTTTTTAAATACCATAGCCCATAATCAATAGTTCCCTCATATATTTGAAGACTATTTTTACTACATTTACATGGATCTCCTTGCGGTTAGAATAGATCCAACAACTAGTCCCACAACGTGCATTATATCATATCTTGATGTTGTTAGATACAAAAGGATTCTAATCATTGACGTATACATCTTATTTGCAACAACATATTCATCATCCTTGCTCAAATTTCACCTTGTGACCATATGTGTGCTAATAGGTGCACACTCTTTCATTCCAAATTTCTTGAGTATCTCTTTTAGGTATTTGATTTGAGAGATAGAGATACCTTTATTTGATTTAGCAACTCATAACCCAAGGAAGAATTATATTTCTCTTGAATTGGACATCTCGAATTCTTTCTGCATGTATGATACAATTTTTTCACCTTCTAATCGTCATCATTTCCAAAGATGATATCATCCACATACACAAAAATGATCAATAAATTCTCATTATCAATTTTAATGTAAATATTGTTGTCTAATATACCTCTTCTAAGTCCTTATTAATGTAGATATCTATCAAGCCTTATTTACCATGATCTCGAAGATTTCTTGAATCCATATAGTGCTTTATGTAGTTTATACACTTGATTTACTTCTTTAAACAATTCAAATCCTTATGGTTTCTCTATATACTTCCTCTTCTAAATAACTATTTAGAAATGTAGATTTGACATTCATTTGATAAATGTTAAATATTTTGAAACATGAAAATTCCAATAACATTCTTATTTCTTCTAATATGGAAGCAAGAGAATATTTTTCTTCAAATTCAATGTCTTCTACTTGTGCATACCCTTTGTAAACCAGTCTATCTTTATTTCTCATTATTTTTCCATCTTCATTTAGCTTATTTCGAAAGACCCACTTGGTGCGAATGATATTCTTTTCCTTTGATATAGGCACAAGTTCCCATCTATATTTTTTCTCTATTTGATCTATTTCTTCATTCATGGTCTTGACTCAATGCTTGTATTCGCTTGCTTCAGCAAAACCTATGGGCTCTATTTTGGATAATAGTGCTAGATTTGCATGTTTGGGGGTGTTCATTAATTTTGTTCTAGTATGAACTCCTAAATCTCTATTTCCAAGTTTTTCTCTTTTTTTTTTTCTAGGGTGATGTTTTTGCACATATATGGATGGATTTTTATGCTACATAGTTTCTATCTATTCTTCTTCTTCATTTTTCTTCTGTCGTTCTTCCTCTTCTAGGTTAATGCCTACTACTTCATTTAGTGTTGCATTTATTTATGGATTTATTATTTATGTAATTGCTTCATCTATCATTACATCAAGACATTCCACTTTTATAGTATTTTATTGTAGTACCTATACCTTTTACTTATTGATGAATATCCTAGAAAGATTCCTTCATCAACTCTGGAATCAAACTTTCCCATATTTTCTTCAGTCCTCTTGATGTAGAACTTTCTTATAAACACTCTTAGATGCTTGATTGGTGTTGGTCTACTTCTCCACAACTCATAGGGGTTCTTGCCACTATTTTATCTAATTTGAACTCTATTTAATATAGAGATAGTTTTTTGTGTTAGTTTCTCCCTAAAAGGTGTTTGGAACCTTTGCTTTGTCCATCACTATTCTTTCCATCTCTTGCACTGATATGTTATTTCTTTAAAATACTCCATTATATTAGGGAGTTCTATCTACATACTATTGTCTTATACTTATTTCTCCTTCACATAATTATTAAAGCTCATTTGAATTAAACTCTCCTCCTCTATCAGATCTCACGCACCTAATATTTAGATCTATTGTTTTTTCAAATTGAGCCTTGAATACTTTGAAATTTCTAAGAGCTTCTCACTTTTATGTAAGTATCGTTATCCATGTTACTCTAGTATAGTCATCAATGAAAATTATGAAGTATCTTTCTCCTTTTAAGTTTTAAGTTCTTGAGGGGTTGCCTATATCTGTATGAACTAGTTGTAGTAGTCTAGTAGTTAAATATTATTTTGTTTTGAAGTGCACCCTTATTTGTTTCCCAAACTAACATGGCTTGCATATGGAATTAATTGGCTTTGATATCATTCATACGTCTCTTATTTCTTTTTTCTTATTGATTTTTTCCAGATTTTCAAAGTTGATATGCCCCATTCTTTTATTCTATAGCCAACTTTCATCCACATTGCATATGCAACATTTTTTTGGATCCATCAAAGACAGATACACTGTTAGGAGTTCTAATTTCTTTTGGATACCACCTTTCTTGATTATGCTTTCCTTATTTAAGATCCCTTAGAATGAAATGTAAGATCGTAGCCTTGATAAAAAAAAATTGGCTTACACTTAATAGATTGTGCTTTAGACCATAAACATATAAGGCATTTAAAGCTTTAGTATTTTCATTTAGACTAACTCTCCATTTTGCTCTTATCTTCGCTGTTGCATAATTTCCAAAGGTGACACTTCCTCCTTGTCTTCTTTAAAGGAAAGAAACTTGCTCTTTTCCTAGGTTTTCATGTGCCTTGAACATCCATGATCAATATACAATTGACCTTCTTGATTGTGGGCATACAAAGAAAGTCCACATTCTTCAGACTTTCGTGATTTCTTTTTCCACTTTTGAGCGTATTCTTGGAAGATTTCATGAGTTTTCTTCTACATTAAATTGCCTTGTGCCCAAAATTATTACAGATATCACATTCAATTTCATCTCAGATAGGGGAGAATGCATTGTTGTGATAAAGATTCACAGATTGTGGCATGAAAGATTGACTAGATCTAACACTTTGATTTCTTATATATCTATGGGTGCTACAATATACATCCTTATGACCAAAGTTATGACATGAAAATTGGTTTCCATAAAAGAGATTTAGGTACCTGAAAGTGTATAGCCTTGATGGAGGAGTGACTATACTGAATTCTCTTTGTTTTTCTTATTGATTCTTTGGCTTACTCTGAGCTTATTTTGTGAGGTTGGTAGGATCATTGCTTTGCTAGTTGTTCCTTTGTAGGATGATGTCAAGAGACTTAGATCCATTTTCAAATCTTAAGTTCAAATCCATTTGAGCTTTAGATTTTTATATATATATTGTTGGAGAGACTACCTCTACTTCAATACTTTAATTTATTTCCCATTATGTTAGATGATTAAAAAGGATTTCTTCTCTTCTCTTTGCTTCCTCAAGTTGGACCTTTAGATGAATGATTTTTTCTTTTCCTAAATCTGGGTCTCCCTCTTCAAGTTTGTAAATGGTTCCTCTTTCTACATATAGTCACTGTTCTTTTAATTTCCTATTCCTTCTTTTGGTCTTCCTCAGTTCATCTAGAGCATTGATCAATTCTCCTTCAAGGTCAACTCCACATTTCCCTCCTTTAGAGTCTAACTCATATTGATGGATATGTTCAATTTCTATGACCATAATTAGGCGTTCATCTACTTCTTATTTGGATGTTTGTTCATCATTGTCTTCTGGTTAGTAGTTGTCTTCTTTGGAATATAAGATTTTCTTCATGTGAAATTTGTCTTTCTTATATTTTTTATATTTACGTCTAATATTATACTCCCTATCATTTTCTTGATATTATACTTTAGAGTAAGGACATTGTGAAGCAAAGTGGCCCATTCTACCACAGTCAAAGCATTTGAGAGGTAACTTACCTTTATACTTGCCATATGCCATTTTTAGATTTATTAGGAGTTAGAATACTTATAGATATCAATCATGACTAGGGAATCCTTGAGGGTCCTTTTCCTTCTTTAAGACTTTGAAGGAAACCTCATTTAATTCTGACCTTTCTTTTCCAAACCTTATTTCATAAGCTATAATAATTCCATGTATTTCTTCCATTATCAATTTTTATAGTTCCTTCATCTCCTCAATGGCCGAGATCTTAGAATTAAATATCATATGAAGAGATATTAATAAATTCTAAACAATAGTTGCTTCATCAACCTTTTCATTTAGTCTCTTAATAGTATTTACCACTTCATCAACTCTAGGGAAAAATGCTACAATTTTTTCATCCTCATACATTTTTAGACTTTCAAACCTCATTCTGTGTGTTTGAAGTTTGGAATTATTTACCTTCATGTCTCCTTCATATCTTCTCTAAATTTTATCCGAAATTTCCTTAGTAGACTTACAATGCATTAATTTCAAGAACTCTAATTCAACAAGATCACATAAGATTGTGTTCATCACTTTTTCATTGTTTGCAAAAGCACTCGCTCTGTTTAGATCTAATGGAGGATTATATGGAGCTTTATATCCATCTTCAAAAAATACCTAAACATAAACACCAAGAGACATTAAATAAGCACCCATTCTTACCTTCCACAATGTATAATTTGTCCCATCAAAGAATGGAACTCTAATTGAGAGGGATCCATCCTGAGTGGTCATTTATTCTCTTAAGATCTTCCTTCCAGTGGTTAGTATTCTCTTGAAGGAACCCACTTTGATACCAATTTTTGGATTTATCAATTATACTGAGAAGTGGGGGGTGAATTAGTATAATAAAATTTAGAAATTATTTAAATCATTTAATCACAAAACAATACAACAATCACATTAGAGAGTTGTACACAAGATATATCTGGAAACCCATCCGAGGGAAAACACACAAATTATTTTATTTATATGATTTAATGTAGGGACCAACCTACTATCACATTTTATTTTTGCAGGCACCAACCTACATGAGACACCAATCCCCTAATATTTGCAAGTAAATACTTTCTAGAGACACCAAGCATATGTTAATATGATCTCTTCTATCATTTAGTTCTCTGCTTCATCACATTTTTAGATTTGATCTGGAGGCACCTTCTTCAATTATAACAAATTATTTATCCCTTTATATATTTTCATTCACAACAACATTATTCACTTTATAATTCAGTAATATTCTATTCTTACGCTACACAAATCAACACTTTGTTCTACACGCTCCTTGTGATATTTGATTTTATCCTTTTGAGCCTCACTTCAACATTTTGCTCACCACATGCAAATTCATTTCTTATGTGTGTGCCTCCATCAGTCATGCATTTTGATGGCATATATGATCTTATCACCACCACCACACACACACAACTAGTCCTTTAACACCATGCTTTTATTTATAGCTTTTCCACACTCCATTTGGTTTCATGTTGGCGCCTTTTTCTACCTGGGTGGTTTATTTTCTTTTAATGGTTTTCAATCATTTCTTGTAGCCGAATCCACACTAGAACCATAAATGGTTAGAGTTTTGACCTTTCTTAATGATCATTTCAGTTTTTAATGCTATAAAACTAATGCATTAACAACTTCTGACCAACACTACTTTGTCATGGAACCTGGAGCAACTAGAAATATACTAGTCAAATAATGTATTGAGACCAAAACTTAGGAAGAAATAAATAAATGAAATGTAAATGTCCATTTAATTTGATGCTCTTCCCTTTGAGATGATTCACTACCTTTTCATTTCAACATTTAATTCTCCATTTTCTCAAGACCCAATGTGGGACCTATGAGTGTTGTGACTGTGGTTGTTGCATGTGTAGAAATTCCCACTCTAGATCAACAAATTATGCAATATACTAAGACACAATACAAGATCTATTTCTACAACACTTTGCGGAATCTTAATCAATTTGAGCACGATCAATGAGAACACATATAACTGAGAATGAGAAGCAATCACACATAACACAGAAGAAATAACCTAGGGAAAGCCTTAGCCTAATACCCCAACTCTGTATTATCATACAATTGGAAATATAGTCCGGATTATAAAAAGAATAAGCTCAAAAGCTATCATGTTCTCTCTGCAATCCCTCTGCTGCTCATAGACAGTCAAAGGCCTCTCTCAAACCTTATCCTCTGCCCTACAAGCCTCCTATTTCTTTGCGCAATTTTCCTTGGGGTCAAGTGCAGCCACTTGTGCAAATTGGCCTCTTCACACACTCACTAATCTCGGATCTAATTGCACAATCCTGAAGGAGATAAATCCTTCTGCATGGATGAGTTTCCTTTATAGGAAAAATTCATCCAACTGATAGTACACTGTCCCTCCTCTAATCTCAACTAGGTCTCTGTCTGAACTGACGTGCATGAGTTATTTATGAGAGAATATTCAGTTATCTGGAGAGCAGCAGTTACATGCATGCAAGCATTAACTAACTGAACTCACAATTAATTCAACAAACTATTTGAATTGATCTAATTGGACTTGACTCAATTAACTGAGCCAACTAATTACAACTCACTCTTATCTCTTTAACTAATGGATAAATCCCTTAATCAAAGGAATAACTGTTGCATGTCCTCACATAGAATTCATGTTTATTTTTCCTTAACTAATTAACTCAAGATGAATTAATTAATTATTTTATAAGCAGCTGCTAAGATCAAATTCGAATTTTACTTCACTATTTTAGTTCAAGGACTAACTAAAATAGGAATCTATCCCGAATTGCTAAAAATAGCAATGTTATTTTTAGCACTTCCATTTTTCATTCCTTGTTGCTTAGTCCAGAACTGGTACCTGAATTGCTATTTATAGCAGTGCTATTTTTAGCACTTATATTTTTAGCATTTCTTGTTGCCATTTTCAACACTCCCTCTCAACAAGAAAGGCTTCAACTCGAACCCAATCCTGAACCTTTGGAATGTTTTGCATGCAACACTTCTTCCAAGTGTGGACACTCCAGCAACTCTCGAAACAAAAAAAAACTCCCAACTAACCTCTTTGTTGAGTTAGAAACATACTCTAATGCTGAAGCTCCCTCTGCTACTGACAAGTGATCCCTCTCTAACCTCTAAGCTGTTGCAACATCTCCATGCATCTCACACCGTTGCATACCCCTCTGTGCCATCCTCCACCAGTACAAAACTCATGTGCCTCTCGCATTGCTACAACCTGCTAGCTCCACGCAGTCTTGGGACTCCTGCACTGTAGCTCTCTATGCCGCTCCATCTGAATTTGTCTCTACCCACTGAGCCAGTCCTGCTACTCCTCATCGGGCCTCCCGTAGCAAAGTCGAATCAAAGAGGTTGGGTACCTCAAGGATTTGCCCCTATTCCAGCCTTCTTGGGACTATCACGTCACATCGCCCCACCTCCCACCTGGAGGTATGGCTACATGTGATCCCTCTGCCCACCTGGCTTGAAATTTCCCCCTACTAGAGGTCTCTGCATGAGTGGATGCCTCCACTCAGTCTCCTCTCAGATTCCCCAGTTGTGGCTGCTCCACAACCTCCTGAAGCTGCTTCACCAATTGTGGCTCCTCCACAATTTTCTGAGACTTCTTCTGGTGCTGCATGTTGAGAGGTAATTTACTCCCCCTCTCAACCACCAAGTATCTAACCTTTGCCTTGCTCCTTAAGGCTTTGCATGCATATTGTACCTCAAGTGCATACAGGTCCTTGACTAGCACACCAATCTGTTTCATCTTTCCTGTCGTCACGAAATTTTCTGGAAAAAGAGCTGACTTCAAATCAGTGATATCTCCCTCATCCGAACTCCAATTCAGTAGATTTGTTTTTTGAATTTGGGTATTTTTCTGCAAGGAATCCAGATCTACTATTTGTTTCTGAAAATTTTGCACAAAAATGTTTAGATCTGATCTGAAAACTCATGGCCCAAAACTCAAAACTTTGAAATCTCCTCTCCTTTGTATATTGTTCTTCACTTTGATCACCTTTGCTTTGATACCATATAGAAATTCCCACTGTAGATCAACAGATTATGCAATATACTAAAACACAATACAAGATCTACTTCTGCAACACTTTGCAGAAGCTTAATCAATTTGAGCACGGTCAATGAGAACACATATAACTGAGAATGAGAAGCAATCCCACATAACACAGAGGAAATAACCCAGGGAAAACCTCAGCCTAAAACCCCAACTCTGTATTATCATACAAGTGTAAGTATAGTCCGGATTACAAAAAGAATCAGCTCACAAGATATCTTGTTCTCTCTGCAATCCCTCTGCTGCTCATAGACAGTCAAAGGCCTCTCTCAAACCTTCTCCTCTACCATCCAAGCCTCCTATTTCTTTGCGCAATTTTCCTTTGGGTCCAGTGCAACCACTTGTGTGAATTGGCCTCTCCACACACTCACTAACCTCTGATCTAACCGTGCAATCCTGAAGGAGATTAATCCTTCTGCATGGATGAGTTTCCTTTATAGGAAAAATTCATCCAATTGATAGTACATTGTCCCTCCTCTGATCTCAATTGGGTCTCTGTCTGAACTAACATGCATGAGCTATTTATGAGAGAATATTCAGTTATCTGGAGAGCAGCAGTTACAAGCATGCAAGCATTAACTAACTGAACTCACAATTAATTCAACAAACTATTTGAATTAATCTAACTGGACTTGACTCAGTTAACTGAGCCAAATAATTACAAATCACTCTTATCTCTTTAACTAATGGATAAATCCCTTAATCAAAGGGATAACTGTTGCATGTCCTCACATAGAATTCATGTTTATTTTTCCTTAACTAATTAAATCAATATGAATTAATTAATTATTTTACAAACAACTACTAAAATCAAATTCGAATTTTACTTCACTATTTTAGTTCAGGGACTAACTAAAATAGGAATCTATCCCAAACTGATAAAAACAGAAATGCTATTTTTAGCATTTCCATTTTTCATTCCTTTTTGCTCAATCTAGCACTGGTACCTGAACTACTATTTATAGCAATGACGTTTTTAGCACTTCTATTTTTAGCATTTCTTGTTGCCATTTTCAACAACATGATCTTGTTCCATCAACAATAAACATGTCAGGATTCTTTAACTTATTAAAGAATATATCAAGCATGGTTCTTAAATCAATATATATGCCCTTGATTCTATTGTGTAGTGCCATCATTGATTGAAAACTGGATGTCATCTTGCATTCGACATTGTCTCTCCCACATGGCTTGTTTGGTCCTTCATTGTGCGAAGAAATTGAACATACTCTTAGCACCACACATAGTTATCTTCTGCATGGACTTTACTTTTTCACAAGCCTTCTTTCCAAACAAGATTTCCTTTCACACAAGATTTTCTTTCACACAAACCTTTCTTCCACAAAATATTTCCTTCTGCACCATCTTTGCTTCTACATAAGCCATCTTTCTACACAATATCTTCTCTTGCATGGAAATTGCTTCCTCACAAGCTTTGCTTCCTCCTTCAACTTGTTTCATTTTTCCTTCTTGGCCTTAACATATTTGACATCAATGAAAACATTATCAACAACAAATTAGGTAGGAAGTGTAGATGACAGGAAAAGTGTTAGAAATTAATTAATGGAGCAATGAAATACACAAAAATTGCAAGAACATAAATACAAAAACGCATCAAACAAGAGAGACACAGATATACATGGTTCAACCAATTTGGGCTACATCCATGGAGAAACATCCAATCCTTCCTTTTATATTATCCAACAAAATGAAAAGATACAACCTATAACATATCTATTTCAATTTCCTCTTCACTCTCACATAACCTCCTCCCTCTCTTTCACTCAAAATAATAATACACAGCCGCAATACGATTCCCTCATATAAACTGAGGGTTTCCTTCAAGGGGAAAAAAACCCTAAATTAACATAACTTTTACCATCATATCATTTGCCTAATGAACGACCCAGATTGACTACAAATTATAATATTTTATAAGGAAAATTTTCATCTATTTTAAGCTTTAGGGGTTCTTCCCCCCAAACCCTACCGGTGGGGATCTTAAAATTCGTCGTAACCTTGCCGCACCCCCCCGTACCCCCATGATAGCGATTAAATAAGCCCCATTAGGAACAAGGATCCAACACGGCTAAAACAAAAAACCTCTGAACAATCAGGAAGATAATTAGGCTCCACACCCAACAGTCGCCCACTTGGAGACTAATTATATAAACTCCATCGTTGCTTCACTTGCTGGAAATTGACTCTACTTGGACCTGCTTGTTTCTCATATTCACCATCATAGTTGAAAACAAATTGAAACTAAGAAAAATCTTAGTTTCTTCCTGGTTACAATTTTTTTAACATATCTAAAGGATTATGGCTAGTGTGTATCTTTTCCAGCTTCAACTATCCATATTCCAACACTGATCGTATGAAATGGTACTTGAGTTGTATATGTTTAGTCTTGGAATGGAATGATGATTTCTTTTCAAGATGAATGGCACTCTAACTGTCACTGTATAACCTTCCCATCTCATGCTTCTTTCCCAATTCATCCATAAACCTTTGTAACTAAATCATTTCTTTACTAGCCTCTATAACAACAACATACTATGCTTTCATTGTTGAAATTGCAACAATGTTTTTCAATTTTGATACCCAACTAATATTTGTTCCACCTATAGTAAACACATACCTTGTGGTTCTCCTCCTATTATCTCTATCACCTACCATATTTGCATCAACATATCCCTGTAGAGAAATGTTTGAACCATTAAAGCATAATGCTTGATTTGTGGTACCTCTCAAATACCTAAGAATCCACTTCACTTCCATCCAATGGTCTTTTCCTAGATTTTTCATATACCTGCTTACAACTCCCACCGCATGTGCAATATCAGGCCTTGTGCAAACCATTACATACATTAAGCTTCCAACTATTGATGCATTTGGAACTTTACACATATAATTCATTTCTTCCTGATTCTTGGGACAAATCTCCTTACTTAGTTTGAAATGGATAACCAAAGGTGTACTAAATGGTTTTGCATTATGCATATTAAATATTTCCAACACCTTTTCTATGTACTCACTTTGAGACAATGTTAATTTGTGATTTTTCCTATTTCTAGTTATTCTTGTACCAAGGATTTTTGTGCAACATCCAAATCCTTCATTACAAATGAATTTGTCTATTTTCCTTTTAGAGCATTTATTTCCTCCATGTTATACCCTGCAACAAGCATGGCATCTACATACAATAACAATATAATATAGTTGCCATCATTTTTCCTTTTAATATAAACACAATGATCAAAACAACATCTAATATAACTTTGTTACAACATAAACCTATCAAATTTTAGATACCAATTCCTTGGAGCCTATTTTAAGCCATACGAGATCTTCTTCAATTTTCACACTAATTTCTCCTTCCCTTTGACCTCATACCCTAAATTTGTTTGTTTCATATATATTTATTCCTCCAAATCCCCATGGAGAAAGGTTGTCTTTACATCTAACTGCTCAAGATGCAAATCTTATGTTGCCAGTAGACTTAAATAGTCTTGATTGAACTCATTTCAACAACACGAGAAAATATTTCATCAAAGTCTATACCTTTCTTTTGTGCAAACCCCTTCACCACAAGTCTAGCTATATATCGTTGTTTACCTCCATCTTCTTCCTTCAACCTATAAACCCATTTATTATGCAATGTTGTTTTACCTGTGGACAACTTGACTATGTCCCAATTCTGGTTATGCATCAAGGGGTCCATCTCTTCTTCCATGGCTTGCTCCCACTTCTTCCTAAATTTTACCTACAATGCTTCTTCATATATTTTCGGTTCACCAAAATTAGTCAACAATACATAATATAATGAAGGAGAGTATCATTCAAGGGGTCTACTTATCCTGGTAGATATTCTAACACCACTTTCAGGTGTTTGAGGTGCCTGTTGCTGTTGTGGTTGTTGTTGTTGCTGCTGCTGTTGTGGCTGCTGATCATTATGATTTTCAGGCACCTTTACTTTTTCTGTGATCTCATCAAGAATTGCATGTTCTTTGTTTTCTTTTTCCTGTTTCTTTCTTTGCATCTGATCCTTATACAAGACCTTTTCATTGAACATGACATCTCTGCTCCTAATGATTTTATGATTTTCATAATCATATAAGCAATAACCAAAATCATTTACACCATATCCAATAAAGGTACATTTCTTTGATTATTCCTCAATATTTTTTCTATTTTTATTTATTTATGTAGACAAAGGCTTCACAATCGAAAGTCTTTAAAAATGAGTGTTTTACCTTTTTACCTATCCATGCCTCCTCTAGGATACCACCATCCAAGGAACTTGAAGGACCCCTGTTTATTAGATTAAAAATAGTATCTACAACATTTTCTCAAAATCGTAAGGGAAATATTGCATGCAATCTCATGCACCTTGCACGCTCCAGGATTATACTACTCATCCTTTATGACAAACTAGTTTCCTGTGGTGTTCCTGGAACTGTCTTCTCTCTGTGAATTCCATGCTTTGAATAGTATTTATCAAACTCTTTGCTGCAGTATTCACCTCCATTGTTTGATCTGAGACACTTCAACTTCTTTCATGTCTCATTCTCAAACAAATCTTTCCATTTCTTGAAAGTATCAAATACATTAGATTTATTTTGAATACAATAAATCCAAGTTTTCCTAGTTGTATCATCAATAAACATAACGTAATAGCGAGAGCCACTGGGAGATGATACTTGAGCAGGTCCCCATACATCGGTATCTACAAGAACTATTTTTTCACTCTTCTTTTCCTTCCAAACTCTAATAAATATCACTCTCCGTTGTTTTCCATCAACATAACTTTCACAGAAATCTAAATCAACAGGCTTCAAACTTGGCAACAAATTTCTTGAGTGGAGAATCTTCATCCTCTTCTCACTCATGTGCCTGTGCCTATCATGCCAAAGTGTTGTATCTACTCCTGTGGAGGTTAAAGAATTAACAAAATTAGAAATACTATTGCATAAATACAACATACCAACCTTTTCTCCTTTTACTATTACCGGGGCTCCTTTAGTGACCTTCCGAGTTTTATCTGTGAATGTAGTTACACAGCCTTCACCACCTAATTGCTCTATTGAAATTATATTTTTCTTAAGATATGGAACATGCCTTACCTCCTTCAATAGCCATTTGTTTCCATTTTGTTGCTTTATAAAAAACTTACCCATTTCAATGATTTTTCAAAGTTTATCATCACCTAGACGAACCTGTCCAAAATATCCTTGACCATAGTCATGAAAATGTTTCCTATGAGTTGTGGCATGGAATGAGGCCCCTGAATCTACCACATAGGCATCAATAATATTCTCTAATGAAATAATCAAAGCATCTTGCAACACATCACCTGTCACATTCACTTCATGATTGTTCTCTTGTTGTCCATCTCCTTCTTTTCCCTTTGATATTTGCAGTCTTTCTTTAGGTATCCTTTCTTCCCGCCTTTCCAACACACTATCCCCAATATGGATTTGGATCTTCCTTTTCTTAACTTTCTGTGATTTCCTGGGCTCCTTCCTCTTTCCATTTTTCTTCCCCTAGTATCTTTAGTCAAAGCAATACCTGATGTCTCACTGGAGATTTTCTGTCGCAATTCCTTGCTAAGGATGGCACCAATAACATCATCAAACTTTAAAGTACTAGATATAAAGAAAGAGTTACTAATAGCCATAACTAAGCCATTCCAACTTTCTGGCAATGATCATAGAAATAACATAGCCCTAACTTCATCATACAAATTTACCCCTACAAAACTTAACTGATTGATAACCATGTTAAATTCATTTAAATAATCAGCAACATATCCACCTTCTAACATCTCCATATTAAATAGACGCTTCATAAGAAATGCATTATTTGACGCCAAGGTTTTTTCATATATTTTGGCCAATTTCATCATTAAAACTTTTGTTTTCATTTCCTTTGAAATGTTGAATGCCATCGACACTGCTAGACACAACTGTATTGTTCCTATTGCCTTTCTCTCAAGAATCTCCCATTCTGCATCTGTCATACTCGTCGAATTCTTTGATTTTCCACTCAATTATAGGTACATATTTTTCTAATATAGATAAGCTTCCATTTGTGTCTTCCACAATTGGTAGTTTTGGCCATTAAATTTCTCGACCTTGAATATACCATCTTCTGCCATTGCTCCCACTCGAATGAGGAACCCTTCTTTCCTGTGAGTTTATCAGCTAGATAGACCTTCGACTATGATACCAGTTGTTAGAAATTAATTAATGGAGTAATGAAATACACAAAATATTGCAAAACCACGAATACGAAAACTCATAAAACAAGAGAGACATAGATATACATGGTTCACCCAATTTGGGCTATGTCCATAGAGAAACAACCAGTCCTTCCTATTATATTATCCAAAAAAAATCAAGAGATACAACCTACAACAGATCCGTTGTAATTTCCTCTTTGCTCTAACACAACCTCCTCTCTCTCTAAGCCCCAAGGGATAGCTCAAATGGTCGATTTCCCGTTGCTAAGTACTTTCCCAGTTGGGAGGTCACGGGGTCAAATCTCCTCGACGCCCTCGGGGTTAGGTCTGAAACGACCGACGGGCAGATCCCTTCGGGTGGAACTGCCCCGCTTCTCTATTGTGGACGTAGCGGCCACTCAGTGCCCGTGAACCACAATTGAAAAAAAAAAAAAAAAAAAAAAAACCTCCTCTCTCTCTCGCTCAAAATAATAATACACAATCATAATACAATTCCCTCATTTAAACCAAGGGTTGCCTTCTAGGTAAAAAAACCCTAAATTAACATAACTTCTACCATCAGATCATCCACCTAATGAACGAACTTGATTGACTACGAAATTACAATATTTTCAAGGAAAATTTTCGTCTATTTTTAGCTTTGGGGTGTTTCCCCCCAACCCTTGCTGGCGGGGGCTCATAAGAGTCTTCGTTTCCCCTCCCGGACCCCCCTAATGAAAAATAAATGGGTGATGTTGTTGCCTGTTAGGAACAAGGATCCAACACAACTGCAACAAAAAACCTCTGAAAAATCAGGAAGATAATCAGGCTCCACACCCAACAAAAAGTACTTGTGGAGGACCATTCTTTCTAGGAAGTTTTTTGGTATCGTGGTTGAGAAAGAAACAAACTTCAATCTATTTATCCATATCATGAGATGAATACATGGAAGTAGTAGCACATTGTACTCAAGTTATTTGGATGAACCAAACCTTGAAGGATATCAGAGTGGAATAGCATTTCCAATATCAATTGTACGTGATAATACAAGTACAATAAACATTTCAAAAAACCTTGTGATGCATTCATAGACAAAACACATTCCCATCAAGTATCACTTTTAAGAGAGTAGGTAGCTAAAAAAAGTGTTAAGATGGAATACATTACTACCAATAAACATGTTGCAGATATATTTACCAAACCTTTACCTAGGGAGTAATATCTCTCCCATCTTGTTAGTAATAGAGAAGTAAGAAACCACAATACCTTAGGCCACATTAAGATGATGGGAATATTTTAAAGTTAATTGTAGGAGAAGAATGGTGAAATGAAAAATTTGTGGGATATGAATCTACAACAAAAAGTGAAGTAAATGATGTATTTCAATTAACAACATTGCACAAGTTTGGTGGGGGGGGGGGGGTGGCATATTTCCCTTGACATCAAAAAAAGGGAGAGTTATAAATAAGGAGAATATTTATATGATGGGGACCATCCTTTTACAGGAAAAGAAGAAAGTTGCAGTCAAAGGAGTTAAATTGTAGAAAAAAGGAATCAAAGGTCCAAATGGAGAAATCACAAAAAGGAAAAGTAAAACAAAGTTCAAATACAAGGGGAGCATTCTCAAGACTAGAATTCAAGGATACTAAATGTAACATGCATGAACATATAAACACAACCTTCATGGGGTGAGCCCAATTATAAACAAATTAGAAGTAACCAATAAAAAAAAATTGTTGACATATCAGAGTAAGAAATTATAGCCATACGTAAATTCAATATGCATAGATAAGGATAGACATTAAATAGGGGGGGCAGTTGTAGTCACTAAAATAAATTATAAATAGAGGAAGAGTTTAAGATACTAATAGAAGTTGTAGACAAAAGAATATTTATAGATAAGGAGAAGCACAAGCTTAGGGGGAGCATCCATTTTCCATTAATGTCAAAGGGGAAGAAGTTGCAGGCACAAGGAGAATCCCAAATAGGGGGATTTATTTAGTATTATTGCATAACATATTAAGCGTTGTAATCAATTAAAAAGGGGGATATTGTTGTAAATATTGTTTCATTGATGTCAAAGATATGGGAGACTACATATTTCCAAGATAAAGAATGAAAACTAAAGATTATTAGAAATATTATTTCTGGACTTTTGATGATCAGTTTGAAAACCCTATCTTTGAAGAAATTTTTACTCCAATTATCTAGCTAAAATGGGAGCATAGGATATATGATTGGATAACTTATTCTGAGACCTTTCCAATGGTATATGAAACTCCTTCTAACTCCATATGAATGAGAATATATGAAAGATTTCATTAAGATGACCCAACCAAATTACTAGTAGGTTGACCCAACTAGTTTTACAAGATGGCCCCATAAGTGATTGTAGAAAAACTATAAATAAAGGATATATGAGTTATTTTGAAGTGTATTCAAGCAAGAATATCTAAAATTTTCAAGAGAAGATGAGGAATATTTTTGGGGTGATTCTTGGAGATTAAAAGTGGAAGAAAAATGTGATTTATGAGGTGAACAAGGAATTTTCACTATAAATTTTCTTATGGGAAGTTTAAGACTATGAAACTTGGAGGATACAAATAAAATGTTTTTATGTACCTATGGTTAAAATTTTAGACCTTGGTTCACTATAATTTTAGAGATGCTCTAAGGAATTTAGGCTTCCTGAATGCTCTTTAAATTTTCTTCAAACATGCCAACTTTGTATTTTTGCTATAAATTTATTTCTGAGGTGTTTTAGACTACAAAACATGGAGGAAACGAGAAGATACATCAAGGTACCAATGGTATAAATCTTAGACCTTGTTTTGCTATAATTTCGTAGGTATGCTCTGAGGAAGTTAGGCTTTTTGGATCCTCCTGAAATCTAGTTCAAACAAGTAATCTTGGAACTGTCACTATATATTTTCTTTTATGATGTTTCATACTACGAAACCTAAATTTCATACCTTGGTGTTCTATAATTTTGGAGATATGATCTAAGAAAGTTAGGCCTCCTAAATGCTCTTGAAATCACTACTTCAAATAGGTAGATTGATATTTTCTTTATATAATTATTTCTAATACATTTTAAACTATGAATTATGGAGGAGACAAAGAAGCAATCTCAAAGTACTAGTGGTACAAATTCCATACCTTGTTTTTCTATAATTTTGGAGATATGATTTGAGGAAGTTATGTTCTTGAATGCTCCTGAAATGTGCTTCAAAGAGGTCAGGGTAGAATTTTTGTTATAACCTTATTTCTATGATATTTTAGACAATGAAATATGGAGGAGATAGAGAATATATCTCAAGGTACTTGTGGTAGAAATTTCAATTCTTGTTTCGCTATAATTTAAGAGATATGCTTTGAGGAATTTAGGCTTCCTGAATGCTCCTAAAATCTGCTTCAAACATGTCATCATGGTATTTTTGCTATAAATTTATTTATGAGATGTTATATATTTTAAAATATAGAGGAGATAAAGAAGAGATGTCTAGGTGCTTGTTGTAGAAATTTGATAACCAGATTTTCAAAATTGAATTCGTGGCATGTTGAACAAGTTTGTTCTTGGGAAGAACCCAAAAACAAAGTTTTGGGAGAAGTAGACTTGGCGAAGGAAGTAGAAAAACCTAGACTTTGTGAAGGTATAAGCAAATATTAGACCTAGTGAAGGAAGAAGCATTAGGAAGATTTGGTGAAAGTAGAAGCAACTAGCATACATTGTGAAGAATGAAACATACTTAGTGAAGCAAGTTGGTGCCTAAAAAGCAATAGAGGGGATTGGTGTCTCTTGTATGTTGGTTCCTACAAAGTATCCAAGGGGATTGGTGTCTCATGTAGGTTTCCTACAAAGTAGCAGAAGTGATTGGTGTTTCCTACTAGTTGGTACCTATGTAACAACCTTGGTTAAAAATCCATGTAAAAATATATAAGGCCATAGTTGATGGGACATGTATTCCAAGTTGAATGGTGGGCAAGACATCCTAGTGTGGGTGTTCACTTCGGTTTATTATGGCCAAGGAAATTGGCAAAGGAAATGGAAAAGGCTTTGCAAAGGAAAAAGGTATTTTTGGCACATTTATTTATGAAAATAAAGGAAGTTAGGAGAAAAGGGAAGTGAAAGGTCACATGTTTCATGTGAGGAGGAAATTGAAGGAAAATAATGGAAAATGAAGAAAATAGAGGCCCCATTAATAAAAAGGCTTATGAGGATTAGTGTCAAGCTTTTTTCTCAACCTTTGACATGTTTTGGTGGATCTCTCCTCTATTCTCTCTCTCTCTCTCATTCTTGGACATAAAGTTTTCTTGGAGCACTCTTGGAAGAGTGTGGCATACTTGAGGTTTTGGAGCAAGAAGGAAAGGGAAGAGTAGGAAGCGCAAGAGGACATCATGATCAACAACTACAATGGGTTTTGCATTCAGGTACCGAGTTGCATGCATGTTTACTCACTAGTTTCGGCATGCATGGCAGATGCATGTGGACTCTTGGTTATGATCTGCCATTGGCATAGAGGATTTCTTGGATTGACAGTGGATGTGCCTATCCTTTCCATTTCCTAGATAGCCATGGTGTTTTTGGTTCATTTATTTGTTTTTCTTGTTGGTTCTCATGTTTCCTTTAGCTTGGGTTGAGTTACTAGTTCCTAGAAGCCCTAGCTAGACAAATGCTCTGGAAGCCATGTATCAGCTTGCATTGAGTTACTAGTCCTAGAAGCCTTGGTTGGCAAAATTCTTTGGAAGCCCTAGGTGGGTTGAGTTACTAGTCCTGGAAGCCCTAGTTGGAAAAACTCTCTGGAAGCCCAGAATAAGCTACGGGTTGAGTTACTAGTCTTGGAAGCCTTGGTTGGAACAAATGCTCTAGAGCCCCAAAAGGCTTGGGTAGAGACCAATCTGATGATGGTTTTGTGATGTCCAATCATGAGGTGGAATCGCTATTTGATGGGTTGAGGTGGTTGGCCTCTTGAAGCCCTGGATGGTTTTGGATTGATGTGTTCAATGAGATCCCACATTCATGCTTGGAATATGGAACGGAGGTGAATGGTTGAAAAAAGATTTGGCTCATCCCTTCTATGGTAGGGTGGAATGTGGCAGTCCCATATCAAGTTTGGTTTTGCATCAATAATATGGGGTTATTTATCCTTATTATCTCACGAGTATTATATTGGGTTATATGTGGATTATATGGTTGTTTTTTTCCTTGGTATTTTGGTTGTTATTATGCTGGTTATGACTATGTATTATGACAATGGATATGTATGGCTCTTATCATGTTTCTACTTGTAAATGAATGAACAATGTGTAGATGGCCTAATGGATGAAAGTTTAGCTAAATTGATAAGGAAACAATGCCTCATAGCGAATCTCAGATAAGTATGAGGCCCCTATGCTTAGATATGTTGTTTACACCTGTAGATTGCATTAATGCCAAGTGTTTGAAAAAATTTCACTCCCAGTTGGGGATGATTAGGATTAGTCCTAGAGTTAGTTTTTGGTTTATTAGTCTTGTCATCATGTGTTTAATGGTTTCAAGAAGTTACAAGAAATTCTAGCAGTGGTCGAAATTCTAAGCTTGAAAAGTGCCTTAAATCCTGCTGACTCTAGCACAGGTCTCCTAGAAATAGTCCTTGGACACAGGCATGCAAGCTTGTGGGAGCATCCAGAGCTCCCTAGACACTAGCATGTCCATAGCATGGGACCATCCAAAGGTTTAATAGCTTAAAAAATCAGTGGGACGCAGGGGCTGGTTAGCAGAAATGTTGGTATGGTTCCTAGGAGTCCTATTACTGATGTTGAAGGTTTGTATGGTGTGTTTCCATCGGTTTCACTTCCTTAACATGACTTGGGAGGTCAAATCATATCATATTAACTTCTCATCACATGTTTACTCCAGTTGGTCGGTTACTTGGGTAGATGTGGGAGGAGGGTGTTGCAGAGTGGTATCAGAGCATGGTTCACCCCTCGGATTGGATGGGCAGTGTGTTGTTCATGCATTCATGTGGGTTGCATATGTATTTCTTATGCTTCTAGTCCATGTGATTTTTGCATTTGCATGGTGTTTATCATGGTTGTAGTGATGTCACCATGTGAAGGTTGATGATGATGTGGGATGTGTCTTCATGAGCATATGGTTGTATATGCATTGGTTATGCATGTCAATGTCTATATGTTTTTATGCATGCATTTTCATGGTTATGGTATGTATGGTAGGTCATACATGCATTTTGAGACCATTGTATGCAATTAGGTCATCATGATGCTAATGTGTTAAATTAGGTAAAACAGGAGAGGCAGATCATTAAAGTGAGGTCACAAAACTAAACTTTGGGGTAAGAGAAAATCATCATACAGGTATTGTACATTTGGCATGCATGTATGTTAGTAATTGAGCATTAGGGTTATATACATTAGGTTTATGTACATGTCTGTGATATTATGGTTACATGCATGATAGATGCTAGTTGATTAATATAGTCATATGCACATGTGTCAGATAGTCATGAATGATAGTAACATGTGGTTGTATGCATTGTTATTGTTGTTTTATGTTAGATAATTTGATGATTATGTTATATGTCGTGGATGAGTATGTTATAAGTTAACTTGTTTTGATTATGTTATATATTGTTGTTGAGTATGTTATAGGTTAACTTTTTGTTGTTATATGATAGTTAGCTTGATGATTATGTTATATGTTGTTGATGAGCATGTCATATGTTAACTTATTATTTTTATATGTTATTTAACTTGATGATTAGGGTTATAGCATTAATATCTTGATGTTATATGTATCATTATAAGTTGGATGGGTATATGCAAATGGTTAGGGTTATGACATTCAGGTATGATTTAATATGTTGTAATATTATGTTAGACTAATCTAGATCGATTGTGCAGATGTGATTATTATGTATGAATGATAATTTTTTATGAGTTTATGATGTAAACATGTTAGATAATGACCATTATGGATATCATGACCTTATCTATGCTTGATATGACATGTCGTGAATTTATATCATGCTAATATGGATTGATTGTGCAAACAAGATAGCCTCCCCTGAGATACACTAAGGTATGATTTTTCTTATGTTATCTATTTGGTCTTTGAATGTTTGACTATGTCAGTTGTTTAGTGTTTGAGTGTTTGGTGTCTATTATGTCATCTATATGTTGTCTAAATGTTTGATTACTTGAATGATATGAGTATATGTCTAAAAGATTTCTTGCCAAAATGATATTGTTTTAAGATGGTTGTACTAATACATATGTGTTGAGACAGTTGATATGTACTTGAGTGTAAGTAGGTGACATTTATAGTATTATGTCTAATGACTATGAGTTGAATATGAGTTATGACATGATTGCTAGTCTTGGTAAAAGTTGATTTCAAATTGATAGATATGATTGTCTTGATATTTGGAACATGTGTTTGACATGTGTAAACAGTGCAGGAAACATGCTTGGTATTAGTATGACAAGGTAATAGTTGATGTGTTTATATAACTAACAGTTGGGTGATGTGACAGTGCATAGTAACACTCAATTGCAGCAAGGAAAAGGTCAAAGAAAGGAATTGGGCAAGGATTCTTTTGGTTATGTTTGGAAACCCTAATTCCAAATGAATGAGTGGTTTGCATATAGGAATTCTTCTTAACCTTAATCTTGTCTGACATTATGTGGATATGTGTTAGATTCATTAACTTGTATTTGAAATTTATATTAACTAGTCTCCAGTTACATGTGGATCTGTCAAAGGAATTGGAGTCCCTTGAGAGATGGTGTGGATGTGTTCAGTTGCAAGAAACGTGCTTGGCACCACAAAGTAAGGTAACCAATGTATTGTTATGTTTATTTAAGCACTGAAATTTATGTGTTGATGGCATTATGATGCAAGTGATTGCATGGAAAAGAGGCTGCCATGAAATCTCGAATAAGGCTTAGGTTGAGGTTTCCCTTGGAAGCGCTAGGAACCATGGGGGATTGAGTCATGGTGTTTGTTTCTAGTATTGCACTTTTGGTCTTTTGTGATTTGTTATGCTTGATCTGCAATTTTGTTATGTCTAGTACATGATCATGCCAATTTTTTGTGGTGTCATCTTGTTATTTGTTTTCATGGTATTCTTCTTGTTTGTTTCTTGTGCTTTCCTTGTAAGTTTTGAGAGTCTTGGGAATTGGTTGGGAAAGAAGAAATTTGATGGAACTCTGGTAGAGCTACGTGGAACCCAACATGAAATGTAAGACTCAGATGAATCCAGTGCATGTATAAGGGCAATTGAAGGAAAGAATATGACAGTCAGTTGGATTGGTTGGGTCCACTGGGGTAAATGGACAATGACAGGACAACCATGAGAAAGGTAACATGAAAGGTGAATTAAATGGATCTGAGGCGTCAAATGCCTTGGGTATTTTGGGAACTTTTTTCTTGATGTTGTGCATGTGTTGCATGCAAAAAAGGGAGTTCTCTTAACCTTGACCTTATGATATCTAGTAATTATGTTGTGATCATAATTATGATGATGTCTATATGTGTATACAGTATGAATATATGTACGTCATGTCTGACATGGTCATCATGGATCATGACTATTAATGTTAATATTTATATGTATAGATATGTATGTATGTATGTCGTTGTCTAAAATATTCTTTAATGCTAATATATATATATATATATATATATATATATATATATATGCATGTTGTTGTTCCTGGTTTATGAGGAATCAAGTGGAAGAGTAGTTATGAAAAATATATGAGTAGGTTTAATGTGGTTATGAGTTGATATTATGTGATTATATTATGTCTATGTTATGGAGAGACTATACCGAGGGATAGATCAGTGAAATGAAAGCAGTGTGGTCTGCAACATATGTCGTTGTCTAAAATATTCTTTAATGCTAATATATATATATATATATATATGCATGTTGTTGTTCCTGGTTTATGAGGAATCAAGTGGAAGAGTAGTTATGAAAAATATATGAGGTAGGTATAATGTGGTTATGAGTTGATATTATGTGATTATATTATGTCTATGTTATGGAGAGACTATACCGAGGGATAGATCAGTGAAATGAAAGCAGTGTGGTCTGCAACATGTTTGGACAGGCATGGATAAGATACTGGAAGCAAGGTTTCTTGGTAGAGATAGTATGGTTTGGATGTGTGGTACTATTGTTGTGCATATGTTGTATATGTTGTATATGTTGTACATGTTGCATCTAGGATGTTGTGCACATGAAATGTTGTGTATATATAGTGTGTGTACATGTTGTTTATGAAATGTTATGTATAGGGTGGTACAGATAGTGTTGTGTGAATATTGCATATGCAGTGCTGGGTATGGATGGCATTGTGTACATGTTGGATATGCGGCGTTGTGTACATATTGTACTATGTTCATGATGGATATGCAGTTTTGTGTACATATGGTGTTGTGTGCATGTTGTATATGTGGTGCTATGTACATATGGTGTTGTGTGCATGATTGTACAAGTGGAGTTATGAGGATGTGGTGTCGTGTATATGTTGTACATATGGTGTTGTGTGCAATTAGTGTTGTGTACATGTCGTGCACATGGTGTTGTGTACATGTGGTGTCGTGTATATGTCATGCATATGGTACTGTGTACGTATGGCATTGTGTACACGTTGTACATGTGGTGTGATGTACATGTGGCATTGTGTACACATTGTGCAGGTGGTGTTGTGTACATGTGATGTTGTGTACACGTTTTTCAAGTGGTGTTACGTACATGTGGTACTATGCACATGTTCTACATATGGTACTGGTATACATGTGGTATTGTGTGCATGTCATACATGCTGTGTTGCTGGCATGTAGTACAATGTATGTGCATTGTGTAGTCATGGTACGTGACATGTGTATTTGTTATGTTGTACTTTGTGTACATATATGTATTGTGTGGGGTTGTACATCAGGTATAGATGTATGTATTATGTCGTACACTGGGTGTAGGTGTATGTTTGAGTTGTATGTCAGGTGTAGGTGCATGTATTGCATGGTGTTGTATGTCGTGTGCGATTGTATGTGTGTGATGCACACTATGTGTATGTGCACATGGTTGAGGAGAAGGCACTGGGTGTTTGTCGGGTGTGGCAACTGATCCGGAGTGTGTACGGAATAAAGACAAAGGTAGAAGCTAAGGATTGATTAAAGGATAAGTATCCACATTTTATTTCAATTTTATTATGCATGAGATTTATGATTTTGGTCTATGATGATTACATGTGATCTATGATTTTGGTTTATGATGGTTACATGTGATTTATGATTTTTATCTATGATGGTTGTGTTTTGAGCTAACCTGATGTGATATGTTTATACATGATGATTTGATCAAAGATGCTAGTTTGACTTATTGTGACAGGAAGCGAACATAATTGCAAGTGTACCTTATTGACGGGCCACCAATGAGGTATGATTTAAAGTTGTTTTTATGTATTTTGAATCTAATGGAAATTATGTTCTTCGTACAAGGAAGCATGAAATGCCCAGTTGGGTGGTTGAAACTGACTACAAGAATTAGAAACAACAACAAAATAAATTGGAACATGCAGCAGTATGTTGGTAAACAAATTTAGGAGTAGAGTCATTGTGGGGCACTGATACTCAATAATGTCCATTGATTGCCATGAGCATGTTCGGTATGATGGTTTTAAGGTAGGGATATGCCTTGGTTGTTGTATCTTCCAATGTGAGGAAGATTTGCCAAGGGATGGACTACCGGGATGGGGATGCCAATGAAACTTGGAAGGTGTGGGACTACATATAAGGGGGTGACCGGATTGCCCGAGGGACTGTGTAGCAGAGAAGGGAAGGTCGGGGATATTGCTAGATGGAATCAAATGCACATTGGGAGTGTTCCCTAGAACAATGAGTTGGTAACTGTACACTGAAAAGAAAAGTGGCACAGGATTGTATCACTGGACATTGGATGCAAATTTGACCTTGTAGTGGATTCTGGACTTCCTGGGAAGGAGGTGAATCCTGGTATTACATTGAGGGTGGAGGTGTGATCCTCTGGATTCCCTTGTTGATTGACACATGCATCGTATCCTTTTATTTGTTGGTTGAGAAAATGTGCATATGTGTATATGTGTATATTATTGTAAATATTGTATCAAGCTAGATTTATAAAGATCCATAGATAGTATGGTTATTTGTTGGTCGAAGAAAGTGTGTGTGTATATTTGGTTATTATTGTAAATACCGTAATGAGTTGTGTTATAAAGCTCCAGTAAGCAGTATGTTTGTCATGTTTTAGCAGATGGTCATTATAAATAATGCAACGAGTTATGTTATAAATCTCCTTGGCTAATATGTTTTGTTTTCATTGGTCTTGTTGGTTATAGGTGTCATTGAACACCGAGGACGGTGTTCGCCCAAGGGGGAGGGTTCTGTAACATTCCTGGTTAAAAATCCATGTAAAAATATATAAGGCTACAGTTAATGGAACATGTATTCCAAGATGAATGGTGGGAAAGACATCACATTCTGGGTGTTCACTTCAGTTTATTATGGCTAAGGAAATTAGAAATTCTCTCAAATCGGTTAAGGGCCCTATAGACCCTAAAGATATGAAAGGGGTCTACTTGATCCCATGCTCCTATGGGATTCCCTACATTGGGGAGACTGGCCACTCTATGAACCAGAGGATCCAAGAGAATGCAACAGATATTAAGCACAACTGATCTCACTCATCATCTCTTGTTGAGCATGCTGTGAAATTTAAGCATTGTGTTTGCATTGAGGATGTGAATGTCATTGCTAGGGTTGACCACTTCCACCATAGGAAGCTAAGAGAGGCTATTGATATTGAAAAATATGAAATCAATTTCAATAGGGATGATGGGTGGAAATTAAGTAAGAGATGAATTTTGGCTCTTTCTTTTTGATTTCCCCCTGTTGCTCCCTTCCCTCCTTTTTTTAATTAAAAAGTCTTAAATCATTTGATTTTTCTTACTCTATTATAAAATAAAATAGTTAATTAATTAATTAATTAGAATATGTTTTGACCCCCCTTATGATTTTATTAACTCTATTTTATCGGTTCAATTATGTTTTCATATATATATTAACAATTATCATTTGATTTTCCTTAATTAATTAAGAATTTGTTTTGACCCTTTATAATTTTATTGACTCTATTGTAATATATATAAACAAATAATGGTTATTTTATAACAGTTATTCTATAACTAAACATTATTAAATATTAATTTAATTAAATCAATAAGTAATTCCTAACAACGAACTCTAGACCCTGATGCATCCATGTTATTTATTCTTTAGGATCTATGGATTTTTTCACCTTTGTCCTAAGGATGAACCACATTAGTTGCTTTGAAACATTGACCAAACCTAATAATGTGATTAATCCGAAACGCACTCTCATTTACAATATGGATCACAAAAGCCTAAGATCTAAAATAAAGAAAATTAGGAGAAAAGGGAGGTGAAAGGTCACAGGTTGCATGTGAGGAAGAAATTGAAGGAAAATAATGGAAAATGAAGAAAATAGAGGCCTCATTGATAAAAAGGCTTCTCATGATTAGTTGGCAAGCCTTTTGCCCAAGATTTTGACAATTTTTGGTGGAGCTCTCCTCTATTCCCCCTCTCTCTCTCATTCTTAGACTCTTAGAGTTTTCTTGGAGCACTCTTGGAGGAGTGTGGAATACTTGGATTTTTGGAGCAAGAAGGCAAAGGAAGAGTAGGAAAGTGCAAGAAGACATCAAGATTAACAACTACAATGTGTTTTTCTTGTAGGTACTGAGTTGCATGGGTGTTTTCCTCACTAGTTTTGGCATGCATGGCACATGCATGTGGATTCTTGGTTATGATTTGTCATTGGCATGGAGGATTTCCTAGATTGATAGTGTATTTCCCCAATGTGGGGGGGGGGGGCATGCTCTGCAATGCACTATGTCAAAACAAACATTGTGCTAGTGCCAGAGAGACAATTCAAGGGACATTCAAGCACAATTTTTGACTAAAAACACTTCAAGAAGACTAAAATAAGATCAATAAAGCTAAGCAAAGTCTACTAGGGTGTGATATGATGAGGGTAAGCCACCAAGAATGATAGTCGTTCCCCATTACGGTTGCCAATTTGTTATATGGAATTTTCATCTACGGATAAACAAATATTCCCTAGGTGGGTGACTACACCTAGAACAACATAATGAAAGTAGTTTAGCCTTTTCTTATAGAAGATAGATGAGATGGAGGAACTTACTTGTTGCCTTTCGCTTCCTAAATATCTTTTGGATCACTCCCGCCGCTCCCACTTGAACTAAATCCTCTCAAAAGGTACTTGCATCAAGAGAAACAGAAACAAGAAATGATCAAAGCATACATGAACTATCAACTATAAAAAAATGGAATCGAATACATTGAAACACATAATCATCACAGATATGAACAATCATATGAGAAAGGAATAAGTTATTTATTAATGTAGAAGGAAGAGTATCACCCAATATAGTTTGATCCTGTGTCACTCCTCCAGCTTTAGTTCAACCCTCGCCACATCAAAAGCTCAACACTCCAGCAGCATAACATTGCGTAACATAAATTCAATCCTCAAACCAATAGAATTTCCTTACAAAATTTAGATTCTAGCCCCTTGATCACTATGATGAGTGCTCAATTTATAGGAAATGGAGGTGGTTTTGTCATAAATGAGGGTATTGAATGGCTTTCCAATCTTGGAGTTAGTTTCCATGGAGCAAGGGATGAGAGGATAGGAGGTTAATGGATCCTTAGCCTATCCAATTTCGAGCTCATAGGAGGGGATAAGAGATGGGAACCTTCTAGAGTCATCTAGAATGAAGGAATATTCCCAGAACCCTATGCAAATTTCACTCAATCTCACCTAGCGCAGGCTAAAGAGGGCCTAAGTGCACTGCAGTGTAGGCCACAGTGGGTCTACCTACTCTACAACGCACTGTCTCAAGGCATAGGTTGTGCTGGTATCCCAAGGAGGCTTTTCAGGAGGGCTTCAGGCCATGAAACTTTCATAGAAGGAGGCATTCAATGAGTTGACTTCTCTAGGGCATGTAATAAATTAATTAGGGTTTGATGAACCCTAAAAGTACTGATCTGAATGTTGGGAGTGATGTGCCCAAAAAGACCTGTAACAGTTGCTCCCTAAAGCATGAACTCAAAAATGATAATGTCGAGTGATATGCTTTACGATGTGACGGAGAGGAACTGAAGCATACGGTGACCTACATTGATTAAAATACATAACATCATGATATTTTGAATTTTTCATGAATTGTTGAGGGAAGGCATACCCATACCCAACATATAAACTTTTCATTACATGTACATAGATAGTCATCTACAGATATAGACCCATGATGGGATGATCATCAATGTAAAGACATCGTACATATGATTTAGTACTTTCCTGAAATCGCAGCTCGGATGGATGAAACTCGATTCGAGGTCTTCTATCTCGTCCAATCATTCGCTCAAGTATGAGTCTAACCATGTGAATATGTGATCTGAAGTCAAACATGGGAAGACACCATATGATTACCAGCTAATGAAGTAAGCCGTTAACTAACGCGAGAGAGATCACCAATAATGATAATGATTATGAAGGTACTACAGTACATTCTACATGGTGTGAATAGATGTATTGATGTTGAACACCATACAAAGTCTTTTGGTCAAAGGCTAGTGATGTCAACCTGTCGTCGGAAGCGAGAAACTTTCCATTTATGTATGCAAGCCCCAAGGTATTGAAAGGGTGTTTCTAAGTCAACTTCTTGGTTAATGTTATGATGTCGAAAAGAAGTGACTCATTGCAGGAGGGCCTTGATGTATCCCACATCAACGACACGAAACAAGTGTAATGATTTTGGAGACGGAATGTGACTGATGACACAAGGTTCAAGAATGGTCGTCATGAAAATGAAGGTTTACTCATGCAAAGGATGAGTTTTACTGAATGACTTCTCTTGAACATGTCAACGACACTGAATGAATTGATAGCATTGACCGAAAACCAAAGTGATGGATGGTGTGATAGAACATAGGTATGATAACCATCAAGCAGATAACCCAACCCAAATTGTCACAAAGATGAAGTGAAAGTGTCATGTTCAAGAGCAACTTGTTACCATAAAGTTTTTTATCCCTTTTCCCATTTTCCCCAGTCATTTCTGACCAGTACCTCTTTATTTTTTAACAAGCTTGAGGAGGATAACATATGCTTGTAGTATAATTCCACCCTTTGGGTGAATTCATCGATATGTGATGTTTTAACGAGCCTAGCGAAGGTAAAACTTGGTCTTGTCATGATGGAAAAGTTTGTCTCTATTTGATGTTTTAACGAGTTTAATGACAATGAGAACTCGATCCTTTTCATGTTTAGATAGTTTGAAAAGGGACAAAAAGAAAACTCCACAAGTTCTTTTTCGTAAGTTTTTCTCTCAAGTCAGAAAAAGTGTAAAATAATACAAGAGAGAACCTATTGACCATGTTCAATCAACGTATTCCTTTTTCGTAAATAATCTATCTCAGTCCGAAAAAGGGTTAAACTTATACTGAGTAAATGTCGTTTCCAATCCATTTACGAGCTGAAAAGGACAAGCGCTTGGCAATCTTTTCATATTTCAAGAGTCTGAAAAGAGCTTAAAGAGGACTCCACTTAGAGGAACGAGTAGTGTCTAGGATAGAAACTGGTTCTGGTGATGTTGGAACTTTTCAAAACATGTAATGGTCAAGAGGTTGGTTAATAAGACCACTCATTGCAACTGTTCCTCAATAAGGGTAAAACAACCAAGTGAAAGCGTATGATCGGCCAAGCAGATAGTGACGATGGAAGGAGAAAAACCAAGGCGCATCTGACGGAAGAGGCTGATAGAATGGAAATCACGAGGGTTAAAATGGATATGGGTTCATTTTTACACAAGCTTGAACCATAAATACCTATGCTTGGATTCATTTTCATGTTTACACAAGCTTGAAACGAAAAACTATGTTTGGATTGGTTTACATGCCCCCAGCATGATGAATTGATTCTAGGTGCATTTTGGGCACATCACTCCCAACATTAAGATCAATACTTTTAGGGCTCATCAAGCCCTAATTCATTTGTTACATGCCCTAGAGAAGTCAACTCATTGAATGCCTCCTTCTATTAAAGTTTCATGGCCTGAAGCCCTCCTGAAAAGAATCCTTGGGATACCAGCGCAGCCTATGCCTTGAGACAGTGCGCTGCAGAGCAGGCAGGCCCACTGTGGCCTGCACTGCAGTGCACTTAGGCCCTCTTTAGCCTGCACTGGGTGAGATTGAGTGAAATTTTCATAGGTTTTTGGGAATATTCCTTCATTCTAGATGACTCTAGAAGGTTACGATCTCTTATCCCCTCTTATGAGCTCGAAATTTGATAGGCTAAGGATCCATTAACTTCCTATCCTCTCATCCCTTGCTCCATGGAAACTAACTCCAAGATTGGAAAGCCATTCAATACCCTCATGTATGACAAAACCACCTCCATTTCCTATAAATTGAGCACTCATCATAGTGATCAAGGGGCTAGAATTTGAAGTTTGTAAGGAAATTCTGTTGGTTTGAGGATTGAGTTTATGTTAAGCAATGTTATGTTGTTGGAGTGTTGTGCTTTTGATGTGGCAAGGGTTGAACTAATGTTGGAGGAGTGGCACAGAATCGAACTGTATTGGGTGATACTCTTCCTTCTACATTAATAAAGAGCTTATTCCTTTTATCATATTATTGTTCATATCAGTGATGATTATGTGTTTCAATGTTTTCGATTCCATTATTTTATAGTAATATAGATCATAGATCATGTATGCTTTGATTGTTTCTTGTTTATGTTTCTCTTGATGCAGGTACCTTTTGAGTGGATTTAGTTCAAGTGGAAGAGATGAGAGCGATTCAAAAGAGATTTAGGAAGTGAAAGGAAACAAGTAAGTTCCTCCATCTCATCTATCTTCTATAATAAAAGGTTAAACTACTTTCATTCTGTTGTTCTAGGTGTAGTTACCCACCTAGGGAAGATGTGTTTATCCGTAGATGCAAATTCCATGTAACAAATTGGCGACCATACTAGGGAATGAATGTCATTCTTGGCGGCTTACCCTCATCATATTACACCCTAGTAGACTTTTCTTGACTTTATTGATCTTGTTTCAGTCATTTTGAAGTGTTTTTAGTCAAAAATTGTGCTTGAATGTCTCTTGATTTGATTCTTTGGCACCAGCGTATTGTTGGTCTTGACACAGTGCATTTCAGAGCAGCCCCTGCCTTAGAGATAGTGCATTGTAGTGCACTGTCTCCCACTTTGTCATGTGCTGATTCCATTTAGGCTAAAAACCCTACCTTTGGTTTGTTTTTTCCAAAGTTGCTTCTCTTGTTTCTTGCTGAAAGATCAATGATTCTTGTGGTTCTAAAATCAAGTTATATTTCTCTTCCTCGCCCTACTTTGGCCTTGATTGTTTAGTGTTTCTTAAATGATATCTTTATCATTATCAATTCATTGTCAAATTTAGATTATAGTTGTTTAATCTTTTCTGAAAAGAAAGTGTCATAAAAGTATTAATTTTTTTAAAAAAGGAACTGTCGTAAAGTCTTCGTTTCTTGGAAAAAGATTGATTGATTGTATGTGCATATAGTTTCCGTTTGTTCATCTAAACATTAAGGGAATTGAAAAGAAAAACTTGCATTATGCATTTAGAGGTTTTGTGTTTGCTTATAGGAATAATATAGGGAAATTGCATTGGATGTGCTCTTTGCTCAAGGATTAAACATTCTGATTGCTATATCCCTTGTAGTTGAGGTTTTCATTGTTCAAAATCAATTGAAAAGAATGTTTATCATTATAGTTGCATTCTAGGAATTTCAAAGACATCACACGGTGAACCTAAAAGACAAACTCTTAATCAAGATCAACTTAAAAGTTATCTCAATTAACCTAATGGAGCATTGTCACCTAACGAATAACATTTAGAGGTTCTAAGCTAGAGACGTGTTCTGGCATTGTAAAACATAGCAATTGTCATTCATTCTCTATGATACATTCTGAGTGTGATACCTCATTCCACGTATGTAAGTATATCGTAGCTCATCCATGTACCTTTGGGTATATAGGGTGGTGTTATAGTACGAAAAGTATAAAGGAATGCTCTCACTGTGCGGTTTCGCATTAGACAATGCTAACACGGATTGGGCCTCCACGTACTTTCAGATATATATGGGGGGACTAAATTAGGTTTCTATCCATCCATAGGTAACTGAGTCAGCTGCCTTGTACATTGTGATACACTGAACACAACATTCAAGGAGATTGCCTTCATGTATGTTAATTCCTTGGTTTACTGCAGTGGTATATTGCAGTTCATAGTTGCTTGGTAATCCTTTTGCCTAGATTATCCCTCTTTTGTTTTGTTATATTATTTTGATTAAAATAAATTAATTGATCGTAGATAACATCCTCCACGTCACTCCTTAGTTGATCTTAGGTTGAGACATATGGCAACAATTCGAAGTCCATCGATCAAGGAATTCCTTTTGATGGGAATCCTAGTCCTTTTCCTCCTTTCAAAAATATTGGTGCTCCTTATATGTCTACATTGTCCCTCTGGGACTTACCATCAGATTGCCAGTATGGTTGTTCTCAACCTCCTTGTCCCCACATCTGAATAGTCCTACAACTAAACAAAATCAACCTTGAGTTGATCCTAAAGTGGACCCTTTTCCTTCTTTCTCAATTGTCTCTTCTTCCCCTTCTTCCTCTTCGCCTGGTGAAAGTATTGGCACTAGTAACCATGTGGCTAAGAAGAAGAAGAAGAAGCAAATTCAACAGGGGGCCAACCAAGCAACCATTGCTTCAAATGCAACTTCTGATGAGAAACCATCTGATAAGCCTCACAAACTTTGATATCCTTGCAAACTTTGTACGAGAGACCATCTTCTATGAAACTTTTCTGGTATTCCTCATACCTTAGAAGAATGGTCTTCTCGTTCACATCATCATGTGTCATCAACTTCTGGAGATCATGCTGGTGACACAACATCAACTAGTGGTAGTAAAGTTCATGGAAAGAAGGGTAAAGTTAAGATTCCTTGTAGGTTATGTGAAGGGAATCATCCCATTTACCTTTGTCTCTATTTGGATGAAGCCAAAAAGTGTTGGATAATCATCCTGCTTCTCGCAGTGACTTCCATATAGTTACATGAAAGTCTCCCTTAATCCTTCACTAGTTGATGAAGTGACTAACCCAAATCAACCGTCAGTCAAACCCACTCTCTTTGAATGTGAATCCCACGAGTCTATACCTGACCAATCACAGGTCGAGGAAATAGTTGACCCGATTTCACCTTAAACTAATCGTACCTTTCCCATAGAGAGTGAGTATGATACCACTCAGGTTCTTTTTGTTTCTTCAGATTCCAATGAGCTTGGAGGCAACCCTCCCATTCCATCAAGACAGGAGGAAAATCCTCCTGTTCTCGTAACTCAAGGGGGTAATTTTCTGTTTTTACGGTACCCCGTCCAAGTAGTCTGGTCACTTCCTTTGATTGGAATCTACTAGCAAGATGTTGTCTTCCTTCTTATGTGCCTTTCCAGATCATAATACAAGTTTGTAGTATGGTTGTACCTGGCACTATTATAGATTAAGGTGCATCAGTGAGTATCCTTTCCTCCACTGCTTGGCAAGTGCTCGGTTCACCGACACTTGTGCCTATTACTTAGAATCTGTTGGCTTTTAACAGAGGAACCAGTCAACCATTAGAGATCCTTCCTCAGTTTCCTATTACTTTGGGAGGAAAAATTATTTATCTCAATGTGATGGTAGTCCCAGGCCCTTTAGATTACAATTTACTTCTTGGGTGCGACTATGTTTATGACATGGGAGCTATTGTTTCAACACTCCTTTGAGTGATGTGTTTCCTGCATGAAGGCAAAATTGTCACCATTGACCAGGTTTCATTTCCCGGTCCAAATATGGCTTCCAGTCAACCATCTTCCCTAAATGATCATTTTGTCCCAATGGTATCTTCCCCGCCATGGGTCAATTATGTGGCAACCGTTCCATGCCTACATCAACTGATGATCAATTCTGTGATGTTGTGCATTATGTACTGTGGGCATTGGAACCAGATCTCCCTAATGGATTCCTTGCTACGTATCCCTTCCAGAGCATTGTTCTCCCATCTGATGAGAACCTCTTAGAATTCATGACCTCTTATGGGTCGTGATCAAGGAATCTGATGATAGTTCTTTTACTATGTCAACCTCATTAAAAAATGAAACAGGTCCCATGAGCATAGTTCCTTGTCTTGTGTCAAGCTCATTAAAAAATGAAACAAGGAATATGAGGATAGTTCTTGGTCTTGTGTCAACCTCGGTAAAAAATGAAACAAGGAATATAAGGATAGTTCTTTTACTGTGTCAACCTCCTTAAAAAATGAAATAGGTCCTAGAGCATAGTTCCTTGTCTTGTGTCAAGCTCGTTAAAAAAATGAAACAAGGAATCTGAGCAGAGTTCCTTGTCTTGTGTCAAGATCATTAAAAAATAAAACAAGGTCCCCTAGAGCAAATTTCCAATTCGAGTCTGTGATTAGATCTCGTGAAATCCAAATCGAGTCTTTCACTTGATCTCATATATGAACCTTCATTCCATCCACCTCATTGCCACGAATAGTCTACTTAGGTGAATGTAATGAAGCTTGGGGGGAATGCACCTAGAATCGAGTGATCATGCTGGGGGCATGTAAACCAATCCAAGCATAGTTTTTCGTTTCAAGCTTGTGTAAACATGAAAATGAATCCAAGCATAGTTCTCTATGGTTCAAGCTTGTGTAAAAATGAACCCATCTCCATTTTAACCCTCGTGATTTCCATTCTATCAGCCTCTTCCATTAGATGAGCCTTGGTTTTTCTCCTTCCATCGTCACTATCTACTTGGCTGATCATACGCTTTCACTTGGTTGTTTTACCCTTCTTGAGGAACAATTGCAATGAGTGGTCTTATTAGCCAGCCTCTTGACCATTACATGTTTTTAGAAGTTCCGACATCATTGGAACCAGTTGTTATTCTAGACACCACTCGTTCCTCTAAGTGGAGTCCTCTTTAAGCTCTTTCCAAACTCTTGAAATATGAAAATATTGCCGAGTGCTTGTCCTTTTCAGCTTGTAAATGGATTGGAAACGACATCTACTTAGTATAAGTTTAACCCTTATCCGGACTGAGATAAATTATTTACGAAAAAGGAACACATTGATCGAACATGGTCAATAAGTTCTCTCTTGTATTATTTTAAACTTTTTCGAACTTGAGAGACAAACTTACGAAAAAGAACTTGTGGAGTTTTCTTTTTTACCTTTTCCAACTCTCTAAACATGAAAAGGACTGAGTTCTCATTATCGTTAAACTCTTTAAAACATCAAATAGCAACAAACTTGTCCATCATGACAAGACCGAGTTTCACCTTCGCTAGGCTCGTTAAAACATCACATAGCGATGGATTCACCCACAGGGTGGAATTATACTACAAGCATATGTTATCCTCCTCAATCTTGTTAAAAAATAAAGAGGTACTCATCAGCAATGACTGAGGAAAATGGGAAAAGGGATAAATCACTTTATGGTAGCAAGTCTCTCTTGAACATGACACTTTCACTTCATCTTTGTGACAATTTGGGTTGGGTAATCTGCTTGATGGTTATCACACCTATGATCTATCACACCATCCATCACTTTGGTTTTGGGTAAATGCTGCCAATTCATTCAGTATCGCCAACATGTTCAAGAGAAGTCATTCAGTAAAACTCATCCTTTGCAATACTCATAAACCTTCATTTTCATGACCGCCATTCTTAAACCTTGTGTCGTCAGTTACATTCCATCTCCAAAATCACTACACTCGTTTCATCTTGTTGATGTGGGATACATCAAGGCCCTCCTGCAACGAGTCGTTTCTTGTCGACATCAACACATTATCCAAGAAGTTGACTTAGAAACACCCTTGTAGTACCTTGGTGCTTGCATACATCAATGACAAGTTTCTCACTTCCGGCGACAGGTTGACATCACTAGCCTTCGACCGAAAGACTTTGTATGGTGTTCGACATCAAAACATATATTCACACCATGCAGAATGTACTACAGTACTGTTATCGGGAAATCTAGTGTCCACTCGGATCTGCTAGTCCCACTAAGACTGGTAGCTATCTTAGAAACAAACAAACTAAAACTACTTTCGTTTTCCTTTATGAGAAGTAGATGAGAGTGGAATGAAGGACACCAACCTCAGTCTTGCACTTGGTTCCTTGCTCGATTCCTCTCACTTCTGACAGATCCTTACCGCTTCTCCTTCGTCTACCCAGCTTCAAATAGCACCTATGGAATCAAAGCGGCATAATACTATCGAAGAACAGAGATCTAAAATCATAAACAATATAGGACGAGATGTATATTGACCACACAAATTCATATATCATCAAACATACAAGAATGTGGAGGAAAACTTGAATAACTTTATTAATAATCAAGAATAGCAAAGAGGATTACAACCAATTTTTCTGGACCAACGTCACCCTCCAGCATGAAAGCCCTTCTTTCACCTCATGAAAAGCTTAGATCACCCAACACTATGATATTCCAACAAGAAACCAACAGCACTTCCTTACAAGATACAAAATTCCAGCCTCTGGATCTCTGGGATGAGGGATCCATATATAGATGATTGCAGGGGGGTGAGTCAGCTTCTAGGATTTTGATTAGTGTCCTCTCTCTGATAGTTCTTAATTCCACTTGGAGATTGATGATCTCTTACTCATCCCTGGGTGAATTCAGAGAGGCAAGTGTCACAGGAGAAGTTTCTGGAAGATTCCATGATCATCCACCTCGCAAACTGTCTCTGAAATTTGTCCACTCTTGCCCATCGCACCCCATAGAAGGGCTTTTCAATATGCATTGCAACTCCCATGTGCATTAGGTGGGATGCATCACACTTTGACCATGGAGCAGGTGAGATGGTCCAGTTTTGGCCAGTTCTGAGCAGCTTTTCATGGAGAACTTCTGGGAGATTATGTAATCATATGACCTTGTTCTTTTAGGGTATGGAACAACACTTTTAGGGACTTAGGAGCCCTTGGTTTATGGACATGTTTGATTGGGGTTTTAGTGCCCAAAAATGTCTATAACATTTGCCCCCTAAAGCATGAGGTCGTTAATCTTTTGATGTCGGGTGAAATGCTTTATCATGAGGATCCGAAGTTTTTTCGAGCTGGAAGGCGACCTGTAATAAGATACAATACAATACATTATCTTCATAATATTTTTCATGATCTAGCTGAGGCGAGCATTCCCATGCTTAGCTTTATAAATTCATTTTCATGTACATAAAACAAACAACCGTCTGTGCGGGAGATGGATGATTCTAATAGAGTCATCATCCTTTGATTTGGATGGTCATCTGTGCAGCAACAATGTACATTTGATGTTTTTATTTTCCTGAATATATCGCAGCCCAGATGGATGAAACTAGATCCGGGGTCTTCAAACTCGTTCAATCTTCACTCGAAGTACAAGTCGATCCATGTGAAAGATGTTCTGGAGTCAAACATGGAAAGACATTGCCTGATTACCAGCCAATGATGTAAGTTATTAACAGGCGCAAGAGGAATCACCGATAATGATGATGACCCTCAAGGTACTACAGTAAAATTCGCGTGGTGTGAATAAGAGACTTGGCATCGAACACCACGTAAAATCTTTCGGTCGAAGGCCATTGATGTAAACCTGTCGCCAGA
The DNA here is from genome assembly GCA_031772625.1 of Pinus tabuliformis. Taxonomy (NCBI): domain Eukaryota; kingdom Viridiplantae; phylum Streptophyta; class Pinopsida; order Pinales; family Pinaceae; genus Pinus; species Pinus tabuliformis. The sequence continues at coordinate 716,776,172 of CM062808.1, forward strand.
AGTGAGAAACTTGCCATTGAGGCATGCAAGCTTCAAAGTACTGAAAGGGTTGTTCCTAAGTCGACTTCTTGGATAATGGGCTGATGTCGACAAGAAGTGACTCGCCATAGGAGGGCCTTAATGAATCCCACATCTACGACACGAAACAAAGTAAATGATCTTGGAGGTGAAAACGATATGATGATACAGGGTTCAGGGTGGCAGTCATGAAAGAATGGAGCGTGAATGTATTGCAGCGGATGAGACACAGGTGAATTCTCTGAGCGACTTCTCTTGAACATACCGGCGACACTGACATGATGGATTGGTAGCGTCAACCCCAAATATGGATGGTGTGATGGACCAATGGTGATATGACCAGTGAATGGAACAACCCAACTTGACTCGGATGCGGAGTGAAAGTGTCATGTTCAAGAGCGACTTGCTACCAATAAAGTTTCTTCAAGTTTTCTTCCCAATTTTTCCCCAGTCATTGCTGACCAGTACCTCTTTATTTTTGTCAAGCTTGAGGAGGATAACATATGCTTGTTCTATAATTTTCCCTTCAGGCAAACCCGTCGCTATATTTTAACGAGCCTAGCGACAGTGAAACTCGTTCTTGTCTGTATGGACAAGTTTGTCGCTATTCAGTTTTAATGAGTTTAACGAAAAAGATAACTTGGTCCTTTTCAATTTTAGAGAGTCTGAAAGGGACATAAAGGAAACTCCAATAATCCTTTTTCGTCATGTAATCCCTTAAGTCTAAAAAAGTATAAAATAATACAAAAGGGATGAATTTTCGGTAATTTTAACGAGCCGAACAAGACAAGCGCTCAATCTTTTTGTGTAATAATCCCTCAGGTCCAAAAAGATTAAAATCTAGAGGAGGGATAGCACTTCCGGTCACTTTAACGAGCTGGAGAGGCCAATCGCTCGGCAATCTTTTCATGTTTTAAGAGTCAGGTGAAAAGAGCTTAAAGGAGACTCGTTTTTTTAGGAACGAGTGATAATTTCGGGTAGCAGTTGATTCTAGGTAAGGTTTGGAATTTCCCAATCACGACAGTGTCACAAGGATGGCTAACAGGATCACTCTTCGCAGTTCTTCCTCAAAAGGGTAAACAATCAAATGGAGGTAAATGATTGGCTAAAATAGAGTGGAGGTGATGATGAGAACACGACCAAGGCTCAAAAGCTGATGATAATGCATTCACAATGGTTATTTACCAGAAATTGGTTCATTTTTTAATGAGCTTAAACTCTGGGGGAACGTTTGCTCATTGCTTATGTTTAATTTTTAACAAGCTTGAACTCCACATAAAAACTGCTCGTGGCTAGGTTTATTTTTTAATGAGCTTGAACTTTGCAAAAACATTGCTCATGATAAGTTTGCATGCCCCCAGCATAATAACGCAAATCGAGGTGTATGCCCCCCAAGCTTCATTGCATTCAACACGGTGGTTGGAATGAAGGTTTACCTTCGAGATCTTTGAAAGACTCGACTTGGAAAGGGAGTTGTTTCATTTTTTATTGAGGTTGACACAGGAAAAGAACTATCCTCAGAATCCACCGTATTTACAGTATTTGATAGAAAATCAAAAACTGATGGATAATTAAGGTTGCTGGAATAACCTTCGTGGTAATCCGGAAGATGGGAGCGATGGTGGTAATCTTCCCATGGTGCCCCGTCGATCATCATTGACTAAAAAATTCCTTCATCTGTATAATGTACTTGCGACCAAGGATCTGAAGGGGTGCCATATTCCTTAGACCTATCTATCCAAACGCTTGATGAGCATTGATTTGGGTTTGCCCCCAAGGCCAAGAAAATTGATTGCTACAATATTTCTAAAATGGTGATGATCCATGTTGACAAAATGTTTAGGAATCTTCCGAATCTGTTAGATATAGAAGATATCATATTGTAGGTCTCCACCGTGGCTTCTTCCGCCAAATTATTTGGAGGTGGTAGGGAAAAAGTCCCCATTAATATAGGGTCTTTTAGTAGGCCTACTCCGATATTTTGAAGCGAGTGAGGGCTTCCATGGATCATCGGAATGCTACCCGTAAATTGTGAACTGTTGGGGAGAAATGTTTGTTGGTCGACGATTGTAATTCCTCCTTGAAAGGGAAATGCAATCTTCCTAAAGTAGGTCGACACAACGACTGCCATAGCATATATCTAGGGCCTTCCAAGTAGGATGTTGTAATTGAGGTTTCCGTCAATTACTTCAACATCTATTTCTACTGTTTTGCCCCCCAATTCGACTTGCAAGTTACTTAAAATCCCGTATGGGGTGTATGTTCGTCCATAAAATGCTTTTAATGTTGTCAAAGATCGTGACAAGGGTGGAGATCCTAAAGTTTTCCAGCAACTCATCGACATAATACATGTAGATGCCCCCTCATCAATAATTGTTTGATGAACAGTTTTGTTGAGGGTTTTCACTTGAATGAGGAAAGCTAGTTGAGCTGGTAACTGAGGGTCATAGCCTTTGTGATTAAAGGACACAAGATTGGAATCCATTGCGTAAATCCCACCTATTGCTGATAATAAAGCCTGCTTTTGGGAGGGGCAATTTTGTAGTACCTCAAGTGTCGACATAGCGGATGGTGATTGGGCCAAATCTTCCACTATATTATAATGATGTGCTTCTCTGGCACGAGGATTAAATGTCGATTTGTGTACTACTCCCTTTGGCGGTTTTATTTTTATTTCAGGAATGATGGGTGGCACAACTTCGGTCGAAGTTGTTGTCGAACTACTGGGTTGGTCATTGGCCTTGTTGTTCGACAGTTGTGGATTCCCGTAATATTTATTCCTTGTTGATATCAAAGCATCGTTTTGCTGCTTTGAAACCAACAACATTAGCACTTGGGATAGGGAACCATTGTCACTAGCAACTAGATTTGTTCTTGGATTTGGAAACAGATCATTCAATACTGTCGAGGTTTTCAAATTCTTGAAGAATTTTCTAAGCTCAGCTTTATACAGACACTCTCTTGTCCAATGATCCTCATCACATATTAGGCATGGACGATTTAGTTTCCTTTCTCCAGAGGGGTTTGCAGAAGATTTTTCAGGGGATGACTCTTCCTGTTTTTTCTTCTTCCCTTTGTTTTTCTTCTTGCCTCCTGGTTGCTTGGTTTCTTTGCCTTTGTCAATTGATACGGCATTTACTTCCGAGGCGAGAAGTTCTTCATTTGCATTTTGACCTGAAACCATATGGGCCTTTTTCGACTTAGCCTTTATGGTTTTCGTGCTGGTCGTTCCTATCACGCTGTCCCCGGCATGAGAGTCTTTGTTTGATTTAGGAGATGGAGGAACGGAAAATTCTGGTCTAGGAGCATCAAGGATTTTATCATAGAGTGTGCCAGACTGAGTATAGATCAAGTCTAGATATTGCGCATGAGCAATTACTTGCTCTTCAGTGACGACTCCTCCCTTTGCCACATCTTCCGTAATAGAAGGTAACAACGACTTAATAAACCATTCAGCCAATAGCTGATCAGGAACATATGTTTTTACCATTCTACGACGACGTCACCACTCATGAATATGATCGGATATGTGAGTGGCCGTCGTTTTCTTGAAATTGGTAAGAAGCTTTGTTCCTGTTTCGTACCTTATGGGTAATTGAAAATGGGTTAAAAAGGTTGTGTCTAGGGTGCTGAAGTTATCAAACGATGCTCTAGGCAATTCGATATACCATTTTGCTGCCGGACCCGTTAACGTTCGCTGAAAAAGGCAAAGCCTGATCGAATCATCATTTAGAGTGTTAGATGAACACCACAGGTGAAAGGTCATCACATGATTCGACGGGTCTTCACCCGGATTTCCATTAAATTTAGGAATATCTGACAGAAGTTTATGAGGAATCGCTGGCCACCAAGGGGCGTAAGCGATTGGATCATTTGTTAGTCGGTTTAGATCTGGTAACTCTAAAGTTTCCACGAAGGGAAACTATTGATTCAGGTTTGGTAAAGCATACCCAGGATAAGATGGGATTGCCTGAGCAGTGGGTCTTTGCATACCAGCATAGTGCATTTGATGCTAATAACTTTGATAAGGTTGATGGGCATGACCATTATGAAATGGTTGATGCTGTCCGTTTTGAATATACCGTTGCCCATTACTTGCAAAGACTTGGTGCTCAGATCCTTGGTAAACTTGTTGGAATTGTGGTTGTTGATATTGCACCAGCCATGGTTGTGAGACCACGTGCTGTTGCCCAATACTCGTTGTTTGACCGAGATGAGGGGTAATGGTGCTCGTTTGAGCCTGGGTCACTCCAGTTAAGGAGCCACTAACCGATGATTGTGGTGGCGTCGAAGGGACAAGGGGTTGTTGTATTGTGACCTGAGAGACTTGAGGTTGGCATACAACAGGTAGCGCTTGTACTTGCGACACCATCACAATAGCCGGTGTAGTGGGGATATTTGACATAGGCAAACTTTGTTGCATTGAGTATACAACTCTTGGTTGTTGAGGCAGTATTGGCATCCAACCACTGGATGTAATTCCAGCATAACCTGAATTCTGTTGGGAACTCTCGTATGTTTGACCTCCTGGAGGAGACAATGAAATGGAATAGTGCCCCCCATATGGCGATAATCTGGTGCTTAAGGGAATTATTTGCCTTTGAGGACCGGACTGCCCAAATTGACATTGCGAAGGATCAATTTGCTGAGACTCAACATAAGAGATTTCAGATATTATTCCAGATGAACAAACAGGAACAGACCATACCGTCGAAATAGCCCCTGGATGGATCCCATCTAGTGATTGAGAGCTAGTTGTGACAGACGGTACGCCGGCGAACATTGTCGGAGTAGCAGCAGGAAGTTCTGCCGCTACTGTGTCAAATGACACAATCCTAGATGTCGAGAGTTGTTCAGACATATCTAGTATATCCAAAAGGTTTCCTAGTGATTCTACAGGAACTTCCAATAATGGTAGACTAATTTCTGATGAAGAAGGATATAGAGTGACCCCTACTCCAAATTGCGATGGAGTACTAGATGGTGGATCCTCCACAATCTCTTCTATAGCAATCAAACCGGGTGGAAGAGGTAGACCGTCAGGTCTGTAAAATATTTCCGGTGCCGAAGAAGGTATAGATTCTGCAGCGACTGATGTTTGGGGAACAACACCTTCCGAATCAGCTATGGATGGAGCCGGTTCAGATATAGAAGTGTTTACCTTCACACTAGGATCAGTTCTACTGTCCTCTTGTGGCTGCGGAACTTCTTCTGTAAAGGCAGGGGTACCAGAAATGTTTGGAGTAACCGGAGTCTCCGAGGGTGTCGGAACACTTGTTCCAACCCGACCAGGGGACTTTGAGCCGGTTAAACGAGTTCGCTTTGTCCGGAATAGTTTTGATTCTAGGGACAAAGACGATTGACTCATAAGTCTCCGCGAATGACGGGGTTTCAATTGACTTTCTTCCACGATTGCGGATTACTCGATCAACTAAAAATAAAGGGGAAAATTTTTCCGAATTAAATGAATTTTAGACGCTTTGACACAACTTGTTTTTTCAATTTTTAAGAGTCGAGAAAAAACAAAAGATGACTCTAGTCGCCTTCGATTTTTAATGAGCCTGAAGTGACAAGTGCTCAGATGGACCTTTTCCTTTAAGGAGTTTGAAAAGGAACGAAAGAGACTACTCTGGAAATCTAGACAGAGGAATTACCAAACCAATCACAAAACTGCAGAATACTTTTTACGGTACGACAGTCAATCTTCCCGAATGCTGTGTTCAGTGCATTGCGATCGATAGGGCGGCAGACACGGCTTCCTATGGATAAAGGGTATATCCTATTGTGGTCTCCCAATATATACTCGAAGGTACATGGGAGCACAAGTCCGTATTGGCACTTGTCGTCTCAAAGAGGAGGAATCACCCAACCAATAGTGAAAGCGACAGTTACCAGGCTTTACGACGTCGGAATACGTCTCTAGCCTAGACTTCTAGATGTTGTGCATTAGGTTCCAAAGCGTTTTTAGGTTCATTAAATTTATTTTACAGTTGATCTTTCTTAAGAAATTTTCCTTTCAAGTTCACCACGTGATGTAGATGTACAATTCCTAAAATACAATCTAAGATGATAAACAATCGTTTAATCTTCTTTTTGCAATGAAAATCCTAGCTACTAAAGAAAGAGAGACAATATTCTTTCAACATAGAGCAGAGAGCACACACTAGATGCACTGTCCTAAATCAAACCAACAAGCAGTCTAAATGAAAATGCACATGCATGTATTTGTTTTCAGCTTTCTTAATGTGTGAATGACAAGAAGAATGCTAAGTACAAATCTGAATTATCTTTTCAAAGCGACAGTACTAACAAATTTCTCTTCAAAACGAAAGGAAGATAATGACGACACTTTACTATTTTGAATTGAAAACTACTTTTGACACTTGAAAAAATACTACTTCAAATCAAACACAAGAGTAACTATATAATCGACCATCAAGAACAATAGAATTCTTTTCTTTGACTAAAAACGACACTTGCGACACTTTCAAATCAAAAGACAATAGTTCGACTATGCTACTACTTCATAAAAGAGAACTGAAAATGGTGGAAAATACATAAAAACATTCACAGTTATTTGCACAATGGAGGCGGAATGATGTAAAGGAAGGGGGTTTCCACAGTGGTATACTGATCACAGACAGCAAAACTCCAGAATAGAGCTAAAAAGAGTGAAGAAAAACCAAGACCTGGAGGCAAAATTAGCCTTTTCTGATCATCACATTTGTAACACAGGGAAACAGGGATGCATCCCACCTACTACACACGGGAGGTGCGATGCATACTGGTTTCCTTGAAGAGAGGGTGCGATGGTACCAAGACAAGACTTTACTTGGCTCTTGGTCATAGTTTGCAGCTCATTTCAGGGATTTTAGGCCGAGCAAATGATGTACAACAAATAGAAATCATAGGGGCTGATCTAATGAGGTTACTAGAGCCACCGCTAGGGCAATTATAAATCTTGCAAATCGATTGTTCAGTTTATAAACAAAACCTGGAGATAGACTGAAGCAGCATTGATCTACTTTGCACTTGCATAGCAAATGCAGTTCGAAGGCTAGCTGGCTTGACTTCAGGCTCTGTCTGTAAGTTTATAAAACAAACAAACAATCTATTCGCTCCCCAGCGGAGTCGCCATTTTGTTATCTGGAAATCTAGTGTCCACTCAGATCTGCTAGTCCCACTAAGACTGGTAGCTATCTTATAAACAAACAAACTAAAACTACTTTCGTTTTCCTTTATGAGAAGTAGATGAGAGTGGAATGAAGGACACCAAACTCAATCTTGCGATTGGTTCCTTGCTCGGTTCCTCTCCCTTTTGACAGATCCTTGCCACTGCTCCTTCGTTTACCCAGCTTCAAAGAGTACCTGTGGAATCAAAGTAGCATAATACTATAAAAGAACAGAGATCTACAATCATAAACAATATAGGACCAAATGTATATTGACCACACAAATGCATATATCATCAAACATACAAGAATGTGGAGGAAAACTTGAATAGCTTTATTAATAATCAAGAATAGCAAAGAGGATTACAACCAATTATTCGAACCCAGCATCACCCTCCAGCATGAAAGCCCTTCTTTCACCTCATGAAAAGCTTAGATCACCCAACACTATGATATTCCAACAAGAAACCAACAACACTTCCTTACAAGATACAAAATTCCAGCCTCTGGATCTCTGGGATGGGGGATCCATATATAGATGATTGCGAGGGGGTGAGTCAGCTTTTGGGATTTTGATTAGTGTCCTCTCTCTGATAATTCTTGATTCCACTTGGAGATTGATGATCTCTTACTCATCCCTGGGCGAATTCAGAGAGGCAAGTGTCACAGGAGAAGTTTCTGGAAGATTCCATGATCATCCACCTCGCAAACTGTCTCTGCCATTTGTCCACTCTCGCCCATCGCACCCCATAGAAGGGCTTTTTAGTATGCATCGCACCTCCCATGTGCATTAGGTGAGATGCATCGCACTTTGACCATGGAGCAGGTGAGATGGTCCAGTTTTGGCCAGTTCTGAGTAGCTTTTCATGGAGAACTTCTGGGAGATGATGTATTCACCTGACCTTGTTCTTTTAGGGTATGGAACAACACTTTTAGGGACTTAGGAGCCCTTGGTTTATGGACATGTTTGATTGGGGTTGTAGTGCCCAAAAATGTCTATAACAAGTACCTTGAGAATCATTATTATTATCGATGATCTCTCTCGCATCTGTTAACGACTTACATCATTGGCTAGTAATCAGACGGTGTCTTCCCATGTTTAATTTCAGATCACATATTCATATGGTTAGACTCATACTTGAGTGAACGATTGGACGAGATAGAAGACCCCAGATCTGGTTTCATCCATCTGGGCTATGATTTCATGAAAGTACAAAATCATCTGTATGATGGATTTACATTGATGGTCATCCCATCATGGGTCTATATCTGTAGACGACTATCTATGTACATGTAATGAAAAGTTTATATGTTGAGTATGGGTATGCCTTCCCTCAGCAATTCATGAAAAATTCAAAATATCATGATGTTATGTATTGTAATCGATGCAGGTCACCATCCACTTCAGTTCCTCTCCATCACATCGTAAATAATATCACTGGACATTATCATTTACGACTTCATGCTTTAGGGGGCAACTATTACAGGTATTTTTGGGCACATCACTCCCAACATTCAGATAAGTACTTTTAGGGTTCATCAAACCCTAATTCAATTGTTAAATTCCCTAGAGAAGTCAACTCATTGAATGCCTCCTTCTATGAAAGTTTCATGGCCTGAAGCCCTCCTGAAAAGCCTCCTTGGGTTACCAGCACAGCCTATGCCTTGAGACAGTGCGCTGTAGAGCAGGTAGGCCCATTATGGCCTGCACTGCAGTGCACTTAAGCCCTCTTTAGCCTATGCTGGGTGAGATTAAGTGAAATTTACATAGGGTTTTGGGAATATTCCTTCATTCTAGATGACTCTGGAAGGCTCCCATCTCTTATCCCAATCTGATGATGGTTTTGTGATGTTTGACTATGAGGTGGAATCACTGTTCGATGGGCTGAGGTGGTTGGCCTCTTGAAGCCCTGTATGGTTTTGTATTGATGTGTTCTATGAGATCCCACATTCATGCTTGGAATATGGCACGGGGGTGAATGACTGAAGAGAGATTTGGCTTAACCATTCTATGGTCGGCTGGAACGTGGTAGTCCCATACCTGTTTAGATTTTTCATCAATAATATGAGGTTATTTCTCCTTATTATATTATGAGTATTATACTGGGTTATATGTGGATTATACAACTATTGCTTTCCTTGGTATTTCGATTGTTATTATGCTGGTTATGAATATGTATTATGACAGTGACTATGTATGGCTCTCATCATGTTTATACTTGTAAATGAATGGACAATGTGTCAATGGACTAATGGATAAAACTGTAGCTAAAGTGATAAGGAAACAATGCCTCATAGCGAATCTCATATTAGTATGAGACCCCTATGCTTAGATCTATTGTTTACACCTATAGATTGTATTGATTCCAAGCGTTTAATAGAATATCATTCTTGATTGGGGATGATCAAGCTTAGTCATGGAGTGGGTTTTTGGTTATTCTTTTCATCATGTGTTTAATGAATTCAGGAAGTTACAACAAGTTATGGGCAATTGTCAGAATTCTGGGCTTGAAAAGTGTCTTAAATCCCGTAGAATTTAGCACAGGTCTACTGGAAATAGTCCCTGGACGCAGGCATGCAAGATTGTGGAAGTATCTGGAGGTCTCTGGACACTGACATGCCCATAGCATGGGAGCATCCATAGGTTTAATAACTTAAAAACTCAGTGGGACTCAAGGGATGGTTATCAGAAAGGTTGGGATGGTTCCCAGGAGTCTTATTGCTGGTGTTGAAGGTTTGTATGGTGTGTTTCTATCGGCTCCACTTCCTTAACATGACTTAGGAGGTCGGATCATATCATTGTAACTTCTTGCCACATGTTTACCCTGGTTGGCCGGTTACTTGGGTAGATGTGGGAGGAGGAGTGTTACACTCTACAAATTGATGTAATAGTAGATTTTTGCCTACAAGATCCTTCATATAAAGAAGTTTTGTGATTTTATCTCATAAGGGTTTCCACATATATCTTGTGTTACTTTTTGAGTTTATATGATTGATATTTTATGATGTTCAAATGTGTAAATAAGTAAAAATTGTCATTATACTAATTCACCCCCCCTTCTTAATATAGTTTTGATTCCAACAAATGTTGATTGTTTTATAATTATGGAAAAACAAGAAACTTTTATATTAATTATGTCAACCATCCTTTGTCATGGTGCATTAAACATGTAGGGAACAAAATACGAAATGAAACCAACAATTTTTTTTTAGAAACATGTAGCATGCCTTCAAAAAAATGTGTATTATTTTTGAAGTAGATGTTGCTATAATACACATTTTTATTTATGCAATCATGCATACTATTATATAAAATCTATATTTATTTACTACTTTTTACTTTTATGTTTGTAGATGGAACATGAAGAGGTGAAACATCAAAAACAAGATAATCAACAAAACATTGGTTAAATAACCCAATTAGAATATTGCCTACAAGTGATGAAGAAATGAGACATGCATGCAACTTGAGTAATGACAACATAATTGGATGTTATTGCAAGTTATATGTTTTCGAATGTTTGTCTATGAATATGATTTTCTTATTTATTGCATTGTTCAATGTTGTAAAATGTTACATTATTGATTAATTAATATAGGGATGATTTAAATTGTTACAAATATGATCGTAGGTGTAATCCATGGGATAATATATTAATGTAGTGATTATATCAAAACCTGGTAATTAATTTAAATATGAAAATCAATATTAATTGATAAAATGTTTGATTTTGAGATAATTAATTGAAATTTTGTCTCAAAATCAAACATTTTATCAATTAATATTGATTTTTATATTTAAATTAATTACCAGGTTTTGATATAATCGCTACATTAATATATATATATATATATATAGGGGAGAGATGTTTAATGTTGTGCAGGGACCAGTAATTGATATAGTACTGGTCCCACCAAACCACCAAAAGTTGAGACTTGTGCAACCAATATTTAAACAAAAATAAATAACATTAAGTGCAAATATGTTTTAATTTATGTCCAAAATTTCCTAAAACATTGACTGGGCCCACAACTGTCCATAAATAGTATCTTAATACTTAAGAGTACAAATCATATTGACCCAACTAGAAAATAGATAAAACCATAAATCCTTCCAAAATGGTCTATTCCAGAAGTACAAAGTAGCAATCACTTGAACCCCCACTCATCAGAACTGAAGCTATGTAGTCCAAATAAATATCCATACCTGCACATAATAAAAGTGAATGTATGTTAGCCATAACTGCTATGTTGTTCAACATTTAAACCCACTATGTTCAATAAATGACACCCAACCCAATAACTTCAATAAATGGCACCCAACCCATTCTATTTCTCATTAAAACATATCAAAGCACATGGATCAACAAATAACAAATTCCCAGCCACTGGATCACATCCAATTAAATCTAGATCACACATTCAAAATGAAGCCATCGCAATCCATGTCCATCCTTACCATCAATTAAATTCAAGTGCAAAAAACTATAAAAAAAAGTTCAACCACTGCTGAAGTTGCATGTTATGCATTCAAACTATTCACGAGCCTTGGAGACAAACCATCACAGAACATTTGATAGTATATTCAGGTCAGTTATTTCAATTACAACACATTTTTCCAACAGTTCTATTTTCATTTCTCACAGTCTTTATTTCAGTTCTTACAGTTTCATTTTCATGAAAATATATATTTTTTCTATTTTTCTATATTCTAAATCATTTTAAAGTTGATTGGAAAATATGACACAACCATAATGAATAGTGTTGGCTAGTATGGCTAGATACAAATGAAAAAGAATAGAACAACTCTGCCTAAGCAACAATAATCTTAGTAGAAGTGTTCTAACTTTTTTGAGCAACTGCACTTCTCTCTAGGTGTTGTCCATTGGATACAATGATCTCACTAGTCCAATCCCCTCTCTACCCTAAATCTAGCTAAAAATAGCATGATGGGTACCATACTTGAAGCTATTTCAAATTTGGTTGGGCTCATCTAACTAAATCTTGCTCAAAATAACTTTACTGATAGCATACCTCAAGCCATAACAAAATTGAGACAACTGGCCACCTTAACTAAATTAATTCAAACAACAATAACTACCAGTAATTCAAATGTTCCAAATCTTTCTAATTCAGTTTAGCAACGGACATTGGCCCATGCCACAAGTTGTTGAATCAAAATATCATAGAAAAGACTATCTTTAAGTAACATAATTAATAAAATGGGTTAGATTGTATTTCACATTGGATGTTTTTATAATAAATTGAGACATTAATCTTGTGTTGAATATTTGAATGAAATGTTATGTCTTCCTCATAAAATTCTGAAGTATTACAATTAGATTGAACTTGGTCAATTAATGTGCTCATCATTGCCTTCAATATGTTCTCAGGTTTGTTATGGTAACTCAGACCATTACTATTGGCAGAGGCTAGAATATATGAAAACACCAAGACAAGCCTACAATATTGACACTAGCAATCCTGGATCAAATCTTGCAGGAGAAACTTCTACTACAATGGAAGTTTCTTCAATAGTATTTAGACAATCTAATCTTGATTACTCTAATGAAATTTTGAGCCATGAAAAATATGTAATTTTATCTTATCCATAGAATTTAATATTGATGGCATTATTCCCATATTCAATAACTATACTATGTATTTCTCTAATCTAATCTGATATCTTGATATTCGAATGGCTGGGAGAATTTCACAACTTTTTGAGTTTGTTGACAAGTACTAAGGAAAGTATGACAAAAGTATTACAATAGTGAGAGAATATTATGGGTCAATTATTGGATATGATGTAAGTTCTTTTCAACTTGAAAGCAACATAAGGCAAACACTACTTGAACTACATGATTGACAATGAAGGTCCACTTGGTGAGACAGTGTGGGCCATGAATGAATTCAATTGCGATAAAAAACATGAGGCTAAGCAAATTAATTCAAACAACATTAACTACTAGATCAACATCTTAACCAAAAAAAGAACTGGGTGACACTTTTTATAGTTGAAATTTCTCCTAGAGCTTCCTTCATGTCTGAAGAGTTTTAGTTATAGGAATAACAACAATATTGAAATTAGATCTCGAAGTTGCCAAAGAATACAAATGAGAATTCAAAGATAGCCCTAAAGAAAACAAGTAATGCAGAAGTACCAGAAGCATTATTATTAGGTCCCTATACTAATACTGTAACCCCTTATTGTTATTAGTGAAACCCCCTTATTATATTGTTGTGCCCATGTAGTACCCATATTGTTAGTATTCTGCCCCATAGAAACCCACTATTGTTATTTTTGTGCTCTTACATTATTATTATTATGTCGACTCTGATTATATTATGACCCTAAGACTCCTATATATAGAAAGGAGGTCTTGTCATTTTGGATCATCCAAGAATTGTTCATTTGTGTAATGTAAAGGAGGTTTCCCCCTGAAAGAGGCTGATTTCTAAGGCGTTGATCTTTCTTTTCTATCTTTTTGTGAGCTGGTTTGATAACATTTGGTATCATAGCTTTGGATTCTAGGGTTTCGCTGCTCCAAACAGGTCATTGTAGAATTTTCGCTATAACATTTTCGCTACGAAGTTTCAGAAGCAAAAAAAAAACCCATTTAAGCCAAAATCATTTCGAACTTCAGATCCAAATTTCAGATCTTGTCTCACTATATTTTTGGAGATATGATTTAAGGAAGTTAGGGTTTTTGCAAGCTCTATAATTCCATCTCAAACAGGTCATTGTGGAAGTTTCACTATAATTTGTTTTCTACGAAGTTTCAGACTCTGAAATTAAAACCCATTTGAGCCGCAATCTTGGTGAAGGTCAGGGCCGAATATTAGATCTTGTTTCCCTATATTTTCGGATATACAGTCCAAGACAATTAGCGTTTTTGCAGGCTCCTGAATTACATCCCAAATAGGGGACCTTGGGAAAATGGTCATAACTTTCTCTTTGAGCATTAGATTAAAATTTCATTAAAAGTTGTAGAAAAAGGACAGACTTTACTTTTCTATGTATTATTTTCAGGTTCTAAGGTTGAAAAAGTGACATGTTGCACTTCGTACAAGTTTGCTCTACTGAACTAGTCTATAATCAAGTCATCGTAGGAGATTTGGCTTAAATCTTTCTTGAAGAATCCAATATTGATCACACTAGTTGGGTTAGAAAGAGGACTCAGAGAGCTACCACAGGACGCAATTTTAGTAATTGGAGATCCGCAATTACAGAGTTACAGTCATTTTAAGATCAAGCTCCTAAAATCAAGAAAAAATGATATGAGGAAGTTTGATGGCAAGGATCCGGTAAATTGGATACTACAGATGGAGCAATATTTTGATCTACATGGTGTACAACTATTACAAAAGGTACATATTTCATCTTTATATTTAGAACCGAATCAATTTTTATGGTATAAAGGCCTTTGTTCTTGTAAACCACTTGTCACTTGGTCAATTTTCACAGAAGAAATGATAGCATATTATAAGGATACAAAGAGTAACACCTTCTTTAGCCAATTGATAAATATCAAAAAAAGGGTTCAATAGAAGAAAGGATTGATGTCTTCATAGGGACTTTAAAGGATAACATTGAACATGAGGTTTGTCTTTGGGAACCTAATTCATTGGAGAAGGTATTTAGGTTGGCAAGAAAAATTGAAAACGGAATTATGGAAAACAAGGAATCCTACCACTCACAACTATATATATGGAACTGTTTTTGCTCCTAGCCTTCCACATCCTACAATGTTTACACCACAACAATTGGAAGAAAAAAGAGAGAAAGGCTTTGTTACAGTTGTGATAGCAAATACACTAACGGTCATAAGTGTGTTGAGAAGAAATTATTTTACTTAGATTGTGAAGAGGAGGAAGAAAAGGATCAAGAAACATCAAAAGAAGAGGATATACACTAGGAACTAGCCCCAGAGAAAGAAGAAATGAATCCGACCATATCTTGTAAAGAATTGGCAAGAATTACCACTCCTCAAACTCTCAAGATAGAAGGACATATCAAGAAGAAAAAGGTTCAAGAAGTGAAAGATCACATCGAGCATCAAGAAATGAATCCAAACATATATCGTAATGGATTGGTAGGAATTACCACTCCTCAAATTATCAAGATAGAAGGACATATCAAGAATAAAAAGGTCATAGTGTTGATTGATTCAGGTTGTACCCATAATTATATTCATTGTAAGATAGCGAAGGAATTAAATTGCTTCTTATATCTAGCATCAAAGTGTCAAGTGATGGTTTCAAATGGAAGAACCATAAATTTCTCTTGAAAGTGCCATAATATCAAGCTATCCATAGGAGAATATGTTTTGAATAGTCCAATGGCTACAACCTTTGGGTACGATAACTTTTAATTTTCAAGAACTCTTCTTGAAAATTTTTTTAGAAGGAAAGGAAGTTGAATTAAGGGGTATCGCAAGGAAACCGGGAAAGATAATCACCTCTAACAGAATGACACATCTTCTAAAGAAAGAACATCGAGGTGTAATTACACAATTATGTTCGCTAGAGGTTTCCACATAGAAATCATCTATTTCTCTAGATCTCCAAAAAGTCTTAGACAATCATTCCAAGGTATTTGAGACACCCAAAGGCCTCCCACCTATTCGTGATCATGATCATGCTATTCATTTGATCCCAGGAAGTCCTCCAAACATCAGGCCTTACAAAGATCCATATGCCCAAAGGAGTGAAATTGAACGTAGGGTTGCATAAATTCTAGAGGTGGGTATAATTATCCAACCAAATTTGATAAACGAAGCAAGGGATGAATGGAAGAATGATGAAGCAGGGTGGGAACTCATTCAAAAGTTGAAGAAGATCCCAGTTCCCAGAACTTAAAAAGGAAGGAAAAATCATATTGGAACCTGAAGCAGCCACAGATCTAAGAAATCAACAGCTACGAAATGGATCAAATTCAGAGTATCTCATCAAGTGGAAGAACTTACCCGCTGAAGATTCCACATGGAATGATGCTAATTCTATACAAAAGCATCTAGAACTACTCAAGTGTTGAGGACAATACTTTTTGAAGGAGAGGGGCATGTTAGGTCCCTATACTACTAGAGTAACCCCTTATTGCTATTAGTGCAACCCCCTTATAATATTTTTGTGCCCATGTAGTACCCATATTGTTAGTATTGTGCCCCATAGAAGCCCACTATTGTTATTGTTGTGCCCTTACATTATTATTGTTATGTCGGCTCTGATTATATTATGGTCCCTTAGACTCCTATATATAGAAAGGAGGTCTTGTCATTTTGTATCATCCAAGAATTGTTCATTTGTTTAATGTAAAGGAGGTTTCCCCCTCAAAGAGGCTAATTTATAAGGCGTTGATCTTCCTTTTCTATCTTTTTGTGAGTTGGTTTCATAAGAATTACAATCAACAATAAGTAGAGGGGTCTGCTCATAGTACCAGAAGAAGGTGGAAACCGGAAAAGGAACTAGGATAGCACCAATAGAAAACAAGCCTCACTCAAAATTTTATGAAGCATTAGAGTCAACAATAAGTAGAGGGGTCTTCTCATAGTACTAGAAGAAGGTGGAAATCGACAATATTTTTCCAAGTACAAATATAGTCATGGTATTTTAATTGTAAAAACAAGTTATCAAAACAATAATCACTGATAATTTTGAATACATACAACAAAATAATTATGTAGATTTGATTTTTCAAGGATACTAACATACATGTTGATAATTGCCTGTAATAAAGCAGAAGTACTTTTTCCTTGTATGAAAGCATAATTTTCAAATATTCTTAACTAAATGCATGCAATAATTCTACAGGTTGTTGCATCTATGGCACACATTAGTTCTGTTTCTCATACAATGAGAAGTGGCAGGAGAGTGACAAGGGGTGCATAGATGCGATGCCCATCGTTAGATGAGGACAGGACTGGAAATGTGAATGTCAACAATGGCCCAATAAATGTTGTTGAGGGTGACCATGCGATTGAAGCCGATGTTGTCACACCATCATCCACAGAGCCACCATTAACAACAGTGCAAGAGGGAAGTTCAACTAAAAAGATCAGCACTATAAGAGGATGGAAAAAAGAAGAAATGTTAGTTGAAATTGACGACATAGAGTTTAATGGATACTCAGTTTAGGCATCTGCAAAAAAACATGGTACTCCTCCCTCATCAATACATTATTAGATAAATGGACTGACTCATACAAAAGGTAGAGGGCCTCTTACAGTTATGACTGAAGAGGAGGAGGTCTAGGTGGTTGAGTGGTGTAAAGAGATGTCCCAATTGGAACATGGGCTAGAGTTGATACAACTCAAATCCACAGTTGCTCAAATCTGTCAAGGGAGGCCAAACCCATTCAAATATGGGTTTCCTAGTAAATCATGGTGGTTTGGGTTAAAAAAAGGCATCCAGACCTTGTATTACATACATCCGAGGGCCTTGACAGAGATAAAGCATTAAATTTGCGCCCTGAAGTTGTACAGAAGTTCTATGACACTCTTTCTAGTGATTACGATAAAAATTGTTATGGTGCAAACCATATATGGAACTGTGATGAAATAGGTTTATAGGCAGGGAGGAATTGTGGCATGCGAGTAGTTTCCAAGAGAGGGAGTCGAAATGTGCCAAAGATTTTTCCTAAGAGCAGGGAGTGGATAAATATTTTATGTTGTGTCAATGCAATTGGTACTTCAATCCCAGGATTTTATCTATTCAAAGGTAAAAAGCAACTAAAAAAATATATACATCACTATGAACCAGGTGCATACATGGCTGCACATCCCCATGCATGGATGACTAAAGAAATATTTTTAAATTGGGTTTGTCACTTTGCTGCATCTGTACCAGGTGGTGTCTCACGTAATAACAGACACCTATTGATATTAGATGACCATGGAAGCCACATAGTTGTACACACAATTGAAGAAGCAAATTTTCTTGGCATCGACCTGTTGACATTGCCTGTTCATACCACTCACAGATTGCAACCCCTTGATGTTAATGTGTTTGGCCCTTTCAAGAACTATTTCAGGTCAGAGTGTGTTGCATGGATGGAAAAGAATCCAGGGGTTGAGGTGAAAAGGTTTGAGCTAGTAGAGCTTGCAAGTAAAGATTTTAAAAGGGCTCTGACACCATCAAATATCAATGTTGGCTTTAGGAGGACAAGAATCTAGCCACTGAATTATGATGCTCTTATGCATGATACTGGTTGTAGCCAAGCATTTCATGTGGATGGTCAGGAAGAAGGGCATGTCCAAACAGGTGTTGAAGTGCAAGAAGTAGATCAACAAGATGATGTGATTGTAGCTGGTAATATGATTTCCCTCTCTCAAGGACACTTATATGATGAATATGATGAAATTGTATGTGAAACGTGATATAATCATGAACAAATTTGCAGTAACATGGAGATCGTTCTACCAACTCAAGAACATGAAACTTCTGTTGTTGATATTGCTAATGACATTGTTGAACATACAGTTGACAATGGCCAATTGACATTTCCAAGCCAAGTAACCCCACCGTCATGGCTGGTAGAAGCCATGATTAATATGAATGAACATAGTGTCTCAATGACCAATGAACAAAGAATGAACATGCCCTCACAACCAACAGAATTGAATAGTGAAATTGTTCATTTTTGTTTGTGGACAATAGATCAATGGAATAAGATGAAGCACATAATGAGGCATCAAATGACGATAACACTCGAGCTCAATCAGTTGTCTTAAATACTGAAAGGGAAGTACCAACCAATGACATGCAGGTGGGAGGGGTGGAGAAGATACTTGGTCGGTTCCTAAAGCTACCAGAAGAGAGAGTATCAATGAAAAAAAACAAGGTACACTGTGTAGTATTCGTTTGGGCCAAAGTTCATAATTACTCACCTCAGAAGACTATATAAACTTGTTAGTTGAGTCTGAAAAAAATAAATTTGAAATGCAGGAATTAAAACAGAAAAAGAAGGATCTAGCCAAGGAGAAGAAGGCGGCAAGGATTGTTGCAACACAACATCAAGCAAATAAAAGGCTTGAAAGACATAAAGCAAGGCAAGAGAAGGACCAACAAAAGCAAATGGTAAGACAGGAAAAGGAATCAAGAAAGGCACAACAAATGCTTGAAAAGGAACAAGGAATGATCAATATTGTTGACAATGATGCAAGCATAGCTGATGAAACCATGATTATTTCAAACACATTAGACAATATTGCAGATAATACACCATTATTCCAATACCTCATAAACATTCAAGTGCCTCACTATCAAACTAAGGGTTTACCCACTTGCCTTATTCATACTAGAGGAGGTGTCAATTCTATGTATGCTCATCACACACCTCCACTTAATGCAGGGGTTAGTAGTGCAAATGTGAGGTATGGGTACTCAATTCCTCCATGGTTGGAAGGTGAAAATTGGACTCATTCATATGGAAGCAATAAACCATTTCATAATCAACCCTTTTTAGGGAGGTCAACCTACGTGGCTCAAATAGGTAACTCAGGGAGTTTTGGCACTCAATATTCTCAGGGCCATAAAGAATAGGGGTGTCATATGTTTTTGGTTGTAACCACATTATGATGTGGATTTTGGATGAATTGTCTCTTTTTCTTGTCATAAAAAGATTTTGGCTTACAAACTAGGTTGTTTTATTTCATACTGTTTGCGGCATTGTAACCAAAATCCATTTTAGAAGGAGCATCTATAGTCTATTATAATGTAGAAATCTTACCTGAGAATGCAAATGGGATTTTGTATTATTCCTCTACACACCAAATGATTTACAATAAATTTATAACTGAGTTGTAAATATGATGGCAAACGAGTGAATAATGAAATCTTGAACAAGTCACTTATTTTAATATGAAAATTCCATAAAATAGTGAATAAAAAAAAGTACATAGTTATTAGTTTCATATTCACAAAGAACCTAGCATTCCATACATCAAAAAATATGTGAAAGAACCTAACATTCCATACATCAAGAAATATGGAGACATAGAAATAAAGAAGCTCCTCAAGATGGCAAGTTACAAAAGGATAACTTACTTCCAATTAAAACATAATACAAATGAGTAATGCACTCTTGGCATTGAATTTTCCTTATAGCCCAATTTACTTTGAATCCAAACACAATGCAAAGATTCTCTTACAAATCAATTTACCTCCAATTCTACCAACTATGGACATTGAATGACTCTTATAAATGAATATACAATGAAAATGGGTTGGTAGACCAACCCACTATGAGCATCAGATTACCTTTATAAATCAATGCACTTCCAATTAAAACACAATACAAATGGGCAATGCACTCTGGGCATTGAATTTCCCTTGTAAACCAATTTACTTGAATCCAAACAGAATGCAAAGTTTATCGTATAAATCAATTTACGTCCAATTGAAACACAATCAATTGGGTTGTCAACTATGGACATTGAATTACTCCTATAAATGAATATAGTACACATCAAATGCAATGCAAACACTTGACTTGATGGAAAAATAATTCCCATATTCATCACTTTACTTGTACGCAAATGTAGAGCAAAAAGATTTGTCCAAGTTGAAAATGATATTTCCATATTCATTGCTTTAACATAATGAAATAATACATAAATTATAGTCCTTCTACTGGCCACTGCGTATGTTACCAAATTTTGGGACAAATTAAAATCCCTTAGAGTTAATGACTACAATGATCATGGAGAAAAAAAAATTGACAAAGAGGAATCCACTCCAACAAGCTCAAAAAACTTGTAATGTAATTAAAAGAAGCATTGAACATTTTAGGAATAAGTTCTATAATATGAGAGAAATGGTTATACCAACTTGTGGATTTTTCTCTTTTTATAAACTGTAGCACTTGAAATTCATTAATATATAAAAGTTTCATATTCACAAAGAACCTATCATTCCATACATCAACAAATATGTCAAAGTTCCTAACATTCCATACATCAACAAACACAGAGATAGAGCAGTAAAGAAGCTCCTCAAGATGACAAGTTACAAAAGGACAACTTAGATCCATCTGATATAAACTCAATAAGACAACAGACTAAATCTGACGAGAACCAAAACCATTTCCAAAATGACATAAAATCCATATTTCTCCACAAACCAGATGCCACAAAGGAATGAAACAACAATACACAAGTACATTCGTTCCAACCCAAACATCTTTTAACTGTACATTCGTTCCAACCCAAACATTAAGTGCAATTACATCTTTTAGCTATAAGTGTTATAGAAGAAGGAACCAAAAAATGAATTTCACAGATTAATGCAGTCACTGCATTTAAAGTATCTATCTAAGAAGTTTGAATGTGAAATCTCTGCATATTATCGTAGGCTCTATTCCAAACAATACATAAATGAATTAAAACACAATGCAAATGTGTTGGTTTGACCACTATGAGCATCAAAATACCTTTATAAATCAATGTACTTCCAATTAAAACATAATAAAAATGGGCAATGCACTCTCAGCATTGAATTTCCCTTATAACCCAATTTACTTTGAATCCAAACACAATGCAAAGTTTCTCTTACAAATCAATTTACCTCCAATTCTGCTAACTATGGACATTGAATGACTCTTATAAATGAATATACAATGCAAATGGGTTGGTAGACCAGCCCACTATGAGCATCAAATTACCTTTATAAATCAATGTACTTCCAATTAAAACACAATACAAATGGGCAATGCACTATGGGCATTGAATTTCCCTTATAAACCAATTTACTTGAATCCAAACACAATGCAAAGTTGCTCTTATAAATCAATTTACCTCCAAGTGAAACACAATCAATTGGGTTGTCAACTATGGACATTGAATTACTCCTATAAATGAATATACTACACATCAAATGCAATGCAAACATTGGACTTGATGGAAAAATAATTCGCATATTCATAACTTTACTTTTACACAAATGTAGAGCAGAAAGATTTGTCCAAGTTGATAATGATTTTTTCATATTCATTGCTTTAACATAATGCAATAATACATAAATTGAAGTCCTTCTACTGGCCACTGCATATGTTACCAAATTTGGGACAAATTAAAATCCCTTAGAGTTAATGACTACAATGGTCATGGAGAAAAACAAAATTGGCAAAGAGGAACCCGCTCCAACAAGCTCAAAAAACTTGTAATGTCGTTAAAAGAAGCATTGAACATTTTAGGAATAAGTTCAATAATATGAGAGAAATGGTTATACCAACTTGTGGATTTTTCTCTTTTTATAAACTGTAGCACTTGAAATTCATTAATATAGAAAAGTTGCATAGCTATTAGTTTCATATTCACAAAGAACCTAGCATTCCATACATCAACAAATATGTCAAAGAACCTAGCATTCCATATATCAAAAAATATGTCAAAGAGCCTAACATTCCATACATCAACAAATATGGAGACAAAGCAATAAAGAAGCTCCTCAAGATGGCAAGTTACAAAAGGACAACTTAGATCCATTTGATATAAACTCAATAAGACAATAGACTAAATCTGACCAGAACCAAAACCATTTCCAAAATGACACAAAATCCAGATTTCTCCACAAACGAGATGCCACAAAGGAATGAAACAACAATACAAAAGTACATATGTTCCAATCCAAACATATTTTAATTGTACATTCATTCCAACCCAAACATTAAGTGCAATTACATCTGTTAATTGTAAGTTTTATAGAAGAAGGAATCAGAAAATGAATTTCACAGATTTATGCAGTCACTGCATTTAAAGTATCTGTCTAAGAAGTTTGAATGTGAAATCTCTGCATATTATCACAGACTCTATTCCAAACAATACACAAATGAATTAAAACACGATGCAAATGGGCTGGTCTGCTCACTATGAGCATCAAAATACCTTTATAAATCAATGTACTTCCAATTAAAACATAATACAAATGGGTAATTCACTCTCGGCATTGAATTTCCCTTGTAACCCAATTTACTTTGAATCTAAACACAATGCAAAGCTTCTCTTATAAATCAATTTACCTCCAAAAAAACATTTGGCAATAAAAACAGTCTTCCATCTCACACTGATAAGGTTGGGTAATTAGTTGTGTGATTTTTTAGGACCTCCAGTGGATACCATATAAAGTAAACTCCACCATATACAAATCAGATAACCCTTATAACAGTTTAATCCAAATAGCCAAAATACACCACAGAGATGATTTCCACCTCAAAATTCATTACAACGCTAATCAGACCACAAAAAAAATTGCCTACATCATATTTGAAGGCAAAGAAGTTCTAAACAACACAAATAAGATGAACCACGGAGAATTTCAATCCCAAAACAGACCATAGGGTCGAGGCTACCCCTTGGATACCATAGAAAGTAAACTCCACCATATAAAAATTAGATAACCCTTATAACAGTTCAATCCAAATATCCAGAAAACACCACAGAGATTATTTCCGCATCAAAATTCATTACAGAGCTAATCAGACCACAAAAAAAACAATTGTCTACATCAAATTTGAAGGCAAATAAAGTCTAAACAACACAAATCAGATGAACCACATAACATTTCAATCCCAAAATAGACCATAGGATCGAGGCTACCCCTTGGATACCATAGAAAGTAAACTCCATATACAAATTAGATAACCCTTATAAAAGTTCAATCCAAATATCCAAAAAAAACCACAAAGATGATTTCCGCATCAAAATTCATTATAGAGCTAATCAGACCACAGAAAAAACAATTGCCTACATCAGATTTGAAGGCAAAGAAGGTCTAAACAACACAAATCAGATGAACCACAGAGCATTTCAATCCCAAAACAAACCATAGGGTCAAGGCTACCCCTTCACACCCTACTTAAATCGCATCACCTTCGAGTGGAGCTTCCAGCTATAGGTTCCTACCCTGGACGGGGGTTTATATCCCCAGCTTATTAAATTGTAGCCTACCAGAGGAGCTTCCTAAGCATATCAATTATTTTAGACTCAAAAAATCACCTCAGATTTAGTGGGTACATGGGCTAAACCTAGGGTCAAATTAAATCAAACATTGTGCCCAAAAAATTAAGAAAACAACTCACATTCAGGGGAGGGTAACAGAGCAAGAAGAATCGTAATAGAGCAAACAAAAATCATAACAGAAATCAGAAGAAAATGTAGAAAACATGCAATAAGAGCTAATTTCCCAACAAATTCAAGTGTTGAAAAACACAATAGTGCAACAAGAGAAAAATTACAAAAATCCCAACAACAATTTTAAGTGTTGAAAAACACAGTGGCTGGTAGGATTTAGAATCCTACTGGATATATGCAAAAGCCACCATCGTGTCCAAACGTCCCCTAGACCTTGCCATACCTTTTCTACAACATACACAGAAATTACCCACAACCAAAACTTGTAAACACATGAAAAATTAACAGTTGGGCAAAAACATACAAACAAATTACAACTAATTCGAAAAAAAACCCATGTATTTACAAATTTACCTTCATGGACCTCGAACTGGTTAGAATTTCACACTGGCTCCTTCCCAAACAATATGCCGCAAGGATGAAACGACAACCAAGGTATTTGTAAACCCTCAACGGTGCAGAATGAACAACAACAACAACATGTGTAAACCCCCGACGATGCAGAACGAACAACAACAACAACAGAGTTAAACCCCCCTCGAAACAAGTAAAGAAACAAAACCCTAAACCCTAAATGGTTAATGAGCCACTGCAAGCAACCTCGCCCAGTGAGCAGCTCAAGAATGGCAGACAAGGCGAACCGGTATTGGAGTCATCCCAAGACATTGTTGACAGAGCGCATCACCCACACACAGGACCCAAATGAAACAACACAGGGCAGAGAAGACATCCCACAAAATAGATGGAATGAAACCCTAAACGGTGAAGTACCTGCTAACTTAAATGCCCCCACCCACCACAACATGTCGCAGGAGCTACTCGACAGGTGTATCCACATCAGCAGCTGAGGTGGACGAGAAGGCACACAGATAATGGTGTCCCTCCCCTATATATCAACACATTATCCTTTTTAACTCACTAAATGGTGGTGCCATAAAATACAAGATGATGAATTTTTATTAAAAATACACAGTGTTGCCTATATATTGACATTCCATTAGTGTTAAAATTGTGATAAATGTCATTATCTTAAATAATATAATAAACATATTTATCATTTCAAAATATTACGATGTGTATAATTAAACTACACAGTGATGCTTTAAATATTCCATATGCTTCGGAATTTAAATATAACATGAATGGCATTAATATCTCACAACATATGTTCAAAGTCTAATACTCCTTTAGTGCAATCATAGTAATATAGGCACTCATACATAGGTTACCTATGTACCGGTTCTATATTTAGGTATATAAGTACAAGAAATTTAAAAAACAAAATGAGCATACTAGTACATAAACAATATATGGGCATTGGTGTCATAGAACAAAAGGAATGACCTAGTGTGTAATGAATATATGAGTTCCACTGCATCTATTCTTGTGCACGAATCAAGACTTGTTTATTAAATGCACATCGGTGCATGTTATATGAATGAGAATCGAAAAAAAAACTTTCACCAAAACATCCACTACGAATGGTGGAGGTTGTAGTATAGGTTTTTTTTTTTTTAACACTAAAAACATCTTCAAAAACCTTGCTATAGGGTCTTTTTCTTATATTCAATACTATCTTTGCATATGTATGTTTTTTTAATTCTAATTTCTTAACACTAAATACATCTTCAAAACCTTGCTATAGAGCCTTTTTCTTATATTCAATACTATTTTTAAACATTTTTAAATATATAATAGTTTCTCGCTTTGACTTAAACATTTAATATCTCGATGTAATTTTTTTGGAATTGATTTATCTTTCTTCCTCATTTTAATTTTAATTATATCTTAATTTTACTTTATCTTTACAACTAAATTATTATTAATTTGCAATGAATATAGGTTCATTTTAATATTTCTCAATGGTTATATCATATCATGTTTCCTATTTAATTTTACTTTGTCATTCTTTTCTCACATTGTGAAAGCTTTATTTTTCCCGATGAACGAGGTATCCACTCAAAATGTTGAATGTTTAAAAAAAAAACACACACAGCTTAGTCTAGAAAAATTTCAAGAAATATAAACCAAGCTTAGTCTACAAAAATTTCAAGAATTATAAACCACGAGAATTTTAGGTTAATTTAACATAATATGATAAATTAACAAGAGGATTCTGATAATGCATAATATCGTGATCAATGTCAACGAGCATAATAATTTTAGTTATTATTTTTATGATTGAAGTGGGCTACTTCCACCCTTTTTTGAAATTTTGTTTATGTTAATTCTATATTTTGATAACAGGAACAATAGTATTTTCTTTCTACCATTTGTGTATACAATTATATTTGTATGATCATAAATACTTTGTTTGAAGATGAATTCACAAATGTCCACCATAGAATTTCAAATCTCTTTAAATTTTTATCCTAAGTATTGAAGATGAATCTTCAAAATTTCACGAAGGAATTTTAAATCTCTTACGACTTGTATTCCAAGAGTTGCATTTATTGAAAATGTAACTAGTTTTGGTTTCCATAATGGTTGTTGTACTCATTTCAATATGTATCCTATGTAACAAAAAAGAAAATAAAGGAAAAAGTTATTCTTGTTAAAGCATGGGTTTCATGCTCTTGATTCATGGTCTTCTAGGTAAAAGAATGTTCTTCATGCTTATAGGGTTTGTTAGCTCTTAGGATTTATTGTCATGAGTCAAAGGAGTCAACATCATGTCTAGAATACCCTTAGGAGAAAAATATATTTATAAAAAGAATTATTTTTTAGTCTAGAAAGTCCTGGAATCTCCTAAAGTAAAAGTCGGCCTTGGAAACATCAAGTCGGCCTAAAGGAGGGAATTCAACCCCTTGAGAAGGCTATATAAAGGATCATTTTGACCTTATTTAACATTCATCCAACCAAGAAAAATTCAATCATCACATATGAAGTTTATAATGGAGGTACACAACTGAGTCGAAGGTGCATAACAGGTCGAAGGTACCGAACTGAGCTGAAGGTACAAAACTAAGACGAAGGTGCAGAACAAGCTAAAGGTACCAAACTAAGCCGAAGGTACATAATTGAGTCGAAGGTGTAGAACAAACCAAAGGTACAAAACTGAGCCGAAGGTGCAGAACAAGCCGAAGTTACATAACTGAGGTAACAAACAGAAGGTGTAGAACTGAGGTAACAGACCGAAGGGTCAAAGTAGTTGTGCGAGTTGCAGGGTTGAGGCTAGCAGGACGAAGTTACAGGTTATAACTGGTTAGTGGAGGATCAAGGAAGGACTTGTTGGAATGGCTGACTTGGTACTTGGAGAAGGAAATGGTCTAGGGTTGGGTCTTTGCATCTCATTTGAAGCAGATTCTAAGAAGAGAACAATTGTTTTCAAGTTTTCCCCTTGGAGGGGTTTCGCCCTTACTGAGAGCCTAATTTATGTGTCCTCTTTTGTTACTGTTTCATTCTTGATATTTGTTTGATGAAAATATCTAACTAAAGAATTAAGGAAAATAAGAATAATAGCTACCACTTTTCATTTTCCAACATGGTTTCAGAGCTAAGGTGAATAATGAAGGTAGCTGAAAGGACACTACAAGGATTTTCTTATCAAGGGGGAGAAGGTAACTCTCAAAGCCTGAAGAAGAAGATTACAAGGAAGATTATCTCTTGAAGGGATTTAGTTGAAGACTCATTGGCAGGCCTCTTTGAAGAAAACTGTAGAAATTTTGAATAATTTAACACATATTGACAGAGATTATCCTAATCATACAATTATAAGCGGAACATGTATAATACATAATCTCCTCTACGTTGATCATCAATTTACAGAAGCAGAAACATTCACAGGCACACATAGAAGCATCAATCAAACTCATTAACACAGTATGTATCCCGGGAAAGCATCTCACTAAAAACCCCACACTATATGTATATTATATTGATTGAATCATGTAACATTACAAAGTACAATGCTTATCATAAGAAATCCAGTACCAGCTCCACCTGTTACACACAATACAGCTCAGATCTGATCTCCAAATCTATTCCACTGCTTGCCTCTCCAGCTCAATACCTGCTCAAGAACTGATGAGAATGGCTTACCAAACTCGTATTTGACCTGCAAATAATCACTCACACTCTGTTGGACGTGAGCACAAGCTACAATTATTGATATTGGCCAATTCATTGGCATACTCAATCCCTCTGATTGTGCAAATCATCATGCACAGCTATAGTCACAACTGATAGCAATCTGATCCTCTAACACCTGTCCCTGCTGAACTAAACATGCAACTGAGTTAACTGATGTATTCTATAGTTGCACTATGAGTTAATAACTTGTGAATTAATTAATAACTAATTCACCCAACTCATCTCTAGTCTATTGATCAGTTAGACTAAATACAACTAGTTTAACAAAGCTAAACTGAACACAACTCCACCAACTACACCTCCAGTCCACTAAACTCAACTCACTTGAGTTCTAACTGAAGTCCTGCATGCAAATATTAGTCATCCCATAGGTAACCACATATTTCCTTCTAGGATCTGCATGTACCACATCCGTAGCTCATCCTGAAGTGCTCCAAGAGAATAAGATCAAGTTTATAGTCCAAATATTATTATGAGACAATAATATTTGACTTTTCTATTTTTGACAGCCAGTCTAAAAATAGACTGTGATCACTCACACTGTGATCACTCACACTGTGGTCACCCACACTGTGGTCACTCATACTGTGGTCACCCACACTGTGATCATCCACACTGTGATCATCCACACTGTGATCAAAAATAGAACTTGCGCCAAAATTTGCCTGCGGGCCCACTTAGTGAAGGCGACTCTTTTCACTAAGCTCCATCATCTTGTTGCATTCTCAACAAGCATTTCTTGTTACACACCTTTCAACACTCCCTCTCAACAAGAAAGGCTTCCTCTCAAACCCGATCCTGAAACTCTGGAATGTTCTCCATGCAACACATCTAGCTGGTCCACTTGCTCTGTCATCAAAGTCTTTGACTGTTATTGCCTCTGTCGACTGAAGACTCTGCATCTATGTGCTCTTCAGTATCTGATTGCTCTAGCCTCTATCACTTTGATCTATGACTGCATCCGTGCTGCTACTGGTTCTATCTCCCAGCATTGCATCCACACTGCACCTCCCAACTGACCTCCTTGTTGGGCTAGAAACATCCTCTGATGTTGAAGCTCTACCTGTTGCTGACAAGTGCTCCCTCTCTGACATCTGCGCTACTGCAACATCTCCATGCATCTCGCACCATTGCACACCTCTTTGTGCCACCTAGCACTGTGCAAAACACTTGTGCCTCTCGCATTGCTGCAGCCTGCTAGCTATGCGCTGTCCTGGGATTCCCTGCACTGTCGCTCTCTCTGCCTCTCCATCCGCATCTGTCTCTACCCAATCAGTCAGTTCCTGCTACTACACATCTGGGCTCCCGTAGCAAGGTCTCATCCAAGAGTTTGGGTACCTCAAGGATCCTTCCCCTCCTCCTTGGGACAATCAATCCACATCACCCCACCTCCTACCTAGAGGCTGCATTTGATCCCTCAGCCCACTTGGCTCGAAGTTTCCCCCTACTGGAGGTCTCTGGATGAGTAGATGTCTCTACTCGATCTCCTCTCAGCTTCCCCTGTTGTGGCTCCTCCACAACCTCCTGAAGCTGCTGCACCAATCGTGGCTCCTCCACAATTGACTGAGACTTCTTTTGGCTCTACATGTTGAGAGGTAATATACGCTCCCTCTCAACCACCAAGTCTCCATCAGTTGACTCGTTGCTCAAGGCTTTGCATGCATCTTGAACCTTAAGAGCATACAGGTTCTTGACCCGTGAACCAATCTGCTTCACCTGTCTGGTGATGATGTGTCTAAGGAAAACCTTTCCCTTACTAAAGACTACATCATAGCATCTGTCTTCCAGCATCACGATCGACACCAAGTTTCTCTTTAGTCCTGTTACATACTTGACATCGGTCAAGGTAAGGCGAGCTCCATGCTCCCTCTGAAAAATAACCGTGCCTACACCTGAGACAGTATACTTCTCATCATTACCCATCCCTATGATTGTCTGGAGATCTTTCTCCTCCAAAGTACTGAACAAACTTTTGTCACCGGTCATGTGGAAAGAAGCTCCACTGTCAAGAAACCAACCACTTCCCATCATGGATGAAACCATGCATGCGAAGAGTGTGAAATCCAACTCAAACTGTGAAGCAAGTGCCTCACCTTCAGATCCTTCCCCGGATCCCTTCTTGGACTTCTTCTTTGGGCAATTAGTAGCATAATGACCCAACTCATGACAACGAAAGCATCTCACCTTCTCCTTGTCAACCTTCTTCCCATCATTGGAAGAATTGGATTCGGAAAGAGAAACCTTCCCCATCCCCTTCTTCACCTTACTCGCTAAGGCATAATTCTCCTCATCCTGCATGGATGAAGAATCGTCTCTGGTGCTCCGTCTAATCTCCTCCTGCACAAGATCCGACCAAAGTCTCTCCCATCCTGGCAGTTTCTCCCTTCCATTCACCGAGTCCTGGTAGCTATGCCAACTCTTAGGAAGGTCAAGGAGTGCTAGACTCACCATCCTCATCCGGTAGTCACCCCCACACTTCCCAGCTCATCCCGGCATTGGGTGAACTTCGTGAGATACTGGGGCATACTGTCTCCATTCTCACACTTAATGTTTCTGAGTTTTATCTCTTGCTTTGGAATTAAATTCGAATTCCACTAGCACAAAACTCAACCACTTTCGATCTAGAATTCGTGAGAACAAAGTATTTCTTGTACAGAGATTGACTGTTTGGGCATTCACAGGATATCTCACCTTCCAAAAGAAGGATGAATCCAGAGGCTACTTGGCCCGATTACAGACTCTGCCTGAAGAAATAAAATGTAAACACTTCCTGAATAATAGATCTAATGATCAATATAGCACTGATATCATGTAGAACTTCTTCTACAAATCAGCTCGCTCTGATACCATGTAGAAACCTTTTCTACAAATCATCTAGCTCTGATACCATGTAGAAATTTTGAATAATTTAACACATATTCAAAGAGATTATCCTGATCATACAATTATAAGCGGAACATGTATAATACATAATCTCCTCTACGTTGATCATCAATTTACAGAAGCAGAAACATTCACAGGCACACATAGAAGCATCAATCAAACTCATTAACACAGTATGTATCCCGGGGAAAGAATCTCACTAAAAACCCCACACTATCTGTATATTATATTGATTGAATCATGTAACATTACAAAGTACAATGCTTATCACAAGCAATCCAGTACCATCTCCACCTGTTACACACAATACAGCTCAGATCTGATCTCCAAATCTATTCCACTGCTTGCCTGCCTCTCCAGCTCAATACCTGCCCAAGAATTGATGAGAATGGCTTACCAAACTCGTATTTGACCTGCAAATAATCACTCACACTATGTTGGACGTGAGCACAAGCTACAATTATTGATATTGGCCAATTCATTGGCATACTCAATCCCTCTGATTGTGCAAATCATCATGCACAGCTATAGTCACAACTGATAACAATCTGATCCTCTAACACCTGTCCCTGCTGAACTGAACATGCACTGACATGCAACTGAGTTAACTGATGTATTCTATAGTTGCATTATTAGTTAATAACTTGTGAATTAATTAATAACTAATTCACCCAACTCATCTCTAGTCTATTTATCAGTTAGACTAAATACAACTAGTTTAACAAAGCTAAACTGAACACAACTCCATCAACTGCACCTCCAGTCCACTAAACTCAACTCACTTGAGTTCTAATTGAAGTCCTGCATGCAAATATTAGTCATCCCATTAGGTAACCATGTATTTCCTTCTGGGATCTGCATGTACCACATCCGTAGCTCATCCTGAAGTGCTCCAAGAGAATAAGATCAAGTTTATAGTCCAAATATTATTATGAGACAATAATATTTGACTTTTCTATTTTTGACAGCCAGTCTAAAAATAGACTTTGATCACTCACACTGTGATCACTCACACTGTGGTCACCCACACTGTGGTCACTCATACTGTGGTCATCCACACTGTGATCATCCACACTGTGATCAAAAATAGAACTTGCGCCATAATTTGCCTGCGGGCCTACTTAGTGAAGGCGACTCTTTTCACTAAGCTCCATCATCTTGTTGCATTCTCAACAAGCATTTCTTGTTGCACACTTTTCAACAAAAACATCAAGGGATCTTATTATCACTCATCACTTTTGGAAGTTGTTGTTGGAGGAATGCTAGGGAACATCTTTCAAGAAAGTCTCTTCAAATATCTTGAAGGCATTAAGAAGATTGAAGACATCATCAAGGAGAATATTGGTCTAAGTAAGTATCATATTATTACATCATTTCTGAATCTACAAGTCATATGGGTTCTTTTTTCAAGGATAGAAATAAGCTCATTGGGGCATCAAACTATCTAGCTTGGAACAAAAAGAATTGACTTGATACTCACAGAACAAGAAGTAATGTAATATTTTACTGGGGAAATCAGTGAACCAAGCAAAGAAAAGACACGAGAAGTAGAAAAGTACAAGAAATTGGAAGTAAGGGCTCAAAGGATCATAGTTGAGTCAATTGAGGTTCTCGTGTTCCATTTGTTGCAAACTTGAAGACTTCCAAGGCTATGTATGACAAGCTAATGAATTTGTACTTTGTAAGTACAATAGGACAAAAGTGTAGAATTTTATAGAATTTTTCCCAGAAATCAGCGCTTTGATACCATGTAGAACTTTTTCTACAAATCAACTAGCTCTAATACCATGTAGAAATTTCCCACCTGTAGATCAAGGTGGTAATGCAATGTACTAAAGCAAAACACTTGATCTACCTCTACAAACAATTTAGCTGAAGCTTAATCAACCATGAGCAACATCAATAAGAACACATATAACTGATAAGAAGGAATCAATCACACATAACACAGAAGAATTTACCCGAGGAAAGCACCTGCCTAAAACCCCATCTCTATATTATCATACAAGTGGAAATATAGTCCAGATTACACAAAGCCTTAGCTCGGAAGCTATCCAGCTCTCAGTACAATCCCTCTGCTACTCATAGACAGTCAAAGGCTTCTCACAAACCTTCTCCTCTACCCTCCAAGCCTCCTATTTCCTTGTGCAGTTTCCTTGGGGTCTAGTGCTGCCACCTGTGTGAATTGGCCTCTTCACACACTCACTAACCTTTGATCTAACTGCACAAAATTGAAGGAGATAAATCCTCATCATGGATGAGCTTCCTTTATAGGAAAAATATTCATCCAACTGATAGTACACTATCCCTTCTCTTATCTCAACTGGGTCTCTGTCTGAACTTCCATGCTTCAGTTATCCATGAGAGAATACTCAGTTATCTGAAAATAACAGTTGTCACATGCATGCAAGCATTAACGAAATGTATCTCATTAATTTAACAACTTGTTAAATTAATCTAACTAAACTTGACTAAGTTAAACTAATTCAACTGATCCTCTCAATATAGAACTCATCCTTAATTCCTCAATCAATGGAGCAAATCAAGGACACATTCCCCAATCAATGGAGAAAATCAAGGACACATTCCACAATCAATGGAGAAATTATTGCATGTTCTCACAAAGACTTCAAGTTTGATTTTCCTTAACTAATTAACTCATGGAGAATTAATTAATTAATATTCAAACTGCTGGTAAGACTAAATTTGAATTTTACTTCCTATTTTAGACCGGGGACTGTCTAAAAATAGGAATCCAACTTGAACTGCTAAAAATAGAACTTTTATTTTTAGCACTTCCATTTTTCATTCCCTGCTGCCCAATCCAGCACGATGCCCAAACTGCTATTTTAGCGCTTCTATTTTTAGCAATTTCTTGTTGCCAATTTTCAACAAAAATATGTATTTGCATAATAAGTTATATAGAATGAAGAAATCAAAGGATAAGGATGTGGCATCCTTTCTCATGAGAGTCTCCCAACTAAGAGACCATCTGTAAGGACTTGGGAACCAATTACTGATTCAGAATTTGCCACCAAAATGGAGAAACTTTGCAACAAGAATCTACTCCAAGAAGGATTCAACTCCCTTTAATGAGTTGTGGGCCCAATGCATATTGGAAGAATCAAGGATCAAGGTCAAGGATGATATTGGATCAGACAATCAATATCAATCTTTCCTAGCCCAAGTCAAGGAGCGAAAGAAGGGAAAGTTTGGTAAGTCCAAGAAGAAAGACATGTCTAAGGTTCAATGTTTTAAGTGCAATGAGTTTGGACACTTTAAAAGGGATTGTCCAAACTAACAAAACAACAAGAGAAAAGAAAGGAGTGAAGCTCATGTAGCCGAAGCAGTGGGAGAACTTAAAAAGAAGGAAAATAAGGAAGAAATGAAGGATATTTACTACAAAAGAAGGTTCACTGACTGTCAAGTTATTTATGAAGACTAATCTTTCTTTTAGGATAATATTTTTTGCATAAGAATAATAGAAAGAAAGCATGTGATAGTAGCATATTTGAAGTTTACATGGTTAAATTTCTTTATAGAAATCATCTAGATAGATAGATAGACCATTTTTCATAATGTTCATCCAAGCATTCTCTAACATCATGTTAAAAGTTGTCATATTTCCTAAATGGATATTCACGATCCTGGAAGGACCATCATTGTGAAAAGTCCTTGAGAAATTCATCATGAAAAGGGTAGTATACATTCCATGTAATGTGGAATAAATACTGGTAAAGGGATGCAGGAATGCAATGGGGTCAGGTTGTAGGATTAATTTTGGGCATAAAGCTAGATGATTGGAAGAAAGCATAGGAATGCATGTTAAAAGAAAACTTTGGATAGTATTCATATAAATACAATCTTGTGAAAAGAAATTTGGTTATAAAATTATGCTTAAGTATTTTTTATGCTAGAAAAATAATAGAAAATTGACTTACTTTAGGATGTCTAAGAGATTAATACTTTATCTAAATAGGTAAGATAATATTAAAATCCATTATAATCTCTAGAAAATAAAAATTCGTAACTTGGTAATCAATTTTGATCCTTAAACACTTTGATGCATGAAGGAAGGTTCAATTAATGGAGATGACCAATGAGGATGTTGATGGAACAGTAAGGTCACCATTATGATTTGGTTATCTGATTAACATACTATTTTGCTACCTGGAAAAGATGTTGCAGGAATTCACGATGATAGTTGAGGCAAGTTCAATTGCATGGATGGAAAGTATTGATGAAAGCACAATACCTAGTACCTGACAATTATGAAGTCAAGACATGTTCATCTTGGAACTAGAAGGTAACAATATGAGAAGATAACTTGAAGGTCAAAGGATATCATTTTCATGAGGAAGCTATGATCCATTTAAATATTGGAAAGGCTCAATACAAAGCCTTTATCTGTGATGTTGAAGATGAAAGTGATGAGAAAGAAAGATGACCTGGATCATGTCACAAGAATGAAGAGTGGAGATGGCTCCACGATACCTCGAAAGAAAGCAAGTGATATAGAAGAAAGATGGAGCCGTGTAGGTATGTAGATCAAGTAGTTGGTACTCTCATGAAGACAAGATATAAAGCTTGTGGTATTGACTTCCCAAATAGAAAGGAAGTCAGGAATCTCCTCTGGTTTTGAGAGGGAGAATAGGGGTCTCCTCTCAGTTTGAGAGGGAGTGATGTCATACATCACATGGGCATTCTCTTCTTCCTGTGTCATGCACTTGAATAAGACTAACAACTGCAAGTCTAAGTGAAGGTCATGAAGAGAAAATGGTGGAGGATTGGATAAGAATTTGTGGTTTCCTTGAGGATATAACATCCAAGAAAGGAAAGGTACCGACACTCCTTGATAATGGGACAAAAATTCAAGAGAAGAGTGGTCAAAGAGGATCAATATTATTTAAGGACTTAGGTATGTGAATCCAAGATAATAATATTCCTAAAACGACATACCTTGTGGACATCCGGATGGGGTATGTGCCTTGTATAGGTAGTGTAATATCACACATAAATCCTCTTAGCATCATTCTATTAATTAAAGAAGAGCTTGTCTAGTTAAACCTCAAAGACAATGTTGGTCATGATGATGATGCTTATAGTATGGCTTATCAATCTAACTCTTCTTGCGAGAACTCTTCGGTTTGAGATATGATGTTGTACTAGTTTTACAATTATGAATACCTCCCTAGTTAAGTGGGAGTGTTGAAAATGTAACTAGTTTTGGTCTTCATAATTGTTGTTGTACTCATTTCAATATGTATCCTATGTAACAAACAAGAAACGAAAAGAAAAGGTTATTATTATTAAAGTATGGGTTTCATGCTCTTTATTGATGGCCTTCTAGGTAAAAGCATGTTCTTCATGCTTCTATGGTTTGTTAGGTCTTAGGATTTGTTGTCAAGTCAAAGGAGTAAACATCATGTTTATAAGACCCTTCCCAGAAAAATGTATTTATGAAAATAATTATTTTTGAGTCTAGAAAATGTCAGAATCTCCTAAAGTGCAAGTCCTCCCTAGAAACATCAAGTTAGCCTAAAGGAGGGAATTCAACCCCTTTAAAAATCTATATAAATGAGAAATTCGACCTCATTTAGCATTCATTCATCCAAGAAAAATCTGATCATCACATCTAAAGTTTCAAGCAAAGGTATAAACTGAGTCGAAGGTGCAGAACAGGCCAAAGGTACATAACTGAAACGAAGGTGCAAAACTGAGTTGAAGGTGTAGAATATGTCAAAGTTATAGGACTGAGCCAAAGGTGCAGAACAAGACAAATGTACAAAACTGAGATAACAGGACGAAGGTGCAGAATTGGGGTAACAAACCAAA
Organism: Pinus tabuliformis; assembly: GCA_031772625.1. NCBI lineage: Eukaryota > Viridiplantae > Streptophyta > Pinopsida > Pinales > Pinaceae > Pinus > Pinus tabuliformis. The sequence goes on from CM062808.1 coordinate 716,813,301, forward strand.
GGGTCAAAGTAGTTATGCAAGTTGTAAGGTTGAGGCTGGTAGGTTGAAGTTGCAAGTTGTAGCTGGTTGGTGCAGGATCAAGGAAGGACTTGTTGGAAGCGACGACTTGGTAATTGGATAAGGATTTGGTCTAGGGTTATGTCTTTGTATCTCATTTGAAGAAGATTCTAAGAAGAGAAGAGTTTTTTTTTTTTTTTTTTTTTTGCTCCTTGGAGGAGCTTTTCCCTAACCAAGAGCCTAATTTGTGTGTCCTATTTTGTTACTGTTTTGTTCTTGATATTTGTTTGATGAAAATATATAACTAAAGAACTGAAGAAGATTAACTAAAAGTCACAGGAAAATATTAATATTAAAGAAAATAAGATTTAATAACTGCCACTTTGTATTTTCCAACAACATTAACAATGTCAAAACACAAGACTTTAAGACCAACTAATTAACCCATGATATGATAAATTAATGTTAACCACCATAAGATTTCTAAGCCAAAACAATGCTAACTAGTTCAAGGATTCGCATCAAATATAATGCATGACACCATGAATATGGACCATAAATATGGAGGTATATGAGTAAAAAAAAAATGAGAACAAATTCCCAATATAATAATTCTAAAGCATAGCTTAAGAAGTTGATTCACTCAAGCTTAACCAACTTAACAATGAAAAAAGAGAACACCGTTACCCTTAAATAAATTAGTTATAGCTATGGTAAATATAATTACATAGCATCAATTCCACATGCCATTGTACTAGCTTAGATTTTGTGCACTGTAATTACATTTAACTTCCAAAATCAATCTCCAACTTATATGTACACTTGTGAAGTTACACAATTTGTACAACATATCTTTTTCTTTAAATGAAAACTAATGAAGCAATATTTTCTCCAATAGTGACTTGCACGTATTGATGCACATATCTCTCCCTTTCATTTTCTTTATTTTTCATGTGACTGCATCATAAGCCTCCACCAAGGGTGCATTTGCAACTATAATGAAAACTAATGAAGCAATATTTTCTCCAATAGTGACTTGCACGTATTGATGCACATATCTCTCCCTTTCATTTTCTTTATTTTTCATGTGACTGCATCATAAGCCTCCACCAAGGGTGCATTTGCAACTATATCTGGCATTAGTAGGGATTATTTCAAATTTAGGGGTCCAAGGTATAATTAGCTTAGCTATTTTGTTATTGCTTATCTGAGAAGTTGTTACCATTTAATAAAGGTTAAAAAACGACTCAACTTATGTTTTTGTCAATATTTTTCTAATCTAAAACTAGTCAGGGACAATTTATTATCATGTTTTAGAGAAATATGCTTCACTTACAACCTATTTGGATACTTCATATTGGAGTGGATGTAATAATTTTTAATTCATGGAATATCTTTTAAATGAAACATTTTAAATGAAACATTCCTCATGGATAATATAAAATTTTGAGGAAACATTAATTTGGAAGTAAGTTTTACATTAATTTTGAGGAAATTTTTTTTGGGCTTCTAGTGATTCTTGTGATTCTCTATGGTTGTGAACTATGGACCAGCAGTACATGCGACATGCAGTGGAGACAAATTGAGAAAAATCAGAAGCATCTAATTATAAACAAATTTAAGATTAAAAGCGAAGTTCCTTATGATATCTTGTTAAGTGAAACATGGACTACTCCTATTGAAGTAATTGCTATGATGCGAGTCATAAGGTATTTAAAAAAAAAATTGAGCAAATGGAAGAGGGTAGATGGCCTAAGGTTGTCTTTAATGATAGATTGTGCAAGAGCAAAAAAACTTGGATGCAACAAAATAACAAATGGTTTAGTAAATGGGGTATTGGCTTGAATGAGTGTCCCATAAACAATAAAGAGATAAAATCTTTTGTTATGTAAAAGTTCCAGACGCAATACTTGGGTTAAGGAGCTAGGAAGAAAGAAACATTACTATATTGAAGTGTTTAATCCTACTCATAGTCATCAACCAAAAGCATACATAGAGGCCAATATCTCGTAGAGAGCCAAAATTCTTATTGCTCAGTTAAGGACTAATTCTCATCAACTCCGTTGTGAAACAAGGCACTGGAAAAGGCCAAAGGAAGAGTGGGAGGAAAGAGTATACATTTTTTTTTTCTTCCAGAAAAGTGGAAACATAAAAACATTTCATTTTAGAATGCGAGGCCTTCAAAGACAACATAAAAACTTATGCAGATATGTTGGCAGCGAGCTCTTGGGATAATCTATTTATCAAGGGGTTTGTCGAGAAGCTGGGAGCATTTATTTTGAAGCTTCACAGAAAAAGGGTCGAATACATCAAGCAGATGAAGAAGCAATCTATCCCATAAGCTATCTTTAGCCTCGTGGAAGTTAAAAATAATTTCTTTCTTTCTTTCTATAATATTTGAATCAACATTTGTTTTAAAAAAACTATCAATTAAAATTATTGAAATTTGTAACTTTTTTTCTTTGGCTTCTTAAAAATGTTAGTTAATATATATTTTAATAAATTTCTAAGTTTTTATAATCACCATTTTTTAAATTTGTCAATATATACAATGTCGATTAAAAGTTAATTTACTGATATACGTGGTTTTTTTTTTTTAACTAATGAGTATTTTATACTTTTGACATATCTATTAATCAAGTTTTTTTTCCTTAAGACATCAATATGAAAAAAAAAACTTTATTCCCCTAGGAGTTGAGGTTAGGTAACATAATACTAGTGGTAAATTTTGCTACCTAGAATGGAAATTATTCAATTAATATGTGTAAACACCATTTGAATTATTTATTGAAATTCCTTGAAAGTATACAAATTTTCTCTTGGGTTCCCGAGGTTTTCTCTTCTAATATAATACATTTGAAGGGTTTTGGAACTTATTTTAAAAAAATTTAGATGTGTGTGAGCAAGTGACATTTTTTTGTGGTTTTGTTTATAATCGATATGAAAATACACGACATGCCACATTATGGTCTTTTGAATGAGTATTTTTTCAAATTGCATTAAAATGGATTGAATATTTATAACACATGATTAGTGGTTTTTGGAATTTAATTTTTCTTGTTTCTAAAATTTTGATAACAATAGCTAAAGTGTATGATTTTAACAATGCCAAAAATAATTCCCCAATGGGTGTGACATACATGAGGAACCTTGGAGCAGTGAGGGTGACCACCACCCCACCAATGTACTTGACCATTTGTAGGGGTGGCATATCACTCTTCATGTCTAAATTGATATGGTTCAATTTAGCTTGTTTGTGTTAAGCTAATGGAGTTGGTGGGAGGTAAAATGATATGGTTCTTGTCTAAATTTTTAGCACTTTCTGTGAGTTTGCAAGTGGTACAAGAGTGGAGATTGTAAAGGGAATGTCTACAACTCTTACACAATGAGTTATTCCCATTGAAAAGTTGGAATGTGTGTTGCAGGGGGACAGTCGGGTCTTGGTGACGCATTGTTGGATGTTATGTGTGAAAGCAGGCACCTTTTTTTGGACCCTAGTATTTTAGAAACTCATTCGGCTTCACTATGTGGAGTTTTGGAGGTGGTTTAGTAATATGAATTTTGGTGCATGTATATTGGCTTGTCAGGCTTGGTTCCATATTTTTTGGAAAGAAACATCACTTTCTTTGTTGGGTTATTTTTTTATGCCTTCTTAGTACTAGTGATTTCCTTTATCGGTGAGGGTTCAAAATTTTATATGTTAAGTATTATGGTGGGTGTTCACTAGGGGAAAGTTGGGGAATCTCATCCCCCAAGCCAACTACCTCAATGTTGGGTATTCCCGAAGGGGTCTTATTGTAATTCTTTGGGGTAGTGGCTCATTTCAAGATTGGAAATTTTTTACTCCTGGATTAGTTGGATGGAAATCTAAGGAGTCCAGAGTCGTCTTAAGAAGTGCGAATTATGTGACCTGGCCTAAATATGGGAACCCTGTAGGGTGCAGTTGGTGACTAGTGGATGGGATTCAAAGCTCTAAGCGGAGGTTCCATGTCTCAATTTTCCAAACACACTTCCATTTCCTCATCCTTAAATCCCGCTTCTAACTATTATATAATATTTTGGAAAGAAGGGTGTGTGGTTCCGAATTTAGTGGGAAGAACACAAACAGAAGCGTAAAGGTTTTATTCTAGGTTTGTAGGATTATCGGGGAACTAGACATGTTTCACCATTGTTGGCAGGCCAAGAGGGGTATTGGGGGAGCTAACCATCTAAGATGATGGGTTGGGTGGTTGTGACCATGGCGAGGCGGTCAACCTCCATCCCCTTCAAACACCGAGCAGCATTGTTCATCCCCCTTCCTGAGACGCTTTGAAAAATCAAATCAGTCAAGTTACGCACCTGTCAGAATAACTTGGTGAGGATTGACATGAGGATCACAATGCTATTTTTAGTTTCACAATAGATATACATCACAGCCAAAGGCGTATGTAAGACTTCCTGGCTAGTATTTAGTGTTAGGTCCCTATACTACTAGTGTAACCCCTTATTGCTATTAGTACAACACCCTTATCATATCGTTGTGCCCATGTAGTCCCCATATTGTTATTATTGTGCCCCATAGAAGCCCACTATTGTTATTTTTGTGCCCTTACATTATTATTGTTATGTTGACTCTAATTATATTATGACCCCTTAGACTCCTATATACAGAAAGGAGGTCTTGTCATTTGTATCATCCAAGAATTGTTCATTTGTGTAATGTAAAGGAGGTTGCCCCCTCAAAGAGACTGAATTCTAAGGCATTTATCTTTCTTTTCTATTTTTTTGTGAGCTGGTTTCATAACATTTGGTATCAGAGCTTTGGATTCTAGGGTTTCGCTGCTCCAAACAGGTCATCGTGGAATTTTCGCTATAACTTCTTTTCTGTGATGTTTCAGACGAAAAACAAAAAAATCGTTTGATATGAAATCGTGTTGAACCGCTGGTCAGAATGTTAGATCTTGTCTCACTATATTTTCGGAGATATGATCTGAGGAAGTTAAGGTTTTTCCAAGCTCTAGAATTTCATCTCAAACAGGTCATCGTGGAATTGTCACTATAATTTTTGTTCTACGAAGGTTTAGACTCTAAAATTAAAACCCATTTGAGCTTAAATATTGGTGAATCTTGGGCCTAAATTTCAAATTTTTCTTCACTATATTTTCAGAGATACAGTCCAAGACATTTAGGGTTTCTGCAAGTCCCCGAATTACATCCCAAACAGGTGACCTTGGAAAAATCGTCATAACTCTCTCTCTGAGAATCTAATTCAAATTTCGTAAAAAGTGATAGAAATCAGATGGACTGTAGTTTGTTGGGTATCATTTTCAGAACCTAAGGTTGAAACAGTGAGACATGACACTTCGTACAAGTTCACTCTACTGAACACGTCTATAATCAGGTCATCGTGGGAGATTTGACATAACTCTTCCTTGGAGAATCAAATCTTGATCGGACTTGCGGGGCTAGAAAGAGGACTCAGATGGCTACTGCAAGACACAATTTAAGGTCTTGGAGATCTCAAATTACAGAGATAAAATAGATTCAATATCGAGCTCTTACAAAGTGAAAAAAGGTGTGTAGTTTTTTTAAATTTTGCATAAGATTGGTTTGAAAAATTAGTTTGAAGGAATTGAAAGGGCATAGTGAAGCATTATTAGCATTAATTTATGCCCCAAAGAAAGAAAATGGAAACACATAGTAAGCAACCTGGAATCTCTAGCATGACACATGAAGAAGAGGAAGAAATGCAACATGATATATCAAAATTACGAGACCAAGTGCAACAAAATTCACTCTCACAAAAAGTAACAAAAGCTAAGATGGATCGTTTAAGGAAAGGCATGGAAGATAAAATGGATGGTTTAAAGAAAGGCATGGAAGCTAAGATGAACATCGTGGAAACTAATATGGATGGTTTGGAAGCTATGATGGAAGGAAAAATGGATGATTTGAAGACAAATTTGACAAAGTTGCTACAAGAAATGTTTACGAACAGAGAAAAGGTAGTAAAGGAAACTCATGATGAGAAAAAAATAAATGTTAATCATGATTTCATAGACTCTAACGTTGGATTGAAGATCCACCATGTTCCAAATATCGATATGAGGAAGTTTGATGGCAAGGATCCTGGAACATGGATACTACAGATGGAGCAATTTTTCGATCTACAAAATGTGAAAAACACACAAAAGGTACGTATTGAAACTTTATATTTGGAACCAAATCAATTTGTATGGTATCGATGGCTTTTATCTCATAAACAAATTGTCACTTGGGCAATTTTTACGAAAGAAATGATAGCACATTATGAAGATACAAAAAGCAACACCTTTTTTAACCAATTGATAAATCTCAAACAAAAGGGTTCAATGATGGAGCACATTTAGGACTTCCAAAAATTGAACATAAGGGTAAAAGATATTACAAAGGAGCATAAGATTGATGTGTTCATAGGGACTTTAAAGGATAACGTACAACATGAGGTTTGCCTTTGGGAACCTGATTCATTAGAGAAGGCATTCAGGTTAGTAAGAAAAATGGAAAGCAAAATTATGGCAACCAGGAAGCCTACCACTCACAACTATAAAGATGGAAGTGTTGTTGTCCCTAGCCTTCCACAACCTACAAGGTTGACACCAAAACAATTGGAAGAAAAAAGAGAAAAATGGCTTTGTTAATTGTGATAGAAAATACACTAAAGGTCATAAGTGTGCTGAGAAGAAATTAATTTACATAGATGGGGAAGAGGAGAAAGAAAAGGAACAAGAAACATCATAAGAAGAGGATATACACCTGGAACCAATCCAAAAGAAAGATGAAATGAATCTAACTGTATCTTGTAATGCATTGACAGGAATTACCACTTGTCAATGCGGAAAGAGTCGACAGTGCGGACACAACCGACCTCCCTAGAAGCAAAAGCTTTCTAGTGACAAACAAGACAAATAAAACTACCTTTCTCTAAACATGCATTGCGAATACAAGTAATCAGGGGATCTTTAACATACCTTTAGTCCAACGCTTTGTAGTAGTCCAACCTCGTCGATCCGGATGAGCTCCTCCTTCTCTTCGAAACCTGCATTCACTAACAAGCCAAAAGATTAAATAGCACCTGATAAACTCATAAAACAATACATATCTATCATACAGACCAAGGAGTATATGAAACAAACCATGAATAACAATCTGTTGAGAAAAATAAGTTCATTTGCATTAAAAGGTAACAAAAGGAACCATTACAACCTGAGCCTTGGTGTTGTTGAAGTCCCTCCTAGGGTCCAGCAAGAGTTTTCCTTTACTTTGACCAGCTCACCCACTCTCAAATAAGGCTAGGAAAGGATGGGAATCTCTCCTCTCAAGCTTTACAAGGGAGTCCTAATTCCAGCAGCATCTACCCTTAGGAATGTTCAGCATTCAACCTCCCCTCCCTTTGGCCCAATGCCTGTATTTATAGTGCTCTAGAGGAAGTTATTCAGGTCCACCATCAATGGGATAAGCCCCTCTTTGGATGGGATAGCTCCCCTCTTGATGGGATAAGTTCCTCTTTGGTAGGGATACATGAACCATCTGGAGGCGCTTCATACACGTCAAACAAGCTTCTAGAATGCTCTAGAAATGACCACAAGTAACTTTTTTGGAGTGAAACTTGTGCCTTTTGACCTTTATAGGAGTACGCACCCATTGCTTTACATACAGAGCGTACAAGTACGTAGGTATTGTGAACTTGGAGTGCGTACACGCAAGTAAGGCTAAGAGAAACTGCGTACCCAGAGATATATAGATTTTTAATGACTTTCTCTCTTTCTTGGAGTTTGACATGGAGAGCAGAGGTATGAGGCTTGCTAAGGAGGATAGTATGACAGTTTATGGAGCCATACTAACTGCAAATAGTCATGGTGACAAATTTTAGTGTAACAGATTGCCCCCTAAAGTGCGAAGCCTGTAGTAGATAAGGGTTTCATATAATCTAGGAAGGGTGAAGTACTTTATCATTTCAAGGATTATCTTGTGGAGAGCCCAGTCGGAACCTGCAAGTATTCAACACAAAATACATATGTAAGATCATATCATCGCTGAGGTAGGCATTCCCATACTCAGATTGAAAACTTTAACTAATTGACTATCTACTGCTCTGATACAGGAATGATTCTGCAGTACATCATAATCATAGACTTTTGTAGACACAGTATGGACGCAGCCATCTGTTTATAGTTAGTCTACTGTATAATGAATGCAAAACTCCTCGCAGCCTGGATGGTGGAAACTAGATCCAGGGTCTTGATTTCTACTTCCCGAAATAGTACGATTCTATCCATGCGAATAAATGAGTTGATGTCGAACATGGTAGAAACCACTTGATTACCAGTCAATGATGTAAATTGTTAACAAGTGTGAGAGAGACCACCAGTGATGTCAATGGTTCTCAAAGTACCCAGTACAATCCATGAGATGTGAATGAATGAGTTGATGTCGAACATTTCACGGAATCCTTCGATTGAAAGTCAATGATGTAAACTGTCGTCAAAGGCGAGAAACCTGCCATTGATGCATGCAGACTTCAAGGTACTGACGATTCCTAGGTCATCTTTCTAGATAATGTGCTGATGTCGATAGAAAGCGACCCGTTGCAGGCAAGCCCACAACACGAAATCATAGATCAAGTTGAAGAAATGTAGCTGTAAGGACTGACTCAGGGATGGTCAAAATGGATGACGAGTATTTTGCAGATGAATGTTTATTGCAGAGACCTCTTGAACACATAACGACACTACAGATGGCTTGGCGACATTTGACCCAAAGTTAATACCCGGCTAAAGACTTCCAATGTGGTTTGATCAACTGTGAGGCAAAGGATTTCCCAACCCAGGTGAATGAAAAGTGTCGTGTTCAAGAGTGGTAATAAGGCTTCTTCTGAGACAAAGGATAACAAATGGGCTCATTTTTCTCTCTTTTCCCCCACCATTTCTGGCAAGTACCTCTTTATTTTTTACAAGCTTGAGGAGGATAACATATGCTTGATTATAAGCTCATCCTTCGGATGAGTCCAACTTAGTTTTGATTCGAACCCTAAGAAGGAGTGGTCCATTCCTGTTTGTAATCGAACAGGTCCTTTACTGTGAAATTTTAACGAGTCCAGTATAGGAGAAACTCGGCGTTTTTCATTTTTAGAGAGTCTGAAAAAACTTAAGAAGACTCCAGGTTGAACTTTTTCGTAAAGTTGTGTCTCCCAAGCCCGAAAAAGTATAAAATAATACTTGAGAGAACCGCTTGATCTTTTACGACCAAGGAGTACTTTCATAATTAGTGTCTTTGACCTGAAAAGTAAAAAGCGATCAAGGACACGTCGTTTTATTTCCAATATCGAATTTGAAACGACAAAAATCCGGCAATCTTTTCTTGTTTTTACGGTCAGAAAAGGGCTATAAGAGGACCATCTTTTAATTCCGTTTTAACGAGTGTAAAAGAAACGCTCGACAATCTTTTCATATTTTAGGAGTCTGAAAAGGGCTTAAAAGAGAACTCCAAGGTTTCACTTTTTCGTAAGTTTTAACGAGTTTGAAAAAATGATAAAAATATACTCATGGTTTTCATTTTTTCGTAAGTTTTAATGAGTTCGAAAAAATGATAAAAATGTACTCATATGGCCGACTTTCAATTTAATTTACGAGCATGAAAAGACGGAAAGAACTCGGCCTTTTCATTTGTTTTACGAGAATGAAAGATAGCAAAATAATCTCGAAATTTTCATGAGTTTAACGAGTCTTGAAAATAATTGAAATTGACTCAACATAGGTTTCATTTTTACAAAAGCTTGAAACAAAGAAAAACTATGCTTCGAAGTAGTTTCATTTTTACGCAAGCTTGAAACAAAGAGAAAACTGTGCTTGATGCCCCTTAAGCATAACTGCTAGAGCGCATGCCCCCCCAGCTTCATTTCATTCAACCAATTGGATGAAATGAAGGTTTGAGTTACGAGATCATTGAAAGACTTGACCTAAAACTGTAAGAAAATTATGCAAAAACTGAAATAACTAACCTAAAAATACAACTTAACATCTATGAGATCTAGTCAAACTCTCAACTCAATTAGAGGAGGATTTGTTTCATTTTTTAACGAGCTTGACACAGGAAAAGAACTATGCTCGGATCCGGTTTCATGTTTACGCAAGCTTGAAACGAAAAACTATGCTTGTTGTAAGTTCACATGCCCCCAGCATAATGACACCAAACGAGGTACATGCCCCCCAAGCTTCATTGCATTCAATGAGGTGGATGAAATGAAGGTTTACTTTCAAGATCTTGGAAAGACTTGTGGGAGTTGTTTCATTTTTAAGGAGGTTGACACAAGAAAAGAACTATCCTCATACCTGATTCATTTTTTAACGAGGTTGACTCAGTAACAGGAACTATCCTCAAAACCCTTGTTTCATTTTTTAAACGAGCTTGACACAAGATAAGGAACTATGCTCATAACCACTCTCTACAATCTACCTAACAAAACTCTACTCTAAAAACCTTGATTCATTTTTTAACGAGCTTGACACAAGACAAGGAACTATGCTCTAAAATCCTTGATTCATTTTTTAATGAGCTTGACACAAGACAAGGAACTATGCTCATGACTACTCTCGACAATCTACCTACTTAACCTACCCTTGTTTCATTTTTTAACGAGCTTGACACAAGACAAGGAACTATGCTCAAGACTCTTTGTTTCATTTTTTAATGAGCTTGACACAAGACAAGGAACTATGCTCAAAAATTTTGTATGCCCCCAGTATAATGATGCAAAGCGAGGTACATGCCCCCCAGGCTTCATTGCATTCAACCAGATGGATGGAATGAAGGTTTACTTTCAATATTTAACTTGAAAAGGGAGTTGTTTCATTTTTAAGGAGGTTGACACAAGAAAAGAACTATCCTCATACCTAATTCATTTTTTAACGAGGTTGACTCAGTAACAGGAACTATCCTCAAAATCCTACTTTCTACAATCTACCTGATTCATTTTTTAATGAGGTTGACACAGTAAAAGGAACTTTCCTCACACACACTGATTCATTTTTTAACGAGGTTGACACAGGAAAAGAACTATCCTCATGTTAGCCTGATCTATGTTGGTGTTTCAGAGCCCTAGAAATGTAAAAATTACTAGATGAATTTTAATTAAGCGCTGTGTTATTAAGGCTGTTATTACTCAAATGGGTAAATGGATATGAAACCAATGGTGTTATGACCCGACTCAACTGAATGCAATCGAATATGATAATGTAATCTTTTCAATTCGATGAATCCTAACTAAAGTAAGGAGAGAGTTTCCATTCACTTCCAACAATGCAAAAAATTGATCACTAAGAGAAAATATAACAAATCCTCTAATGCACTAATTTTATCAAGAAAAACTAATGCAAATCAATTCCAAACCATTTTTTCATTTTTTATTTTGTGTAAATTCAAATCAAAGAAAGCTGATCTAAATCTACGATTGATTTTTCAGAATGTAAACTATGCAATTGTAATCTATGCACAATTCACTTGAAAAGTATGAAAATGTAATCTATGCACATTTTTCAATAATATTCTGAAAATGAGAATTCTAATTATGCAAATGTGATCTATGCAAGAGAATTCTCAAACACAAGACGATTCTAATGTAATCTAAGAACCAATCAAGTGCAAGTCGAGAAAATTGGGTGAGAGTTCCAAAGACCAAAAAGTAAAAACACTCAAAGGCGATTAACACTCATACACAGTTTAGCCCCCCCCCGGCGAATGAGGGGGAAATTTTTTTGCAAAAACAAAAGCAAAAAGATGCAAAATTGTGAAAGGACTGAGAGAAACCTCCAAGTAATGACCAAAGGAAAACAAATCAAGAATTTCTCAAGAAATAGACTCAAAACACCCAATTGATGAAAGCTTAAAGCAGGAATGCCAATGAAATTAGCCAAGATGAAAACTTCTGACAGGTGAACAGTGGATCTGGGCAGCAAAAACAAGCTATAAACAAAATCTAATAGGAGAAAAAGGAAAAAATGGAAATTTTCTAAGCTTTTGACAAGGGTACGCAGGCAGCCTGTTTGCACAGGTGCGGGTACGCTCTGTGCACAAAGCGACAGTGCGTACAAGTACGCACTGTGCTCAACGCAGAGGCTGCGTACTTCTAGCAAAACAAAGAAAAACTAAAATCTAATTTAACCCTAAGCTAGCCCACCCAAATACACAGTCAGACAACCAAAAACTAGAAAACAAACGACTTTTCTCAGATCAAAATTTCATACAAAGGAAAAAACATTCACATCAATGGATTCCCCAGCGGAGTCGCCATTTTGTCAATGCGGAAAGAGTCGACAGTGCGGACACAACCAACCTCCCTAGAAGCAAAAGCTTTCTAGTGACAAACAAGACAAATAAAACTACCTTTCTCTAAACATGCATTGCGAATACAAGTAATCAGGGGATCTTTAACATACCTTTAGTCCAACGCTTTGTAGTAGTCCAACCTCGCCGATCCAGATGAGCTCCTCCTTCTCTTCGAAACCTGCATTCACTAACAAGCCAAAAGATTAAATAGTACCTGATAAACTCATAAAACAATACATATCTATCATACAGACCAAGGAGTATATGAAACAAACCATGAATAACAATCTGTTGAGAAAAATAAGTTCATTTGCATTAAAAGGTAACAAAAGGAACCATTACAACCTGAGCCTTGGTGTTGTGCAAGTCCCTCCTAGGGTCCAGCAAGAGTTTTCCTTTACTTTGACCAGCTCACCCACTCTCAAATAAGGCTAGGAAAGGATGGGAATCTCTCCTCTCAAGCTTTACAAGGGAGTCCTAATTCCATCAGCATCTACCCTTAGGAATGTTCAGCTTTCAACCTCCCCTCCCTTTGGCCCAATGCATGTATTTATAGTGCTCTAGAGGAAGTTATTCAGGTCCACCATCAATGGGATAAGCCCCTCTTTGGATGGGATAGCTCCCCTCTTGATGGGATAAGTTCCTCTTTGGTAGGGATACATGAACCATCTGGAGGTGCTTCATACACATCAAACAAGCTTCTAGAATGCTCTAGAAATGACCACAAGTAACTTTTTTGGAGTGAAACTTGCGCCTTTTGACCTTTATAGGAGTACGCACCCATTGCTTTACATACAGAGCGTACAAGTACGCAGGTATTGTGAACTTGGAGTGTGTACACGCAGGTAAGGCTAAGAGAAACTGCGTACCCAGAGATATATAGATTTTTAATGACTTTCTCTCTTTCTTGGAGTTTGACATGGAGAGCAGAGGTATGAGGCTTGCTAAGGAGGATAGTATGACAGTTGATGGAGCCATACTAACTGCAAATAGTCATGGTGACAAATTTTAGTGTAACACCACTCCTCAAACTCTCAAGATAGAAGGGCACATCAACAAGAAAAAGTTAATAATGTTGATTGATTCAAGTAGTACCATAATTTTATTCATTGTAAGATAGCAAAGGAATTGAATTTCTTCCTATATCCAGCACCAGAGTGTCAAGTGATGGTTTCAAGTGGAGGAACCATAAATTGCTCTATAAAGTGCCATAATATCAAGCTATCCATGGGAGAATATGTATTGAATAGCCCAATTCTTTCCATTCCAATGGGTGGTGTTGATGTTGTACTAGGAGTCCAATGGCTACAATCCTTAGGTACAATAGCTTTTAATTTTTTCTTCGGAATGAAAAGAATTTGAATTAAGGGGTATCACAGGGAAACATGGAAATATAATCAGCTCTAACGGAATGACAAAGCTTCTAAAGAAAGAACAAAGAGGGGTAATTGCACAATTATGTTCGCTAGAGGTTCCCACATCGAAATCTTTTATTTCTCCAGATCTCCAAAAAGTCTTGGACAATCATTCCAAGGTATTTGAGACTCCCAAAGGCCTCTCACCTATTTGTGATCATGATCATGCTATTCATTTGATTCTAGGAAGTGTTCCTCCAAACATTAGGCCTTACAGATATCCATATGCCTAAAGGAGTGAAATTGAATGCATGGTTGCAGAAATGCTAGAGGTTGGTATAATTATCCAACCAAATTTGATAAACAAAGCAAGGGATGAATGGAAGAATGAAAAAGCAGGGTGGGAACTCATTCAAAAGTTGTAGAAGATCCCAGTTCAAACAATATTTATAGAACTTGACAAGTAAGGAAAAATCATATTGGAACATGAAGCAGTCACAAAACCGAGAAATCGACAACTACAAAATCGATCAATTTCAGAGTATCTCATTAAGTGGAAGAACTTACCCGTTGAAGATTCCACATGGGAGGACAAGGATTTTATACAGAAGCATCAAGAACTACTCGATCATTGAGTACAACATGTTTTGAAGGAGAGGGGCATGTTAGGTCCCTATACTAATAGTGTAGCCCCCTATTGTTATTAGTACAACCCCCTTATTATATTTTTGTGCCCATGTAGTCCCATATTGTTATTATTGTGCCCCATAGAAGCCCACTATTTTTTTTTTGTAAGCTACGGTACGACCCTTCTTTTTCTATGTATATCAAAAACAAGTTGAAACATGTACAACGTTTGGTGGCCTCAACCCGCCCAAATGGGAAACTGGATCTGTTGGCCACCTTAAGTTTTTATAAGTCGTCCAATAACAAAAAAGAATAAGTCTACTGATCCATGCTAGATAAACTTCACAACAGTAACTACTAATCTGGTTCCAGACAATCATTAAAAACTACTAACAAGAAAAGGAGATACTATTCTCAAGGAACAAACATGGTAAACCATTGATTCTAACTAAAGGATTAATCTTCCACAATCTCAGGAGGTGCTTCTGCGTCCCTCGTTGCTGGAGCAATCTTCTTCAGTTGTTGCTGGATTTCGTCCAGCTTGTTGTCCTGCATGAGCATAGTGATTTGGAGATTCTTCATTTCTCTCTTCATATTGGGCATGCCCTGAGCCAACTCAGCCATTTCCCCTGCTACCTGCTCCATCGCCTTGGCAAGTAACCGCTTCAGCACCCAATAAACATGTAAAGCCTGCTTATATAAGGTCATGCATCCCCTAGTGTTGCCCGGGTTAGGAATGAGGTTACCCCATTCTTCCATTTCAGGTTCTGAATCTTCTTCCATTACATTTGCCTCCAATTATTGAATAAGCTTACGGATGTCCTCGTCAGTTCCTTCTTTGTATGCCTTTTCTGCCTCTTGCACAGTATGTCTCATGGTTTTTCGGCTGCGTCTCTGACATGCTGGAGAGGAGGGCTTTGATTCATGTCTGCCTATTTGGTTATGTCTGCCTCTGACCCTACACCCTCTTCCTCGACCTGGGCGAGCCGTTTTGTTCTTAACTGCCACCTGACTACCCTGGCCAACAACAAATGTTATATTCTTCGTAAATTCTTCGATTCCAAGCTCCTTTGCTTCCCGCTCCCAATTCCTACCCTCCCCCTGCCGCATTTTTCCAGTGGTTGGGTTATTCCCCAGCCTTCCTTCCTTGAGATGAGGTTGGTGAATGTTCTTCGAAGTCTTCTCTGTCTCCCAGACCGCCTGTTTTACCTCCTCAAACTGCCCCTGATCACTATCTATATAGAAACCCTGCATGCATTTACCTTGGCCTGCACGGCTTCCAACCTTACTAGATTCTTCCCCAGCATTTCTCATCCTGCCACCCTCTGCCTTCTGACTATTTGAAGGATGACAAAATTCCACTCCCCGATAGCTTCTCTTTCCCTCTGCTGCATCTAGCTCTCCCCCCTCTTCCTTAATATTACAAAATATTGAAAGAAATGCAAGGATTGGATTTGAGAATACATACCCAATCCTAAGCCAAGTTGTAGAGAGCACCAGTTCGCATTGAGCTCCCGCCGTCTCCTTCCCTTGCTGCATAATAACCTTGGTTCTATCCTTCACCACCTTTGTTAATCTCCTGCCACCTACCCTACGTCCCATCATCCTTCCGCCTCTGTTTCCTCCTACTTCTTCCCCCACTTCCCTGTCACCTCTTCGCCTCGAGATTCTACCCTGCCTGCATGCTGCCCCCGTGTCTTGTGGAATTATGAGGATGTATGGTGGCTAGCTTTTCCACCCTCTTTCCTTCATCATCTTATCACGCATCCTCTCCAATTCTTTCACCCTGATTGGGGGACCCCATAGAAGCTCACTATTGTTATTATTGTGCCCTTACATTATTATTGTTATGTCGACTCTAATTATATTATGACCCCTTAGACTCCTATGTATAGAAAGGAGGTCTTGTAATTTGTATCATCCAAGAATTGTTCATTTGTGTAATGTAAAGGAGGTTTCCCCCTCGAAGAGGCTAAATTCTAAGGTGACTATCTTTCTTTTCTATTTTTTTGTGAGTTGGTTTCATAACATTTAGAGAGGACAAGGGTGAATGCAAGAAAATATGGAGCATCTTGAAGGAAGGCTCAATCACATGGAAAAACAAATTCATTATGATTTCAAACCCCCTCCATATCCATAATTTGGTCTTGATCACCCAACTCTATTAATTCCTCAGATTCATAATGTTTTTTGGATGTATATTAACTTTGAACACCTTTTAGTATGTCTCTTCTATTAAGTTTTGGCTAATTGGAATATTTAGGCATTTAGTTATCCGGTTGGGGATTTATATGCTGGGAAAGAAATCTGGTAAGAGTGAGGCCAATAGATATTTAAGAAAATGTAAGCAATGTAGGAATCTTTTTGATTTTGGAGTGATTTTGATTCACAAAGAAAAAACAATGCCAAAAACAATTGACATGCAATACCAATTAATAGTTAATTTATGTAGCCTACCTTTGAGGATCACTAGAGAACTCTCATCCACATGAATGTGTCTAATATTTATCTGTCACACACTAGATAGATGAGGTAAGGAAGTTGGACTTGAAGTCTAGAACTCATCACCATGACATTGTGAAAATCCACTAGGAGATCGTAGAACTCCATTCACTTGATAATCTTGGTAGGGGGTTCATTTGATGTTATTGGTTAATATGATGAACATATAATTATGCAAAATATAGTTTCACCATAAATAATCTTCACCAAAAGGTCATACGTAATTTTCAGATGTCTAATTTCTCCTTCTATATAATCAACATTGTGTAAATTTTCAATGTATTCTTCAACTTTATCATTATTTGTTGATGATAAGTTGGTTGGAGGTTGACTGCATATTAGAATTAAAATATCCTTCGCTAGACACATATGTTTTACCTATGGCAAATAATAAGATATCACCATGGCATATGATGTACAAGGAATTCAAGTGGTGACTGAACGATGCCTATGTTTTTCCATACCAAACTTTTCCTTCCCTCTTAGTTCATTAGAATTTTGTAGGGCAGTAATCCTCAATTTTAAAATTTCTTTCTTGATTACTTTTATTTCCAATATTCACAAGGATCTAGCCCTAAGGGTTAGTCAATTCGTCAAGTTCCCATCGTTAAAAACACCTTGTTAATGGGAGGTCATGGGGTCAATTCTCCTCGATGCTCTCAGGGTTAGACTTCACTAATGAGTTCGAAGGATGTGATCCCTTCGGGTGGATCTTTATGGTTATTTCCATGGACATACTAATCTATAGTGTATGTGAACCACACAAAAAATCCTTGAGGGTTAACTCAATTGGTGAAGTCCCCATCGTTAAAGCACCTTTCCTTTGAGAGGGCACGAGTTCAATTCTCTCGATGCCCTTCACGTCAAGCTCCATGGTTGAGACGCCAAAAAGTGATCCCTTCTAGTGGATATTCCTAGTACAAATATTTCATGGATGTAGAGGTAACCAATCTCTGGTGTCTATGAACCACATAGAAAAAAAATATTCAAAAGGATCTATTCCAACAATAAATAAATAAAATTGTTTTTGCAATTACAGTAGACAATAAAAGATATTGTAATAGTAGTATTTATTGGGAAATGTCTAGGTATATGTAGATAGGGCCTTGCTTTCTAGATACAATAAGGTTGGAATTCATTTTTTTTTTTTTTTTTAAATAGTGGAAAAAATGAATCTCATATTAGCACTCATGCATTAATAACATGTGCATGTATTTGTTTCAATGTGTCAAAGTTGACCATTAAAATGTTAGTTATCCTTTCTAGCGATTCCCAAGGTTCTCCCATATCTCATACTCAATGAGTAAGGTAGTTCAAAAGAAAATATGAAGAGTTGAGAAAATCAAGCTTTCCACCTCTAGTAATTATCAATCACCTCCAAGGTTGCTATGGGTGTCAAGATTAGGTAAATGTATCAATCTGTTGATAGGTAGGAAAAATATTTCCTACAACGAGGAGATACCACTCGATCGAGACCCTAATTATACGCTTACTCATTTTGTGTGACAATACTCACCTATATATAGACCACTTTCATTTACCTATCTAGCCTACACTTTTTACTTAAACTATTCTAAATGACTAAACTAAGTGACAAATCTAATTTAATTAACCTAAGTATCTAGTTCTTCCTAAGATTACTCCAACTATTAATGTATGGGAAGCATATTGTTATCAGTAATAAGGAGAGGAAGAACTAACAAATTACAAAACTATAATAAAATTAAAGATATTTGGGATGGAAATCTTATGTAACTGAGAAATGGACTTCATCCAAACTACCTAAAAAGTTTATGCTCTAATGAGAGAGTTGGGAAAAAAATTTATTTTCATGATTTTAAAATAATTTGGATGTGATTCTATTCTAATATGCAATAAATAAAACTAACTAATTTGTGTCTAAACCTATATCACTAGCAATACCCACTTATAACTTGAAGCATGAATACCAAGAAAAAATATAATTGATTTATGTGCCATAGATAATCTACAACTTAAATAAATTGTGAGATATGTGAGATATGAATACTTATTTCAATTATAACAATAAAATAAATATGCTAGTATTGATGAAAGGGAAATCATTCATCGAATTCATATTTCATATTTCAATGATAAAAAATGAACATAATAATATGCTACATACAAGATTTCATGGACCAAAATAACTTTATGAAAGGCTTCGAGGTCTTCAAAATTAATTTAAAAAGAGAAATTGATAATAATATGAGTTGCCCTAAAAAAACATCCTCTTTCCAATCAACGCTCGCCTCATCGAGGAGAGTAGTATATATAGATAAAAGTATTTACAAAAAATAATATTCACTTTTTTTCAACTATTTGCTTAAAATAAAACATAAAATAAAAGTAAAATATGTTTCGCGAATGAGATTTAATTTCTAAAGAAAAGCCATGTTGTTTGAGGTTGTTGATGAGATAACTTGATTAGTCATTGATCTATTTTGTCATCCAATGGAATCTGATAAACTCCAGTTCTTGAGGGATCCATTTCACTTTATTTTGTTATGAGGAATTTTGTCTAGTTAGCTAAGAGCCTTTGAATCTAAGTTAGGTGTATTAAATTGATGTTATCCAAACTAATCTAACATTGCTCGATTCTTTTCGCTACATACCTTTTCTTAATGATACACTTCTCTAACAGATTTGGAAATGGAGTTCATGCATTCATATGGGGCCAAGAAGTACTGGAAATGTTTGTGACAGTCCATTTAGAAAGGGCTTTAATATGTTCTTTATCTTTCTCTATGTGTTCTTCCACACATGGTAAGCATATAATAAAAGGTAATTCCCTTTCAATATCTTCAAGGTAAGACATGTTATGATATTCTATAATATCCAATGGGTTGTCTAAACATTATTACGATGGTTAGTAAATTCCTTAATCCATTCTTTTATAATTGACACATTATATTTCCTTTGGTCTAAGTAAATTTCCATCATCCTTTTATCTATTTTGGAAATCTTACAAATGTTAAAGGTTTTTTTTTCTTCTCCCATAGGAAAATTTTATCAAATTGATCTGATGTCACTTCATCCTCTTTTACCAAGGTCTTAACTTTATCAAATATTGACAGTGATGGCATGATACTTGAAAATGAATTTGTTCAAGATTCCCATTTTTAGTGTTTCCATCTTATCAAGATGTGCATGTTTCAACTCCTCTATTTGTTTTCCAAACATGCTTTCCACTTAGCTAATGCTTTTGAAACTTAGTTTCATCCTAATGTTTCTCATTCTTGTAATTTTCTTCCTTCTTTTCTAAAGCAACTTCAAAAATTTCTTGCAATATTTGGGCATTCTATTATAATTCTTGATTCTAGTTATGTTTCAAATATTTCAATTCTTATTCAAGAGCATTAATCATGTCCTTATATTGATATGATTGTTTAGACAATTCATCACTAGACCATTTATTGGCTGTAGACAAAGCCCCTCAGGTAGATGTGGTCTACTTTACAACTTCTATTGGCTCTCCAGAAGGATACCAAGGTTTTGGACATAGTGTTTTCATTTATGACAACCCATGTTGTTGATGTCAAAGGGGAATTCAAATGAAGCTATAAATGTCATGGTTGGATAGTCTTATCCAAGATAAGTCCAATATCTTGACAAGGTCACATTAAATGGTGTTAAAGTGGCTTGAAGTCATTGATTTTTTTGTTGAACTTATGTTATTCAAATGGAGCTATGGATTCCTTTGTTGGATAGTCCTCTCCAATACCTTTCCAATGATATATTGCACTTGGTCAAACTTCTCCCATATAAGAAGATATGTTAGTTTGAAGTTGAGAGCTGCAACGAGGGAAAGCACCAAATTTATTATGAAAAACACCAAATTTGTTAAATGTTGGGCATGTTGAGATTGGATCTATAATATTGTGTTGCAATCCATGTAAAATAGTGTAGGGACTTGTGCAATATTTATTAGGTTAAATAACATGCATCTTAGGGCTGAGATGATCGTTGAATAATTCATTAAATAATGGGTTGTGATATGACATGCATGAACTTTAATGCCTTCCCCATATCACTTTGCCTCTATTTCATTGGTCCAAGTAGCACATGACACACGGAAAGCTCCAAAGGATATCAATTGGCCCTCAACGAATGATGTGGAAGTGTGACAAGAAGCACATGTGGAATCTCCAATGACACATGACAACAAGAGATTTGGTGTGCATGATGATATGGTAGGTGACACATGACATGATGATTGGATAGTTTGTATGACCAATTGGATGGTTTTTGAGTGAACATGGCCCATTTAGGAAATGCCACATGTTAAGGATACATCAATGTCGTTTTTTCCACGAACCCCAAGATCGGGTCACATGGAGCTTCCTCAATTTATGTCGGCTCCCAAACATCAAATTCATGTCAGTCTTAATCAATCTTAGGTTCTCTCTATTATATATATGAGGGACATCAATTTTGTGGGTTCTTGATAATTGAAAGATCTGTCTGATAAGAGACATCAAGAATTAAATTTTCTGCATTATTTGGCTTGATGTTTCTTTCTTTGGTTACATAGGTTGTACTCTATTTTGTGTTGGTTTCTTGAAGGCTCAAAGTCATGCTCTCTATTGTGAATGATTGTATAGGTCATGCTCTTTGTTGAATTGGTTTCCCATAGGCAGAGGTCGTGCTCTCTATTGTGTTGGTTTCCCATACACACAATCTGTGCTCTCTATTGTGTTGGTTTCCCAAAGGTTCAAGGTCATGCTCTCTATTTTCACTAATTTCACATGTCATGCTATGTGCTATGTTGGTTGCTCGAAGGTTGCAAGGTCATGCTCTCTATTATATTGGTTTCCCGTAGGAACAAGTTGTGCTCTCTGTTATGATGGTTTCTCATATGCAGAAGGTAATTCTCTCTATTGTATTAGTTTCTCGTATGAACATGTCATTCTCTCTATTGTGCTAGTTTCCCAAAGGCACAAGGTCATGTTCTTTGTTTTATTGGTTTCCTATAGGCACAAGTTGTTCTCTCTATTGTGTTGGTTTCCTAAATGCACAAGGTCATATTCTCTATTGTATTGGTTTCCCATAGGAACAGGTTATGCTCTTTGTTGTGGTTTTTTCTTGAAGGCACAAGCTCATGCTCTTTGTTGTGTGAGTTGCCTAAAGGTGCATGGTTGTGCTCTTTATCGTGTTGAATGGTTGTATGTTTGAATCTCTCATATGTATGGTTAAGCCCATAGGCTTATCCTTTAAATTGTAAAACACAATCCATATAATTAAATATACATTTGTTGATAAACATGAATGACTAGCTCCACAACTAAATTGGTTTTGTTTGTGCTTGGTTTGGGAGAGATTACATGTTTGAATCAGGTCAAGGTAAAAAAAAATTGGTTTCTTATTTTATTTTATTTTTGTAAGTTTTAAATACTCTATGGTATCGGGTCATTAAACATATTTAAGGGAGGGAAACAATAATCTCTAGACCTGCACCTTGTTTCTTAGGCTTAAGAACCATGGGAAAGTCCTTGAACCACCACATTAAACCTTTGTTGGCTATCAACTTTATCCAAGGGCGTTGTAGGGTCTATTACTAGGTTAGTTGTGCACAAAGAATGGATTTATAGGTCTAACCAAGGTCATAAATGAAAATAGTTACCTTATTCCCTAAATGACACTTATTGGTCTCAATCATCATGAAAAACACCTTAAATCCAAAAAAACATTGCATCTCTTGGGAATATTTGGCTATGGGTGGGTTATTGTAGGACATAATGATGTTTTTAGTAACATTGATGGGTCTTTGCATCTTGAGAATGGTTAAGGAAGTATAACAAGGGCCTTGGGACTTTAACAAATATTCACAGGCTTGAGCATGTTGAAAGATGCATTAAAAGACCACATATGACCTTTATATGTGATCTTTAGCCTCGAGGTGGGATATGGCCAAGTTTAATTGATTTTGTGCATTAATGATGGGTCTAGGGTCCTAAAGCATGGTTCAAAAGTAAAACAAGGGCCTTACATAGGAAATGAACCTTCTAGCATCAAGTACCATGAACAACACTTCTAACCACAATATATGAGGTCTTCGACCCCTAAGTAGTATTCTAAGTAACTTACGTAGTTTTGCACAAGGAGGATGGGCCTAGGGACCTTGGCGATGCCCAAGAGAGGAAAATAGGTACTATTACTAAATATTTCCTTATGAAACATGGAAAAATGAAAGAAATTTTTCATATTTATGATTTTATGTAATACCAACATGTTATTATTAAAGTTTGTTTTATTAAGCACATGTGTACATTCCTATACATTTAAAAAAAGGGCAAGATTGCTTCTTTTTCTCTATGTTTAATGAGTTGGTTTCATTGTGAAAGGATTAAGAACTTGTGAGAAATAATAATAACAATAAAATAGGACTATGCACACACAACACACATGAGATTTATCTTAGAAAACCCAAACTAGGAAACAAAAACCTAAAGATCTATTATTCCCTTGACCAAACCCATCTAAGATGGTCATGTGAGCCTTCACTACTCACCTCCATGAACATTATAATGGAGTAACTCCAATACTTCAAAAGGCTTGATCACATGTAATCCACATGATCAAATACCATGTGCTACCAAACACATGGGTCCAAAAAATACCATTGCTGGCCAAACACCTTGGCTCTTTCATCGATTCAAGTTTAACCTAACATTCCCCTATTTGAACTTGACTTGGGTTTCCCTTGACTAAATCTAACCAAACTAGCTGAGTGACCATTCATTTCTCACCTCTAGGCCCTACCTCCCTTAAAGTCTATAACTAGGGTATTAAGGAATAAGACATGTCTCCCCTATCACATATGTCTACCAATAGACTTTATGGGTAATTTACGAAGAGTATGCCTGCCTCAATGGGACTTATAGTCATATTCTTCTTTACATGCAATTTCAATTCCATTACAATATTTTTTTTTCATTATTTCTATCATGACACTTACAAATGTTATCATCATTTTTCCTTACCATAAACATGGCTTTTCTCTCTAGTGTACATATTGATGAGAGTCTAATGCTCATCTTAATATTATTTTGACATAGCAGCAGGTTTCATACCTAGGACTACAACTTCCCATTGTTCCTTATCTACTAAAAGGTCATTCATCTTGAGCATATGCAACTCCAAATTGTATCCACTAGACTTCTAAATCTCCACTTTATAAATTCTCACCATTGTTTCAAATAATAATCACCACCATAGAGCTCAATCTGAATAGGTGTATTACTAATCTATCATAGGCCTAAAACGGGCCAAAACCTTAGCAACAAAGGCGTCCCCCAAAGCCAAAATCTCGTGCTGATATCAAATGAAAGAATTAAGAATGTGAGAGAAGTAACAATAAAACTAGCATAATCACATGTGATTTACCATGGGGAACCCAAATAAGGAAAACATAACCGATAGAGCTATATTCCCTTGACCAAACCTAGCCAAGATGACCAAGTGAGCCTTCATTGCTCACCTCCAAGAACACTACTATGGATTATCTCCAATATTTGGTACCAAATGTAAGAATTAAGAACGTGATATAAATAATAATAACAATAACATAGCAACATTTACACATCAGTTACATGTATTTTATCTTAGAAAACCCAAATCAGGAAAAATCAGCTAATAGATCTATTAATATCCTTTAACAAACCCATCCAAGATAGCCAAGTGAGGCTTCATCACTCATCTCTAGGAACATTCAGTGGAGCATCCTGAAGCCTTTTAAAAGCATAATTACATGTAATCCATGAGCTAACAAAACCATGTCCCTAAAAACCCATTGCTTTCGAAAGTCATCCAATCAAAGGAAAGTATTTACACAAAGCTATTTATGAGAAGGAAATGTTGGCAATACTACATGCACTTAAGAAATGGCGACCTTACCTAATGGGAAAACACTTCAAGGTAAAATGGATCATGATAGTCTTAAATACTTTTTAGAACAAAGATTATCTTCAGAAGAGCAACAAAAATGGGTCACAAAGATGTTGGGTTATGACTTTGAAATCATCTAAAAAAAAGGGAAGAAAAATGTTGTGGCAGATGCACTCTCAAGAAAGAATGAGGATGTGGAAGCATTGTTTTGCGCCATTTCTATTATCCAACCAAATTGGATAAACGAAGCAAGGGATGAATGGAAGAATGACGAAGAAGTGTGGGAACTCATTCAAAAGTTACAACAAGATCCCAGTACATCTGATACATTTAGATAGAAAAATGATCTGTTATAGTACAAAGATCACTTATACCTATGTAAGAATTCCCAACTCAAACAAAAGATTCTTATGGAATTGCACACCTCTCCCTTAGGAGGGCACTCAGGATTTTTAAAAACTCACCATAGGGTTAAGAAGGATTTTTTTTGTGATGGCCTTAAATCGGATATTCAAAAGTTTGTGGTGGAATGTTTGGTTTGCCAACAAAATAAAGTTGAAACAATTAAGACCCCAGGTATATTACAACCTTTATCCATTCCAAGCCAACATTGGGAGGAGGTTTCAATGGATTTTATCACAAAATTACCCAAGTCCGAAGGAAGGAGTGTCATCATGGTGGTAGTTGACAGACTTACCAAGAATGCACACTTTTGTGCATTATCGCATCCATTTAAAGCCAATACAGTTTCTAATGCATTTATGGAAACAATTCAAAAGCTACACGGAAACCCAAAGATTATTGTACTCGACAGAGATCCCATTTTCATTAGAAATATTTGGACATAATTATTTTCTTGTCTTGGTACTCAGTTATCTCATAGCTCATGTTATCATCCTCCATCTGATGGGAAAATTGAGATAGTAAACAAATGTTTGGAAGAATATCTTTGTTTCTTTGTATCTGATAAACAGACACAATGGGTCAAATGGTTGCCTCTGGCTGAATGGTGGTATAACACTTCCTTCCATACTGCACCAAAAATGATCCCATTTATGGCACTTTATAGATATCATCCACTATCCATCACATCATATTTAAGAGAAAATTCTAAGGTTCAAGCAGTGGAAGATCACATCGAGCATCAATAAAAGGTTCTCCAACTCTTAAAGGATAACCCCACTTTGGAGCAGAATAGAATGAAACAATAGGTAGATCAACATCTCAACAAAAGAAGTTTTTATGTAGGTGACTGGGTATTCCTACGGCTACAACCATATAAACAAATGTCACTCAAGCAAGCTAAGAAGGATAATAAATTATCACCAAAGTATTGTGGTTCGTACAAGGTTTTGCAAAAGATTTGTACTATGGAATACAAATTGGAGCTTCCTGCAGCTTCCTGAGTGCACGTAGTTTTCCATGTTTCATGCTTAAAGAAGGTTATAGGTGACAAAATATCAGTTGAAACAATATTTCCAGAACTTGATGAGGAACGAAAAATCATATTGGAATCTGACGCAGTCACAGAAACAAGAACTCGACAGCTAGGAAATCAATCAATTTTGGAGTATCTCATCAAGTAGAAGACTTAGCCACTAAAGATTCCACATGGGAGGGTGAGAATTTTATACAGAAGCATCCAGAACTACTCAGGCGTTAAGGATAACACTTTTTTGAAGGAGAGGGGCATGTTAAGTCCCTATAATACTAGTGATTCCTCCATTACTATTGTCATTGTAGCCCTTATTGTTATTGTTGTGCCCCTATTGTCCCCATATTGTTATTATTGTGCCCCATAGAAGCCCATTATTGTTATTGTTATGCCCTTATATTATTATTGTTATGTGGCTTTGATTATATTGTGACCCCTTAGACTCATATATATAGAAAGGAGGTTTTGTCATTTGTATCATCCAAGAATTATTCATTTGTGTAATGTAAAGGAGGTTTCCCCCTCGAAGAGGCTTATTTTGAAGTCGTTGATCTATCTTTTCTTCTATTTTGTGAGCTGGTTACATAGCACATTATTGTTAACCTAATAAGTTTGACTCTTTCACCATAAATAATGTTGGATATTTCATATATATTTCTTCTTTTAGGTCCCCATGTAGGAATGATAGATTCACATATGTATGTTAGGCTACTTAAAGATAAAAAATAACAACAAAATATAAAATAAATCTATAGAATTCAACTTAGTAATAGGAGAAAATTTCCCTCTTCCTATGAATAACCTTTTGATACTAACTAAGCTTTGTATTTCTCCATTTTACCTTTTTCACTCAACTTCTTCTTAAACACCCATTTGCTACCAATGGTATTTCTTCTTCTTGGAAACTCAATTGGATTTGAACCCTCATTCTTGTTCAAGGCTACTATTTTAGTTTAGAGTTTACCATCCTCTGAATTCATTTCGTCCCTAACAGTTTTAGGATCATCATACGTAATAGACAAAGGAAACCTTGAACCAAAGTAAGGTGGAGTAAACCTTTCTAGTTTTCTTCTTTCCTGAACCAAAATCTTCAATACCGTAGTATGAGGTTCATCTTCTTTTGTCTTAATCATTTTCCTCTACATGGTCAAATTATTCATCCTGCAACTCGAACTCGACTACCTATGGCGTTTCTCTTGGTGGCACTTCCTATTTGAAAATATATTTGGCCTCTCATCTCGACTATAAAAAACCTTCCTATTTTCGGGATTCCAAAGAATATTACCATTTAAACTATTTTTATAACCAATAAAGATGAATTTTTCAACATTACTTTCTACCTTATTTTCCTTTGGAACATGTACATAAGCATCAAAACCAAATAATTTGAGATGTTTAAGAGAGAGTTTCTTACTAGTACATGCCTCATGTTGAGTCTTGTCAACCAATATTGATGAGGGTGATGATTTATGTGGTAACATGTAGTACTAAATACCTTTGCCTATAATTCCTATCATAAATGACATCAATGAACATACTCCTTACTTTTTCCATTAGTGTTGCATCTATCCTTTCTTCATTAACCCCATTCCATTGAGGTGTGTATGGTTTATTCTTCTTCCTTGCCATACTATAGTTCTTACAAAATTCCTCAAATTATTTTCCATAGAATTTTCCATCTTGTTTATCCTCGAACCTTGATTTTTTCTCTATCTGATTCTCCACAAGAGCCTTGAATTCTTTGAATTTTCCAAAGAAATCATATTTCTTCCAAAGGAAATAAATCCATGTATTCTGTAAGAAATCATTCTTGAAAGATACATTGTACAAATATTTTCTTAGTCATGGTATAGGCACAGGTCTAAGCACATCACTATACACTAGCTCCAAAATTATCTTGGCTCTTGAAGCACCTATTGAGAATATTACTTACTTTTTTTTATCATAAATACAATGCTCACAAAAATCGAGATCTACATGAATTCAAACATACCTTCAACCATAACTTTACTATGTAGTGCTAAAAGGCCCTTCTCTCAATATATACTAGTCTTGGATGCCATGACAACATCTTTTCTCCAAAGACAATAAGATTTTAAACTTCTTCATCTCCACCCCCAAGAAAAATTGAATTCCTACACCCATTATTGACAATGCTTCCCAATAGCCTAGATAACATTCTAGTCCAAAATCCCCTCAACAAGACCATTGATCCTTGCACCATCCTACAAGTTTCCTTTTCAAAAATAACATTTACACCCACATCACTTATTTTTCTTATAGATATTAGGGTTCTATCCATCCCTAGAATGTGTAGAACACTAGGGAATGTTCTAACCTTTCTATCCTTGAGCATCAATTTAACTTTTTCTCATCTTCTAATCCCAATTCATGAGTCATCTCCAAGGAAAAACCCACCTTCATCATTCCTTTCATATTTGCAAAACCACTCTATATAGGGACTCGTATGAAATGAGGAAACTAAGTTGATTATCTATACATCATGATCTTCATGAATGCTCGAAGAAGCCAAGTCCACATCCCCTCCTTGTTTTGAGGAGGTCTTCTCTTCTTTTGAGAGACCATCATGAAATTCCTTCCCTCTCTCAATGCTTTTAAATATACAATTCCTCATAAAATCCTTTTTTTCCACATTTCCAACATCTCTTTACAAATTTTCCTAGAAATTTAGATCTCATTTTTGAATTTTTTATTCTTATTTCCATCCTATGAATGTCCTCTTACAAATAAGGAATTCATGCTTTGAATTTCCATGTTTTTCCACCTCATTTCATTTGAATATAGGGCTGAGACCATAATATCAAAACTTAAAGGTTTCAATGTTAGGTTAAACTTGAATTGGTGAAAGAGTCAAAGCGTTAGGTCAATATTGAAGGTTTTAGGGCTCATGGTTTTGGCAAACTATGGTATTAAAGCCCATGGATTACATGTAATTAAGCCCTCAAAATACTTGGACATACTCCACTTTAATGCTCCTATGAGCATTATGAAGATATTTTCATGTGGATAAATAATGGTCATTGTTGCCTTGGATTATTGATTATGTACACTTTTGACCACCTATATGCAAAGAAAACAATAGCTTGGAGAATATTGGGTATGTATTATATTTTTTGCATGATTATCCCTGTGCATGGTTCGTATCCACTAGGTGTAATGAGGGGGTCAACACTGGTGGAGTCCCTAATTTTTTTCTTTTTTGCATCCATTTTTAGAAGTTTAGTGTAAGTATAAAAATGGAAGAGAAATAACAACAGGAAAAAAACTAATTTTTTAAACCTTGGAAACCCAAACCAAGAAAAAACCAACATCAATAAATCCATTAATATCCTTAACCAAACCCTATCGAGGTAGCCAAGTGAGACTTCACTTCTCACATTTAGGCCCATTACAATGGAGTATCCTTTGTCCTTTTAAAGGCTTCATTACACGTAATCAATGTGATATAATATGTTGGGATACCAAAAAGTGGGCCCAAAAACCACAAATGTTGACCTAACTCTTTAACTCTTTCATTGAACCAAGTTTAACCAAACACTCCGCTCTTTAAAATTGACTTTGGATTTCCCTTGACCAAATCTTACTAAGCAAGCCTTCACCACTCACCTCCAATCCTACCTTCCTCAAAGTCTATAACTAGGGTATCCAAGAATCCTAGATGGTACCCCCTATCACCTAGGTCTACATATAGAGTCCACTAGTAATTTACTAGGGGTACACATGCCTAACTAGGTCTTACAATTGTATGCCCATTTACATGAAAAAAATCAATTCTATTAAAAGAGTTTTTTAAATTGTTTTTATTCTAACACTTATGCCAACATCTTCTCACATACACACGCCCAATGCTCTCCTTGTGCCATCAAATTCCTCCACCATAAAAAACTATAGCTCGACCTCAACCTTTAGGTTTGGATCCATGGATTCTCTCTACATAATTGGGACTATCTGTTGCTCAGAGCTCTTACATCAACCTACGCCTAGTAGCTAGTTCTTTAACTTTCACTTTCATAATGGCTCATTTTGGTACAACTTCGTATGGAGGCTTAGCCCTTGGACCTATGGGTTATGAGCTACTTTAAAAATTTACTCCTCACTGGACTTCTGCCATTAAAATCCTGGTGTTGTAGTCTGATAGCCTTTACATGGTGCACTCCATGTTTCTTCATATTCTTTTGTTGTAATGATATTAGACCATAAATACAGCTTAGAGAGTCCAAGTTAACTTGGATTTGATATTCTAGGTCACATTATTCATCCTACAACTAGAACTCTAGTACCTCTGGTTCATTTTCCCTTGGTGATGCTTCCTGTTTGAGAACATCTTCAACCTCTCTAAAGACAACAACTCAACTGTAAACAAACTTCCTAGTTTTTGGATTCCAAATAATCTTCCTCTAAACCATCTTTATAACTTATAAATGCATATTTTTCATCTTTATAACCTAGCTTGCCCTATTTTCCTTTGGAACATGTACATAAACATCAAAACCAACAAATATGAGATGTTTGAGGTAGGGTTTCTTACCAGTCCATGCCTCATGTGAAATCATGTTAGCCAATGATTATGAGGGTGATTGAATTACCAGGTAACATGCATGACCCATTTCCTCTGTCCATAAGTCATGCACTTGGCACCACTGATCATGCTCCTTTGTTTTTTCATTGCTATCATGTTCATCATTCTTTCAACCCCATGATATTAAGGTGTGTATGGTGTGGTATTCTTGTTTGCTATACCACACTTCTTATAATTCCTCAAAATCATTCCTACATAATTCCCCACCATTATTTGTACTCAACATCTTGATTTTATTATGTCTGATTCTCCATAAGAGCCTTGAATTTTTAAATTTTCAAAAGACATCATATTTCTTCTAAGGGAGATAAGTCCATTTGTTCCTCAAGAAATCATCTACGAATGAGACATATTACATAGATTTTCCTAGTGATGGAACATGAATAGGTCCAAACACATCATTATGTGTTAACTCTAAAATTCCCTTAGCCCTTGTAGTACCTATTCAAAATCATACTTGATTATGTTTACCATAAATACAATGTTAATAGAAATCAAGATCTACAATGCAATTCGACACACCTTTAACCATATATTTACTATAGTGCTCAAGGGCTCTTATATCTAATATGCCCTAGACTTATTTGATGCCACAACATTGACTTTTCTCCAAATCCAGTAGGGATTTTGACTTCTTCATCTCCACCATTAAGAACAATGGAATTGCTACACCCATCATTGACAATGATTCCTAACAACTTGTATAGATTTATAGCCCAAACTCCCCTCAACAGGACCATTTCTCCTTGAACCATCCTATATGTTTCCTTTCAAACATGGTAGTTACACCCACATCACTCATTTTGTTTATAGATATTATGGTTCTATCCATCCCTAGAATGTGTAGAACACTAGGGATTGTTCTAACCCATTCATCCTTGAGCATTAAATTGAATTTTCCCCACCTTGTGATCCTAGTTGTTGAGTCATCTCCAAGGAAAAAATCACCTCCATCATGCCTTTCGTGTTTGCAAAACCACTCTATTAATGGAATCATGAAAGGAGGAATCAGAGTCCATTATACATCATGATCTACATGTGTGCTTGAAGAAGAAGTACACATCCCCTCCTTTTGTTGAGGAGGTATTCTCTTCTTTGGAAGGACCATTATTAAATTCCTTCCCTCTCAATGTTTTTGGATCTACAATTCTTCCTTGAATGCCCTTCCACATTTCCAACATCTCTTAACATATTTTCCTAGAGATTTACTATCTTCTACTTGAGGACTTATTCTTCTTTTGATCCTATGAATGTCATCTTACAAATAAGACACCTGTGCTTTGACTTTCCATGTTTTTCTACCTCATTTCCCTCTGATGAGACCACATCATTAAAACCTAAAGGTTTGAATAGTTAGGTTAAACTTGACTTATTGAAAGAGTTAAAGACCTAGGTCAACACAATGGTTTTCGAGCCTATAGTTTTGGTAACCCATGGTATTAGAGCTCATGGATTACATGTACTAAAGCATTTAAAAGGCTTGGAGATGCTCCATAGTAATTTGTGCGTGAGCATTGAGGAGTTCTCTTGGTATAAAGAAAGTGAACGTTGGTGCCCTAGATTTTTTTATCATGTACCCCTATGACCATGTATATGCAAATAAAACAACTAGTGTAAAAGTGTTGTGTATTTGTTATATTCGTTGCATGACTAACTCCAAGTGAGATCCATATGCATTGGGTGAGCCGGGGAATCAAAATAGGCGTAGAGGCACCTAAACCCCTACTAAAAAAATTGAGTAATTTTTTGCATCCATTTTTAGTGATTTAATTTAAGTATAAAAATATGGGGAATCAAAATAGGCATAGAGGCACCTAAACCTCTAATAAAAAAATTGAGTAATTTTTTGCATCCATTTTTAGTGATTTAATTTAAGTATAAAAATATTAAAAAAACAATAATAACAACAACAACAAAAAAATTGTTTATCTTAAAAAATCCAAACTAAAAAAATACCAATACAAATAAATTCATTAATATCAGTGTGTGAAAAATACCAACACAAATAAATCTATTAATATCTTTTATAATAATATTAAAAAAAATAAAATCTCAAAAATACACTACATTATTTTACAGAAACCAAACCTTCCAACAAAAAAATATATTTTGAAAAAGCATTCCAAATTCTTTTAAAAACTCTTTTATTTTAAAATTACTTGCTCCACAAAGTAAACATCTCTTTTCATCAGAGAGTCTTGTCAAATCTGTTCACACGATGATTGATTCCAGCAAACACATAAATTCAAACTTGCCTGGTGTAACAGCAATAAAAATAAATAAACAAACGATAAATAGTTTTAGCAACTTATGCAGCTTGTTGCACACCATGATCCAACAAAATATATTGACTTTGGGGAACCCATCAGTCTGCCAATTAGAATTCCGGATTGGGGAGAGAAGTAGAGGAAGGGATAAAATCAGAATTAAGTACCCAGCTTCCACACTGTACTGTGCATCACCCCAACCTTTACAATCCTTTGATCGAAGGTCCCAAGGAGCAAATCCACTTATGGTGTTAGTAAGCTTAGGAGCCAAGGAACGCAGGTGTGCAGGTTATTCCCCTGTATTCCAATCTACCCATCGATTTGAACTTGATTTCCCTATATATCATACAATGTTTTAGGATTCTCACCATCCATCCAAGTCTTAAATGGCACATTTCTGCATTGAGGAAATCGCCTCGGATTCTCACCATTCAAGTCTTAAATGGTACATTTCTGCATGGAGGAAATAGCCTCAGATTCTCACTATTCAAGTCTTAAATGGTACATTTCTGCATGGAGGAAATAGCCTCAGATTCTCACTATTCAAGTCTTAAATGGTACATTTCTGCATGGAGGAAATAGCCTCATTTTCCATGTTTTCAGATAGGAATTTTTCTTACCACTACTAGGTGAACAGATTTTATTAAATACGAAATCCTTTTTAATTACCCACTCTACCCAGATTTAGATTTTATTAAATACGGAATCATTTTTAATTACCCACTCTACCTTCTATGTATTGGAATATTTTTCTTTGCCTTCCACCAATGCAGCTGACTTATTATTTAGGTAAGCTGCCTCTTTTATATTATCAGACACATCACATGGTATAAATTTCATATATCTCCCACTCCAAACTCTAAAATAGTATTATTATGAAGTATAAAGCAAACATATGTAAGGAATTTTGTCCATCCCTCCGTCCATGGTGCACCAGATCTAGTAATATCATATGTACTAGACTTTGTGTTACTAAAGTGTGTGTTAGACTTATATGAGTTTCTTAATGAAATGGATTAACAAAAGCATATATATTAACAAAGATATGTATAATAGCAGAGTATTATGAGGATCGGTCAAATACATTAGATAACATGAATTTATCTGTTTAAGTTTTTTCGGTTTAATTTTTAGGTTGACGGGCACAGACTTTATGCCAAGAGATTTTTCAGAATACTGAATCCATATATACAATCAAAAACTGATTTCAAACAACAACATAATTATTTACTGATTTCAAACAACAACACAAATATTCTGGTGAAAAACTTCTAAAATATAAGGTTTAGAGAACGCCTTTGGTTGAGTATAACATCATTGTCAAATGTAATAATATGTTGAAATATCCATAACCGCGAAATATCCATAAACGGGTGTATGTGTTACTATTTCAAAAATTCTGTGTAGTCCTCGTGTATTTGATTTTAAGTTTACACATCAGACATGCAGACATTACTCATTGGATAAGCATATTGCGAAATGTATAGTTGAAGATATTAATCCAGGAACAAACCACATAAATAACTCAAACTCTGCAGATTTTGAGTATGGCCTGGCATGAGTGACAGTCAATCCAGTAATAGTAAGCATATCACTCCGTTATATTAGAACATATATGTTACATAGAGCAGGAAAGTAGATTTAGATTCTGGTTGTAGTCAGTCAATCCAGTAAGAGCAAACATGTCACTCTGTTATTTTAGAAGATAACATAGATAAATCCCATAGCCTCAAAGAACTAGGGACCAAACCAAAAAAAACTAAGCAGATTTGTATAATATTTATGAATAGGTTATAAAGATTATTAGCCTAATGGAATATGTGGGAGTTGAGGAGGGAACGCTAACCGGAAAGGCTGGGGCCAGGAATGGGGGTGCCTGCAGGGAGAGGTGGCAAGTTCAAGTGGGGATGAGGAAGATGCAGAGGAGGAAACCCCAGCACTGGTTGAGGAAGATGCTGAGGAGGAAACCCCAGCACTGGTTGAGGAAGATGCAGAGGAGGGAGCCTCGGATTTGGTTGGGGATGAGGGAGATTAAGAGGAGGGAAACCGAACACTGGTTTTGGCAGAGGAGGAAAAATTGTATGGGGAAATGAGAAATCCATGCCACTTGATGATTCTTTGCTAAGCTTATGCAAAACACGGCCTGGTGGCAATGATTTATGACCTGAGGAGCAGGTGACATCACTGTGAGAACACAACTTACTCTGCGAACGATAGGATAATGAAGGAAATGTGAAGGTTCGGATTCCATGGCAGTCTGATTTTAAGGTCAGCAGGTCCGACGACGAGGTGACAGGGAATGGCACATTGCATTTCTCTGGGGGGTTGCTGAGGAGCCGAGCTGAGCAGTAACCCTTGAGAGTAGAATTGTGATCAGCTGAGTAGGAGAGTAGAATTGATGATATAATAGAGCGAGGGAGCTCCACTTTGAATTCTCCATTTTCATCTGTTTTTCCTTCCATGGAAACCAGGTCTGCACCAGTTTTCCTGTTGAGGCCGTGGCTACACTTCACAGCAACTGCAGCATCTGCTCAGCATCACATCACAAGAGATTTAACACATTGCATTATTGGATAGACTGGTTGCGTTAAGGAAAATAGATTTAGAGAATGTAGAATTTATCTGTATCTTAGATTTTAGGGATATTCTAGAATTTGACAAAAAGCCCGGTGAAATAAGATAGGATATTCTAGACTCAAAAACTTGTGAAATGGGTTAGAATATTCTCCAAATCTATAATCCACATAAAAATACCCTTAAAAACCAATCGATCTTACCTGATATTATATCACTGGTGTCTGACAAATCCACTTCATCCCAGCTGTGTGCATCACAAACTACTCTGCCCTTCAACACAACAGATATCGGCTTCTCCGGGGTTTCATAATGTGCACTTGCTAAACTGCAAGTGCAGACGATACCCAGCAGAATTGCACGTACAACGCTCTCTTTCGACGCCATGATGAAACTCAACTTCAACTTCAAGTGCTGTAGCTCGATGCGTTCTCTGATTATTTTATAGCCATCGTTGTCATCCACGCACAGCTCGGAATAGTGGGGTTGGTTTGAAAAGCTGTGGTATGTCTGTGGAAGCTTCTATTCGTTTGAAAAATTTGTGCATTTATTGAATACAACAATGACAAATTCATCGAAGCGTACGATCTAAGATTTTTTTAGTTTTATATAAATCTCTGGAAGCACAAATTTATTTTATTTTATTTTTTATATAGGTTATTTTTAATTTTATTATAAATTTTTTTAATATTTTAGATATTTTTTATGGAGCTAGAGCAGATAGTAACAAGGTGTTTTGTTAAGATATTTTTTATTGAAAAAGTTATTAGTTCTAAATTCTAGAAAAAATCTAACTATGGTAAGGGTCACTGTGACCTAGGCTAGGTGCCATTTCCAAGTGATTTTAAGAATTTAACTGCCTATAAATTACTCTATACAAACCACAACTTAATCCTAAAACCATCTCAAAACTCACGTAAACTAACAAACAAACAAAAATATAATAAACACTATAATATTTAATTAATTATCAAATATAATTAATCTTTGTCAAATTTTCTAATATATGTAGAAATCTACTATACAAATTTCAAAACTATACTATAATCAGAAAAATCCAACATAACATAATGAGTAACCTGATAGTTGAATCAATAGCTACTATAATGCATTATTTTAAATAGAATTTTCCCATATAATGAGTAACCTAATAGTTGAATCAATAGCTACAATGAGTAACCTAATAGTTGAATCAATAGCTACTGTCATGCATTTTTTTAAATGTAATTTTCTCACCTAATCCTAGTACTGTTCTCACAATGAACATATCGATATTCCATCTTTTAACTCATTTGCACTTTGAGTCGAATATCCAGTTGCTAACTCATTTGTCGATATTCGATTTAGAGAAACATTTCTCAAAATGGTCTCACCTAAGGAAAAATGCGAACCTTGGATATTTTTTAGATAAAATTAATTTAATTTTGTACTTTATTTTCTTTTATAATATTGAAAGTTCTTACCTATCCCAGAAATGAGTTGAACACGGTAATTTTACCATTATTCCTCCATAAACATGAGACCTAATATTTTCACATTTCATGAATATAAGTTGTGTACTAAAATTAATATTAAACTATTTTTATAATGAAAATCCTTCCACTATCTCCTAAATGGTACAATTATTAAATCATTCCCATGTGACAATGTACCACTTTATATTCCAAGCATTTATGAATACAAGTTTGGTGGTGAAGCTGATATAATCTTTTCACCATTATATTTTCACCGTTATTCCTCCATAAACATGAGACTTAATATTTTCACATTTCATGAATATAAGTTGTGTACTAAAACTAATATTAAACTATTTTTATAATGAAAATCCTTGCACTATCTCCTAAATGGTACAATTACTAAATCATTCCCATGTGACAATGTACCACTTTATATTCCAAGCATTTATGAATACAAGTTTGGTGGTGAAGCTGATATAATCTTTTATTATATTTTGACATCTTGAAAACGTAGTATTATGTTTTGAGTTATTAAAAGCTTTATATATATATATATGATTGAAATATGTAGGTTTTTAAATTTTTAAATATATTTAAAATAAAAAATTATTATTCAATGAAATGAGAAAAATTATAAATTATGAGAAAATATATTATATTATATTAGATATAATATTCTGATCTCTTGAAAATATAGTATTATGTTATGAGGAGTTGATGATGATGATGGTGGTTAATGTCTATTGAGACCAATTTTTGGTCTATCAGACCTAAAGAAACAAATTATTTAGTTTGATTTAAGATTTTACTCTTATGCTCAAAAAGCTTGGAGAGAAGCCTCCCGAACTCACTGTAATTTTGACAATGTAGAAGGCTAGGAAGGTTAGTATTGCAACAAAGATTTGAAATTGAGATCTAATGTGGTTGTACACGGGGCACTCTAAGAGGAAGTGATTTTCATCCTCGATGTTCGTATTCTCACAGAGATGGTAGAACCTTTCCATCCATGGTGTTTTAGGAACTGCCCAACGACCCATCTCACTATGGAGCTCATGAGAGTCCGTTCTAATCTTGGCTATATTAATTTTCTTCTTTGAGCTAGTTAAAACAAAGAGATACTTTTGATCTTTTAGGGTGGGGTCAATCACCTCCTTATAATATCTTAATTTTCTTTTAGCTGCTAAATCCTTCTCACACAACATTTTTTTCTTTGAACTTAGAAGTAACAATATTTTTAATGTTATTAATGTTTTGCAATGCAACATTCTCGTCGATCTCCCAATGGTTTAACCAGGCCCTGGTGTCTTTATACCAACCTCGTTTGAGCCTTAGGTGGTTTTGGCTGGAATTTAAAGCTAGCTTAGGAAGTTTATGGTCTCCTATGTTATTGAGTTTGTGCTTGTACAACAGAAGCCTAGTCATAGCTAGGTTCTCGATAGGGAAAAGACCCACTTCTATAAGGAGAATAGGATAGGGTGTGTTGCTTTTAATTTTGAGGTTATACGTTATAAAACGCTTCTGGATTTGCTCAATCTTTCTCCAGGATTCTCTAGAGATGCTACAACCCCAAACCTCACATCCATATAAGATAACCGAAGTGACTAAAGTTTCAAAGAGGAACTTCTTTCTATCCCACATTACGAGGTTTTCCATTTTACAATTATTTTCAAGACCAAAATAAGCTTTCCATCCCCCATTAATCCTTTTCTCAATGCTATAGTTCCAGTTGAGCTTGTGATGAATATCAATTCCTAGGTACTTGTAGGAAGACACTTCCTCCAAGTTACTATTGTCATACATAAAATTAGCGTAAGTGTCCTTCTTGGATTTGATAATCATAACTTTTGTTTTGTCAGTGTTAAAAATCTTACCCATGGTAGAGAAGAAATTCTTAAGAAGTATAAGTTGCTTATCAAGAGCATATGGGCACCTTGCGAGAAGAACAATATCATCAATGTAGAGAAGAAGGATGATGATCGTGCCAACACATCCTGCTTCCTCTAAACAACCTTCTAGCTTGTCGATGTAAATGTCAAATAGGGTAGGGGAGAGGGGGAAACCTTGTTTAACTCCGATATTACACTTAATATCTTTCGACCACCCTTCATTGCTTTTTAACTTGGTAATTACATTCTCGTATAACCTTATAGCGACAACTCTCAACTCAAAAGGAACCTTTAGCTCTTCTAATATGTTCCAAAGGTTGTTTCTAGGAACCATATCGAAAGCATTCTAAAGTCCACAAAGCAACGGAAGAGATTGGATTTATCATTGCGGTATTCTTCCACAATGATCCTAAGCGTAACGAGGTGGTATGTTGTTGAGTGTTGCTTTCTAAAACCAGCTTGGCCTTTAGCCCGCTTACCTTCACTTTCAAGTCATATGCTCAACTTCCTTTCCAAAATAATACCATATAACTTGGCTAGGAGAGGGCTGATCATAATTGTCCGATAATTAGAGGGGTTATTTGTATCCCCACATTTAAAAATAGGGATAATGAGGCTTTGAGTCCATGGTTTAGGGAACCCTTGCTTGACCGCTTAATTGAAAAGTTTGTGAAAGTGGGGGATGAGGACAGGACCTCCAATTTTTAAGATTTCTGCCTAGTAACCTTCAATGTCCTTAGCTTTCCCATTAGCCAAGCGATTAACCCCAAAATAAATGCCTTCTAATGAGAAAACTTCTTTTGTTGTGAGCAGGGTTTCAAAGTTATCCATGACATTTGGAGATTCATAAAGCTTTTTAGGATAGGAATTCCAGTCGTGTAAAGAAATTTTATTATTATATTTAGTTTTCCTAGTTAGAATCTGCCTCCAGAATTTCTTAGGAGCTACCTTAGAGAGGTGTAAGAGATTCTCTTGTCTTCTACGAATATACTGCTTTTTTTTCCTTTTAGTTAGGGCTTTGTATATTTTTATCTTGCCAATTTTAAGAGATTTATCAACAACTTCCTTAATTGCTCTCCTCGCACTTTTAGAATCTTTGTCATACCATGGGTTGGTTTTGCTATTTCTTTTATTACTTGAAACTTCAATTGAGAACTTGTTAATAAAATATGAGAGAGTTGTAGTAAAATTATGATAGAGATATTCTATGTTGTCTATACTAGATAAACGAAGAAAATTAGTTTTTAATTCATTTAGAAAGAGATCTTTTTTATTTCTATCAAAGATTAAATTCTTTTGGCTATAAGGATTATCTTCTATGGGATCTCTATGCATGACAAAATTGAGAGTTATAAGTAAACACCTATGATCAGAGTCAGGCTCATGGTTGTTTAAGATGTCAAAATTTGTTATTTCATTGTATAGAGGGAGATCAGAGATAACAAGTCTACCACGCTGCTACCAAGCCCATGGATGTAGGTAATCTGGCTAGAATTGGGCCACTTCTTTAGATCGTTGCAAATTATGAGATCCTAAGCACTACAAATCTTGACTAGCTCCGACCCAAACAAATTCTCCCCAAGGTCTTCAGAGCTCCTTTTGTACTAGCTAGCCAGAGGAAGGTCTTCGTCTAACCAAAGAGGATTAGGGTTGGAATGATTGCTTAGAAGAATATCTTGGTTGCTTAAAGTTCGAGCATTAAAGTCACCCATTAAAAGGATATTGCATTCATTCCTTAGGCTAGAAATATCATTCTCTAAACCATTGTAAGGACTATTTTTATCTAGATTCTTTTTCTTATAGAAATTAGAATTGATAGGGGGGAAATAACAGATTTCTATGTAGGTCTTTTTATCATAAATGTCAGTAATTTCTATCCAACTATATTGGTTGTAAGGGTTGTTTTTATAAATCCTAGCATGGGGAGAGATGTTCTTCTTAATGTAACAAGTTATACCCCCAATGCCTCTACGGGAGGATCGCTTATTCCAGGTAGACCATAATGTAAAGCCATCTATGTTAGGGACCTTAGATTCTTTGTGCTCCCAAGTTTCAACAAGCAAAATAATATCAACATCATTCGAGATCCAACTTAGCTTGGGGCCTTTGTTTCATGGAAAGTCCTGACAGTTCCAAGAAAGAATCCGGAGCATGTTGAATTGCTATTTATTATTATCTTTTTGGTTTCTATCTTGAATAACGGCTTTTCTATTTCTGATTATTGCCCATTTTCCTTCCTTCCTATCTTCCTTTACCTTTTGAACCTTCTTTCTCAATTCTGCTTGATCTTCTGGAATGAGATCTTCATTTATAAATATTCCCGTTCCTTTTAGACTTGAGGTTTTACTAAGTATGTCATCCTTATGGTCAGTAGAGCTCACCTTTATATGGATCATCCTTCCTTTATTCTCAGTTAGTTTCCCCAACCTTGTTGCTTCTGTGAGACACGTTGTTTCAATTTGTAATCTGTTATGTAATTCTGTCTTGGCTACGACTAAACTATCCTCGTCTACCTCCTCTTTCAAACCGAAGATTATAGGGTTCAAGGCCCTTTTGTTGCGATCATGGTCTAATTCTATCAATTTTTTCATTTCATCTTTAATTGATTTGATATCTAATTTACCTGCCACACTATTTAGGGTGAGGCAACTATTAAATTTTTCTTCTAACTCTTTAATCATGTCCTTCATTTTAATACTCTCTAAAGTATCAACATCTACTTGCTGGGATGTTTGGTTCATATCTCAGTTTTGTTTTTCTATAACCTGCAACCTAGTCTCCATTACTTCCATCCTATTCTCCAATAGTTCTATTTTATTTTCTATTTGTTTTTGGATCTTATCTTCAAGAGATGTGAATTTATTTTCCAGCATGGCTGCTAACTCTATTTGTAGCTTGACTTCCCTTTATTCTCTTCGTTTCTCTAAATACTCTATATACTCATAGAGGCTCTGTAGAGTAATTGTGCTATGTCTATCTTTGGTAATCTTTGCTAATTGTGGTGAATTATTCATACTTGAGAATATATGAGCAAATATGTATTCGAAAAATATAAGGAATGTGTGTACCTGATATCAGCATGTCGGACTGCAGATGCACGTGCCCCATGTTGTTTTTCTATTACCGCAAAGAGATCGTAAATTATGACTGCAAAGATTGTAGATTATTACTGCAAAGAGATCGTAAATTATTACTGCAGAAAGATTGTAAAACTATATATATATATATATATATATATATATATATATATATATATAATTGAAATATGTAAATGTTTAAATATATTTAAAATAAAATTTTAATGAAATAACAAAAATTATGAATTCAACAAATAAATATATATGTTTAAAATGATTTTCTTATTTTACTTTTTAATTATAAATAATATTTAAATTTTCTTTATATATATATAAAATATGTTTTCTCTTAAATTTATTTTAATTTCAAATATATTAAGTGGTCAGGCGATTATATTTTTAAATTAAAATTTTGAATTTTGAAATAAATTGAAAGTTAAAAATAAATCTATGATCATTCTAATCATAAACACATAGTTGTAATTGTATATATATATATATATATATATATATATATATATATATATATATATATATATATATATATAATTTGATATTTTGAAATTTACTAGTATATGGATAAATTTCATATTTTGAAATTTACTATATATTATTTATAAGTTAAATATTATCCTAACTACGGGTAGGAAAACTATAAAAAAAAATTTAATGTGAAAATGATTTGGACATAAGAATACTATGAAAGATGATTAGAAGAGCTCACCAATGTTGTA
This sequence comes from Pinus tabuliformis, assembly GCA_031772625.1. Taxonomy (NCBI): domain Eukaryota; kingdom Viridiplantae; phylum Streptophyta; class Pinopsida; order Pinales; family Pinaceae; genus Pinus; species Pinus tabuliformis. The sequence continues at coordinate 716,856,059 of CM062808.1, forward strand.
TGTGCCTTATTAATGTATTTTTAACTCAGATATTCAACATTTCAAAATTTACGTAAAGAATAAAACAAATAATAATAAAGTAATAATATTCAACCATGAAGAAAGTGAGTAGTAAGAAAGTAATAAGATGTATACAACACATAATAAATAAACTATATGATGACCAATCTTAATCTATCTCCAACTTTTCTTATAGCCACACATACTAACTTTTTGTAAGAGCATGGGTGAAAAATCCATGTAAATATAAAAATAAGACATTGGTCATTGGACACATATTCCAAGCTGAATGGTGTGAAAAACATCCTAGTAGGGTGTCAATTCAGTTTATCAATGGCTAAAGAAATTGGCAAAGGCAATCACAAAGGCTTTGGAAAAGCAAGAGGAATTAATTGGCATTTTATTTATAAAAATAATGGAAAATAGGAGAAAAGGAAGGTGAAAGGTTACAGGTTGCATGTGAGGAGGAAAATGAAGTGAAATAATAGAAAATGAAGAAAATAGAGGCCTCATTGATAAAAAGGCTTCTGAGGATTAGTTCATGGGCTTTGATCAGTTTAGTTTTGGAGCTCTCATTTTCTCTCTCTCTCACATACTCTTGGATACTTAGAGTTTTCTTGGAGCACTCATGGAGGAGTGTGGCATATTTGGGTTCAAAGTAAGAAGGAAAAGGAAAAGTAGGAAAGCATAAGAGGACATTGGGATCAACAACTATAACAGATTTTTCTTGCAAGTACCAAGTTGCATGTATGATTTTCTTGCTAGTTTTGGCATGCATGGCATATGCATGTGGTTATTTGGTTATGATCTGTCATTGGCATGGAGGATTGCCTGGATTGACAATGGTTTTGCCCAACCTTGCCATTTCCTGGATAGTCATGGTGTGGTGGGTTTTACTTTTGTTTTTTGGTTGGTTTTCTCGTGCCTTTGGATGTGGGTTGAGTTATTAGTTCCTGGAAGTCTTGGTTGGAAAAATTCTCTAGAAGCCCTGTAACATCTTGGATTGAATTATTAGTCCTTGAAGCCTTAGTTGGAAAAACGCTCTGGAAGCCCTTGGTGGGTTGAGTTACTAGTCCTGGAAGCCCTGGTTGAACAAAAGATCTAGAAGCCCTTGGTGGGTTGAGTTACTAGTCCTGGAAGCTCTAGTTGGAACAAACGCTTTGGAGCCTCAGACAACTTGGGTAGAGACCGATCTAGTGATGGTTAGTGATGTCCAGTCGTGAGGTGGAATCATTGGTTAGGGTTGAGGTGGTTTGGCCTCTAGAAGCCCTGGATGGTTTTGATTGATTTGTTTTGTGAGATCCCACATTCATGCTTAGAATATGGCACGAGGGTGACTGATTGAAAGAAAGATTTGGTTCAACTTAGTCTGTGGTCGGGTGGTTCGTGGAAGTCCCATACCTGGTCAGCTTATGTGATGCAGGAGCATTCAGCTCAGAAATATCATTCTATATTAGTAGACATAGGGGGTCTTGTGTTTTAAGGTAGTCGATTCTTGAGTATTAAATTAATGTAATAATTGAGGGTTTTCAAGTAAGTTTGTGAGAGATATTTAGAATAGGAAATAATTAGATATTGTGAGGTATATTTGTAAATGTTCTCGAATGTAGGAGAACAAGAGTGATGATGAGTGATTAGTGAGGATTGAGATATTTTGAAATATTGTAAATTCTAGATTAGGAATTGGTTTCATGATTTTGGGGATTAAAGAGAATCCTTAGGATTTAGTTAAGTTGTTTAGATCCTCAAGGGACATTGAGAGATTTTAGGACTTGATGAGCATATTAAGGATCTGAACTAGGAAATGGATTACATAACCTTTTCTATAAATGTAAGCCTAAAAGGCATATAAAAAGGTTAGCTAGCTAGGAGTTAGTAAGTTAGTTAGTTTGAGAGTTAGATAGGGTTTGATTGTAGCCTACGGACAGATAGAGTGAAGTAGTGTCAAGAGGCCAATGATACAAAAGATTAGGCCGAGAAGGAATTCATTGTGTAAATATTTACCTATTAATAGATAAAGTGTAATTTCTGAGTTTGTGTAGATTGTACTGTATAATTGAATTATAAAATATTCATAATATCAGAGTATTTGCATAGCACAATTGTGCAGGGAATTCAAAAAGAATCTGAGAGAGAAGAAGTGGAGACAAGAGTGTTATGCGTTGAACACAAACGTTATTGGAGAAAATCCTTAATGGTTACAGTGAAGGGAGAGTTGTAAGGTTTCCTAAAACCTAAGGAATTATGAAGAAAGCGTAAAGGCATGAAGAAATGAAGTAACAGAGTGAGGATCGAGATCGGAACAAGTGAATATTGTAAGGCAAGAACAAACACACAGACAGAGAAGCGAGAAGACTATTACATGGTGAGACGTAGAAAGAATTAAACAACAAAGAACGGGAGTTGTTGGATCAATCAGATCACCAAACAAGAGTGAGGGAGATAGACGGCTAGGATTAAGTCACACAGAATAAAGTCAAGAAATGAAGAGATCAAATGAAGCCACATGTTAATGGACGCGGGGTAGTATTCACAAGGGGTAATCAGTTTCTCACACGGCCTAAAGGTAGTAAGAGGTCTTTCTAAATTCTAAGCGATTACCTTTAGTGACCGACATGTAGCATACGGTGGAAAGAGAAAACCACTTTTCTCACGCGCTCTCGATCAGATATTGGTTGTGCAAGTATCTGCGTGAGATTGCGTGATAGCTATTGGATCAAGCAGGATTGATAAACAATGGAGATTGTTCGGGCTAGTTGACGATCGGGTGACGCGATAACCATTGAATTAAGGAATGAGATCGACAACGGAGGTTGAATGCACTAAAGAGAGCATCGATATGCGTGCAAAGGTTTGTGGAATGGCAGAAAGTTAAGGTTTAAGTGTGGTTTATGAAATATTTCTATTATATGGGAATTATAATAGAAATAAGCGGGATTAATGTATTATGGTATAAGTTGAGTTAACCAAAGTATAAATACATGGTATGGTAAATATGGAGAAGGCTACAATAGAGGCATGTGAAGTGGCTGGTGGAAAAAATCAGAGAAGCTGAGTTGGAAATGGAAGTTTCCATTTGTGAAGAAGAACAAGGTGAAGTTCTGGGTGAAGATGAAGACTGAAGATCTATGAAAGATCTTATGAACTATTGTGATCATTCAAGACATCAAGAAGTTTACTTTATTGAAGAAGGAATTATTGATGATTTTCTAAACTGTTGGACAAATTCAGATTAGCAGGATATGAAACCTTGTATATTTGAATCTAATAATTTTGATGTAATTAGAGGTTTTGCAGAGGATGAGAAATCTTTTGAAGCTGTCAAAACTATGGAAGAGTATCTTTCAGAAGATAATTACTCTGAAGTAAAGAATGATGGAGAATGTCTCTTGAATGAGAAAAGAAGTGAATTTTGCAACAGAAAGAATTTAGTAATACATTGATGTTTGAAATTGTTACAACACAGGAACAATTTCTTGTGAAAGAAGGAGATGAGATTCAGTCTGAAGAACTGATATGTGAAGCGACAGTTGAGACTGTTGAACCTTGTAATTCTCAAACTGATAAATTGTGTATAAATGTAGGAATTGTAAGTGATGATGAAGTACTTATTAAGTGTCAAAGAGAACTTGAATTACTAGAGTATTTGCTGGAAAAATCAGAGTATGATAGTGTGATTGCAGATCAAGGAGTTCACTGCAGTGGACGAAAACAGAAAGACATCATTGAAGCTGTTAGGTCCTTATAATACTAGTGATTACCCCATTACTATTGTAGTTGTATCCCTTATTAACATTGTTGTGCCCCTATTGTCCCCATATTTTTATTATTGTGCCCCATAGAATCCCTCTATTGTTATTTTTGTGGCTTTATATTATTATTGTTAAGTCGGCTGGGTTATATTGTGACTCCTTAGACTCCTATATATAGAAAGGAGGTTTTGTCATTTGAATCATCAAATAATCATTCATTTGTGTAATGTAAAGGAGGTCTCCCCCTCGAAGAGGCTGAATTCTAAGGCGTTGATCTATCTTTTCTATCTTTTTGTGATCTGGTTTCATAACATTTGGTATCAGAGCTTTGGATTCTAGGGTTTCGCTGCTCCAAATAGGTCATCATGGCATTTTCGCTATTTTTTTTTTTGCGACGTTTCAAAAGTGAAAGAAAAACCCATTTGAGACGAAATCGCACTGAACCTTCGGTCCAAATTTTAGAGCTTTTTGCGCTATATTTGTGGAGATATGATCTGAGGAAGTTGGTTTTTTTGCAGACTCCTGAATTACTTTCCAAATAGGTGACCTGGGGAAAATCGTCATAACTTTCTCTCTGAGCATTGGATTGAAATTTCGTAAGAAGGTACAGAAAGAGGACAGACTGTAGTTTCTTGTATATATTTTTTAGAGCCAAAGGTTGAAACAGGGACATGTGGCACGTCGTACAAGTTCGCTCTTCTGAACTAGTCTATAATCAGGTCACTGTGGGAGATTTGGCATAACTCTTCCTTGGATAATCCAATTGCGATCAAACTGGTGGAATTGGAAAGAGGAAATAGAGGGCTACTACATATCGAAATTTCAAAACTGGATGATTCGTAATTATAGAGATACATCAAAGGCAATATTGAGCTCCTACAAAGTGAAAAAAGGTGTGTAGATTTTTTAAATTTTTGCTTAAGCTTGGTTTGAAAAATTATTTTTAAGGAATTCAAAGGGCATAGTAGAGCATTATTATTGGTAACTGATGCCTCGAGGAAGGAAAATGCAAACACCTAATAAGCAACCTGAAAGCTCTAGCATGACTCATGAAGAAGAGGAAGAAATGCTACATGATATATCAAAATTACAAGACCAAGTGAACAAATTTCACTCTCACAAAAGCTAACAGAAGCTAAGATAAATGGCATGGAATCTAAGATAAAGGGCGTGGAAGCTAAGATTGACGATTTGGAGATAAATTTGAAGACAGATTTGACAAATTTTCTATAAGAAATACTCAATAATGGTGAAAGGGTAGTAAAGGAAACTCATGATGCGAACAAAAGAAATGTTAATCATGATTTCATAGACTCTACTGTTGGATCAAAGACCCACCATATTCCAAAAATCGATATGAGGAAGTTCAATGGCAAGGATCCTACAACATGGATATTACAGATGGAGCAATTTTTTAATCTCAATAATGTGCAAAACACACAAAAGGTATGTATTGCAACTTTATATTTGGAACCAAATCAGTTTGTATGGTATCAATGGCTTTGCTCTTGTAAACAAATTATCACTTGGGGCAATTTTTATAGAAGAATTGACAGCACATTATGTGGATACAAAAAGCAACACTTTTTTTAGCCAACTAATAAGTCTCAAACAAAAGGGTTCAATAATGGAGCACATTGAGGAGTTCCAAAAATTGAACATAAGGGTGAAAAATATTCCAGAGGAGCATAGGATTGATGTGTTCATAGGGACCTTAAAGGATAATATCCAACACGATGTTCACCTTTGGGAACCTGATTCATTAGAGAAGGCATTCGGGTTAGCAAGAAAAATGGAAAGCAAAATTATGGCAACCAAGAAGCACACCACTCACAATTATAAAGATGGAAGTGCTGTTGCCCCTAGTCTTCCACAACCTATAAGGTTGACACCACAACAATTGGAAGAAAAAAGAGCAAAAGGGCTTTGTTATAGTTGTGATAGCAAATACACTAAAGGTCATAAGTGTGCTAAGAAGAAATTATTCTACATAGATTGTGAAGAGGAAGAAAAAAAGGAGCAAGAAAGGTCAAAAGAAGAGGATATACTCCAGGAACAAAGCCTAGATAAAGAAGAAAAGAATCCAACTATATCTTGTAATGCATTGGCTGGAATTACCACTCCTCAAACCATCAAGATAGAAGGACAAATCAAGAAGAAAAAGGTAATAGTGTTGATTGATTTAGGAAGTACCCACAATTTTATTCATTGTAAGGTAACAAAAGAATTGAATTGATTACTATATCTAGCACCAGAGTGTCAAGTCATGGTTGCAAATGGAGGAACAATAAATTGCTTTGGAAAGTGCCATAATATCAAGCTATCCATGGGAGAATATGTATTGACTAGCCCAATGCTTTCCATTCCAATGGGAGGTGTTGATGTTGTACTAGGAGTCCAATGGCTACAATCCTTGGGTACAATAGCTTTTAATTTTCAAGAACTTTTTATGAAATTTTCTGTGGAAGGAAAGGAAGTTGAATTAAGGGGTATTGTAGGGAAACCGGGAAAGATAATAAGCTCTAACGGTATGACAAATCTTCTAAAAAAGGAACAAAGAGGTGTAGTTGTTTGGTCAATTTAGTGTGTCCTAAATTGCTATTTAAAATGTCAATCCGAGAGTCGTAAACTGCTGAAGTGAAGTGCATTGTATATGCAAGATAATCGATTTCTTAGTTCTTTGTTGTTTTTGAGTTTTTTGGTTTGTTTTTGGGTTTATTTTCTGTGGATTCCCTAATGTGAGATGGCAGAATTGAAGGTCAAGTATGGATGGCAATGGTGATTTCTACAATGATTTTCCAAACTTTAAAGTTCTCAAAAAGAAGGTTTCAAACTGGCTGTGATGAAATCAATTCTCAAAAGAAAATAAAAATGTACCAAAACAATGAACTAGTGACAATGAAGCCCAGTATCCTTACTGTTGTATATAAAAAAAAAAACTGAACTCAAAGCAATTCAAAGACTGAAAGCAAAGCAAACTAAATCACACTACTTCAACCCATATTTTGACCCTTCACCTTTCGACTCACTCTGGCTATAGGAAGTAATCATAAACAAGTTGAGTAATATGATATCTAAATTGCAGGAAATGAAATTGCATAAAATGAAACTAAGATGTAACTACTCATTCATATTTCAATTCCTGAAAATGACATAAGTAATTTAATCACTAACTTGCAAGAAAGTAAACTAAATCATACTATATTAAGGAATATTATGATTCCTCACTATTTGAGTTGCTTGGCTATAGGAAGGAAATCATAAACAAATGAGTAATATGATATCTAAGTTGCAGAAAAGTAAATAAGCAAAGAAAAACTAAAAGAAATGACAATGCTGGAATTAAAACTCAGTAAATGAATCAGCAGAAAGGACAAGATGATCTCATGTCATTAGTCATTAAAACTATGTAATTTGCCCGGGCTGCCTACAAGAACCTGAAAGAAAAATACTGATCAGCTAGCAATCATGAGAAAGCATAAAAGAAAAGATGAACAACAGTTAGTATAAATATCAGGACAGCGTAATATATACAAGCAAATGATTATAAAAGCAGTAACATAATGAAAGCAAGTAAGAAACTATACAGTAAATACAGAGCCTTGGTGTACAGGGGCCCTCTGCAACCTCGGCCAATCAATACTCAGTCACAAATTGAACTTAAGAATGTTGTCTTCTCATATATTAAAGTGCAGTCAAAACATAGAAATAGAGCACGACACAGTGGGCTCGTAAACACAGTCAAGATTACATGTAAAAGCTAACTATCAAGCGTATGATAACGCGTTATTTATAACTGAAGGTGCTATAACTGATTCCTAAATTCTACGCTGCCAAACAGACACGTAAATCTCCACGTCTTGAGATCTAGCAGTATGGTAATCATGAAAAATAAATCTATGGAGTGGTGGTTGTTCGATTTGGTTCATGGATTGATCCACAGGTGTTAGCACACCTCCGGAGATTGAGGATCTTGCCACGCAAAACTTCACGTGGGCAAAACAGAGCCGTGCCACCGCAAAACTCTTGGTTTGACCACTCCTTTGACCGTCTTTGACCATGGCTGTTTGTGAGTGATTCGGTTGAACCAAGGGGACACGCTCCATGTACATGTCATTTGCAGCTTGCCCATGTGGCCGGATTCTCCATTGGACACCTGTAACATAGTCTTCAACAAAATGGCTGCGGAAACTTGAGCTGGCTGCGGAAAGTGACAAGTTTCCGCAGCTGATTGAACAAAAATCTAAATCAAACAACAGTCACAAACATAGTTAGGAAACCATTTTATAAGCTCTTTTTAAACTAATATGCAATGATTTGACAGCTTGGTGGGTCAAGTAAATGGAAAAGAAGGCTGAAAAGGTATATAGGGAAGATGCAAGTTTGGGACTCAAAAGTAGTTGCGCAATTATGTTCTCTAGATGTTTCCACATCGAAATCATCTATTTCTCCAGATCTCCAAAAAGTCTTGGACAATCATTCTAAGGTATTTGAGACGCCCAAAGGTCTCCCACCTATTCGTGATCATGATCATGCTATTCATCTGATTCCAGGAAGTGTTCCTCTAAACATCAGGCTGTATAGATATCCCTATGCCCAAAAGAGTGAAATTGAACGTATGGTTGCAGAAATGCTAGAGGCTGGTATAATTCAACCTAGTCAAAGTTCTTTCTATGCTCTAGTAGTATTGGTGCACAAGAAGGATGGATCATGGCGCATGTGTCCAGATTATAGGGAGCTCAACAAGCTCACTATTAAAGATAAATTTCCCATTCCTGTCATTGATGAATAACTGGATGAATTGAATGGATCAATTTACTTCACCAAGTTGGATCTTCATTCAGGATATCATCAAATCAGAATGAAGACTGAAGACATTCCGAAAACAACATTTAGAACTCATGAGGGTCATTATGAATTTTTGGTCATGCCTTTTGGCCTTACCAATGCACCTTCTACATTTCAAGGTTTGATGAATTCCATTTTCAAACCCTTCCTTAGAAATTTTGTGTTAATATTTTTGATGATATACTAATATACAACAAGTCTTGGAAGGATCATGTTGAACATGTTGACAGGGTGCTACAACTATTGGAGGAGAAACAATTATATGCAAAAAGATCCAAATGTTTCTTTGGTGTACAAGAGGTGGAATATCTGAGTCATGTTGTATCTCATGAAGGAGTTGAGGTAGACCCTAGCAAAATTAAAGCCATTAAGGAATGGAAAATCCCCACATCCATAAAGCATCTACAAGGATTTCTTCGGTTGACAGGGTATTATCGCAAGTTTGTTAAGAATTATGGGAGAATAGCAGCACCTCTAACAACATTATTGAAGAAAGATGCATTTTCATGGACTCCAGAAGAAACAAAAGCCTTCGAACATCTTAAAGAGGCAATGTGCCAAGCACCGGTCTTAGCTACACCAGACTTCAAAAAAACCTTTATTGTGGAATGTGATGCTTCAAGAAATGGAATTGGTGCTGTTTTAATGGAAGATGAAAGACCCATTTCTTTTGAAAGTCGTCCAATCAAGGAAAAGTTTTTACACAAAGCTATTTATGAGAAGGAAATGTTGGCAATACTACATGCACTTAAGAAATGGTGACCCTACCTAATGGGAAGACACTTCAAGGTAAAAACAAATCATGATAGCCTTAAATACTTTTTAGAACAAAGATTATCCTCTGAAGAGAAACAAAAGTGGGTCACAAAGATGTTGGGTTATGACTTTGAAATCATCTACAAAAAAGGGAAGCAAAATGTGGTGGCAGATGCACTCTCAAGAAAGGATGAGGATGTGGAATCATTGTTGTGCGCCATTTCTATTATCCAACCAGATTGGATAAACGAAGCAAGGAAGGAATGGAAGAATGATGAAGAAGTGTGGGCACTTATTTGAAAGTTACAACAAGATTCCAGTACATCTGATACATTTAGCTGGAAAAATGATTCGTTATGGTACAAATATCGCTTATACCTCTGTAAGAATTCCCAACTCAAACAAAAGATTCTTATGGAATTGCACACTTCTCCCTTAGGAGGGCACTCAAGATTTTTAAAAACTTAGCACAGGGCTAAGAAGGAATTTTTTCGGGATGGCCTTAAATCGGACATTCAAAAGTTTGTGGCGGAATGTTTGGTTTGCCAACAAAATAAGGTTGAAACAATTAAGGCCCTGGGTCTATTACAACCTTTATCCATTCCAAGCCAACGTTGGGAGGAGGTTTCAATGGATTTTATCACAGGTTTACCAAAGTCTGAGGGAAAGAGTGTCATCATGGTGGTAGTTGACAGACTTACCAAGTATGCACACTTTTGTGCATTATCACATCCATTTAAAGCCAATACAGTTTCTACTGCATTTATGGAAACAATTCAAAAGCTACATGGAAACCCAAAGATTATTGTAAGTGACAGAGATCCCATTTTCACTGGAAATTTTTGGACAGAATTATTTTCTTGTCTCGGTACTCAGTTAGCTCATAGCTCATCTTATCATCCTCAATCTGATGGGAAAGCTGAGATAGTAAACAAATTTTTGGAAGGATATCTTCATTTCTTTGTATCTGATAAACAGACACAATGGGTCAAATGGTTGCCTCTGGCTGAATGGTGGTATAACACTTCCATAAAACAACAAAAATGACCCCATTTATGGCACTTTGTGGATATTAGCCACCATCCATCACATCATATTTAAGAGAAAATTCCAAGGTTCAAGCAGTGGAACATCACATCGAGCATCAACAACAAGTCCTCCAACTCTTAAAGGATAACCTCGTGTTGGTGCAAAATAGAATGAAACAATAGGCAGATCAACATTGCAGCGAAAGAAGTTTTGATGTAGGTGATTGGGTATTCCTACGACTACAACCATATAAACAAATGTCCCTCAAGCAAGCTAAGAAGGATAATAAATTATCACCAAAGTATTATGGTCCATACAAGGTGTTGCAAAAGATTGGTACTATGGCATACAAATTGGAGCTTCCTGCAGCTTCTCGAGTGCACCCAGTTTTCCATGTTTCATGTTTAAAGAAGGTTATAGGTGACAAGCTCCCAGTTCAAACAATATTTCCAGAACTTGATGAGGAAGGAAAAATTATATTGGAACCGGAAGCAGTCACAAGAACTTGATAGCTACGAAATTGATCAATTTCGAAGTATCTCATCAAGTGGAAGAACTTATCCATTGAAGATTCCACATGGGAGGATGAGAATTTTATATAGAAGCATATAGAACTACTCAAGCATTGAGGACAACACTTTTTTGAAGGAGAGGGGCATGTTATGTCCCTATAATACTAGTGATTACCCCATTACTATTGTAGTTGTATCCCTTATTAACATTGTTGTGCCCCTATTGTCGCCATATTTTTATCACTGTGCCCCATAGAATCCCTCTATTTTTATTTTTGTGGCTTTATATTATTATTGTTAGGTCAGCAGGGTTATATTGTGACTCCTTAGACTCCTATATATAGAAAGGATGTTTTGTCATTTGAATCATCAAAGAATCATTCATTTGTGTAATGTAAAGGAGGTTGCCTCCTCGAAGAGGCTGAATTCTAAGGCATTGATCTATCTTTTCTATCTTTTTGTGATCTGGTTTCATAACAGAAGCAGATGGTGTGAAAGAGAGACTTGCTGACAGTTTCGAGAGTCCTTTGGAGAATTATTTAAAGAGGTTGAATCAACATACTGATAAGCTGATAGAAAAGGAAAAGTCAGAGCAACATACTAAAATGTTGCCAAAGGAAGAAGAGGCACTAAGGCCTTATGTTTTTCATTTTAATAATTGTTTTGTGAGTGCAGGTTTTGTTGCAGATGTTGGAGAAAATTTGGCACATATGAGCAGCGAAGTAAAGATGGAAGAAGAAGGAAAATATGCTTGAATTGATGAACAACATAGTAATGTATTTGAGAGGAATCAAGTACAAGGGGAATTGGAGTACAATTTACTTTTTGAAAGTAAATTTACAGATATTGAACAAAGGTTGTTTGGAAAATCACAAGAGGGTAAGGATGAAAGGGCGGTAGTAAGAATCCGACAACTTCAAAGAGAAGATAATGAACAATAGTACAACAACAAATGGTAGAGTATGTACCAACTCAAGGATGTGCTAGAGATAGAGATTGAAGAATTATGATAGCTAATGATGAAGTAGTCTAGATGGAGGAGATTGACAACAATAGGAAGAGTGATCAGTCAGAATTTGAAACTGATTGAAAAGGAGAGGAAGATGAAACAAAAGATAACAAGCATACAATAGCAACAAAGGAACAAAGCATTCAAACAACTACAAACTAAAGTTTGGGACCCTGGAAGTTTTCTATCAACATATGGGAACACATGATCAGGAGATCATGAATGTTTTCAATCTTGACAGTCTGATGCAGGAGCATTTGGCTTAGAAATATCATTGTATTTTAGTAGACATAGGGGGTCTTGTGTTTTAAGGGAGTTGGTTCTTGAGTATTAAATTAATGTAATAATTGAGGGTTTTCAAGTAAGTTTGTGAGAGATGTTTAGAATAAGAATTAATTAGATATTGTGAGGCATATTTGTAAATGTTCTCGAATGTAGGAGAACATGAGTGATGATGAGTGATTAGTGAGGATTAAGAGATTTTGAAATATTATAAATCCTATATTAGGAATTGGTTTCATGATTTTGAGGATTAAAGAGAATCCTTCGGATTTAGTTTAGTTGTTGAGATCCTCAAAGGATCATTGAGAGATTTTAGGACTTGATGAGTAGATTAAGGATCTGAACCAGGAAATGGGTTACAAAACCTTTTGTATAAATGTAAGCCTAAAAGGCATAGAAGAGGGTTAGCTAGCTAGGAGTTAGTACATTAGTTAGTTCAAGAGTTAGATAGGGTTTGATTGTAGCCTATGGGCAGATAGAGTGAAGTAGTGTCAAGAGGCCACTGATACAGAAGATTAGGCCGAGAAGGAATTCATTGTGTAAATATTTACCTATTAATACAGAAAGCGTAATTTCTGAGTTTGTGTGGATTGTATTGTATAATTGAATTATAAAATATGCATAGTATCAAAGTATTTGCATAGCACAAGTGTGCAGGGAATTCAAAAAGAATCCGAGAGAGAAGAAGTGCAGACAGGAGTGTTATGGGTTGCACACAAACATTATTGGATAAAATCCTTAATGGTTACAGCGAAGGGAGAGCTATAAGGTTTCCTAAAACCTAAGGATTTACGAAGGAAGCGTAAAGGCATGAAGAAATGAAGTAACAGAGTGAAGATCAGGATCAAAACAAGTGAATACTGTAAGGCGAGAAAAAACACACAGACAGAGAAGCGAGAAGACTATTACACGGTGAGACGTAGAAAGAATTAAACAACAAAGAATGGGAGTCGTTGGATCAATCAGATCAACGAACGAGAGTGAGGGAGATAGATGGCTAGGATTAAGTCGCGTAGAATAAAGTCAAGAAATGAAGAGATTAGATGAAGCCACATGTTAATGGACGTGGGGTAGTATTCGCAACGGGTAAGCAGTTTCTCATGTGGTCTAAAGGTGGTAAGCGGTCTTTCTAAATTCTACGCAATTAACTTTAGCGGTTGACACGTAGCACACAGTGGAAAGAGAAAACCACTTGTCTCGCGCGCTCTTGATCAAATATCGGTCGTGCAAGTATCTGCGCAAGATTGCGTGATAGCCATTGGATTAAGTAGGATTGATCAACGGTGGAGATTGTTCGGGCTAGTTGACGATCGGGTGATGTAATAACCATCGGATTAAGGAATGAGATCGATGGCAGAGGTTGAATCCGCTAAAGAGAGCATTGATATAAGTGTAAAGGTTTGTGGAATGGCGGAAAGGTAAGGTTTAATTGTGGTTTATGAAATATTTCTATTATATGGGAATTATAATAGAAATAAGCGGGATTAATGTATTATCGTCTAAGTTATGTTAACCAAAGTCTAAATACATGGTATGGTAAATATGCACGGGTAATAAGAGTTAACAAAAAATTATGAAGGGTTATAAGGTTCTGCTCAAGGGTTTATAAAGGTCTAGAATTTGGACAGTTAAATAAAATGTTTCCGCTTAAGCATTTAATTAAGAGCATTAAACCTTGGTTTAAGAAGGTTTTACTAGGCAGGAATGTTAGAATTCATGGGACGTGTATACGACATGCATGTTATATGCATACTATGGGTATTTGCGGCTTAGGCTGCATTATTATGGTATATGTGGCTTAGGCTGGCATCATTATGCAATCATAAATAAGAGCTCTCTTTATCCTTGGTGTTTTATGGATAAATATACTTGCTTATATGTGGCTTATATGGTTGTTATATCCTTGATATTTCTATTGGTTATATGTTGGTTATGAATGAGTTTTATGATAGTGAAAATGTATGGCTCTCATCATGTTTTGGCTAATCACTGAATGTACAATGAATATGTGGCTTAATAGATGGTAATGCAGTTATTGTGATGAGGCAACAATGCTTCTTAGTAATTCTCAGATAAACTTGAGGCCCTTATGCTCAAATCTGTTTTTAAACCTGTAGGATGCATATTTGTGACATGTTTGACAAAATGTCTGGCATGGCTAGTAGGGGTCCAGTTAAGTCCTTGTTCAATTATTTGTATATGTATCATCATTTCAATGATACTTTTCACTTCTGTAATTTTCATGGAGTTATTGGCGGTGGACTAAGTCATGGCCCTCAAAAAGGGCACAAAATCTAGAGTCGTCCCTACAAAACTACTTGGAAAAGTCCCCAGTTACATGCATGCCTTGTCGTGGGAGGGAATGGAGGGTCCTAGTTGCATGCATGCCCATGTTAAGGGAGCGACTAAGGCTTTAATGCAGCAAAAAGTCAGTTTGTCTCAGGGGCTAGTCACTTGGATGGGTTGGATGGCTCCTGGGGGTTTTGTTGCATGTGTAGAAGGTCAGGTTGTCTGTGTTTCATCGGTTCCACTTCCTTAACTGCTACATAGGTAGTTGAATCATATCATAGTAGCTCTTCATCACATGTTTACCCCGGTTGGATGATTACTTCGGTAGATGTGGGAGGAGGGTGTTGCACTTTCCCATGTTTTTATACCAATCATCTAGGAAATGTGGCTGAAATAAAAACCATTCAAACCTTTAAGTCAAAATATCATAGTCAATGTTATACCTTGCCTTTCTTAATTCCCAATATTAATAATAGGTTTATGCAATGTTAATCCTTTTAACTTATGGATTATTAATCCCTAAATAAATTGTTTCTTATTACTTCTTTCCAATAATCTAATACGATACTCTTACATTATACATTTCCTCAATATGATAAAGTGTAACAACATGAATTATTACACCATAATTATAATTAAATACGTGTTATCAATATAATACATAAAATGTGTCATAAATGTTAACTATTAAATAAAACAATACAAACACAATACTAAAATTAATGCATAAAAGCATTCCAAAAAAACAACTTAGTTGAAAAACATTAGTTTTACTAATAATCAAATATATTTAGTATAATGAAATTATGCATTAAACATTAAATTTTTTAAATTAAAATAGATTAACTCAATATATAAATGCTAAAATAAATATAAAAACAATGTAACACAAAATTTAATACATCATATAAATATTAAAATTAATACATGACCTATTTTATTTATTACATAATTTTGGCTCTGGTGTGTAGGAGACAAGCTTCAGAATACAACCTAGGTTTTCTTCATGATCTTTGCCATGGCAGTGTCAAGAGGGGGTTCAAGCACCCCCTCCTTCAACGAAATAGTTGCTGGAAAAGGGAAGGACCAACATGCCTCCTTCTTCACGAAGCTCATCAATTTAAACGCTTTCAAGAAGCCTCCAACCAACCACTCGGGAGAGAAGGGCAGGAAAGGGAATAGACCAATGACCAGTCAACAAGTCTGCAAGCTCCAGTGGAAAACCTTTGGTTTAGCCACAAGAAACCAATCCCTACAAACCAAAGACCAAAAACTACCAACTCTAGAAATACCAAACCCGAATGTAGCGACTTACATGGAATACATGTAGGAGCATGCAATTATCTCCAAATTTATGGGTTTTTGGCCTCAGGAGAAAGCTCTAAATTGGTGGATTCAAGAAAAATGGTGCTCAAAGAGAGGAATCAAGCTCCAAAGGCTTATTTATAGTAATACTCAATCTGTTGGAAGACAAGGATTGTAACTTTGAAGGAGGACCCTATTTCTTTAACTCGACCATATTATATATGACATATTGGAAAAAATATTCACTAGAGTTCTAGTCTAGATTCGGTTGCATTCCATGCCCACTAACCACTAGTATCATTTCGTCCTCAAAGGAATTGGAAACAAGCTAGGTGAATACATCAAGTTGTTAGAAGGAACACGAGAAGGGCACTATGTTTCCTATGCCCGCATATGTGTCTACATGGACGTCTCTAAGGCTCTCCAGAAAGACAAAAAATTGGTGTTCAAGGATCAAAATTAGCTTCAGAGCATAGACTATGAACATATTCCTTTCAAATTCTGCAAATGCCATGAACACAGATATATTTTCCGGGACTATCCACAAAGCATCTCACAGGAAACCAACCCTTCGGCCCAGAAGAAAGCAGATGAGTAGGGATTCATAGGGTTAGCTTCTAGGAATAAGAACAACCGAAAGCCCCAAGCAAATAGGATTCAACGTGCCAAGTCAACAAGAACAAGTTCAGAATCCTGGGTGAAGATCAAGATGATAAAGATAAGGAAGAACATGAAACAGAAAAAGATATGAGTGAGCACATACCCTCCCTCAAACGAACCAAGAAATAGAAATACACCCCACAACCATCTTAATGGAAATTGATCCAGGAACTGAAGACATCAAAATGGATCAAGAAAGCAACAATGAGCTAGTAGAAGAAAAGGCAATTGAAGAAGTCCTAGGGGACATGGAACTCAACAATATCATGGAAGTTTGGGAAAAGAGGGGACTGGAAGCCATCCCAGGGGAGTATCTTCAAAAAATAGAGGAAGAATACCTCTATCAAGAAGAGCTTAAGCAAGAAATGGCCAAAATATAATATGGGGACCTCAACATGATCTATATCAAAGCCAATGTCCCAGTAGATCAATAAAACCCCAAAGGAGTGGGAAGAAAGCGAGGCAGGGAACTCACCAATCAAATTCTGTAGGAGATTAGAGCAAGTATGATTAATGAAGGAAAGGTAAGGGCCCTAATATTAACTAAAAAACATTCCCAATGAAGTTCATCTCATGGAATATTCGAGGTCTAAATGGACCCACAAAAATAAGACTTCTCAAGAAAAATATTATGGTAAGAAAACCAGAGATAATGTTTATTCAAGAAACAAAAATAGGTTTAGAGGTTATACCTTCAGTCAAAAGCATTATTGGAAGGGTTACAATAGTATTACAATTGCTGCTAGAGGCACAGTAGGAGGACAACTAATAACATGGAATGAAAATTTTATGGATCTTAAAACATTTATTGCTACTCCAAACATCTTAACAATAGTCTTTCAAATAATAGGAACCCCAGAAACACATGTTACCAATGTCTATGGCTTGCATAGAGTTGAAGAAAGGATCAATATGTTGGACACCCTGAAGAAAATTCATGAGGCCCTACCAAGCTCCGACATAATCCTTGGGGAGACTTTAATATGATCCTCAAAATTTCTGAGAAAAAGGGGTCCTCAAAAGCTTGGACAAATATGTGGAATATTTCAGGAAAGTAATAGAAAAAATGGAAATGGTGGATGTGGAAAATCACATGAAATCTTCACCTGGAATAACAGGAGAGGGGGAGAAAGTAAAATTGTCTCCCACCTGGACCGATTCCCAATATCGGAATCCATACTCCTAAGCACTCTAGAGATAGAAGGAAGAATCCTCGCATATGTTGGTTCAAATCATTGGCCCATTTCTTTAGAGATCGAACTTCTAGGTACTCCCAAGAATAGATATTTCAAGTTTGAAGTCTTCTGGCTAGAGCATCCATAATTTCAATACAAATTGAAGGAATGGTGGAATGAGGACCTCCCCCATAGGGGTTTCCAAATGTATCGCTTTCAACAGAAACTAAAGCATGTCAAATCTCGAATCAGGAAATTGAATAAGGAGGTATTTGGAGACATCCTCAAAGATAAAAATGACCTTGAAAGGTAAATGCGAGAATTCGATCAAAACATCATCCTCAATGTAACCTTAAACCAACTGAAGAAAATGGAACAAGACTTACAACAAAAATGGGAAACAAGGGAAAAATGGGAAGATAAATTATGGCAATAGAAATTCAGGGTTCAATGGCTAAAATGTGGGGAGTGTAATACCAAGTTCTTCCAAAAATCCATGATTAAGCATAGAAAGGTGAGTGGGATCCTTTCCCTGAAGAAAAATTATGGCGATATGATTTGATCCCATGAGGACATCTCAATAGAGCTCAATTCCTTCTTTCGGAACCTCTTAACGAATCCCACCATGGATAGGACCCCAACAATTTAGAAAATTGTTCAGAACATTCCCACAATCTTGACTGAAGATCATAACACAATGTTTCTCAAATAAATGATTAAGCAAGAAGTGGAAGAATCCATTATGTTAATGCCCTCTGGTAAGGATATGTGGCTTGGCAGCTTCACCACAGACTTCTTCAAAGCCTTTTGGCCTATAATAAAAGGAGAGGTCCATGCCATAGTGGAGGATTTGAGACGAGACAAGATAGTGTTGGGAGCTTTCAACACCAGCCTTCTAACTCTCATTCCAAAGGAAGACGGACACTTCAGAAAGGTATCACCCTATAACATTGTAATGTCATATACAAGATCATTTCAAAGGTTATAGCCAATAGAATCAAACATTTGCTACCTCTCCTTGTCTCTTCCAAGAAATCTGGTTATGTTGAAGGTAGGAAAATTCTGGATAGTATTATTTTCTCCCATGAAACCATACACTTTCTCAAAATTTCCAAACAACCTAGGATGTTAATGTAGCTTGACATGTCAAAAGAATTTGATAAGATAAACTAGTAGTATATTTGGGAGGTTCTCAAGGCCTTTGGATTCCATCAGGATTGGATTTATTGGATTATGGCCCTTGTAACTATAGCCTTCTTCTCCATGCTTCTTAATGGAGTCCCTACCCAACCCTTCTCTCCCACCCAAGGGATCAGGAAGGGAGATCCCCTATCCCCTTTCTTATTCATTCTTACTGTAGAGGGCTTGGGAATAACCATATTAGTAGTGAGGGATAATAATTAGTTGACTGGTCTAAACTTCATGACACCCCTTTAGCCTCTACCCATCAACAGTTTGTGGATGACACCTATATCATGGGAATCCCCATAGTTACCAAAGCCAAAACTCTTAATAAAATTCTTAATTTATTCTCCCAAGCCTCTAGAACCTTAGTAAACCCGCAAAAATATAAAATATTCTTCTTCAATACCCCTCTCCCTATTCAAAGAAACATAACCAGGATCCTGGGGTTCCAAAACTTCCCCCTCCCTTCTAAGTATTTGGGTATTCCTTTCACAAACAAAACCCTTAGGAAATATACCTGGGAAGACCTCCTCTCTAGGCTCCAAAATAGATTAAGTAATTAGACCTTTAGATCCCTTAATCTGGCTAGAAGGTTAGTCATTTTCAAATTTGTCTTGCAAGCAATGCCTCTATACTTGTTCTCAACATTAGTTGCTCCAAAATCAATTCTAAATAATATTCACAATAGTCAAAGAAACTTCCTTTGGAGAGGCTCCAAGGAAAAAATAAAATGGGCTTTGGTCAGGTGGGAAAAACTCTACAGGCCCAAGCATGTTGGAGGTTTGGGACTAAGGGACCTAGAAGTCATAGGAAACACTCTTCGAGCTAAAATGTGATGGAAATGGCTAGATTCCTCCCACAACCCCGTAGAAAAAAAAAAAGAAATCTAAATATGCCCCCAATCAGCAGAAGAAGGATCTCAATCACCTGGCAGACCTTGTCAAAGGCTCAACTATCTAGAATCAGGCTTGGAAAAATAAATGGATTATCCAACAACACAGTTTTTGGGAGGTGCGCAATGGCCAAAGATCTCTATTTTTGTAGGATGCCTGGTAGCAACTCCCACATCTAAATGAAGAAGCCTATGCTCCACTAAAGGAGCTAATGCAGGTCAATGGAAAAGCTTTAGTCTCCCAATACTAGAAGCACACCCCCCAAGGAATTAAGTGGTGATCTTGGATTGATAATAAAGAATGGAAACCCATCCCATAAAAATTTGATTGGGAGGCTTTTTGGAACCACCTCCAGGATCGCCGAATCCCCGTGGACTAGGCTGAAGACAAATTAAGATGGGGCAATAACCTAGGAGGTGTATTTATCCTTAAAGAAGCTTATGGATACCTGGCCAACCATAATCAATTAGAACTACATCCTCAATGGAGTTCTCTTTGGCTAAAAAATCACTAGCCAAAGATCACTCTCTTCTTATGGCTTGTCCTTCATGGAAAAATCCTCATTTGTGATAACCTCATAAAGCATGGTTTCTTGTGCCCTTCCAAATGCAACTTATGTGAGAACTGAGAGGAAACAATAAATCACCTTTTAAACACATGTGGAATCGCTTACACATTAGAAGGCAGAGGTTTTTAGAACCTTAGATAGAAACATGGTATCAATTCAAAGCACCCTTGACACTTGGAGACCTCAAATCTCCACTCACCCCATCATCAACAAAGCTTGGAATCTGTTTCCAATGGCTCTCTATTGGGTTCTATGGAAAGAAATATATGAAACAATATTAAAAAAATTGTGGGTAACAGGTTATGTTATACTTTCTATGGTCAAGAAGATCATATAGGAATGGATCTTAGTGTCTAGGCTCCCTCCGCAGCAGGGCCTCCTCAACCTTCGTACATTCGAATCCTACAATTGATCGGTTTGGAGCACATTCCATCCACTGACACAAAGCACCCAATTGTCAACCCTGATACCCCTGACGTTTGGTCTCTCCCAAGCATCAATGTCTTCAAAAAAAATTACAACGAGGATTCCCAGGAAAATCCAAGATCAACAAGCTTCGAAGGGGTCTTCCAAAATCATAATAGTGAAATTCTCTAGATTTACTATGGAAAATTATGCATCAGTACAAACAATGCGGTTGAGTTGTAGGCTTTGGAGCATAGAATCAAACTTGTCAAGTCTAATCATTTGGCCCCATTGGTTGTCGAAGGGGATTTTGTGGTGGCCACCCTTGCTGCTCGAAAATTATATAATGGAACCCCGGTCAACCAAGTGACTGCCAACTAGTGGCTCTCCAAGGCTCTTCAATGCATTCATGACCGCATCATGGATCTTGGAGGGGTCCACTTCCAAACTGTCAAGTGTAAGGAAAATTCTTCGACTGAAAGGCTTGCAAATGACCAGACAGATGGCAATGCCATGCTAAGCTCTCGAGCATGGAAATAATTATATGATGGAAAATTACATTAGGAATGTGAATATATTTGTCAATAGGATAGGGATAGTAATGGTTGTCAAGAGCTACCAGTCCATCCCTCCAACTAGAAGCCCACTTCATGATGGGAAAGTATGTGAATTATGGAGATGGTGCTCCAAAATCCGTCATAGGCACCTCCCATCCTGAAGCTCTTAATGAGCCCTCGAATCATGAGAATATGGATGATTGGAGTCGTTGCCCACCTCATCCACCCATTAGCATCTTAAATTGTTTGAATTCTGAAGCATATATTGTTGTACAAGCAATGAATTACCACATTGATGTTTCCATTATTATTCTAGGCCTTCTAAATCCCTTGACTTTTGTTTGTTTTTCCCCTTTGAGGCTGCCTTGCTTTCCTTTATCCTCGCCTCAACCTAGTTTTCTATTGATCACCCCTTGACTATATACCCCAAAAATATAACCCTCCTACACCACAACTCCCTTTTATCTCACTCCCCTAGCAGTCCCCAAATGGCTCGAACCCCGCATCCTACTAGGGCCTCCTCCTCAAGTTGCAAACTGAGAGGTCACAACATAGACCGCTAGAGGTAGATAGGCATGTGCCCCAGAATAAGTCCTTAGACTACAGCCCATCAAGCGACCCTTAAATTTCACAACAATGTTTCACCTTAGGTAAAAGAAGACATCAATCATCTTGAGGAGCAAGTGGCGAAAATTAGGAGAAACACCAACACTGAGGTTGTGGCCGAGTAATTTAACTAGGTTTCGGACCCACGCTTGACAAGAGGTCATGAAAATATCTACAGCTTCATAATTTAACTCGCTTGGAATATGAAAAATCTCCTCGTTCTGGAAATGCAACAAAACAATCAGGCTAGGAAATCTCTGGAGGAAAAATGGGACCTAATGGACACAAAGTTTATTGTCTACGTGGAGTTAGTGCACCACAATAAATTCATCACTAAGGATTTTCCTCATTATAAAAAACTCAATTGCAATGCTAGCAAGAATCAAGGAGGGATAAAAACTCTCTTCCTAGCCCCCATAATTTGCAACATGATGTGTTCAGACAAGTTGGTCACTAGTAGAACCCATCACGGTTGGAGAAGACTAGTCCCTTTCACCTAAGTTAAATGCTCTGGAATTTTTGTCTCATTTTTTTATCTCTTCCCATAGGACGCTAGAATGTATGTCTCAAGAGTTTAAACAGGGCTTGGCTATAGACCACCACGACTGTCAGTTTCATAGGCGCTCCTTGGGTAGCTCCCATGTGGAGTGTTTTTTGCCCAATTTTGTATCTAATTCTAGTATTCGGTCTAGTAGAGTCACTAGGTTTAGACAATATAGAGTGTCAAAAGATGAAAACTTTTACAGATGGTTTGCCTTTCAGTCAGGCCAACCACTAAAACACAAGGATGTATGCTTTTTTTATTTTTAGCTCTAATAAAATCTTTGTCACTACTTACCAAAAAAAAATTATTTATTAGATATTTTCAAAATTAATTACACAGATTTTATTATAATTTTTTAAATTACCATTTTTATTATAATATAAAAAATTGGAAGACAGTGTGTGAGAGAGAGACATGGACTACAGATGGAGGTTGGAGCTAGGGTTTGTAATAGAGGTTGAATAGTGACGAGAATATTGGTTTTTCATCATTTTTTTACGAAGACAACATGGGGTGCTCGAGAATGGCAGGGTCAAAATTAACTGACTACTATAAGAGCCCTATTCACATGAGCATTTTCATCATAGACAATAAGTTTAAACGGTCTAGGGTGGGGTTTAGACAAACATTTCGGTTATTGGTAGGGAGTGTGGTTACTTTAGGAGGGCTTACCTTGGTGGAGCATTTCTTTTCTAGCTAGGATTTTGATGGTCTTTGGCCAAAGGTTGCCATTTCACCATAGTTTTTTTGGTTTTTTACTCTTCCCTAGGTAAATTTTGATGTTTCATAACTAGTGGGATCATGAAATGACAATTTATGAGTTCCTCCTATTTTTGGGGGGTTCAGTTTCATTGATTTAGGGTTGTTGTCAAGTGATTTTCAAGAGCCAGGGTTCAATGCCCCTTTGGTTTTTTCTCTAGATGTGGAGACTCTAACCTATTCAACAATGGAAGGAGGATTTCAATCAGTGGCCTTAGGTTTGGTAACGAAGGATGAACAGACCATTGGAGGTTTTTTAGCTGGAAACAAGAATTATTTTGAATACCTTCCTAGTGGATGGGGATGGAAGGGAACTGTGGGTTAAGCTTATAAAATTTGAAAACCTAGTCAAGGAAAGTGAGAGTGGAGAAGAATAACAGTCACCTGCTAAATATTTGTCTAGTTCTGGACCCAAATAAAAAAAAAAAAGATAAGGTTTTGAGAAGTGTTTAAATCCCTACCGCTTATAAGCTCAATCTGGGGGATAACATGGAGATGGAGTAGGCTAAGTTGTTGGTAGAGAATTTCTGGGTTAGCCACGCTAGAGGATGAAAATTCAACATTGGAACCCTACAAGAATGGATCAAGGAAGAAATAACCCCTAAGATACAATCCCTTCCTAATATTTTCATTCTAGGAAAAGTGCGGATTAAAATAAACTTTGGCTTACAAGAGGAAGCTGAAAATATAGCTAAATTAGTTTGGTTAATTGAATCAACTCCTGTATCATTCAAATTTTGGACACCGCTTTTTGAAACAAGTCGTGAAAGGTTGTATGTGGCTCCCATATGGGTTTGGTTGCTTGGATTGGACTATTCATTAAATTAAGAAAAGAATGATATGTCTATGGCCAGGATCTTAGTGAGCCTTGACTTGTGAAATGACCTATGTGAAACCATAAAATATTGGCAGAGGCATTGAACGTCTCCAGGTCCTTGATTATGAAGGGTTTCCTTTTATATGAAAACATTGTAACAAATATGGGCATATTATTCACAATTGTATTCTCCCCTTCAAAAATGGTTTGTCACAGGGGAAGTGTTGGGCATGGAACGCCCCCAAGGCATGTTTTGGGGCTTAAAGCCCAAGTTTTGACCCAGTCCATTGTAAAGACTACACGATACATGGAGATGGAGTAGGCTAAGTTGTTGGTAGAGAATTCCTGGGTTAGCCACGCTAGAGGATGAAAATTCAACATTGGAACCCTACAAGAATGGATCAAGGAAGAAATAACCCCTAAGATACAATCCCTTCCTAATATTTTCATTCTAGGAAAAGTGCGGATTCAAATAAACTTTGGCTTACAAGAGGAAGTTGAAAATATAGCTAAATTAGTTTGGTTAATTGAATCAACTCCTGTATCATTCAAATTTTGGACACCGCTTTTTGAAACAAGTCGTGAAAGGTTGTATGTGGCTCCCATATGGGTTTGGTTGCTTGGATTGGACTATTCATTAAATTAAGAAAAGAATGATATGTCTATGGCCAGGATCTTAGTGAGCCTTGACTTGTGAAATGACTTATGTGAAACCATAAAATATTGGCAGAGGCATTGAACGTCTCCAGGTCCTTGATTATGAAGGGTTTCCTTTTATATGAAAACATTGTAACAAATATGGGCATATTATTCACAATTGTATTCTCCCCTTCAAAAATGGTTTGTCGCAAGGGAAGTGTTGGGCATGGAATGCCCCCAAGGCATGTTTGGGGCTTAAAGCCCAAGTTTTGACCCAATCCATTGTAAAGACTCCACGATTTGTGGGCGCGGAGCGTGAAGTCATAATAGAGTCACAGGGTTGTCTGCCTTTGCTTTTGTAATGTAATGTCGGCTTGAAAGATCCACCCATGGTCCGTGGACCATGGGATTGTATAAATAGAGCGAGGTTATAAGTGTAGAAGAGAGTTAATCAAGAAATAGAATAGAGGCATAAGGAATCTAAAAGATTGAGTCGAAGTGTAAAGTGTGTCTCTGGGTCATAGAGTAGGAGAAGGCTTTGCAGCTGAGTGCGCAGAGGCCTAGTAGTCCGCACCTAAGTGTTCAGACACCTCCAGCTGAGTGCGCAGGGCAGGTCGAGTCTGTACCATTGGAAGCATTAATAAAGAGAAGTTTCATCATATTTCGGTGTACCTTTTCCTGTTTAAAGTATTATTGGGTATAAATTTGAAGTGTACTGTTTATTTGCTGCATGAACTCATATGAATGCGCTGTATAAATAAATCTAACGTAAGGCATCCATTTATGCAAAGATAACTAACTGGTGTAGGAAGATAAGTAAGATCGCAGGCGAAACTTAGGGAAATAGTGCAGAGCGCTACTCCCACAGTGCGAAAGCCCCACAACCCCTAGTTAGGACTGCGTGAAGGCTAGAGGAGTGCACGAAGTAACCTGAGCGCAAGGACTAGCAGTTGGACCAAGTCAACCCCTCAAACATCTCAAGGGTGCGGAAACCTGGTTCCAACACTCCCCCATACTACTTTAGGTGAGACCT
Organism: Pinus tabuliformis; assembly: GCA_031772625.1. Taxonomy (NCBI): domain Eukaryota; kingdom Viridiplantae; phylum Streptophyta; class Pinopsida; order Pinales; family Pinaceae; genus Pinus; species Pinus tabuliformis. The sequence goes on from CM062808.1 coordinate 716,881,682, forward strand.
CAGTCCGCGCTCTGTGGACTGTTGCCAAAAGGTCTAGTAGTACAGGGATTTGTTTGGCTAATTGACTCCAAACTTGGGTCATGCCCCAACAAGACAACAAATGGATCTGTTGTCGGGACTGGAATCTACATAGAGATGTCTGATGTCGTATCACTAGAATCCAACAAAGAAAGGAATTTAAGATTGGTTGGATAGGAAGATTCACGAGTTCGCAGCGCAGGAGAACAGGAATCCGCAACTATCAAAGGAAGATTGGTTATACTGCTACTTATAAATACAAATCCACAAAATTTTATTCACATCTTTCCCTACTGAGCTATATGAGTGGATCATGTTGAAAAATGTGCAACAAGAAATGATAAATTTAGAATGTGCTAAAAATAGCATGTCTAAAAATAGTAGTTTGGCCAGTGAGGTCATTGGCCACATTGGGTGAGAGGTGAAACTGCTAAAAATAGAAAGTTCTAAAAATAGCATTTCTGGGTCCCTTCTTATTTATAGCAGTGACTAGTCTATCTATAGGAAGTGAAATTAATTTTGGTCTTAACAACAGTTGGAAATATTAATTAATTAATTCAGTTGAGTTAATTAGTTAAGGAAATTCAAATTTGAAGTCTTTGTGAGCATGCACATGAGTTGTCCCACTGATTGAGGAATTTATCCTTAATTTCCTCCACTGATTGAGGGAATAAGTATGAGTTCTATAATGAGAGAATCAGTTGACTTAGTTCTAACTAGTCAAGTCCAGTTAGATTATTTTAACAAGTTGTTAAAATAATAAAATATAGTTTGTTAATGCTTGCATGCATGTGACAACTATTATTTCAGAAAACTGAGCATTCCTGCATGGATAACTGTTGCATGTCAGTTCAGACAGAGACCCAGTTGAGATCAGATGAGGGATAGTGTACTATCAGATGCTTGGATATTTCTAGTAAGTATTCCTTGCATGGAGAAGGATCTATTATAGGAGATTGGAGGACTTGTGGCCTATATATTGAGGCCTAGGTAGTCCATGATTTTCATCTTCTGATTGAAGATCATCAGAGTACAGAGAGAGCAGGATAGCTATTGAGCTGATTCTTTTTGTATGTTGAAGAGGATTTCCACTTGATTGATAATACAATGTTGGGGTTTTATGCTGGTGCTTTCCCTAGTGATATATTCTGTGTTATGTGTGATTGATTTCTCTTGATTAGTTGTGCATGTTTCTACTTGATGTTGCTCATGAATTTGATTATGCTTTTGCTTAATGTTTTGTAGAAGTAGAACAAGTATTATGCTTTAGGACATTGCATATATGGTTTGTTCTACAGGTGAAATTTCTACAAATCACGAAGATAGGAGATAACCAATGAAGGTGTAAGCTCGATAGACCTATTGTGTGGACTCCAGTGTTGGTGCGCAGATTGGAAGCATCGGAGGATAAGATTGCATGCGTTGTTGATCACTGGCTCGATCAAATTATAGGAGGATTCATCACTGAGTTGGCAATAGATACTTCAATCAACTATAGCGAGGCAGAGCAACACTTCCTCAAAGGACCGCGAGGTAAGTACGTTAAATCTTTGAACACTTGGATTAAAATGCTACTGTGTGAAAAGTAGGTTATATGAATAAACTGATGTTTGGGGCTACGCAAAGTGGGAGAATCTACAGAAATGAAGGTAGTACAAAACTAGAAGCTAGCCCCTTGATTTCACCTCTGCGAGGGGACGAGGAAGATCTCGCGAAGGTCTCACTAGGAAGTGCGATCAATTTGATAAGGTATAGGATTCCGTGCATACCACCCACACCCACACTGCCGCCAGTTTCACCATCTTCACCCCCATCTTCACCCATACCACCTCCACCACCACCATGAGTCAGTATGGAAAGCGTGATAAAGTTGCCAGTGTTCAAGGGAGTAGGAAGTGAAGACTTGGACCAGTTTTGGTTTGTGATAAAAGTTGTATGGGAAGCATAGGGAGTTACGGATGACAATATAAAGAAAGCGATGTTGATTAGTGCCCTGCAGGATAGCATGTTGACCTAGTACATCAAGCATTCCAATGAAAATCCGACTGCGGGGATCGTAGATATTCAAACTGCGCTAAACAAAGAATTTAGCAGGCTGAATTCAGAGGTGCAGTCGATCATTAGGTTCAATGAAATCATAATGCTACCAGGTAAGACCCCTTGGGAGTTGGATCAGAGACTGAAGTGCACAATTCGTGAAGCTAACATGATGTTGATGGATGGACAACACTGCGAATGGTTTGTAGCATCGTTAACACCGCATTTAAGGAATGCGCTGTCACAACAGAGGCTAACAACTCAAGTCGATGCCTTGGATATCGCGATGAGATTGCACGAGACCCCGATATAGGATCCCAACCTGGGAGTTCAACAGATTCATGCGCAGTTGAAAAAATTGTGCCTTGAGATGCAGAGTCTGAAACAAGACAGGACAACTCGCCCAGAAGTGCGCGACAAGGTATGGTGTGTAAAGTGCAAGGGTCAGGGACATGACAAGGACCACTACCCGGTGTTCGCGAATTACCTCGTGAGAGGAGGACCAATGCCATTGAGACCAAAGGCACAAGTAGGACCTAGCACAGTGCTTGTGTTGTGGTGTGCGATTTGTCAAATAGGAGGAAAGCATGCTACAGATAACTACTATTTATTGCAGAAGTACACATAGAATTCACAACAGTTGTTCTGTAATTTCTGTAGATCAGTGGGGCATGATGAGCGCACTTGTCGAAGTTATGAGTTGATGATGGATTGGACTCATACCTACAAAGTTCAGGCCGAAACGCGGCCCCTTGACCAGAACGCAGGGATGTTGCGAACTAGATTTTAGGAGCACGGACAAGGCCAAGGTGGAGGAGGACCCAGAAGAGGTCGCGGATAGCTGATATGTTACAATTGCGAAGGGTCAGGACAGTATGCCCGTGATTGTACGAACCTAATGTAGCCATCATGCATATATTGTACACTGTTTGATCATGAGACGGAGGATTGTACCACACTGATAGCGAGGCTACATGACAAGGGAGAACTCTAACCTCCCTCAACTCAGAACCTGCAAATGATGAGGTCTGAGCCACGTGAGGAAGACCCTACTGTGAATATTGTGCTTCGAAGTGGAATTACAATAGGGGATGACAAAGGCAAGCAGCTTGAAGAAGGTACTTTGGTTCGCAAGGCTCCAACGAAAGAACCAGAGTTTGATTTGGAGCACGCTAAGGAAACCTTCATGGAAGCCAGGAAGAGCTTCGCTAATGCCTCCACTTTAGGAATAAAAGACAGACCAGAGCCGGAAATGGACCCATCAATGCTTACAATGTTCCTGGAAACATGCATGACGCTGTTGTGCGATAGCAAGGCTGTAAAGGGGCTGCAGGAACTCATAAACAGATGTGTTGGGACCACACCAGGAGAACCACATGTAGTCTAGAAGCTTGAAAAGCACACGACGCGAACGGGAAGGGAAATGAGATTGACCGCGCAGATTGGAGAATATGAGATGGACCAAGTGATTCTGGATCTAGGATTAGACGCGAACGTTCTGCCAAAGCAGACATGGAAGTGCATGGGAAGGTCTACGCTACAATGTTCTCCTATCCAACTATGAATGGCAAACCAATAAAAGATCCTTCCTATGGGAATATTGCAGGGAATCACAGTGGATATTGAAGGATCCAGCGTGCTAGTAGATTTCGAAGTGATAGAGATTGTTGATGACATCAATCCCTACCTTGTGCTATTAGGAATAGATTGGGCCACTGACATGAATGGGGTGATAAATTTGAAGAAGCACAAGATGAATTTTGAGAAAAAGTCTCTGCACATAGTTTTACCTTTGGACCCTGCAGAGGGATCGCGCTACACAGAGCTAGTGTGCGACTACGAAAGCGACGACGACTTGGATTGCATCTACAAGATAACCGCATGAGAGAAAAACCGGGTAAACCCAATCGTGGATGGACAAATCTCATGGGAGTGCGAAAGCTCCTGCACATCGGATTTTGACGAAGAGATAGAACGATGGCAGAACCAGTTACATGAGGTAACCACGCTAAACTGTAACATGATGACGAGGTCGCTGTGCTGCGTATCAACGAAGGTAAGGTACCTGCCTGCGTATGATGGGTTAAGTGAGGTGGATGACTTCCTTAACATATTTGAAAGGGAAGTGCCGGAACAATAATGTTTCAAAGCTTTGAAATGGATACTATGCGCTACGCCTGCGAGATGGTGGGACACACACCAAAGAAGCTTTGAGAACTAGCGCGAATGTAAGAGGATGATGCACATGCGTTTTGGGGAGCCTTAGATGTGATTAGAATACAAGTATGACTGATGGGATGATCCGTGCACACACCTCACCAAATGGACAAAGGTCTATGGGGAAGAGCCACAACCTGAGTGGGTGCACCTATTCTGTCATACCCTGGATATTATACCCATGAACTGGTATATAGAGACGGAGCTCCACCATGGAACAAGTGAATGGGATATTTTGCGTGAAGGGTTCCTACTAACCTTCACATTTGAGGATCGTTGGTGGGATACTATTGATGATGCAGTACAAGTAGTAAAAGCATTTATCTTTAAAATACCCCAGGAGCCATTAGAAGTGACTCAGCCTAAATGGGCGACCCAGCTGAGCTGTACGCTAGAGTGTTACAACGTGAATACTGAAGAAGGTGACGAAGATTTGCAAAAAGTTAACATTCCAAAAACTGAAGGCTATTGCGAGGTTCATGGGCCATTAATTGAAGACCCTAACATAACCGCGCCGGTAAAAACAAAGCAAGTAAACATTGGTATGGAGGCCAAACCTAAGTATGCAACGCTCGGCGACTACTGGGATGACGCGACGGTGGATAAGGTCGCTAAGTTACTCCGCAAGTACCAGGACTTATTCCCAACCAAGGTCATGGATTTAAAGGGAATCGTTGGTGATTTAGGGATGATGAAGATAACCATAAAACCTGACATGGAGCCAGTTAAGCAGAGGCCTTACTGCTTGAATTCAAAGTACAAGGAAAAGGTCCATGTAGAACTAGACAAAATGCTCACAGCTGGAATCATTGAGCCAGTGGAAGAATCCGACTGGGTAAGCCCTATGGTAGTACAAGAAAAGAAGCAGAAGGGCGAGATAAGAATATGTGTGGACCTCAAGAAATCGAATGAAACTTGTGTGCACGACCCATTCCCAACTCCGTTCACAAATGAAGTATTGGAAAATGTCGGCGGGTAAGAAGCATACTCTTTTACTGATGGGTTCTCAGGGTACCACCAGATCAAAATTGCACTGGAAGACATGAGCAATACCACCTTCGCGACTGAGTGGGGCTATTTTGAATACACCATTATGCCGTTTGGGTTGAAGAACGTGTCGACCATGTTTTCGCGCATAGTTTTGCAGCATTCAAAGGATATATCCACAAATTCCTGGAGGTCTATATGGATGATTGGAATGTATTTGGATTGGTTAAGCACCATGTAGCGAGCTTATGCTTGATGCTGGATATTTCTGACATGTGTTGAACCTCAAGAAGTGTATGTTTCTTGTTCCCTTTGGGAACCTGTTGGGACATCTGGTCTGCAAACAAGGACAGATGGTAGACCCCACGAAGATTGCAGTGATTCTGAATTTGGAAGCACTACGAAGTGTCAAACAGTTGCACACTACCCTGGGACATACGGGGTACTATAGGAAATTCATCAAAAGCTATGCCCAGATCACCGCGCCAATGGAGAAACTATTGAAAAAGGATGTCATGTTCTACTGGAATGATGATTGCATGAAGAGTCTGGATGAACTAAAAGAAAAATTGGCCTCCGTGCTAATCCTGGTCTTCCCAAAATGGGATGTGGAGTTTCATGTCCATGTCGACGCGTCGTGTATAGCGCTAGGAGTGGTACTAACACAGGAGGGTGGAGAGGGCTTGGATCACCCTATCACATTCACAAGTTGTAGGTTATCTAAAGCAGAAAAGAACTATTCCACAACTGAATGCGCTCCAAACATACCGGCACTATTTGCTAGGGGGACACTTCAAGATGTATACAGACCATTCCGCACTAAAATACTTGGTCAATAATCCTGTGTTGTGGGGGCGCATAAGCAAGTGGCTCTTATTGTTCCAAGAATATGACTTTGAGGTCGTTGTGAAGGCTGGACGCCTGAACGCAGGACCAGATCACTTGTCATGAATTGAGACGGGAGAAGAACCCACTAGCTTGGAGGAAGGCTTACTTGACGCCCAGCTCTTTGCTGTGCACGTAGCGAACGGACACTTTGAAGATATAATCCACTTTCTAACAATGGGGACTATGCTTAAGGAATACTCTGTCCAACAGAAGAAGGAACTGGTGGTGCGCGCAGCTGATTTTTTTTTCATCGCGGGGCACCTATATAAGATGGGCAATGATGAGATACTGCGAAGGTATGTACTTGAATTTGAATGAAGTCAGATCCTCATGGAAGCCCATGGGAGTGCTGTAGGAGGAAACTATGGAGGGCAAGCAACCGCACAAAATATTCTTCGCGCAGGGTTATGGTGGCCAACCCTTCATCAGGATTCAAAAGCACAATGTATAGCCTGTGATATATGTCAAAGAACAAGTAAACCATCGTGGAGGGACGAAATGCCTTTGAATCTACAAATGACGATGCAGCCCTTTGAAAAATGGGCAATCGACTTTGTAGGACCTATCAAACCTCAAGAAAAGACGGGTGCGAGATACATTATCGCCACGGCAGAGTACTTGACTCGTTGGGAAGAAGCACAACTGGTCAAAGACTACACGACCGCCACGGCTGTGAAGTTTTTGTTCGAACACGTATTGACTCGATTTGGATGTCTGAAAATCTTGATGAGCGATCACGGTACACACTTCCTGAATGAAACAATCAGCGCACTAATAGAAGAGTTCTTGGTGTAACATTAGAAAAGCACACTGTATCACCCACAAGCCAATATGACAGTAGAACCATTCAACAAAATACTGGAGACTGCATTGACCAAAGTATGCAATGCATAACAGAATGTTTGGGACCTGCGTGTACCTTCAGTACTATGGGCTTATAGGACAACATGCAAGAAACTGACAAGGCAGACAACTTTTTGGTTGGTTTATGGTGTGGAAGCTGTCATGCCAATGGAATATATCGTTCCTAGTTTGTACATAGCAGTGCTCACAGGCATGACGGACCGTGAAGCCCTGGAAGAAAGGCTTGCGTAGTTGGAAGAACTTGAAGAGGAACGGTTCCTAGTAGGCTTCCATCAGTAGGTATAAAAGTAGCACGAGAAGGCCTGACATGTGGTGGGCTCCAGTATTGTAGCAATAATGCTACAACTCCTGGAGCTTCCTTCTCTAATTTTATCAACCCGGTAGTTCGTAACAAACTTGGAAGCGACGGTGCTGTATGCACAAGTACTAGCTCTTGTCGCAGCTGTCACTTGGTCAGCTGGCACAAGTCCGCTAGGGCTCAAGCCAACTTCTATAGGTTCTCAAAAGAAGCTTTTTAAGTGATGAACGAAAGCTATCTCAAAGGAAATAAACCTACTTTGCAAAAATGAACTGAAAGCCAACAAAACATGGAAACCCTAGTAAACCCTAATCTGACCAGCTTAATCCTTACAATGCAATGGTGGGAATGCAACTTCTAAAAATGATGCCATTACTTCTAGTGAGATGAGATGCATGAGTCTAAACTACTTTCATCTGAAGAGAACATGTTTTTGTATTTTTGCTCAAGTGGTTGGAGTTATTATGACTGTGCTTCTTACTGGGTCTTTGACTGTGCAGGGGTAGTTCAAGGGGAAAAGGCCAGGAGGACTCTGAGAGGTTCCAGGGGATCCCTAACATCATTCCACAGAAGTTCACAACGTTCAGATGCCTGGCAACCGTGTTTGCAAGCTTCTACAGGATGTCTGCAGGGGATCCTACAGGAAGCTCGGGATTTCTACAGGAAGTCTGCTAACTTCTACAGGATGTTCTGCAATCGGAGTTTTGGGTGATGGAGGAGTGAATGAGCTGTATGGGTGGATAGGTAGGATGAGAGGGGAGCTTGTGATGGCTTATGGACAGAGAGATGAGATGGAGAGGGGGTGCGTAAAGCTGGTTGGTCGATAGAAGGGTGGAAGCAATGGAAGGCCGAAAAGATAAAACAACGTGGATAATAGAAGAGTTGGTGGGCAAATGATCTAGCTGGGAGGTAAGGAGATGGCTTAGGCACGGTTGAGAAGGATAAGGAAATGATAGAGTGGTGCTGCGCAGTGTAAATGAAACAAATCACCTCTGTCTTGCACAAAACCGAGAATTCATCAACCTATTCTAACTGTTTTATTAAAAACCAAAGAACAGCAATGTAAGTTTTAGAGAGAAATCGTGCATGGTGCTGAAACAAAGAGTTATTGCTCAAGATCTAAATGCATGGACACTTCTACCAATGGAAATATTACTTTAAAGCTTGCATGAACATGTAAAACTGCGTTTTTGGTGGTTGGCACGGTCTACACTCCCAATCTCTAAACAGAGGTGGAAGTGAGTGTACAATCAACCTTTTCTTGGAACTCTGATGAATTCTAATCCTCCTACTCTAATCTAAACTGCTGAAAGCACTTTATCCATAAAACTAACCTACTTAACCACATCAAGAAATTCGAATAAGCAAATTGTGTTTTCCAAGTGCATGTAAAGGAAAAGAAATGAAATGCTGAGAGGAAAGACAAGTAACAATACAAAGAAAGGAGGCCTATTGCTCTCAGGTTGGGCCCAAACCTGAGAGCTATAGCTCCTCTAAGAACTCAGAATTGAACTAAAATCTGCCTGCCTTTTATTAAAAGATCATAGTCAAAAGTCTAACAACATGCCAAAAATGGCTTACAAAGAGCAAAACAGCGCTGTAGCTCGTACTTCAGAATCTGCAAAAAAGGTTCAAAAAGTCTTTCATCGAAGGCTACAACCTCAATATTTATACATTATGAGGGCCAAGCTAGCCTCCTAAATTAGTGGGGCTTGGCTGTCCAACTAAAAGTAAACTGTTGTTCCTGTAGAATCCGTTGGCTGCCTTCTAGCTCGGTGGTGATAGCTGTTGGAGCTCGGAGTTGGGGTGGAGATCACGAGGAAGGTTCATTCAAGGCTGTGGACAACCTTCCTACAAACCCGCAATGCCACCTTGGCTGTCTCCTTACCTCCATCTACATGGTTTTGCTCCATTTAATGTCAAAAAGACCTGAAATAAACATGTATTAGCCACATAGGCATAATGACTGCCCTCCTTCCTACAAATAACATGAATATACTAAGAAATGATGCATAAGTGATAAAAAATGAAGCATTGAGCAAGGTAAGTAGGCCAAATGAGCCCAAAATGTTACCAAAATTTGGGGCTCATCATCACCCCCCAGCTAAAATATTTGCTCATCCTTGAGCAACTAGTCCAACTCTTCATCCTTCATTGCCTTTATTGCCACCCTTACATCCCAAGCCTCTGTAGTAGTGTCCTCCTTGCTGATATGAAACCCAGCCCTTCTGTTCACCTCTTCCCACTGTTCATTATCATCTTTCTCTGTGCTGCCTTCCATCAATCCTAGTAGCAGTGGTGGGCTTAGCTTAAGGCCAATCTAGCTGACCTGGAGGTTTTGCATGGATTTCTTATAGAGGGCCACCCGTACCAGAGCTTCCCTCATCTGAGTTGGGGTATGGTACTCTCGGATTTTCAGACTGTGGGCCAATGTATTCCATCTGCGGGTGCATGCTTGGACAGCGTTGTCTCCTAACAGTCTCTCCATGTCCTCAAAATGAGCTATGGCTTGGGCCTGTTGATCCATATATCTCAATGAAGCTTGAGGGTCAGTGGAAAAATGTTGGTGTGCCGAGATTAGTGCAACTGGATCCCCTGGTTCTGGTCTGATGAGCAATGGCTCATTCAGCTCCCGGTTCATGACCGCTTTGGCTTCTGCTGCTCTTTTGTCCTCATGGTTCAGCCATGAGGCAAATGTCATTAATTGCATATCTCCCAAGGCCGTATTGGGATCCCATGAAACTACATTAGGCAGGGCCAAATTATGGAGGTAGAACTGTTTAGTCAATTTAGTGTTTCTAAATTGATGTCATTAATTGTCAACCCGGGGCTCGTAAGCTGATGAAGTGAAGGTGTACTATATGTACTTAAGCAACTTTCTTAGAGCTTTTGTCGTTTGGGGTGTTGTTTATGGTTAACTTATCTTCCTAAGATGGAGTGATGATTATAGACAGATGAGTGCAAGTGTGTGAAAAGTGAGTTCTAGATGAGTGAAAGTGTGTGATTGGTGATTTCTAATTACTTGCTGAATTTGTAAAGGAAAAGAACTTGAAAGAAATGAATAAATTGAAATGACTTGAAAGTAAATGACCACGTTCTAATGGCATTAGTCTCTACCCATATTGCTGCAAATAAAAGAAACAAGAAAATCACTTCAAGGATTGATGATAATGGTTATCTCTTCCTAACTCCCTGCTTCTACCACATAGTACTGCGTAAAACACGATTAGGAAGTAGCTGAAGACAAATCCAAGAATTGATAAAAACTCTAAGTGACAAATTATAGCACTACTAAGCCTTTTCCATCATACTGCTTCCTACATGTGTGATTATGTGTAACAAGTGGAAAAAAGTATTAGTGCCACAAGCCAAGACTACTAAAAACAAGCTGCAATTAATTAGTGTTCTGTTTTCTGAAAGATAAACCATTCATGATAAAGAGAACATAAATTAGTTAGCATCCAACTTGTAAAACTAAGCTAAAAACTAGTCTAGAAAACAGAGTAAAAAGGGCAGCATTATGAACAAGACAACTGCAACTACCATTAGATATTAAAGCAAATACAACACACTCAATCCCGGGTGAAAACCTGCAAAGAAGCAAATCTGATCAGTGAAAATAAAGGCTGCAGCAATGAAAAGAAAGTAAGCTGTACATAACTTCAAGAAAAGGAAATGCTATAAGTAAAATAAAGAAATTGCAGAAGTATGAACATGAAATACTTATACACGGGCAGTCATGGACAGGGGCCCTCCATCCAAACAACCCACAGAAAACTCAGATGATGTAGAACTTCAAAACAGCACTGTTTCCATTACTTTATATGCAGAAATACATAGTCAAAGGGCTGGAACAGCACTATAAAACAGAGTTTTAAAAGTGTGCTAAAATTCTCACAAATTCATAAACTACAACAGCTAAAAAGTTAACATAAGCGTACGCAGACGCAAGTATTTATAGGCATCTGCAAGATGGCCTAATGCGTAAAGCATAAAACAGAAAATAAACTGAAATTCATGCGTATTAAAGGTGCAGTGAACACGTCATATGCTTCATGGTCGAGATGGAGGTCCTGGTCGATATGGGCAATGAATCCAGCATCAGATCATGTTCCCCATGGCTTTCAAAACACGGACAAGTCATCCTTTCCACCGACGTGACCAAACAGCTTACGCATCAACGTTAAGCTGCCTTTATTTGACCGTAACTTGACCCCCTTTGACCGGAGGTACAGATGACGTGGCTGGCTGAACTGATGGCACAGGAACCTCGAGCACATATATTCCAACATGCCCACGTGGCTCGTTCTGCAAAATAGCACGTGGAACCTTGAGATCAACAAAATAGCTGCGGGATCATCAGATGGCTGCGGAATCAGCAGATGGCTGCGGAATGCCTGTAAGTATGTCAAAAACTAAACAAAACAATCACCCATTAGCAAAGCTCACTTGATCATGTTTAATGACAACTAATGTAATGATCTGGGTGGAAAATGAGGCAAAAGAGAGAGGAAAGTGATGAAAACAGTAGGTAATGATGGATGATAAGGTGTAAAGTAGAGACTCTACAAGAACTCCGCTAATTTGGCCTTATCCTCTGATGAGCTGGTGCTGCATACTTCAGTGAATTGCTGCGGGTATTGGAGCTGAGAGATACCTCTTTGTGCCAAGGTATTGATTTGAAATTGCAGCCATTGGTCTTTCAAGTACAGGCCATAGGATTTGGCCGGCTGCCTGCATTGTATAGCATCCATGGCCCAACTGGCCATGCAGGCCAATTGTGCCTCTTTCTGCTGCAGCTGTTGTCTGAGAGCTTGCACCTCAATTTGTGCTTGCTGTTCTGCTTCCTGTAGATGTGTGGTTGGCTCCCCAAGACCGGTGTTCAGTTCCTTTTTGCCTTGCTGTTCTGCTGTGATGTCCTTGGAGGATGTAGCTGTCCCTGTCCTCAGCTCCTGTAGCTGCAATCTCAGCTTTTGGTTTTCTTCCTGTAGGAACACTCGTTGGCAATTTGCCACGTGTTTAGCCATGGATAATTCACTTCTGGCCTCCTTGAGCTGCTCCTGCAAGGGACCTATGTCCGCCACACCCTTTGACTTGGCTATTTTCATCCACGTGTGTGTACGAACTCTTTCTTCCTCCAATGCAAAAAACAGTGGCACAGTAAATTTTTGAGGTATAATTTTGCCAGCCTCTAAAAAGTTGTAATATGAACTCAGACTTGGCTGAGGGCTGGGCTCTGGTATATGCTCTTTCTCCACTTATTTTGGTGGCTCTACTTCGCCCTCCCTCGGTGGTGATGAGGGTGCTTCTCCTTCCATTCTCTCAGTTTCTTTAAGCCTGGCTAAGGTTTCCTGTAGAGCATCCTCAGCATCCTGTAGCCGAGCTTTTGTAGTCAATTGGTCTAACCTTTCTTTCCAAGTAGTTTTCTTCGGGCTCCCCCTCTCATAGGTGACTGATATCCTTGAGGGGGACCTCTCCTTGGGCGAAGTAGGGGCATCATCTATAGTGATTGGGCTGCTGGACGGAGGCTGTGGCTTGCCCGTCTTTATTCTCACACTTCTCCTAGCTTTAAAATATAGAGGGGTCTCCCTCTTTCTCTTCTCCTTTGTCTTAGGAGGTGTGCTGAGGGCGGCCAGCACAGCTGCTGCCTCCCTTGCAAGAATGTCAGCTTTCTTCTCCTTGGGTTTCACTTTTTCAGGGCTTCCTGTAGAAGACCATGTTTTAGTTAATTTCGGGCTTCCTGTAGAAGACCCTTTTTCAGTTAATTTCGGGCTTCCTGTAGAAGCCGGTTTCGGTTTTCCTGTAGAAACAGGTGTCACCGCTTTGGTTTGTTTTGCTGCATGAGTTTTACTTTTTGACTTGGTTGCGGTTGCTGTCGAGGCACTTTTGCTGATGTGGACCTTCTCAGCCTTGTCCACTCTGCTTTGCAATCTTTTCTCTCTTGCCGTCAAAATGGGTGTGTCATCCTTCTCTTTGGCACCCTTTTTCTCTTGTTTCTTCTTTTGCTCTTTCTTCTGCTCCGTGGTCGTGGTCTTCTGGCCTTTGTCTTTCTTCCCTGCGGGCACTGAATCTTTCTCCTCACTGCTAGATGAACCGAGCTCTTCGGTCAGCATCTTTATATCACCATCCTTGGTCAAATTTCTGAAGGCTTCCCATGAGAGAGGAACCTTGTATATGTGGAGCGCATCCTCCACGAGGAGTTTGATGAGTCCATGGTGGGCTACCTGGTCTGGTGTGCCTTCTTTCAACTTGGTGGCACACTCAATCAGAGACTGTAGTAGAAAGTAGGGGAGACTGAGTTTGTTTTCTACAGGTAGATCCATCTGGTGCCTTAATTCCGTGAGTAACCGAAAATGGTACCCATATACAATGCTAAAACGGCCTTCGCAGGTGATGTACTTCATAATTTGCAGGCTAACTTCACTCCACGGTGGCAGTAAACTGGTTCTACGAACCCCATTTTTATCTTCTGAGAATTCCTCCTCTGGTGGAAAGAATTCTTTCTTAGCCTGTTGGCCCAATTTTCTTTCTTCTTTATCCCATGGTAATCCCATTGGGAGCTCAGTAACTCGGCTGATAAATTGTGGGGTGAGTTTGAGACTCAAACCCCTGAAGTTGACGGTGGCCAATGTTTTGGATTTCGGCTTCAGAGCTTGCAAAAACTCCTCTGCCACCTCGTCGTCATAGCCCTACAATTTGTCACAGAATGATATCCAATGCGCTCGCGTGAAGAGCTCCACTACCTCAGGATTTTCTCTTAACTTTGTTGAATCAGTTGGTTCCCTTTTGATGAACCCACCCGGCATGGTGAAAAACTGCTGCGTTAGCTGGAGGTGGCGAATGCGGAAGAAAATTGGCCTACTGGGACAGAGCATAGAATTACGCCTCTGTCATGCATACAATTCACGAAGCTTCTCTCCCGAGGACCTTAACACAGCTTAATTATACTGACATCCTGTAGGATGACAATTCATGCAACGGCAGACAATATTTGCAAAAATTTTCTACGACCAGACTGTAGACGTCGATTCTGCCACCCTCAAAACCAATTGCATGGAGAGTTTAGGCTTACCTTTTTAATCCGCCACCTTTTGACGTGAGGAACCGATTTCCTGTAGAAACAGCTTTCTTGTAGAAGCAGCGCGCGAATTCCGGAGGATACTGCAGTGGGTCTGCGCTCTCTATGCTGCTTAACAGGCATTCGAACGGCCAAAGACTTGGAGTGTCGAGCTGCAGAGGGATCCAGATGATCACTCGAGTTTCAAACGGTGAATGATAAATGCGTGGGGTGGCAATCTAGCCGATTAGATTTGAATTCGGCGGAATCTGTGGCGCGGGGGTGAGCTGTCCCTGCCGGACCATTGGACGACGTCACTCCATCATTCGTCTGCGAGTTCCCTTACTGCCGCATCATTCCCCGCAGATCCGCCGCCGTCACTTCTGTTAAAACTCGTTTTTCCCGACTGGATGGCTCTCACATGTGCATTGCCCGTTCCTTTTTGCCACGACCACCGCTCAAACATCCGACTAGACCACTGACTGGTCGACGTGGCCAGTCGAATGGCCATACGACCGCTCAACCCATTCACTTTACACTTCGCAAACATTTTCAAAGTAAAATTCATGCAATTCGACGGAAGAAAGGGTCGAGGCACTTACCTGTGCGGCCGCAACACGATTTCTCAGGCTCTTGGACGACGATGGCTCGATTTGTTTGCTGCTGCTTGATTGCACAGGTTCGGAGGTTCATATTCACAGGCCGCCGACGATGAATCTTATGATTCGGCTGCATGTGCCTGCGTTTTCATTGCATGTGGCAAGCGCTTTGAATGGTGTACACTCTAGCGGGCTTAACTGTTACGGGACTCCTGCAGGATGTCCTGTAGCAGTTTTTCCTCCTCGGGTGCATGCTGCACGACGAAGGCAGTGGCCTCACGATCACGCTCACAGAGCTCATGGATGGCTGGGATGGATATGGTATGACATCTCAGCATTTTTTTCATTTTCAAAAATTGCTTTCTCTTGATACTCAATGATCTGCTTTGATGGTGCAGGTATCTTCATTGCATGTCGACAGGGGTGGTAGAAAGAGGTGACAACAGTGTGTAAGGGTGAAAATAGTAGCTTGCATGCGTCCAAACTGATCCTTGGTCATTAGATCTCCTCATACAATGAATTCTGGGCCGTCCCGAACTTCTACAGGAAGGTTCCTGTAGAAATACAAAACTTCCTGTAGAAAGTTTGCACCTTCCTGTAGAAAGTCTGCACCTTCCTGTAGAAAGTCTGCATCTTCCTGTAGAAGACTTAAGCTGTGATGAAATCGTGCCCATACCTTGGAGAAGATGAGTATTCTTGGAGGAGGTGCTGGTGAGGTCTCCTGGCAGCATGATAAGGATCCTTGACTTTGAGTTGAGAGACCTCCTCTCCTTCATAGAACACCTGCAACCTGCATGCATTTCCACATTATAAACTTGTTGTCCCTATCTTCTTTTGCATATTGTTTTTTTTCTTTTTTCTTTTTTTTTTTTTTTTTTTGAAAGATAGCAGGGGCGCCTCAATGAGGTTTTCACGCTTGCCATCTGCCTTAAGCGCCTCAGAGAGGTTTTCACTCAAGGATCTTTTTTTCAAATCTTTTTTTTTTTTTTGAAAGACAATAGGGGCGCCTCAATGAGGTCTTCACCCCTACCACCTGCCTTGGGAGCCTCAGAAAGGTTTTCCCCCAAGGATATTTATTATTATTATTTTTTTTTTAGATCTTTCAGGGTATGCCCAAAGCAGAGGCAGAACCCTTCTCTATGACCAGCACTGACTTCTCCACCGTTTTGATGAATTCTTGTCTTGAGAGAGGTTTCCTGTAGATCTTCAGTCGATACCCATTGACAAGCATGGGGATGGACTCCTCATCAATGGTCCGAATAAGAACAGATCCATTTTCATGACATTTTTCCACTGCATATGGTCCCAGCCATCTGGTTCTCAGCTTCCCTTTGAAATCTTTGTGCCTGGAGTCATACAACAGTGCCAATCTCCTGGCTGGAATTGCTTGTCATTGAGGTGTTGGTCATGCCACACCTTTCTCTGAAGTTGAACCACTTCTGAGTGAAGGAGGGCCTGCATCCGATGCTCGTCCAGTCCATTCAGCTGCAATAACCTTTCTTGTTGTGCATGGCTGAGATCTAGGTCCAGCTGAGCTGCCATCCTCAGAGTGTTGTATTCAAATTCAATGGACAACAAAGCTTTCTTCCCATAGACCAGCTCATAAGGTGTGAAGCCGGTGGTGGTCTTCCAGGTGGTGTTGTAAGCCCATGTGGCCTCAACCAGGCGATCTGCCCAATCTTTCCTACTGCTGCTCACCACCTTAGTCAAAATCCCTTCCAATGCTCTGTTGGTGACTTCCACTTGCCCATTTGCCTGAGGATGATAGGGGGTGGAAGTCCTATGCTTGATTTTGTGATGAGCTAGTAGGTCTTCAATTAAGTTGGATGTGAACTGGCTTCCTTGATCGGTGATCAGCTCTCTTGGGTAGCCAAATTTGTAGAAGATGTTCTCTCTTAAGAACTCAGCCACCTTTTCTTCTGTTGCTGCTTTGATTGCTTTAGTCTCTGCCCACTTTGTCAGGTAGTCGGTGCACACAATGATGTAAGACATTTGCCTCGAAGGAGGGTTGATTGGACCCACAGAGTCCATACCCCACTTCTCAAATGGCTCAAGAGTCACTTGAGGTTGGAGAGGCATCTCATCCCTTTGAGTCGGTTTCCCCATTCTTTGGCATCGGTCACATTGGCTGATATACCTTCCGACATCTTGATGAAGTGTGGGTCAATAGTAGCCTGCCTGCAGGATTTTGAAGGCAGTCCTCTTTGCTGCAAAATGTCCTCCACAAGGCCCATCATGACAGGTGAGGAGGATATCAAAGACTTCCTCCTCCCTTACACAACGCCTTAAGATCTGATCAGGGCCAAGCTTGAACAGGTTGCCCCTGATCCAAGTAAATGAGGCACTTTTTCTAATGATTCTACTCTTCTCTCTTGAAGATAGGTGCGGAGGGAATTGTGCTGAAACAAGGTAGTTTGCTATATCAGCAAACCATGGAGAGAGTACTGAGATAGCAAATAGATGTTCATCGGGCATCTGGTCATCCACTGTTCCATCCTCATCTGTAGACAAATCCAATCTAGATAAAAAGTCAGCAACAACATTTTCTTTACCTGGTTTGTCAACAATGGTCAAATCAAACTGCTGCAACAAAAGTAACCATCTAATAATATGAGCATTCACATCTGGTTTATTCATTAAATATCTAATTGCAGCATGATCTGTATGTACAAAGGTTTGATAGCCAGTGATATAATGTCGGAACTTGTTCAGTGCATGGACCACAGCCAAGAATTCTTTCTCGGTTACAGTGTAATTCAGTTCAGCTTTGGATAAGTTTTTGCTAACAAAGTAAATGGCATATGGAAGTTTTTGTTCAACTTGTCCTAAAGCTGCCCCTATGGCTTTGTTTGAGGCATCAGTGTGGATGTGGAAAGGTAGGGCCCAGTTTGGACCTCTCAAAATTGGGGCAGACACTAACTTGTCCTTTAATTCATTCAGAGCCCTCTGACAATCGTCAGTCCATTTAAACTCCACATCTTTTGCCAACAGGCCAAACAATGGTGAGGCTAGCTTGCTGAAGTATTTAATGAATCTCCTGTAATACCCTGCTAATCCTAAAAAACTCCAAACATCCCTTACCTTTTGGGGAGGTGGAACCCTCTTGATGAGAGCAATTTTGTTAGGATCCACTTGTAACCCTTGGCAAGAAATGGTATGGCCTAGCACGGTCCCTTCAGTCATCAAGAATTCACATTTTTCAGGACTAAGGGATAGGTTCATCTCAATGCATTTGGTTAGGACTTTTCCCAGATTGGACAATGCTTCCTGGAAGTTGGACCCATAAGGAGAGAAGTCATCCATATAGATTTCCACCACATCATGGACCAGCTCCGAGAAGATGCTCAAGACAGCTCTCTGGAAGGTAGCAGGAGCATTGCATAGCCCAAAGGGAAGAACTCGGTAGGCAAAGGTACCCCAAGGACAAGTGAAGGTGGTCTTATCTTGGTCTTCCGGGCTGATTTGGATTTGGTTGTACCCGCTAAACCCATCTAGGAAAGAGAAGAACTTCTTTCCTGCCAGTCCATCCAACACTTGATCTATGAAAGGTAGAGGGAAATGGTCTTTCTTGGTAGCTTTGTTCAGTTCTCGGTAGTCCACACAGATTCTCCACTTCCCATTTTTCTTGGGAACCAACACCAGAGGGGACACCCATTCGCTATCTGAGATGGGGTAAATGAATCCGACATCCAACAGTTTTTGCAATTCTTCCTTGACAATGTCCTTAAGGGCTGGATTCATTCTCCTCTGGGGTTGCCTAACCGGTTTACAATCTTCCTTGATGTAAATGTGATGGGTACAGACCGAAGGATGGACTCCTTTCATCTCCTTATAGCTCCAAGCAAAAGCATCTAGATGACTGGCCAACAAGCTACACAGCTCCTTTTCCTGGGAAGGAGATAGGGAGGAGCTGATCTTTAACGTTCTCTCAGGACCGAACTCCACATTCTTGATTCTGGGAGTGACAGGGTTGGTTGCACAAAGGTCCACTAAGGTGCTAGCTTGGGCATCCTCCACCAATTTCTCTAAGGATAGTGCACTGGGAGGTGGATTCTGGATCAAGGTCTCAATCAAATCATCCTCGGTTTGGGGGTCTCCCCTAGTGGTGTCTAGGGTGCAAAAAGGTGCCGAGTACACCTCATCCTCTTCTCCTTCCTCCAACCAAAGTGGTAAGTCATGCTCTAAGGAGGGTTGGGCAGGAGGGTATAGGACTAGCTGCTTGGACATGGGACCATTTTTGATGGTCATGTTTCCTGCACGGCAACTTATGTAAGCATCTGCAGTGGCTAACCAAGGTCTTCCCAAAATGAGAGGGTATCCAGTAAACTTTGCCTTTGGTTGCAGAACCAAGAAATCTGCATGGTATTCCCAAGAGTTGACAGAGACCAAGACATCCTCCACAATCCCTTCGGGAGTCACGGTGGAGCGATCTGCTAGTTGCAGGACTGTCGATGTCTTCCTCAAGGAACCCTGAAGATTGAGTTTGAGCATGGTATCCCTGGTCATCACATTAATGGCAGCCCCCAGATCAATCAAGGTGTGTGGTATGATGGTGCCATTGATGTGGACATCTACTATAGGACTCCCAGGATCTAGGTACTTTGGGCAGATGACTTGTCCTAGCATAAGGTCAGACAGTTGTCCTATGACATTGATGGTTGAAGCATCTCGCTTTCGCCTGCCTGGGTGTTTGAAACACTTTTCCTTAACTAGTTTGTTGTATATTGGCACATCCTTGATGGCTTGGAGAAGTGGTATTTTCACACACAACTGCTTGAGCTCTCCCAGAAGCTCATCCTCCTCTGGGTTGGGTTGTGTGGTGGCTGTTAGTCTCTCAGGAAAGGGTGGAATAGCCTTTGGTATACTTTCCTATTTGTCTTCCTCATCCTCTGGGGGAGGAGGTTGGCGATCCGGAAGAGTCTTTCCAGATCGAAGATTGATCTCCTGGATCTCCACAGCATAGGTAGGGCATGATGTTTCCCCAGTGTATACCTGTTGGGCCTGTCTATTGTTGGGGTTCGGGTTCGGTTGAGCAGGCATTTGAGGTTGCCTTAGAGGAGCAGGAGGTAATGGTTGAGGTTGAACTGGTGGTGGAGGCAAAATGGCGGGAGGACTGTTGTACTGGGGTCTCCACCCCGACTGCGATGCATTCCACTGAGGCTGTGGCTGGGCATGTGAGTGATATGAATGAGTAGTGGGCTGAGTAGGGTACTGAGGTGGATAAGACCATGGAGGAGGCATAGATCAGGAAGGATGAGCAGGGGGACCCCAGGAAGGCATAGGAGTAGATTGGTTGGGGCTGTAATAAGCTTGGGGTGCCCCTTGCATCCCCTGCTGGTAAGGTCTAGGTCCTTGTGCCCCCCTTTGGTTGAGGAAATAAAGAGGTTCAGTGGGGGCTTCTGTCCCTTGGTACATGGCTTTAAGCCCAGGTAAGGTTGGACATTGATTTGTGGGATGGTCCTCCTCACAAACGAAACACACTTCAATCGAATGCAATGGGCATTCGTTCTTAGGGTGTCTCCTTGTACATCTAGGGCAGAAGATAGCCAAGGCCCTCTCAGCTTCTTCCTTCTTCTGCTGGATCCTGAATGTGTCAAGTTGCATGGCAATGGTTTGTCTCACCTCACTCTTGAAATATTCTAATTGATTTGCAAACTCATGTTTGGAGAAAGGAATACCAGCTGAGAGGAGGTTTCCTCTACCTCATTTCTGGGCTGCCCTAGAGTGGTTCCTAAACATAGTCTTGATGTCCTCATAAGGCAGTTGGTAAATATCTCCTCCAGCTAATATGTGAAGGGTATCTAAGAGGTCTTCAGGGACTCCTCGGAGCAGGACCAACTTGAGGGATTCAGGGTCAAGTGTGCACCTGGCCCGTTTATAGCTAAGTTGGAACCTTTCCTCATAATCCTCTAAGGACTCATCATTTCCCATGGTCATCCGAAAGATTTCTCCCTTGGTTTCCTTGGACCTACAGTAGTCCCGGTACTTGGTATTGAAAGCTTGCTGCATCTGAGCCCAAGTGGTGATACTATTCCCAGGTAAGCCCATGAACCAGCGTAATGCTGCATCCTTAAGAGTTGAAGGGAAGAGTTTCAGCTTCTGCTCATCTTCAGTATAGTCATAGGTTCGACAAAGGACATCAAACTCAAACAGGAAGGTATCAGGATCTTCAGTAGTCAGTCCATGGAAGTGAGGTAAAGCGGAGGGGCTAATGTTCTTGATTTTCATGTCTCCATTGGTTTCTCGGATGGGGAAGGCACCTTCTATTCTCTCATCTTCTCTTCTATTGTCAGCCATAGCTTCAGATGGGATGGTCTCTAATTCTTCTTCTGCTATAGGATCTTCGTATATCTCAGGAGGTTCACCTATAGGTTCTTCTGGATCACTGTCACCGAAGAAGAGAGAAGGGTGACTCAGTGATGTGGTGGGGGTGTTGGGTAAGGATTTGCCTGTTTTATCTCGATTCCTACGAGGCATGAAATGGAAAGGCTTTTTTGATTGCTTTTGTTTTTTTTCTTTGGTACCTGCAAAAACTGAAACTGATTGATCTACAACTAACTATCTTGCTGAAATGAAAATGCAGAATTGAAATGAAAGCAGGAAAGAACTAATCTAATTTGCTCAAATGGAATTGCAGGAATGGAAATGCTAGTCTACGCTTGCAGAATTGAAATGCTAATCTACGCTTGCAAAATTGAAATTGCGGAATTGAAATGCTAATCTATGAAAGAAGGAAATGTCTATGCTACTTTTGCAAAATGGAAATGAAATAAACTACTTGGCAGAAGGCGAGAGTAGGAAAATAGAAGAAAAGCAACAATTACTAATACTCTTACGCTCCCCCGGCAACAGCGCAAAAAATATGGTGGGCTCCAGTATTGTAGCAATAATGCTACAACTCCTGGAGCTTCCTTCTCTAATTTTATCAACCCGGTAGTTCGTAACAAACTTGGAAGCGACGGTGTTGTATGCACAAGTACTAGCTCTTGTCGCAGCTGTCACAAGTCCGCTAGGGCTCAAGCCAACTTCTATAGGTTCTCAGAAGAAGCTTTTTAAGTGATGAACGAAAGCTATCTCAAAGGAAATTAACCTACTTTGCAAAAATGAACTGAAAGCCAACAAAACATGGAAACCCTAGTAAACCCTAATCTGACCAGCTTAATCCTTATGATGCAATGGTGGTAATGCAACTTCTAAAAATGATTCCATTACTTCTAGTGAGATGAGATGCATGAGTCTAAACTACTTTCATCTGAAGAGAACATGTTTTTGTATTTTTGCTCAAGTGGTTGGAGTTATTATGACTGTGCTTCTTACTGGGTCTTTGACTGTGCAGGGGTAGTTCAAGGGGAAAAGGTCAGGAGGACTCTGAGAGGTTCCAGGGGATCCCTAACATCATTCCACAGAAGTTCACAACGTTCAAATTCCTGGCAGCCGTGTTTGCAAGCTTCTACAGGATGTCTGCAGGGGATCCTACAGGAAGCTCGGGATTTCTACAGGAAGTCTGCTAACTTCTACAGGATGTTCTGCAATCGGAGTTTTGGGTGATGGAGGAGTGAATGAGCTGTATGGGTGGGTAGGTAGGATGAGAGGGGAGCTTGTGATGGCTTATGGACAGAGAGATGAGATGGAGAGGGGGTGCGTAAAGCTGGTTGGTCGATAGAAGGGTGGAAGCAATGGAAGGCCAAAAAGATAAAACAACGTGGATAATAGAAGAGTTGGTGGGCAAATGATCTAGCTGGGAGGTAAGGAGATGGCTAAGGCACGGCTGAGAAGGATAAGGAAATGATAGAGTGGTGCTGCGCAGTGTAAATGAAACAAATCACCTCTGTCTTGCACAAAACCGAGAATTCATCAACCTATTCTAACTGTTTTATTAAAAACCAAAGAACATCAATGTAAGTTTTAGAGAGAAATCGTGCATGGTGCTGAGACAAAGAGTTATTGCTCAAGATCTAAATGCATGGACACTTCTACCAATGGAAATATTACTTTAAAGCTTGCATGAACATGTAAAACTGCGTTTTTGGTGGTTGGCACGGTCTACACTCCCAATCTCTAAACAGAGGTGGAAGTGAGTGTACAATCAACCTTTTCTTGGAACTCTGATGAATTCTAATCCTCCTACTCTAATCTAAACTGCTGAAAGCACTTTATCCATAAAACTAACCTACTTAACCACATCAAGAAATTCGAATAAGCAAACTGTGTTTTCCAAGTGCATGTAAAGGAAAAGAAATGAAATGCTGAGAGGAAAGACAAGTAACAATACAAAGAAAGGAGGCCTATTGCTCTCAGGTTGGGCCCAAACCTGAGAGCTATAGCTCCTCTAAGAACTCAGAATTGAACTCAAATCTGCCTGCCTTTTATTAAAAGATCATAGTCAAAAGTCTAACAACATGCCAAAAATGGCTTACAAAGAGCAAAACAGCGCTGTAGCTCGTACTTCAGAATCTGCAACAAAGGTTCAAAAAGTCTTTCATCGAAGGCTACAGCCTCAATATTTATACATTATGAGGGCCAAGCTGGCCTCCTAAATTAGTGGGGCTTGGCTGTCCAACTAAAAGTAAACTGTTGTTCCTGTAGAATCCGTTGGCTGCCTTCTAGCTCGGTGGTGATAGCTGTTGGAGCTCGGAGTTGGGGTGGAGATCACGAGGAAGGTTCATTCAAGGCTGTGGACAACCTTCCTACAAACCCGCAATGCCACCTTGGCTGTCTCCTTGCCTCCATCTGCGTGGTTTTGCTCCATTTAATGTCAAAAAGACCTGAAATAAACATGTATTAGCCACATAGGCATAATGACTGCCCTCCTTCCTACAAATAACATGAATATACTAAGAAATGATGCATAAGTGATAAAAAATGAAGCGTTGAGCAAGGTAAGTAGGCCAAATGAGCCCAAAATGTTACCAAAATTTGGGGCTCATCAACATGATCGCCATATTAAGTTGCACACTTTCAAAGTAAACAATTTAGTGTTACTGTATGACAGTAAGTTTGATAAATTCTCGGGAAATTTCAGAATGCATTGGTTGGGACCATACGTTGTTAAGGAGGTCACAGACAGAGGTGTGGTATAGTTGGTGAAACTAAATGGAGAGCCTTTCCCGTGCAAGGTAAATTGCAGTCGATTAATGCCCTACACGAGTGGCCCGACTATCTGACTAGCCGGCAGAAGCACAGTCTCCGTGCTCCAAGTAGTTGGACGAAGGTGCAAGACTATAAACGGATGAAGGGGATGTAGGAACAGGTCTAGGGAAGCAGTTCCGACACTGCGGTCTTGGAACAACTGGTCCAGGAGATTCAGCAGGCAGCCGCTCAAACAAAGTTGGGAGGACTCCGTGCGAAGATCTCCGCACTGACAGAGTGACTCAAGGGCGAGTCAGGATGTTTTTTTTGGGGGCCTGTTGGTTATGGAATCCCCCCAAGGCATGTTTTGGGGCTTAAAGCCCAAGTTTTGACCAAGTCCATTGTAAAGACTACGCGATTTGTGGGCGAGGAGCATGAAGTCATAATAGAGTCACAAGGTTGTTTGCCCTTGCTTTTGTAATGTAATGCTGGCTTGAAAGATCCACCCATGGTCTGCAGACCATGGGATTGTATAAATAGAGCGAGGCTCTAAGTGTAGAAGAGATTTAATCCAGAAATAGAATAGAGGCATGAGGAGTCTAAGAGATTGAGTCGAAGTGTAAAGTGTGTCTTTGGGTCATAGAGTAGGAGAAGGCTCTACAGCTAAGTGGGCAAAGGCCTAGTAGTTCGTAGCTGAGTTCGCAGACCCTTGCAACTAAGTGCGTAGAGAAGGTCGAGTCTGAAACCATTGGAAGCATTAATAAAGAGAATTTTCATCATATTTATGTGTATCTTTTCCTGTTTAAAGTATTACTGGTTATAAATTTCAAGTGTACTATTTATTTGCCGCGCGAACTCATATGAATGTGCTGTAGAAATAAATATAATGTAAGGCATCCATTTATGCAAATATAACTAACTGGTGTAGGAAGATAAGTAAGATCGCAGGTGAAACTTAGGGAAATAGTGCAGAGCGTCGCTCCCATAGCGCGGAAGCCCCACAACCCTTGGTTAGGATTGCGCAAAGGCAAGTATATCACGGCGCGAAGGACAGGGGAGTGTGCGAAGTAACCTGCATGCAGGGACTAGCAGTTGGACCAAGTCAACCCCTCAGACATCTCAGGGGTGTGGAAACCTGGTTCCAACACCCCCCCATACTACTTTGGGTGAGACCTCAGTTCACGCTCTGTAGACTGTTGCCGAAAGGGTCAGTAGTACAGGGATTTGTTTAGCTAATTAACTCTGAACCTGGGTCAGGCCCCAACAACCCAACAGGAAGGTTCAAAAGAAGATGAAGGTGGATCTGTAGTCAAACTTGGGGGAATGCTTGAAGGAAGGAGAGGCGGACCCTATGGTGGAGGATAAAACTTTGGAGGTTCCATCGAACTCTAGCATGTTGGAAGCAAGGTCGTTTTCACATGATATGATCGTTGGTGAAGGGTTTTCTCCTAATGCCATTGGTGGGATGTCTACTCTTGTCTCTTATCCTCTAGGTTCCCTCTCTTCCCTTCGTATTTTTTCTTCTCTTGCAACATCTTTTTTGAGTTTGGGATATGATTGAGATATTGTATCTAGGGGTTTGGGGCCTACTGTGGGACATCACGTTTTTAGTGTTTTTTCTTCCCAAGTCAATTTTCTTATTCTCCCCTTGTCGATGACCCTTTCCTCCCTAAAAGCCTCTATATCTTATGTATTCTCCAGTTTCTCTGTGGATCATCATGTAGGAGAGATCCTTTATAATTTACGATCTAGAAACATTTTCCCCTCTTCTAAAGGTCAACCTGGTGGCTTATGACAAATCATGCTCTCCTCTCATAGCTCCAAGTATTTTGGGAGGAAATCGATCTTGTCTAAATCCAAAGAAAAATCCAAAGAAGAGATGTTTGTAAGTAGACAATTATCCATTACTGGGGAGTTTAAATCTTTGAATGCCTAGGGTCTGGTTTCCTAATGAAATTTTTATCCTTCAATTATAGAGGATTGACAATTTCCTCAAAAAAAAATTGCACTCAAGTGGCTGGTGAAGGTCGAGGGACTGAATATTATCATTCTCTAGGAAACCCTAGGAGATGGGGAGGTTGT
The DNA here is from genome assembly GCA_031772625.1 of Pinus tabuliformis. NCBI lineage: Eukaryota > Viridiplantae > Streptophyta > Pinopsida > Pinales > Pinaceae > Pinus > Pinus tabuliformis. Next base: position 716,907,798 of record CM062808.1, read on the forward strand.
CTCTAAAACATCGAAATTTTTGTTGGGAGGTTAGTGTTTTATTGCCTCAGATTCCCATGGTCTCTTTGGGTGTCTTGTTGTTGATTGGGATATTCTCAAAGTTCTTGTCAAAATTCCTGAAGTATAAATTTGGGTTTGAGCTTACGATTTTATCTTTGGAGTTGGGGGCTTCACTCATGTGCATTAATCTTTAGGGGCCTTGTGAAGGTCATGTGGATTTCCAGAACAATCTTTTTGGGTTGAAGATGATGGATGTCAAGAATCTAATTATTGGAGGGAATTTAAATTTCTCCTTTGGTGTTGTTGAGTCTTGGGGACCTAGGGCTAGAGCTGATAACCTCTCTGATTATTTTATCAGTATTCTTGTTTGAAAAAAATGTTGGATGAAGAGCCTATAAATATTAAACCTTCATGGAGAAACCATTATGTTGGGTAGGTCCATATTGTTGAAATATGTAACTAGGTTTGGTCTTCATATGTACTCTTGATTCTTGTATATTGTAAAATGAAAAAGAAAAAATATTATTATTATTTTTTGTAACATGGGTTTCATGGTCAAGATCAATTTGTCTTAGGTCAAAGCACCCATTGATTGCTTTTAGGTTTTTTTCATTGAGTCAAGAAGTGAAAGAGCCATTTTCATATGTAAAAGACCCCATTGGGAATATTGTAACATGTCAAAAGAATTATTTTTTAGTCAAAAGTGTCAAAATACCCCTCTAAGGCCAAGTCAGCCTGGAAGTGGAGAAGTCAGCCTAATTAGAGCAGTTTAAACTCCTAGAAGGGCTATAAATAAGAGACATTTCGACCTCATTTTCTCACTCACTCACTCATTAATCAAGCGAAGGACAAGAAGAAGAAGGAAAGTGATTGACAAGAAGGAAGAAGGAAGACAAATTTGTGGGTTTTTGTATTCTCTCTCTCTCTCTCTCTCTCTCTCTCTCTCTCTCACGTGCAAAGGAAGGCTAGGGTTTCTATAGTATCAAACCAGAAGTTTTCAAGTTGCAAAGGAAGGGTCAAAATTTGTAGAAGATAAGTTAACTTGTTCTCCTACAAGTCCCAAAAGAAGAAGAAACCCAAGTGAAGGAAGGAGGAAGCCTTAGAAGCCCTAAATTCTCCCACACGTGAAAAAGTTGTAGCTGTTGTAGGGGCCAAAAAATTCAGGCCTGTAGTGAGGGCCAAAAATCTAAACTTGGGGGTTGAAGTTCTGCAATTGGAAGAGATTTGACTTTGTTTAACTTGGTGAGAAGAAACACATCCTCTAGAAGCTTTGACTTGGTCTTGGAAGGAATCTTGGTCTATAGGTCTTGGAATTCATTATTTGAATAATCTATAAGATGAAAAGAGATTTTGTGATTTTTCCTCTCTAGAAGAGGTTTTGGCCCTGACTAACAGCCTACATCTTGTGTCCTTGTGTACTATTGATCTTCATGTTTTGTTAGTTGTTTGATGATAAGAGCAACATAACAATAAGAGAAGAAGAAGCTAGTAATATAGAAAAGTAAAATAACATCACAAGCAGTTATCAAGTCTAAGATAAATCACTTCAATTTTATCCCTATTGATTTCTCAACACGAATTAAAAACAGATTGACAATTTTTAGTGGCAAAGGTGTTCGTGGAGCATCTTAATGATATTCATCAGTGGGTTAGGTTTGGGGGAGATTCTGATCACTTTCCTATTTTGATGGAGATTAAAAATCATGGCCCCAAGCTTAGTAGTATGTTTAAACTAAATTCCTCATGGATAAAGGATGAAGAGTTTGCAAAACTGTTCAAGGAAGGTTAGATCCCTTATGTACCAAATTATGGTTTTTCAGTTATCCAACAATTTGAAGAAAACCTCAAATGGGTCAAGATTTTGGCCGTGGTTTGGGTTAAAGAGAAACATAAAAGAGAGGAGGAGGAGCTATCTTATATTCAAAGGGAGATTCTTGTTGCCTCTGATTCTATGGAAGGGTGTTTTTCGAATGTGAAATCTAGAGATACATTGGTTCTTCTAGAGTCTCGCGAGAAGTCCATCCTTGAGGCACAAGAAGCTACATGCAGGTTAAAAAGTAGAGCCATATGGCTTGAAGGAGGGGATGAGAACACAAAACTTTTCCAAGCATGCGCTAAAGAAATGAACATGTGTAATATAATATGGAATCTTGAAGATGAGGAAGGTAGGGAGTTTCAAATTTTGAAGGTCTAGCTTATCTAGGTCGAGCACATTTCTAGGAATTATTTAAAGAGATTGAAAAGGCTAATATCGTCAAAGTAATCAGGGTTTCCAAATTATTCCGAAGGTTTGTGAATGATTAGGATCATAGAGCTTTGATGTTGGAGGTCTCTGAAGAGGAATTGAAGGTTGTTCTTGTCAATTTTCAGACAAAAGTCTTGGTACTGGAAAGTGGGGGATATAATTTTGCGAAGGGTTATGTGAGATTATTGGCTTGGATTTGTTTGAAGTTGTAAATGAATAAAAAATGGAAAGTAGAGTCTTGATGGCTTTCAACACTGCCTTCATTTCCCTTATCCCCAAAGTGGACAAGCCTATTACCTTTGAGGACTTTCATCCTTTTTCACTTTGTAACTGTATCTATAAGGCCATCTCAAAAGTTATTGCTAGAAGACTAATGCCTATTTTTTCCAACTCTATTTCAAAAGAACAATTGGTTTTCTTGAAGGTAGATTGATCCATAAAGTTATTGGGGTGGCCTAAGAAGGGCTCCATAGCATCAAAACTCTCATATTAAAAGGAGTTGCAATAAAAATGATCTTTCAAAATCCTATGATTAGGTGATTTGGATGTATATCAAACTCCTAATAACTCACCTAGGTTTTGGGATAGATTTTATAAACTGGGTGATGGTTTGCATTTAATCGGTCTCTTTTGCTATTTTAATAAACAAGTTAGCCTCTCCTTTTTTCCATGCTCAGAGAGGTCTGAGAAAAGGTTACCCCCTATCTCCTTTATTTTTCCTATTGGTAGTTGAAGGTGTCAATCATTTCTTGGTTGATGCTAAGCATGGAGTTGACTTCCATGGTGATGTTATTGCTAATACCCTAGAAGTTACTCATTTTTTGTTTGTTGATGATATCCTAATTTTTTGTAATGGTTCTTGTAGAGATGTTGCTAAATTATCTAAGATTATAGACCTATTTGGAAAAGATACAGAGATGGTGGTTATTGATAGGAAATCTTTTATCACTGCTCAAAACATGGTAGGTTATGAAATGCAAAATCTCAAGATTCCTTTCCCTTTTCCCATATTAGAGTTGGAGGAAGGTTTACAATATTTGGGTTTTCACTTGAAATCTAACTGCTACAAGAAGGAAGATTAGTCATGGTTTATCAAAAAGATAGAGAAAATATTAAAAGAGTGTAGTTTAAGGTTATTGTTGAGGGAAGGAGGCTATTGCTGGTCAAATATTTTCTAGAATCCATTCTTGTGTTCTAGATGTTAGTGCCTTGGATCCCTTAGGAAGTACGAGAAATAGGTAGAAGAATCTATTTCAATTTTTGTGGGTTGGAAATAAAGAATTCTTTGTTCTCCCTTGGGTAAAATGGGAACATATTTTTGTGCCAAAAATGCTTGGTAAATGGGGTCTCAAAAGTATTTTTATGTTCTCAAAATCCCTAGCGACAAAATGTGGATGGATATTTTTGACCACTCACAGCTTGTGGACTCAGGTAGTATATCAGAAGAATGTTCACCCCTTTTATATGGAAGATTGGATAAGACTGAGGGATACTCCACATGTTAATATTTCAATGATTTGGTGTGATGTTCTTAATGCCTTTGACCTTATTGCTTCAGGTTTGGTCTGGAAGGTCAAAAATGGATTAAAGGTGAGATTGGGAAATAGATCTACCTCATGAGCTCATTGATAAACTTAGAAATAGATGTATCTCAATACTAATCCATATTGATAACCCAACTCAGACTTCTCTTATCCATAAAGTTTGGTTATCTGTTGAAGCGTTGTAGATTGATAAGGAATTCCACGATATTTGGAATGGTTATCTTGGCACCCTTGTTGTTACTCACATTAGACTTTCACAGGAAGATGATGAGCTAATTTGGGCTCACTCTACAATGGGCATATATACCCCCAAGCTAGGGTATATTCACATGAATGTGGCTAGAACAGAGGCAGTGGAGGAATGGTGGTGGAGAGGAGTTTGGAAGATAAAGTTCTCGGAAATATCTCTCCTCTTCATGTGGTGTATCCTAGCTAAAACATTCCTATTTGGGATTTGTTGTTGTCATATGATTGGCCATTCGTGGTGTTCCTTATGTAAGTGGAACGGTGAATCCATAGAGCATCGTTTTGTTGATTGTCCTTTTTTTTAGGTTTGGTATGTGTGCAATCATGTATTTGGCTACGGATGTGTATGGCAAGGAACTTGTTTTGAGGACAAGTGGCAGATTTGGGTACAAAACATGAATACAAAACCTTATAGTGCTCTACCATTTCTTATCTTTTGGGGTTTATGGTTACAAGGAATAAAGAAAATTTTCAAAACATGTCTTCCTTTCCAGATTGGGCGGCAGCTGAATTTATGGTTGTCCTATCGCATTTTCCTTAGTCCCTTGCTTTACCCAGGAACAAACGTGCTATCCTGGAGGAACCTGACAAAATGTGCCTGTGGGGTTACTTTGATGGGGGTAAGCAGGGGGAGGCCTCACGAGCAGTGGTGGTTTCATCCTATATTTATTTGAACAACATTGCTTCAAAGTTAGCATGGGTCCTGGGAGGGGAACAAACAATCTAGCAGAATTGTTATCTTGTCGTTCTTTATTGGCTTTTGGTTGTGAAAAGGGATGTGATCAGCTACACGTTTTTGGTGACTCTTTGTTTTTTATTACTTGGGTTAATGAGATTCAACAATGTCACGATTTACACCTTTCACACATTCTAGAGGTTTTGTTGAGGATCAAGTTTACTTATGCATTTTTTTTCTTGCACTCACATTTACATGGAGCATAATAGGGAAGCATACATGATTTCTAAGGAAGGCCTTCAACTTGATTGGGGTTTTTGGACCATTGAGGAGTTTCTAAATGGTGAACATTTTTGTTTCTTCCATTGTCCATACATGGATGGACATTTTTCTGAGATATACTCCCTAGTTCTTTACACTGTTTTTTTACTTTTCATATAATAAGATTATGTATGATTTATATAGAGAATTATTATCAGAAATCTCATAAAATGATATCTCATTTTATTATTTTGATAAATTGTAAATGGGCTTATCTCCCTCTCTTATTACTAAACTATTTGCCTAACCCTTATAGTTCAAAAATTATTATGCTCAACAAAATATATATATATAACCACTTGAAAGGATCTAAATAAAACCTTCATAAATACACATTTAGATAAGTATACAGTATATATATACACTTATGAAAATTTTATTTAATAATAAATTTTAAAATTATACTTTAAAAACAAACATTACATGTGTAACATATAACAAGTTTTATCATCACAACCATCTATAACAAGTTTATCTATTTATAAATTAAACAATGGTTGATATATACACAAATTCATACGATATATATTTTAATTCAATGGTGGATTATATTTATAATATTAATATAATTAGTTTATTTATATAAATTAAATGATTGATAAATTTAAATAATTTAAGATATTGATGTGAGTAAGAAAGATAATTATAATAATAAGAATTTAAATTTTCAAGTTGGAAATTAATTACAAAATTAAATATTGTTGTAATCATAATTTTTTATTTATACAAACAAACAAGTAAACAAAAAATTATTTTTTTAATTAAATTTTGAATATACATAATAATTTTAACAAAAACATACCTTATTTTTAATATTAACATATCTAATATAATAATATAGAATCGCATTTAATATAGCTAGCATAACCACATTAAAAATAATAATGTGGTTGATATAGCCAAAGGCTTAATATGTATTTACTATTGAAAAACATATAACAAAAAAGAAAAACTATTACAAGAAAAATATTATTATTACAAAAAAAAAAAGTCTTAACAATGCACCATAATTCCAAGTGAATATTAAAATAATATACTAATGCATTCAAGATTTTAATAATTTTGAAATATCAAATACACAATTATAAAAATTATAAAAACTCATACCTCTAATATCACTAAATTCTAACTACTCAAATAAAATAAAATAAAAGGTAAAATCCCTCCAACTTAGAGGAAAAAGTAGCATTTTTGTAACTCTCTTTAGCACGAGTCTCTTTAGCATGAGTGTACAAAATATTATAAACTTTTTTTATCCATATTTTTTACCACTATAATAATTAATAACCGCATATTAATATTATTTATCCATATTCTTCAAAATCATAATTACTAGCAATTGCCTCTAAAGATACACAAAAGGTATGAAAAATTTGGGAAGATCGTCTTTGATTTAAGATTTCCAACTATAGGAATTCATGACTTGTGTTTTTCTATCATGTTAGATTTAAAGTGAAATCTATTTTTAAGCAATCTTGACAATGAAGTGATTTGCAGAAGGTTGTTTTTACTTGTGGCATAAACTCCATGTTTATTAAAATTGGTGTTATTTCTATTTTTGGTCATGATATATGGTTTATGCCTAGCCTAAAATACATTAAGTTTTTGGGAGGCTTTCCACATCTTCAAACTTGTTCTTTTTTATTAGTTTGACATCATGTTAAATCACCAAAATTTTGGAAAGATGTCTTCTCTCACAACATTTCTTCTCATTTCAATATGATATTTATAAAGAGTCTATCAAATTTGAAAATAAATAAATAACTCTTTTAAAAATTTAAATATTAAAAAAAAACCAAACAAACAAACTTAGAATAGAGTTTAAGAAAAGATAGTGTAAAATAACAAAATTAAGCTCCCTATTTTCTATGATAAATAAATTTATATTTAACCTTTTTATATAAATTTAGAATATAATAACTAATTCCATTTTTGTGAATTCCAGTATCAAGCCCTATACTTGTTAAACATGATTTATTTATTTTTAAGCACTCAGAAACCAGAATAGTGTAAGGCTCCCCCGAATTTGCCCAAGTGACATAAATTGTGGCCCTATATATTGCAACTTTCATCATCATATTTTGATCTTATGTCAATTTATTAGTTTTAAAAGTAAGTTGATTGTTTTAGTTTTAAAAATGGGTCGATCTCTTTTTTTTTTTTTCAAGAAAAAGGTATATTGGGAAAAGCATAAAGATGAAGGAGTTGTGGGGCATGAATCTTGCTTCCCATAGAATTTGGTGGCGATAAAAGTGCAATTTTTAGACATCAATTTTTTTAAATTTATTAAAATTCAATGCAACCCAAAGCATTTAACGGTTGATAAACATTCAGATGAAACATTTTTTTAGCATATTCCTTTTAGAATCAATCTAAGCAGTCAATTAGAAAAACAAAAAAAACCAACTCTCATCCACATAAAGTTGAAAAAACCTTTGACTAATTATTTAAATATAACATAGTAACTTGTATTTTATTTCAAAAATAGATTACACCTATACACATGATGGATTATATATTAACTTAGAAGTGGATTATACCTTTGAATTCTGGTTATTACTATTTTTCTTTGAGAGGGACAGATAATCCATTATGTACAACTTATAATCATCTCTTACTTCACTTGGACAAATAATTTTTTGTGAAGAGTATAATGGATGAGCCCAGTGCTAGTTTAAGAGGGTTGTGTTATTATGTGGTGTTGTTTAACACAACTGTGTTATTATGTGGTGTTATTCTCGCATAAATTGTTTAACAATATTGTGTTTAGCCACATCTTTTAACATTTTTAGACATGGTCAAGATGTAGAGTTTGTTTTGGTTTTTAATTATTTATCTATTTTATAATTTATTTATTTTTTTATTAAGATTGGACACGTTTATATTACGGTATAAAAAATAAAAACAAATTACATTATATATGGATTTGTTTGTTTTTTTATTGGGGAGACCAAAGCTATAACAAAGAAGCAAATTTTTTAGATTGCCCTCATTATGTCTGATTTGTAGTTCCTGAGAGTTTAAACTAGAGACCAAGATAAATATGGACAAATTACATGTATTAAAAGAAAAAAATACATATTTAACAAGTCATAGAACAAAATTGAGTTGAGTGAGTTGTTATGTTATTGGGTTCTGAGCTTGAGTTGGAGAGGGAGAGTCCTCGCCTATCGCTGACTAAGGGGGAGTGGTACCAAAAATTTGCTTGTAAATTTGAATGAGTTTGTCATCCGTATTGTCTAGTTTCTTCTCAATGTTGTCTATTCTTTCCATGATTTATATCATGTAAATGAGGAGCTTTGGTTGGGTGTCAGCCTTGTTGGTAAGGACTTGGCCCATGCGTTTCTTGACATGCCAATATATGGTTATTGTTTGCATGTAGGAAGAAGTCCTTGCTTTGGTGGAATTCCCTATGCCGGGTATCTAGTCCTTGGTTTCTCTCTCAACATGATGATCTGGAATGAATCTTCTTGATTGATGAACCTACCCTTTAATGATAGCAATAGTTCATTGCACAACTTCCAGAATGATATTCCAGTGGCAGTTCATCACATCTCTGGTAGAGGCCTATGCTTGGGTGGCATGTAGAGAAGGGAAAAGACTAAGCTTTACCCTCTGATGAGTCGCAAGAGGGATGCAAGTGCGATGACGAAGCATGGCTAAGAAAAAGGCAAGGGAGGCATTGAGATAATGGAAATTCATAAGAGGGAAGAATAAATGGTTGGAAGAATGCAACTAGTGGGGAGCAGACTGCTCAAGTCGATAGTAGGGGGAGATAATTAAAACTGTAAGGACGCTGAAGAAAGGAAATCTGCAACAAAAATAGAGCTAAGAAAGGGACGAAGAATCAAGATCCAAAATTCCAGACTAGAGAGAGAAGAAAGATCATGAAAAGAAGCCAATCCTGGAATGAATTGTAGGGGTATGAATTAGAAACTATAACCTAAGTGGTAGATCTCCTTGCATGAGGGAGATGCAGATGATTACTAAGAGTCGAGATCTTGGAGGATTGATTGCAAGCATGAATTCTAGGGATTACATAGCACTTGTGGTTTGGATACTTTAGCGATGCATGCTGAAATTTGGTGGCTTGTGCAATAGAATACAATTTCTTGATCTAATAATTACTTCCTAATGATTTTTAAATAGTATTTTTCGTGCCACTAATATCATTGAATAATTGCACACAAAAAATATCAACTGTATATGTAGCGGAAATAATAAAGATAATAAAAAGACAACCATGCATAAGACACAATAATTTTACTTGGGAAACCCAACGTTGGGAGAAAACCTAGAAATCTTTTCTTGAGGAGAAATTGTCATTTCAATGAGGTTTACAAATCATAAATTTGTCTAGAAATTTGTGCCAACATTACAAGTCAAATCACTAGTCAAACTTGGTCAAACAAATGTTGTTCAACACTGGTCAAACCAATCAATAATCAACTCAATTAACATTGGTCAAACTACATTCTACAGTCAAACTCGCACATGTGCCCTATGATCAAACTCTATAATCGAAACTCACACATGTGGCTAGTCAAACTATGGTCAAATGCAGTCGTACAAAATTCGTTCAATAATGTTCAAAATCTGCAGTCAACACTAGTCAAAACCATCACATGTGTAACAAAATAGACTGGTCATACTCGGTCAAATCCTCACATGTCTAGCCTCCAACCTCCAAGAGAGAGATATAAAATGATAGATAACATATTTCTCCTTGGTCGAATTTCTCCTCCATTAGAAAAGATTAAATGAGCTTGCAATGTTGATGAGTGTCTCCTCACATGCTCATTTATTTATATAAAGATGTAATGTTGAGTGGACACCCATTAAGAAGCCTCTTATGACAAGAAACCCTTTCACTTAATGAGTCTACATTACAACTCAACATTATATTAGAATTGTTTATTCCATTGGTAGGTGAAAACCCCCATTAAATAAACAAATCAACCTTGCTCTATAAAAAATAGATTACTCCATCCCGTAGCAAGCAATGTGAGTACAACAAGCCAATCTCCCCATGCAAAACACTAGGGCTAATGGGAGAAAGATTGCCCCGGTATATTAACCCCTAGCCAAATTAGCATGACCTCATGGGTGAATGTATCATTCCCCCCTAGTCAAATCAACATTACCCCATGCTACAAACTACCAAAACATCAGCACTCCCTCTTAGTAAGGGAGACATTTTTCATTGCACCAAGTTTGTCTTTGAATGATCTGAAATCACCCCTAGATGACCTTAGGAAATTAATGAAGGTATTACAGACTCATGTGTTGGTGTGTGTGTATATGTTATCTTATGCAACGGATCGATAAGATTGTGAAATACACAGACACTTGAAATAGTAAGAGATCACAGTAAGCAAACATAAACACAATAAAATTTAATAAGGAGTTCACCCAATCCTCCTGGGCTACATCTCTTGATCCAGCGTTCAGTGGTGGCCTTTTTATTATGTTTTTAAAGTAGAGTCTTACAATAAGGAGCTCAATCTGAGTCTCACTTGACAGAGGATGATTAGTAGGATGGCACTTGGAATTCCCAAGTCCTTAGAGTTCCCAGACTCCCCTTACCGAATTTCAACCTCAATTGGTCTCTGTCTGCTCAATGCTGCCCTTACTTTGATGGTCAACTCGGCTTCTCTGTCCTTTGCAACTTTGCCTCTCTTTCTGTGTCTCTCGGCCTTCAGCTTCTTCACTACTTCTCTGCCTCACTATCTGTCCCGTCTCTGTCAACTCGTGGCTTTAAAGCTAGTTTATTCCTTCGACTGTTCGTTTCGGCTTCCCGGCTCCTTGGATCGCCCACCTCTGTCCGCTAGGACTCCTCTTCCCTGCATCATCATTTTTGTGTAATGCTTCGCAGAGAGGTGGCCACCTGTCTCCTTGCGAACTGAGTGTCAGTTCTTCCTGAACGATCATTTTTTCCGTTATTTCCCAGATGCCTGTGAAATGGATCCTTCTGTCGATTCATTGGTCAAATCAGACTTCAAATCTTATGCATCATAGTTTATTTCTCCCTTGGGTCTGGTCATCCATTGGGTTGAACCTACGCCATTGATCTGGAGCCCCCAGATCCCACGGTCTTCACTTATATCGCGCGGTTGAGTTGCTCGACCGTTAATCCATGATGTAAATGGTTTCTCTCTCCCCCCGCCGGACACACGTCACTCGGTGTATGAAATCACTGGGTCCTCGGCCAAATCTGCTTACCACCTGAAATGCCTCCGATATTCCGTCGATTTTGAGCGCAGGACCTGCCTTGTCGGTTTTAGCGCTTTCCCATGGTTTTCTGGTTTCCCTTATAACTGAGCGCTCAAGGTCTTTCCTTCTCAAGGGGTTTTTCCCAGCGATACGTGATTAGTGCTAATCGCGTATCAGAAACAACCTCCATTTCATGATCTAAACTTCCCAATTGCCATTTCTGCGCCATGCGTAGTCTCCATGGGCCAACGGTCAGCGCACTTCGACCGAAGGTCCTCATTGCTCCGTGCTAGCTACAAATTGCCATTATTCAGAGGTTATTTTTGATAGCTATAAAATTTCCTGAAGTCTGTCATTCATTCTTAACAATCATGGAATTGTTTGAGGATCTAATTCGGATCACGGCCTTCCCATTGAAAAAGCTTTTGGACCACCAAAATTTGGTTTTCAAGCATCGACTAAGTGAGGATACAACTTTCTCACTTGTCCAATCTCTATCAATTTTGCACTGCTTGGCTTTGAACCCTTGAGCCCAATTCTGAGGTACTCAACATCTCCCATGCACGTCGTTCTCACCTTCCTGTCCAAAACTGTGTCTTCCTGCAATTCATTAAGATATTCAGGTAACAGGTCATCAATAGAAGGCAATTGACTCTACTCTTCAGGATCTTCAATTAACGAAGGTTCAAATAGTCTCAAGTTGTCTGCATTGACGACTGAGTAAATGTGCATATAAGCTAGCAAATCAAGGCAAAAATCATTCTCACTAGTTTTCTCAAGGATCCTGAAAGGTCCATACCTTATTGGTTTTAGCTTTTTACCTTCACCTTGCATCCTGTCCTTGCTGATATACAGCCAAACTTGATCACCAACTTGAAAAATATGCTCCATCCGATGCTTTTCATGCCTTGCGTTGTATTTGGCCTGGCTCTTTTCTAGATGTTCCTGTACTGCCTGATGGATCCCTTGAATTTGTTCAATGAACCTAGTTGCCTTGTCCACATCGATGTGTCCCTCAACTATTGTGTCCTTACCAAAGACAAAATCTAAGGGAGACCTTGGTGTGAAACCAAAACAAGTCTCAAAAGGAGATCTCTGTGTGGAAGAATGTTTGGCTCGGTTGTAAGCATGTTGCACATAACCCAAATGTTCATCCCAAATTTTGGGATGTTTGCTGCAATATCCCCTGAGAAATTGGATCACTGTCTTGTTGACTACTTCTGTCTGGCCATTGGTTTGTGGATGGAAAGTTGTGCTTTTCTTCAGTTTGGTGTCCACCAGTTCCCACAGACTTGACCAAAACTTCCCCACAAATCTGGTGTCTCAATCAGATGTAATGGAAGTGGGTAATCCAAAATGAACCCATACATGTTGAAAGAACAGTTTTGCAGTTTGTTCAACTGTAATCTGTTTATTACAAGGTATCAGGATACACATTTTGATGAACCTATCCACAAAAACATATATATAATCATGACCCTTCCTAGATTTAGGTAGTGCTCCAACAAAGTCCATGGAAACATTTTCCCAAGGATGAGAAGGAACTGGCAATGGAGTGTACAAACCTGGTTTCCTATTGTTGGGCTTGCTTTTAGCACACATAGTACACCCTCTTACATATCTAGAAACTGTCTCATTCATTTTTGGCCAATAACAAAATCTTTGTAGCTGTGCAACTGTTTTGTTTACCCCAAAGTGACCTGATATTAGAGAAGTGTGTGCTTCTCGAATTATCTTTACTCTTTCAGTTTTTGGAATGCATAGCTTCCCACAATGATATAGTTGGTCCTTAATATGATAATCCAATTCTTCTACTTGTTTGCCTTGACTTAAAGTTTCATATACATCTTTAAAGCCTATATCTTGAGCATATTGTTTAATGTATCTTTCATGTAATACAGAATTATGCTTGAGTATAGTAGATGCATTTATAATGGGTCTAGATAACATATCTGCAACTTCATTATGTATGCCCTTTTTATATCTGATGACTAAATGAAACTGCTATAGGAACCCCATCCACTTGTAGTGTCTTGATTGCTGCAACTTAGTTTGGGAGTGTAGATATTGAAGTGGTTGATGATCAGCATGGATAATTGTTTCTTTGCCCATTAAGTAATGTTTCCACTTTTTCACACTCTGTACTAATGCATATAATTCTTTATCATATGTGGGATAGTTAACTACTGTAGAATTAAATGTCTCAGAATGATAACATATGGGTTTACTGCGCTGTATCAACACTGCTCCCATGGCATAGTCACCGACATCTGTTTGGATCTCAAACGGTCTTTGAAGATCTGACAGTGCTAGTACTGGTGTTGTACTAATCTTTTCTTTCAAGGTGTCGAAGGCTTTCTTCTGTTTGCCTCCCCACTGAAACACCTTGGTTAATCCTGTTAAAGCATGTAAGGGAGCTACAATTAAGGGTTTAGGCCAATTTACAATGATTTCCACCTTAGAGGGATCTATCTTCAATTCACCACCCCCTACTATATGTCCCTAATAATTCAAAGATGTTTTGCCAAATTCACATTTTGAGAGTTTAACATAAAGTTTTTCTCTTTTCAAAACATCTAGTGTCTGCTTAACATGCTTTAAATGTTCTTCCCATGTTTTTCTAAATATAAGAATGTCATCCAGATATACAATAACAAAATAATTAAGAAAAGGTCTAAGCACATCATTCATTATTCTCATGAAAGTAGCAGGAGCATTAATTAAGCCAAAAGGCATAACTAGCCACTCATACAATCCCTGCTTTGTTTTGAAAGCAGTCTTCCATTCATCTTGTTCTACAACTCTGACCTGATGATATCCACTATGCAAGTCTAACTTGGAAAAATAAGCAGCTTCCTTTAACTGATCTAATAGATCATCTATGAAAGGAAGGGGATAACGATTTTTTATTGTTATTTTATTCAGTGCTCGGTAATCAATGCACATTCTCCACGAGCCATCTTTCTTCCTCACCAAAATGATTGGTGACCCACATGATGATGTGCTAGGTCTAATGAACCCCTTCTCAAGCAACTCTTGCACCTACTTCTTTATTTCTGCATTCTCTAAAGTGGACAACCTGTACATCTCAATGTTAGGCAATGGAGCATCTTGCTGCAAATTAATATCATGCACTATTTCCTTTTTGGGTAGCAGACCTTTAGGTTATTGAAACAAGATATCATACTCTAAAACAACTTTTTCTAAATCAGCTTGTTGTTTAACATCATAGCCCTCAAATACATTGGTTTTATCAGGTTTCTTTTCCTTTATAACCATCAATAGAAATTGTTTGCATGAATTTACAATTCGTTTCATCTGCCCTAAGTTTATGAGAGTATAATTATTCTTGAGCTTATGAGCTCTTACAAAGTATTTGATTCCATCTTTAACGAGTAGATACTTGTTCTCAGCTCTATAGAAAATAGCTTTTATGTCATACAAGTAAGGACTCCCTAAAACAATTCCACATATATCCAAAGGAATTATATCTAACTCAACCTCATCTACAAATGTTGACCCAAAAGAAAACTTGAGTTTGCTTTGTCTAGTCACTTATAGTTGTGCTTTATCACTTAACCAACCTAATGGGTATGGTTTCTTGTGAGGTGTAGTTAGTAATCCCAACTTCTTTACAATTGCTTCAGAAATTAAATTTACTTGTGAGCCACTATCAAACAAAGTATCAATCTTTTGATGTTTGGAAATAACTCGAATATGGAAAAGCTCATGTCTTTTTCTCTCATTTTCTTCGTCAATAGTAGATTGTGCAGAATTACTAGTAGATGCTTCAGAATTCTTACCTTTTATACCTATGGTTGCAATGGTTGTTTCATCTCCTGAGTCCGACCCCAAATCTTTTTGAATAGCTACAACGGTCTTCTTCTTCTTGCCCTCGAACTTCTTAGGTCTCAGCTCCGGATGCAGAATCCAACAGTGCTCATCATCATGCTCGTCCTTCTTACAATGAGTGCATGAAGACTTGCTTTTCTGTGCAGTGTTGGCCTTCCTCTCTTTCCATTTCTATTTTTTTTTCTCCTTATTCTTGCTTGCAATGGGCTTGGATGATCGTCCAACTTCTGGGTTCCCATTCTTTCCTCTAGCTTCTAGATGCGTATCTTGAACAGATACCTCATCTATACTAGTGGCATTAAACATGAGGATAGTGTGCCTCATGTAGCTGTGTAGACCACCGATGTACTTCAATAGAGTCTCAGGTGAGTCTAATGAGATTCCTAGAATCAAATCTCTCTTCCTAAATTCTTGGGTGTAACCTTGTACACTTTGCCCTTTCAATTGGCGAAGAGTTTGCCAGCTCATCATGGCTTGTTGCATGTAGGCCAATGGATAGAACTATTTTTTGATTGCAGAAACAAATTCACTCTAGACAGAAAGAGTCTTACCATGTCTCTTCATATCATCTTGGGTCCTGCCTTCCCACCAAACCAAGGTAGTGCCCCCAAGGCGTAGGCTGGCGAGCTAAATCTTTCTCTTGTCTGAGTCGATACTCTACACTCTGCAATAAACATCAATTTGTCTGATCCAATTTTCCAGCTTTTCTGCATTCAACTCTCCATCATATATTGGTAAATCAAATTTAACATCAATTTTAATCAAATATGTCTTCTTTTTATGTTCAGAGCTATTAGGAGGTGTGACAAAGTTTTCTTCTTTCCGTTTGCCTTTTGAGTGGTCATCGAGGAGAGACTCTTCTTCTCCTCTATCTTTTTTGGAGCTTGATGATTCCTCATTTTCATGTTTTCTAAAGTCCTTATACATTTATTCTACCATGGATCTCATGGCCAGGAAAATATCTATAAATTGAGGGTTTGGGCTCATGGAACCTTCCTTCGACATTGTCTTTTGAGGGTAGACTCTTCCAATTTCAGGATTAGTTTCAACCAACTCTCATTCTCCTAATTTGAGCTTTGATATAGTTAGAATTCAACAGCTAAATCCAACACAAGCTTGTCTAACCTTAACAACCTATAGCTCTAATACCGCTTGATCTGAAATCACCCCTAGGTGACCTCAAGAAATTAATGAAGGTATTACAGACTCATGTGTTGGTGTGTGTGTCTATGTTATCTTGTGCAACGGATCGATAAGATTGCGAAATACACAGACACTTGAAACAGTAAGAGATCACAGTAAGCAAACATAAACACAACAAAATTTAATAAGGAGTTCACCCAATCCTCCTGGGCTACGTCTCCTGGTCCAGCCTTCAGTGGTGGCATTTTAATTATGTTTTTAAAGCAGATTCTTACAATAAGGAGCTCAATCTGAGTCTCACTTGATAGAGGATGATCAGTAGGATGGCACTTGGATTTCCCAAGTCCTTAGAGTTCACAGACTCCCCTTACCAAATTTCGACCTCAATTGGTCTTTGTCTGCTCGATGCTGCCCTTACTTTAATGGTCAGCTCGGCTTCTCTGTCCTCTGCAACTTTACTTCTCTTTCTGTGTCTCTCGGCCTTCGGCTTCTTCACTGCTTCTCTGCCTCACTATCTGTCATGTCTCTGTCAGCTCGTGGCTTTAAAGCTAGTTCATTCCTTCGACTGTTCGTTTCGGCTTCTCGGCTCTCTAGATTGCGTGCCTCTATCTGCTGGGACTCCTCTGCCCTGCACCATCATTGATGCGTAACGCTTCGCAGAGAGGTGGCCACCTGTCTCCTTGCAAACTGAGTGTTAGTTCTTCCTAAACGGTCGTTTTTTCCGTTATTTCCCAGATGCCTGTGAAACGGATCCTTCTGTCAATTCATTGGTCAAATTGGACTTCAAATCTTATGCGCCACTGTTTATTTCCCCCTCAGGTCTGGTCATCCATCGGGTTGAACCTCCGCCGTCCATTTGGAGCCCCCAAATCCCACGGTTTTTGCTTATATTGTGCGGTTGAGTTGCTCGATCGTTAATCCGCGATGTAAGCAGTTTCTCTCTCTCCTTGCCGGACACGCATCACTCGGTGTCTGGAATCTTTGGGTCCTCGGCCAAATCCGCTTACTGCCCAAAATGCCTCTGATATTCCACCGGTTTTGAGCGTGGGACCCGCCTTGTCGGTTTTAGCACTTTCCCATGGTTTTTTGGTTTCCCTTGTGACCGAGAGCTCGAGGTATTTCCTTCTCGAGGGGTTTTGCCTAGCGATATGCATCAGAAACAGCCCCCATTTCCGGATCTGAACTTCCCAATTGCCATTTTTGTGCCATGCGCGATCTCCATGGGCCAACGGTCAGCGCGCTTTGACCGAAGGTCCTCGTTTCTCTATGTTGGCTGCAAATTGCCATTATTCAGAGGTTATTTCTGATAGTTATAAGATTTCTTGAAGTCTGTCATTCATTCTTAACAATCATGGAATTGTTTGAGGATCCAATTCGGATCATTGAAGTATACAAACTCCCCCCTATACGAAGGCTTGGTTAAAATGTTCACAATCTACTCATCTTTGGATATGTACTGGAGCTTCACTGCTCCCTTCTGCACCATGACTTGGAATAAGTGATATTTGATCTCAATGTGCTTTGACGTATCATGAAATATTGGTTTCTCCAAAAGGTTGACACAACATTGCTTATCACAACATATCAAGGTACTCTCTAAAACTTGATCAAATAGTCCTACAAGAAGCTTTCTAAGCCACACTTCTTCTTGACATGAAACATTGGCTGCGATATACTCCGCTTTTGTTGTACTGAGTGTGACAAAAGTTTGTTTCCTTTTAATTCATGATATCATAGCTAATCCAAAGCTAAAGTAGCACCCTGAGGTGCTCTTTCTATCCACTACACTCCCAGACCAATCAAAATCAACATATCCCTACAGCCTCACTTCACCACCCGATACATATCTCAAACCATATCCAATTGTACCATATAGTTACCTCAACACATGCTTAGCTACAACCCAACGTACATGCCTCAGATCAACCATAAATTTTCTCAGGGTGTTCATTACAAAGAAAATATATGGCTTGGTGTTAACCAGGTACATCAAGGATCCAATCAATTGCCTATACATAGAGGAATCTATAGTAGATTCACTCAGCTTCTTCAGATTTGTTACCATAGGTGTAGGAATGGATTTATAGTCCATCATACCAAATCTCCTCAAGATTTTAAATTTGTACTTCCCTTGTCAAAGGAAGATATCACATGTCCTATGCCACACCTCCAATCCCATGAAATAATGCATCAAGACAAGATCCTCCATCTCGAATTCCAAATCCAACTCCCTCTTGCACTTGACAATGAGCCTCTCTACCCTAGTAAGGAACAAATCATAAACATTCAACACCAAGATTAAAGGATCATGATGAACAACATTTTAGGAAAGGTTAGGATCCATGTCACTCTTGGTGAATCCCAAACTCATTAAGTATTCATCAATCCTAAAATACCACGCTCTGAGTGCCTTCTTGAGTATGTCCAAAGCCTTCTTCAATATGCAAGCATGGGATTCCTTCCCATGTATAACAAATCCCTAAGGTTGTTCTATGTACACTTCCTCCTCAATCACACCATTGAGGAATGCAATATTTACATCCATGTAGCCTCCAACTTGTAACTAAAGCAAGAAAAATAATAGTCTTGATGGAAGTGTACCTGATGACTAGAGAAAAAGTCTCTTCATAGTCTTCTCCCTCTTTTTGGGAGAACCCTCCCGCCACAAACCTTGATTTGTACTTCTTAATGCTGCCATCTGCTACATGATTGATATTAAAGATCAACTTGGAAATCACTATTAACTTCCATTATGGTCTCAAAACAATGTTGTCCTAACTCCTTTAACTACATGCTTGGAATTATCTCCAAGCTCCACCTGCAACCCTAAATCCTTCTTTGTCAAATCTTTGAGAGAATCTTGAGAACCTATCATGTGTCTAGAAGCTGTAATATCCACTAACCAAATATCATTATTGTCTATAATAGTGCCTGAAATAGTGGAGACAAAGAAATATTCTTTTTGAAATCCATCTACAATCTTATCGAGTTTAGATTCATTTGTCTTTTTATGTGGTAGATGCTCATCATCATCATCAACATCGGTTGTTGATGCATGTTTCTTACCATTCCTTTTCTTCCAAGGGAACTAGGAGGTAAGTGACCAAATGTATGACATTTGAAGCATAATATATTTGAAAGATCTTTCTTCTTCAGATCTTGAAGCATATGATTTCTATCATGTAAATGAGGAGCTTTTTCTGGGTGTTAGCCTTGTTGGTAAGGACATGGCCCATGAATTTCTTGACATGCCAGTATATGGTGATTGTTTGCATGTAGGAAGAAGTCCTTGCTCTGGTGGAATTCCCTATGCCGAGTATCCAGTCCTTGGTTTCTCTCTCAACATGATGATCTGGAATGATTTTCTTGCTTGATGAACCTGCCCTTTAATGTTAGCAATAGCTCGTTGCAATACTTCCAGATTGATATGTCGATAGCAGTTCATCACATCTCTTATAGAGGTCTGTGCTTAGGTGGCATGCAGAGAGGGGGGAAGACTAGGCCTGTCCCTCCAATGAGTTGCAAGAGGGATGCAAGTGTGATGACGAAGCATGGCTAAGAAAAAGGCAAGGGAGGCATTGAGATAATGGAAATTCACAAGAGGGAAGAATAGAGGGTTGGAAGAATGAGACTGGTGGGGAGTAGACTGCTCAAGTCGATAGTAGGGGGAGAGAATTAAAATTGTAAGGAAGCTGAAGAAAGTAAGTTTGCAACAAAATAGAGCTAAGAAAGGGACAAAGAAGCAGGATCCAAAATTCCAAACTGGAGAGAGAAGAAAGATCATGAAAAGAAGCCAATCCTGGAATGAATTGAAAGGGGTGTGAATTAGAAATTAGAACCTAAGCGGTAGATATCCTTGCATGAGGGAGATGTAGATGATTACTAAGAGCCGAGATCTTAGAGGATTGATTGCAAGCATGAGTTCTAGGGATTACATAGCGCTTGTGGTTTCGATACTTTAGAGATGCATGTTGAAATTCGGTGGCATGTGCAATAGAATACAATTTCCTGATCTAATAATTACTTCTTAATGATTTTCAAATAGTATTTTTCATGCCACTAATATCATTGAATAATTGCACACAAAAAATATCAACTGTAAATGTAGCAGAAATAATAAAGATCATAAAAATACAACCATGCATAAGACACAATATTTTTACTTGGGAAACCCAACATTGGGAGAAAACCTAGCAAACTTTCCTTGAGGAGAAATTGTCTTTTGAGTGAGGCTTACAAATCAGAAATTTGTCTAGAAATTTGTGCCAACATTACAAGTCAAATCACTAGTCAAACTTGGTCAAACAAATTTTGTTCAATGCTGGTCAAGCCAATCAATAATAAACTCAGTTAACAATGGTCGAATTGCATTCTATAGTCAAACTTGCATGTCTGCCCTATGATCAAACTTTGTAGTCAAAACTCACACATGTGGCTAGTCAGACTGAGGTCAAATGAAGTTGTATGAACTTCGTTCAATAATGGTCAAAGTCTATAGTCAACACCGGTCAGAACCCTCACATGTGCAACAATACAGATGGGTTATACTCGGTCAAATCACATGTTCAGCCTCCAACCTCCAAGAGAGAGATATAAAATGATAGATAACAAATTTCTCCTTGGCCGAATTTCTCCTCCACTAGAAAAGATTGAATGAGCTTGCAATGTTGATGAGTGTCTCCTCACATGCTCATTTATTTATATAGAGATCTAATGTTGAGTGGACACCCATTAAGAAGCCTCTTATCACAAGAAAACCTTTCACTTAATCAGTCTACATTACAATTCAGCATTAGATTAAAATTGTTTATTCCACTGGTGGGTGAAAACCCCCATTAAATAAACAAATCAACCTTGCTCTACAAAAAAATAGATCACTCCATCCCGTAGCAAGAAATGTGAGTACCACGAGCCAATCTCCCCATGCCAGACACTAGGGCTAATGGGAGAAATATTTCCCCAGGATATTCACCCCTAACCAAATAAGCATGACCACATGGGAAAATGTATCATTCCCCCTTATTCAAATTAGCATTACCCCATGGGAGAATTTCTGCCCCATGCTACAAACTACATAAACATCAACACTCCCTCTTAGTAAGGGAGACATTCTGCATTGCACCAAGTTTGCCTTTGAAGTATACAAACTTCCCCCTATACAAAGGCTTGGTTAAAATGTTCACAATCTACTCATATGTGGATATGTAGTGGAGCTTCATTTCTCCCTTCCGCACCATGTCTTTGGAATAAGTGATATTTGATCTCAATGTGCTTTGACCTATCATGAAATATTGGTTTCTCCAAAATCTTGAAACAAAATTGATTATCACAACATATCAAGGTACTCTCTAAAAATTGATCAAATAGTCCTACAAGAAGCTTTCTAAGCCACACTTCTTCTTGACTTTCAACACTGGCTGTGATATACTCCGCTTTTGTTGTATTGAGTACGACAAAATTCTGTTTCCTAATAATCCATGATATCATAGTTGATCCCAAGCTAAAGTAGCACCTTGAGGTGCTCTTTCTGTCCACTGCACTCCCAAACCAATCAAAATCAACATATCCCTGCAGCCTCACTTCACCACCTGATACATATCTCAAACCATATACAATTGTACCATATAGGTACCTCAATGCATGCTTAGCTACAACCCAATGTGTATGTCTCAGATCAACCATAAATTTGCTCAGGGTGTTCACTACAAAGAAAATAGTTGGTTTGGTGTTAACCAGGTACATCAAGGATCCAATCAATTGCCTATACATAGAGGAATCTAAAGTGGAACCACTCAGCTTCTTCATATTTGTTACCATAGGTGTAGCCATGGAATTATAGCCCATCATACCAAATCTCCTCAATATTTTAACTTTGTACTTCCCTTGTCCAAGGAAGATATCACATGGCCTATGCCACACCTCCATTCCCATGAAATAATGCATCAAGCTAAGATCCTTCATCTCGAATTCCAAATCCAACTCCCTCTTGCACTAGACAATGAGCCTCTCTACCCTAGTAAGGAACAGATCATCAACATACAACACAAAAATTAAAGGATCACGATCAACAACATTATAGTAAAGGTTAGGATCCACATCACTCTCGGTGAATCCAAAACTCATTAAGTATTCATAAGTCCTAGAATACCATGCCCTGAGTGCCTACTTGAGTCTGTGAAAAACCTTCTTCAATCTGCAAGAATGGGACTCCTTCCCATATATCACAAATCTTTAAGGTTGTTCTATGTACACTTCCTCCTCAATCAAACCATTGAGGAATGCAGTATTTACATCCATGTAGCCTCCAACATGTAACTAAAGCAAGAAAAATAATAGTCTTGATGGAAGTGTACCTGGCGACTGGAGAAAAAATCTCTTCATAGTTCTCTCCATCTTTTTGGGAGAACCCTCTCGTCGCAAACCTTGGTTTGTACTTCTCAATGCTACCATCTGCTACATGCTTGATATTATAGATCAACTTGGAAGTCACTATTAACTTCCCTTATGGTCTCAAAGCTATCTCCCACACATCATTCTTCATGATGAACTAACACTCCATCATGGCATCCTTCTAAGCGTGTTAGCATGCTACTTCTTCATAATTGGAAGGCTTAAAATCAATGATGTGGCTCATCAATGCCATATAACTTCAGAACCTTTGCGGTCATCTGCTCTCCTTAAAAGCTACATTGGGATTTACATGCCTCTTTGCATCCTGTAAAGTGTCACAAAGTGATGTTGGCCTCTTCCTAGTCTTTATAACATCTCTAGGCAGGTCCACTGGCTCTATTGACTCCTAATATTATGAAGGATGAACAATAGGACGAGAGGGATCTATACCCACACACTTTGGAGCTTCTTGCTCCTTTAAGACTCTTTAAATATCTTGAAGGCTACCTCCTCATAAAACGTATCATTTTGACTAAACCCAATCTAACATTGTCCTAGAATGTAGATCTTGCAGGCATTTTAAAGTCTCGTTCCATCCCAAAAAGGTAATATTCTTCCTAGAAGGTTCTAAATTCTTCCTCTTCTCCTTGGGTGCGTGGATATATACTAGGAAACTAAATATCCGCAAATGAATAACCTCTACCTTCACTCTTGTGAATGCCTCCATAGGAGTCTCGTCCTCCAATATCTAGTGAGGAATCATGTTATGAACATAAAATGTCGTGTTAGATACCTCTACCCATAAGAACATGGGTAGATCCTGATCATGATTTATCACCTTGACAACCTCCACAATGGACTTGTTCTTCCTTTTCGCAACCCCATTCTGCTAAGGGTTGCATGGAACTATCAACTCCTTCTTAATCCATGCCTCCTTGTAGAAATCACTGAAGTCCTTGGAAGTCTACTCTCGTCCATTATCTAACCTCAAAATCTTGATCTTCTTCCCTACCAAGTTATTTACCTAAGCCATGAACTCTTGGAACCTATTAAAGACTACATCCTTGGTCTTAATGAATTAGATCCATGTCTTCGGGGATAAATCATCAATGAATGTCGCGTAGTAAAAGAAGCCACCCAAAGATGATACTTTCATCGATCCACATACATATGAATGTATTAGATCCAAGATTTCCTTCGACCTACTATCACTACTTGGAAACGATCCCTTGCCATTATTTCCAAGTTCACAACCCCTTGCAAACATCCTCATGCTCTGCCTAGAGCTCTGGAAGACCTATAACTATCATCTTCAATGTTGGAAAAACCTTGTAATGTAGGTAAGTAAATATTTGATGCCATAAACTCACATAAATTGATATTGTCATGTAGTAATTCCTAGGTTGGATGTTGCAATAATCTATACAGTCATCCCTCACAAACACCAATCGCTCATGTTAAGTCTATGCTCGAGCCCTTAGGCCATACAAGACCCTGAGCATCTACAAATGCAATCCTGCGACCTCTATCCTCCAACACTAAAATAGAGAGTAGGTTCATCTTCAATCATGGTACAAACAATACATCTCTCATGTGTATAGAATCTTCGGACTCTAACTGAAACTATGTTGTCCTAACTCCTTTAACTACATGATTGGCATTATCTCCAAGTTCCACCTGCAATGCTAAATCCTTCTTTGTCAAATATCTGAGAGAATATTGAGAACCTATCATGTGTCTAGAAGCAGCAATGTCCACCAACCAAATATCACTATTATCTGTAATAGTTCCTGAAAGCGTGGAGACAAAGAAATATTCTTTTTGAAATCCATCTACAATCTTATCGAGTTTAGATTCATTTGTCTTTTTTTGTGGTAGATTCTCATCATCATCATCATCAACATCAATTGTTGATGCATGTTGCTTTCCATTCCTTTTCTTCCAAGGACACTAGGAGGCCAGTGACCAAATGTATGGCATTTGAAGCATATGATATTTGAAAGATCCTTCTTCAGATCTTGAATTAGAGCTGAAAGCTTCCACCTATATTTTTCTTATCAATGTTTCATCATTCTTTTCCTTTCCTTGCATGAGCTAAAAGTTCTTGGGTTTCTTCATCCTAAGGTCTTTACAAGTTGTTTTTGGATGACAATATGGCCTCCTCTTAAAAACAAGCAGTCCAAAGTTGATAAACTTGGGCAACTCAGCTCCTGCACAAATACTTATACAAATGGATCCCATGAAGAAGGAAAACGATTAAGAGTTACTGTAAAAAGCTCAGTGTTATCTATGGTATCTCCAATGGCTTTAATTTTATTACTGTATAAAAATATCCAACTTATCTGCATTCTAAATTTTGGGGATATTCTAGAATTTAACCAAATAAAAACATGGTGGAATAAGATATTCTCCCAATCAAATAATCTCTAAATCTGCAATAAAAAATAAAAATACCCTTAAAAACCAATCAATCTGACCTTATATTATATCACTGGTGTCTGAAAAATCCACTTCATCCCAGCTGTGTGCATCACAAACTACTCTGCCCTTCAACACAACAGATATCGGCTTCTCCGGGGTTTCATAATTTGAACTTGCTAAACTGCAAGTGCAGACGATACCCAGCAGAATTGCACGCACAACGTTCTCTTTCAACGCCATGATGAAACCCAACTTCAACTGCAAGTGCTGTAGCTCGATGCCTTCTCTGATTATTTTATAGCCATCGTTGTCATCCACGCACAGCTCGGAATGCCTATGGAAGCTTCTGTTGGTTTGAAAAGCTGTGGTATGCCTATGGAAGCTTCTGTTGGTTTGAAAAGCTGTGGTATGCCTATGGAAGCTTCTGTTCGTTTGAAAAATTTGTGCATTTATTGAATACAACAATAAAGAATTCATCGAAGTGTACGATCTAATCTGTTTAGTTTTATATTAATCTCTGGAATCACAAGTTTATTTTATTTTTGGAAGTTGATTTTTACATGGGTTATTTTTAATTTTATTATAATTTTTTTAACATTTGAAATTGTGATCGATATTTTTCATCGGTGTTTAGTAGACAGTAATAAGGTGTTTTGTTAAAGCATTTTTTTATTGTAAAGGTTAGTGGTTCTAAATTCTATAAAAAAAATTTAGTCATGGTAAGGGTTAGTGTGACCAGGTGCCATTCCCAAGTAATTTTAAGAACTTAGCTACCTGTAAATCATTACTATACAAACCACAATTTAATCCACTTAATCCTAAAGTCATCTCAAAACTCACATAAACTAATAAACAAAAAAATATATAATAAACACTATAATGTTTAATTAATTACCAAATATAACTATTCTTTACCAAATTTTTAACCCATTCTAAAATCTACTCTAATGAGTAACCTAACAGTTGAATCAATAGCTACTATAATGCATTTTTTAAAATGTAATTTTCCTAACTTATTAATTGAATCAATAACATTACTTTTTAAAAAAAAAAGCAATCCTCAAAAAAACATTTATATTACATCATATATTACATCATCTTTACAAACTTTGAGTCAACCGACAACAACCCTTCATGTATAATCGTGATTCGAATCAATGGCATTACCTTTTTTTCAGAGAGAAAATCATCATGTATATTATATTAAGAAAATATAATGAGTTGTTACATAAAAAGCCATAAACATTCCTGCCGACTGATCCTGATGATAATGTTGTAGATGATAGCAGATGGAGACATATAAATGTGGCTATTGTGTGTTAGAAATCTGCTATTGGAAACAGCAAATGCTTTTAACGTTAAAGCAGTTTCTAATCTTAATGTGACCCGATCTAATCTTAAAGCATTTAGATCTTATCTTAAAGCAGTTTCTAATCTAAAGCATTAGATATTAAGCGTTGAATTGGTATATGATGGACGTACCAGATTAGAGTTAAATAATATATAAAGGATTGGGTCCTCTCTCTCCCACACAAGAGTTGTATTCTTCTCCATCAAGAAACACATAAAGGAAGTGAGGGCAAGAGGAGAGAAACCGAATTCTGAGAAGAAGACAGAAGACAGAAGACAGAAGATGGCAGCCATTACATCTTCCGCTGTTAGTCAAGGTATGTCATCTTAAACAACATATTAAGTTCTGAATGTGAAATATTTGGTATTGATGATCTTTGGGCTGTTAGTAGCTATATTTTACATTTGGTATCAGAGCCACAATCAATAACTGAATATTTCCTATGATTGCAATTGATCTGTTCTGTGCTTTACTCATGTGATTGAGCCTTCGGGAAACTGTGGGGGTTTCATGAAATGATCACGCATTCCTGAGTCCTTTGACTATGCGCCTATTGACCCCTGTTTGCATCCTTTCGTTGTTAACCAAGTCCTGTGCATGCTTCACAAAAGGGGTTAAGAGCTTACCTCTAGGTTTTCGAATGAACCCATTTCACTTCTCGAAGATATTAGGCCGCTATTTAGTGGCTGTAACGTGTTGAATTTTTCTTTTGACCAAGAGACTTACGACTGGCACTTATACAAATCAAGGTCATCGCTATAATTATTATAAGAACAATAGGGGCGCGTATTAAAATACGACTCCAAATCCCACAAAATTATGAATCCCGATGGCTAGCCGTTTCTGTGGTTCACTTCGCTGTATAGCCTGTCCGGTTCCATTAAAGCTGCATGCACATAAAACCCCATTCTCCATTTCCTTCATTATTGTTTGGTGAATGCTCGAAAGCCACAATGACTGATCAGTATATGCTTGTTTCGAAAGTTATGTCATAAGCTTCTAGGATCTTCCCTCCTAAATAAAATAATTTTGGGTTTCTTTACATGTTACTCTTCACGCATGTCATGGATGCTATTCTTGGTTTATGATTAATATTATTGTGATGGCTTTGAAACAAACCGTGTCGATTCCAATTTTAAAATGTAACGCCCAATTGAAATTGAAACGCCGAATCTTTGCGTGGACAAAGGGCGAAAATCCCAAATACGAAACGTCCGAATCGTATACGATGCCTATACGGTAAAGCTTCAAAATTGACACTCGCTTGCACGCTTTTTAGAAGCTTTCCAATATGGGATTAGACCTGACATATGGGATTGGTCAGAAACATTCTGATAAAGGGGATCACAGGGCAACTGTGTACGTCGTATGACTGGGAGGTGTGGCCTGTTCATTACTAAAATTTTCTCGCTTGCAAAAGTTGAGTAGAACTCCTGTAGGAAAGTTACAGTTTCGATTGACGTTTGAAATTTGGGCATAAAAGTAATTGCTCTATGACTGATTGTTTTGCATAAGGTATGTGTTATAAATTATTTATGCACATGAGATTTATGATTTTGTTAATCACCAAAGTGGTCAAAATCAGAATGTTGTTTTGCATAAGGTATGTGTTATAAATTATTTATGCACATGAGATTTATGATTTTGTTAATCACCAAAGTGGTCAAAATCAGAATAATCATTTAGTGCATAAGTGACATAATGATTATTGATAGAAATTGCCAGTTATAATAATACCAATTAAAAACTGGCGTCACTAATGATAGAACCTGAGAACTTACCCAAAGGAAAGTCTTGTTCTATAACTAGTTGACATGATGAGGTTTGATAGATATTTTGATTAAATAAATATTGATCATCCAAAGATGTCAGTTCTATTTAATTGAATATATTTATTACCTACTTATGTTTTGGTATTTAATTATGTTAAGTATAAGATAGTATCTACCCAAAGGAGTGCTATATTATACTATTATGTCTACATCTGAATCGCGTTAGTTATGAGCTTATAGTTATTTCATTTTTGATTTGCAGGTTATCTATCTTTCGTATGTTTTGAATCAAATTTAGTTGAAGTTCCTATTAATACATGGTGGCTTGATACTGGTGCTACAACTCATGTTTCCAACAATATGCAGGGATTTCTTACGATCCGAACCATAAATCCAAATGAAGATCGTTTTCTCTTTATGGGAAACGGAATGAAATCTTCAATTGAAGGCATTGGGACTTATCGTCTAATTCTAGAAAGTGGATATGTATTAGACTTATACAGTACCCTTTATGTACCTTCATTATCTAGAAACCTTATTTCCGCAAGTAAATTGGATATTTCTGGTTTTAGATGTATGATTGGATCTGGTTGTTTTGATTTATATAAGAATACTGATAATGTTGGTTCTGGTATTCTAATTGATGGTTTATATAAATTGAAACTGAATGACACTTATGTGAATTCCTTGTTGAATGTAGTAAATAATGTTGGATGTAAACGTAGCAGGTTGAATGAAAATTCTGCTTTCTTGTGGCATAAACGACTAGGTCATATATCCAAAGAAAGAATGATGAGATTAGTAAGTAATGAAATTTTGTCAAATTTGGACTTTAGTGATCTAGAATTATGTGTGGATTGTATTAAAGGTAAACAAACCAAACATAATAAGAAAGGAGCCACTAGAAGCAGCCAGCTTCTTGAAATAATACACACTGATATTTGCGGACCTATGGACACTCCAGCCTTTAATGGAGAAAAGTATTTCATCACTTTCATTGACGATTTTTCCCGTTATGGTTATGTCTATTTGCTTCATGAAAAATCTCAATCTGTGAATGTCCTTGAGACGTTTGTAAAGGAAGTTGAGAGGCAATTAGATAAAAAGGTGAAAATCATAAGGTCTGATAGAGGTGGTGAATATTATGGTAAATATAATGAGTCAGGCCAGTGTCCAGGTCCTTTTGCAAAATTCCTCGAAAGTCATGGCATATGTGCGCAATACACAATGCCAGGTACACCACAGCAAAATGGTGTAGCAGAAAGGCGCAATAGGACGTTAATTGATATGATTAGGAGTATGATGTCAGATTCTACACTACCTAAGAATTTGTGGTCGTATGCTCTCAAAACCGCTAATTATTTGTTGAATAGGGTTCCTAGTAAAGCTGTTCAAAAGACTCCTTTTGAGTTATGGACTAACAGGAAACCTAGCTTAAGACACCTGCATGTTTGGGGTTGTCCAGCGGAAGTGAGAATTTATAATCCACATGAAAAGAAATTAGATTCTCGAACGATCAGTGGGTATTTTTTAGGTTACCCTGAGAAATCTAAAGGGTATGTGTTTTACTGTCCTAGTCATAGTCCAAGAATTGTAGAAACTGGTAATGCAAGATTCATTGAGATTGGTGAAGTCAGTGGGAGTACTAGAAGAGAAATAGTAGAAATAAAGGAAACAAGGGTAAATGTTACATTGCTTAGAATAGTTCCTCCATCTACTATTACTCCAAATGTTGTTCCAGCTGTTGTAGAACAGCATGATGATAATGAACAACATATAAATGAAGAAGTACTTCCTGAAGGAAATGACTTACATAATACTGATATGCATGAACCACAACAAGTAGCATTAAGAAGACCTCAAAGAAATCGTAGGTCAGCTATTTCTGATGATTATGTGGTTTATATGCAAGAATCAGATTATGATATTGGAATCAATAAGGATCCAGTTTCATTTTCACATGCTGTAGAAAGTAAAGAGTCAAAGGAATGGATTAATGCCATGAAAGAAGAAATGAAATCCATGCAACATAATGAAGTTTGGGATTTCGTTGAGTTACCACATGGCTGTAAAAGAGTCGGATGCAAATGGGTTTTTAAAACCAAACACGACTCTAGTGGTAATATCGAACGGTATAAAGCTAGACTTGTTGCTAAGGGTTACACTCAGAAAGATGGTGTTGATTACAAGGAGACATTTTCTCCTGTTTCGAAAAAGGACTCACTAAGAATAATAATGGCATTAGTAGCTCATTATGATTTGGAGTTGCATCAAATGGATGTGAAAACAGCCTTTCTGAATGGAGATCTTGACGAGGATGTTTATATGGATCAACCTGAGGGTTTTTCTGTAGAAGGTAAAGAACAATTGGTGTGTAAACTTAAGAAGTCAATATATGGGCTTAAACAAGCATCCCGGCAATGGTATATTAAGTTCAATACCATTATTACATCTTTTGGTTTTAAGGAAAATACGGTTGATCACTGTATATACCAAAAGATCAGTGGGAGCAAGTTTATTTTTCTGGTCCCTTATGTTGATGACATCTTGCTTGCTGCAAATAATTTAAGTATATTGCATGAGACTAAGGAATTTCTCTCAACGAACTTTGAAATGAAAGATATGGGAGAGGCATCCTATGTGATTGGAATAGAAATATTCCGTGATCAATCACAAGGAATATTGGGATTGTCTTAGAAAGGATATGTCGAAAGGATTCTAGAGAGATTTGGAATGAGTAAGTGTTCACCTAGAATAGTTCCTGTACAGAAAGGTGATAAATTCAATCTCATGCAATGTCCTAAGAATGATGTTGAACGAAAGGAAATGGAATCAATTCCATATGCATCTGTTGTTGGTAGCCTAATGTATGCTCAAACCTGTACTAGACCGGATATCAGCTTTGCGGTCGGTATGTTAGGGAGGTATCAAAGTAATCCAGGAAGAGAACATTGGCAAGCTGCAAAGAAAGTTTTGAGGTACTTACAAGGCACGAAAGATTACATGCTCATGTATAGAAGATCCAATGAATCAGAGGTGATTGGATATAGCGATTCAGATTTTGCTGGATGCATCGATACTAGAAAATCGACTTTTGGTTACCTGTTTATGTTTGCTCAAGGCGCCATATCATGGAAAAGTGCGAAACAGACTATCGTTGCTTCATCCACTATGGAGGCAGAATTTGTGGCATGTTTTGAAGCCACAATTCATGCATTATGGTTGCGGAACTTTATTTCAGGACTTGCGGTTGTCGACACCATTAGCAAGCCGCTGAAAATTTATTGTGATAACTCTGCAGCAGTATTTTTCTCAAAGAACGACAAGTACTCTAAAGGTGCCAAACATATAGAACTGAAGTATCTTGTTGTGAAAGATGAGGTTCAGAAACAAAGAGTGTCAATCATGCACATCAGGACAGAACTTATGATTGCAGACCCTTTGACGAAAGGGTTACAACCAAAACAATTTAAGGAACATGTTCAAAGAATGGGTCTTGGTTGTATTAATAATAATTGATGTGTGACATTCTGAGCTCTTTTATGTGTTTCTGATATACAATTATGTGTCTCTTGTTTTAATGTAGTAGTACGTATTTTATGTAAAAAAAAAAAAAAAAAAACAAAACAAAAAAGAGTCTTATAAAGATATTATGTTTAATCATTATGATATAAGACATTATGTGGACCATTATGCTGTTTTATATAAATTATGAGTACGAATTGATGGATTGCTGGTATTGTAGTATATGGAAGGGAATGCATTGAATTAATAGTGCACAACCGCCATAACTCTCAGCAATTTATCATAGTATGATGTTCAACACTTAATATTATGAATAGTCGGGTCAAGTGGGAGAATGTTAGAAATCTGCTATTGGAAACAGCAAATGCTTTTAACGTTAAAGCAGTTTCTAATCTTAATGTGACCCGATCTAATCTTAAAGCATTTAGATCTTATCTTAAAGCAGTTTCTAATCTAAAGCATTAGATCTTAAGCGTTGAATTGGTATATGATGGACGTACCAGATTAGAGTTAAATAATATATAAAGGATTGGGTCCTCTCTCTCCCACACAAGAGTTGTATTCTTCTCCATCAAGAAACACATAAAGGAAGTGAGGGCAAGAGGAGAGAAACCGAATTCTGAGAAGAAGACAGAAGACAGAAGATGGCAGCCATTACATCTTCCGCTGTTAGTCAAAGTATGTCATCTTAAACAACATATTAAGTTCTGAATGTGAAATATTTGATATTGATGATCTTTGGGCTGTTAGTAGCTATATTTTACATTATGAACAAATAATAAAATTTGAACTGATACAAAAAAGTCCAATAGCATTACCTACTGTAATGCATTTTTTAAAATGTAATTTTCTCACCCAATCCTTTTTCCGAACTGTTCTCACGATGAACATATCGATATTCCATTTTTTAACTCATTTGATCCTTCAGGCCCATTTTGAATCGAAGATCCAGTTGCTAACTCATTTGTCGATATTCGATTTAGAGAAACATTTCTCATTAAGATAATATTAATTTAATTTTGTACTTTATTTTCTTTTATAGTATTGAAAGTTCTTACTTTCACAGAAATGAATTGAACACGGTAATTTTACCATTATTCCTCCATAAACACGAGACCTAATATTTTCGCATTTCATGAATATAAATTGTGTACTAAATTTTTTTATAATGAAAATCCTTGCACTATCTCCTAAATGGTACAATTACTATTTCATTCCTTATGTGACAATGCACCACTTTATATTCCAAGCATTATGAATACAAGTGTGGTGGTGAAGCTGATATAATCTTTTATTATATTCTGACCTCTTGAAAACGCAGTATTATGTTTTGAGTTATTAAAAGCTTTATATTTATATATATATATATAATTTAAATATGTAGGTTCTTAAATTTTTAAATTCCGAGAAAACACATAATATTATATTATATATAATATTTTGATCTTGAAAATGCAGTATTATCTTTTGAGTCATTATTATTTTATATATATATATATATATATATATATATATAGTATGTATGTTTTGAGTTATTAAAAAAATTTATTATTCAAATTTATATGTTTTAATAAGATAACAAAAAATATGAATCCAAAGAATATAATATATATGTGTGTTTGAAATAATTTTTTCATTTAATTCTATATATATGAGATTAAAATTGGTTTAAATCTATTTTAATTTCATATATATCAATGAAATTGTCTTAAATTTATTTTAATTTCAAATAATTGAGGGATTATATTTAAATGAAAAATTTGAAATTTACTACATATCATTTATAACTTAAATATTATTATAATTATTGATAGGAAAATTATAATTTTTCACTAATGCTATATCTATCTTATTAATGAATTTTTGTTCTCGTAATATTTTTTTTTTTACTTGGAAATAAAACTTAGATATTGACCACTTCAAAATTTACATAAAGTAATAAAGTAATAATATTCAACAATGAAGAAAGTGAGTAGTAAAAAAGTAATAAGATGTATACAATACATAATAAATAAACTATATGATGGTCAATCTCAATTTATCTCCAACTTTTCTTATAGCCACACATACTACCTTTCTATAACAACCCAGCTTAAAAATCCATATAAATATAAAAATAAGACATTGGTCATTGGATACGTATTCCAAGCTGAATGGTGGGAAAAACATCCTAGCAAAGACTTTGGAAAGGAAGAGGAATTAATTGGCATTTTATTTATGAAAATAATGGAAAATAGCAGAAAAGGAAGGTGAAAGGTCATAGGGTGCATGTGAGGGTGGAAAATAATAGAAAATGAAGAAAATAAAGGCCTCATTGATAAAAAGGCTTTTGAGGATCAATTCATGGGCTTTTGATCAATTCAGTTTTGGATCTCTCATTTTTTCTCTCTCTCTCATACTCTTGGATACTTAGAGTTTTCTTGGAGCACTCTTGGAGGAGTGTGGCATACTTGGGATTCAGAGTAAGAAGGAAAAGGAAAAGAAGGAAAGCGTAAGGGTACATTGGGATAAACAACCATAATGGATTTTTCTTGCAGGTATTGAGTTGCATGTATGATATTCTTGCTAGTTTTGGCATGTATGGCATATGCATGTGGTTATTTGGTTATCATTTGTTATTGGCATGGATTATTGCCTGGATTGACAATGGTTTTGCCTAGCCTTGCCATTTCCTGGATAGCCATGGTTGGTGGGTTTTACTTTTGTTTTTTGGTTGGTTTTCTTGTGCCTTTGGATGTGGGTTAAGTTATTAGTTCCTGGAAGCCTTGGTTGGACAAATGCTCTAGAGGCCTTGTAACATCTTGGGTTGAGTTACTAGTCCTGGAAGCCTTAGTTGGACAAATGCTCTAGAAGTCCTTGGTGGGTTGAGTTACTAGTCTTAGAAGCCCTGGTTGGAAAAAAGCTCTAGAAGCCCTTAGTGGGTTCAGTTACTAGTCCTAGAAGCTCTGGTTGGAACAAATGCTCTACAGCCTTAGACAACTTGGGTAGACCCCAATATGTTGATGGTTAGTGATGTCCAGTCGTGAGGTGGAAGC
This sequence comes from Pinus tabuliformis, assembly GCA_031772625.1. Lineage (NCBI taxonomy): Eukaryota > Viridiplantae > Streptophyta > Pinopsida > Pinales > Pinaceae > Pinus > Pinus tabuliformis. The sequence continues at coordinate 716,942,532 of CM062808.1, forward strand.
ATTGGTTGAGGGTTGAGGTGGTTTGGCCTCTAGAAGCCTTGGATGGTTTTGATTGCTTTGTTTTGTAAGATCCCACATTCATGCTTGGAATATGGCACGAGGGTTACTAACTGAAAGAAAGATTTGGTTCAACCTAGTCGATGGTTGGGTGGTTTATGGAAGTACCATACCTGACCAGCTTATGCAATCATAAATAAGAGTTCTCTTTCTCCTTGGTATTTTATGGGTAAATATACTTGTTTATATGTGGCTTATATGATTGTTATATCCTTGATATTTCTGGTGGTTATATGTTGGTTATTAATGAGTTTAATGATAGTGAAAATGTATGGCTTTCATCATGTTTTGGTTAATCACTGAACGTACAATGAATATGTGGCTTAATAGATGGTAATGCAGTTATTGTGATGATGCAACAATGCTTCTTAGTGATTCTGAGATAAGCTTGAGACCCTTATGCTCAGATCTATTTTTAAACTTGTAGGATGCATATTCGTGACATGTTTGACGAAATGTCTGGCATGGCTAGTGGGGGTCTAGTTAAGTTCTTGTTCAAGTATTTGCATATGTATCATTGCTTCAATGATATTTTTCATTTTTGAAAGTTTGATGGAGTTCTAGGCAATGGCCTAAGTCTTGGCCCTAAAAAAGTGGCACAAAATCTAGAGTCGTTGGCACAAAACTACTTGGAAAAGTCCCCAGTTGCATGCATGCCTTGCTGTGGGAGCGAATGGAGGGTCCCAGTTGCATGCATGCCCATGTTAAGGGAGCGAATGAGGCTTTAATGCACCAAAAAGTGAGTTTGTCTCATGGGCTAGTCACCTGGATGGGTTGGATGACCCCTGGGGGTTTTGTTGCATGCTTAGAAGGTCAAGCTGTTTGTGTTTCATCAGTTCCACTTTCTTAATTGCTACATAGAGAGTTGAATCATATCATAGTAACTCTTCATCACATGTTTACCTCGGTTGGCTGATTGCTTGGATAGATGTGGGAGGAGGGTGTTACACTTTCCCATATTTTTATACCAATCATATGGGAAATGTGGTTGAAATAAAAAACCATTCAAACCTTTAAGTCAACATATCACAATGAATGTCATACCTTGCCTTTCTTACTTCCCAATCTTAATAATAAATTTATGCAATGTTAATCTTTTAACTTATGGATTATTAATCCCCAGATAAATTGTTTCTTATTACTTCTTTCGAATAATCTAATACGATGCTCGTACATTATACATTTCCTCAATACAATAAAGTGTTATTACTTCTTTCGAATAATCTAATACGATACTCGTACATTATACATTTCCTCAATACAATAAAGTGTAATAACATGAATTATTATACCATAATTATAATTAAAGCCTTGTAATCAATAAAATACATAAAACGTGCCATAAATGTTAACTATTAAATAAAACAATACAAACATAATACTAAAATTAATGCATAAAAGCATTCCAAAAAACAATTTAGTTAAAAAACATTAGTTTTACTATTAATCAAATATATTTAGTATAACGAAATTATGCATTAAAGATTAAAATTTTTAAACTAAAATATATTAATTCAATATATAAATGCTAAAATAAATATAAAAATAATGTAACACAAAATTCAATACATCATATAAATATTAATTTATATTAAAATTAATACATGATCAATTTTATTTATTAGATAATTTAAGCTTTAGTGTGCATGAGACAAGCTTTAGAATACAACTTAGGCTTTTGTCATGATCTCTACTATGATAGTGTCAGGAAGGGGTTCAAGCACCCCCTCCTTCAACGAAATAGTTGCTGGAAAAGGGAAGGACCAACAGGCCTCCTTCTTCACTAAGCTCATCAATTTCAACACTTTCAAGAAGCCTCCAACCAACCACTCAGGAGAAGGAGGGGAAGGAAAGGGAATAAACCATCAACCAATCAACAAGTCTGCAAACTCTAGTGGAAAACCTTTGGTTCAGCCACAAGCAACCAATCCCTACAAACGAAAGAAAAAAATACCAATTATGGAAATAACAAACCTGAATGTAGCGTCCTACATGGAATACATGCAAGAACATGCAATTCTCTGCAAATTTATGGGTTTTTGGCCTCGGGAGAAAGCTCTAAATTGGTGGATGCAAGTGAAATGCTGCTCGAAGGGAGGAATCAAGCTCCAAAGGATTATTTATAGAAATATTCAATCTACTGGAAGACAAGAACTGTATCTTTGAAGGAGGACATTATTTCTTTAACTCAAACATATTATATATGACATATTGGAAAGAATATTCACCAGAGTTTCAGTCTAGATTCGACTGCATTCCATGCCCACCAACTATTGGTCTCCTTCCGTCCTCAAAGGAATTGGAAACAAGTTAGGTGAATACATCAAGATTTCAAGAGGAACACGAGAAGGGCATTATGTTTCCTATGCTCGCAATGTCTCTAGGGCTCTCTCAAAAGCTACAAAAATTGGTGTTCAAAGATCAAAATTAGTTTCATAGCACACTATGAACATATTCCTTTCAAATTCTGCAAATGCAATGAACATAGACATATTCTTTGGGATTGTCCATAAAACGTCTCACAGGAAACCAACCCTTAGGCTCAGAATAAAGCAAATGAGTAGGGCTTCATAGGGTTAGCTTCTAAGAACAAGAACAACCGAAAGCCCCAAGGCAAACAAGCTTCAATGCATCAAGTCAATGAGAACAAGTTTAGAATCCTGGGTGAAGATGAAGATGATAAAGATAAGGAAGAAAATCAAATAGAAGGAGATACGAGTGGGCACACACCCTCCCTCAAACGAAACAAGAAATATAAATATGCCCCACAACCATCTTAAGTGAAATTGACCAAGGAACCAAAGACATCGAAATGGAGCAAGAAAGTAATAATGAGCTAGTAGAAGAAAAGGCGATTGAAGAAGTCCTAGGGGACATGGACCTCAACAATATCATGGAAGTTTAGAAAAGAGGGGACTAGAAACCATCCCAAGGGATTATCTTCAAAAAATAAAGTAAGAATACCTCTATCAAGAAGATCTTAAGCAAGAAATGGCCAAAAGATAATATGGGGACTTCAACATGATCAACATAAAATCCAATGTCCCAGAAGATCGATACAACCCCAAAGGAGTGGGAAGAAAGCAAGGCAGGGAAATCACTAGTAAAATTTTGTAGGAGCTTAGAGAAATCATGATTAACGAAGTAAAGGTAAGGGCCATAATCTTAACTAAAAAACATTGCCAATGAATTTTATCTCATGGAATATTCGAGGTCTAAATGGACCCACAAAAATAAGACTTCTCAAGGAAAATATTATGGAAAGCAAACTAGAGATAATGTTTATTCAGGAAACAAAAGTAGGTTTAGAGGCTATACCTTCCAGTCAAAAGAAATATTGGAAGGTCTACAATAGTATTGAAATTTCTTCTAGAGGCGCAGTAGGAGGATAACTAATAATATGGAATGAAAATTTGATGGATCTTAAAACATTTATCGCTACTCCAAACATCTTAACGACAGTCTTTCAAATAATAGGAACCCCCAAAAAATTGTGTTACCAATGTCTATGGCCCACATAGAGTTGAAAATAGGATCAATATGTTGGACACCTTGAAGAAAATTCATGAGGCCTTGCCAAGTTCCCATATAATCCTTGGAGGAGACTTTAATATGATCCTCAAACTTTCTGAGAAAAATGGGCCCTCAAAAGATTGGACAAATATGTGGACACTTTCAGAGAAGTAATAGAACAAATTGAAATGGTGGATGTGGAAAATCACAATTACATCTTCACTTGGAATAATAGGAGAGGAGGAGAAAGTAAAATTGTCTCCTACCTGGACCAATTCCTAATATCATAACCCATACTCCTAAACACTCCGGAGAGAGAAGGAAGAGTCCTCCCATATGTTGGTTCATATCATTGGCTCATTGCTTTAGAGATCCAACTTCTCTGTACTCCCAAGAACAGATCTTTAAGGTTTGAAGCCTTCTGTCTAAAGCATCCAAAATTTCAATAAAAATGAAGGAATGGTGGAATGAGGACCTCCCTCTGAGGGGTTTCCAAATGTATCGCTTGTAGCATAAACTAAAGCATATCAAATCTTGAATCAGGAAGTCGCATAAGGAGGTCTTTAGAGACATCCTCAAAGATAAAAATGACCTTGAAAGGTAGATGCGAGAACTTGATCAAAACATCATCCTCAATGGAACCTCAGACCAACTGAAGAAAATGGAAAATGACTTACAACAAAAATGGGAAACAAGGGAAAAATAGGAAGATAAATTATGGCAATCGAAATTCAGGGTTCAATAGCTAAAATGTGGGGAGTGTAATACCAATTTCTTCCAAAAATCCATTACTAAGCATAGAAAGGTGAGCAGGATACTTTCCCTGAAGAAAAATTATGGTGATATGATCCGATCCCACGATGACATCTCAATAGAGCTTAATTCCTTCTTTGGGAACCTCTTAATGAATCCCACCCTGGATAGGACCCAAACAATTCCCACAATCTTGACTGAAGATCATAATGCCATGTTGTTAAAATAAATCATTGAGCAAGAAGTGGAAGAATCCATTATGTTAATGCCCTCTGGTAAGGATCTGGGGCCTGACAACTTCACTACATACTTCTTCAAAGCCTGCTGGCCAATAAAAGGAGAGGTCCACGCCATAGTGGAGGATTCGAGACAAGACAAGATAGTGTTGGGGGCCCTCAACACCACCCTTCTAAATCTCATTCCAAAGGAAGGACACTTCTGAAAGGTATCGACCTATAACATTGTAATGTCATATACAAGATCATTTCAAAGGTTATAGCCAATAGAATCAAACCTTTTTTACCTCTCCTCGTCTCTCCCAGACAATCTAGTTATGTTGAAGGTAAGAAAATTCTGGATAGTATTATTTTCTCCCATGAAACCATACACTCTCTCAAAATTTCCAAACAACCTGGGATGTTAATGTAGCATGACATGTCAAAATAATTTGACAAGATAAGCTAGCAATATATTTGGGAGGTGCTCAAGGCCTTTGTATTCCATCAGGATTAGATTGATTGGATTATGGCCCTTGTAACTAGATCTTTCTTCTCCATCCTTCTCAATGGAGTCCCTACCCAACATTTCTCTCCCACCCAAGGGATCATCAGGAAGGGATATCCCCTATCCCCTTTCCTATTCATTCTTATGGTAGAGGGCTTGGGAAGAACCATATCAGTAGCTAGGGATACTAATTAGTTGACCGGTCTAGAACTTCATGACAACCCTTTAGCCTCTACCCATAAACAGTTTGTGGATGACGCCCTTCTCATGGGCATCCCCATAGTTTCCAAAGCCAAAACTCTCAAGAAGATTCTTAATTTATTCTCCCAAGCCTCTGGAACCTCAGTAAACCTACAATAATATAAAATATTATTCTTTAATACCCCTCCCCCTATTCAAAGAAACATAACCAGGATCTTGGGGTTCCAAAAATTCCCCCTCCCTTCTAAGTATTTGGGTGTTCCTTTCACAGACAACGCCCTTAGGAAATCTTCCTAGGAAGACTTCCAATCTAGGCCCCAAAATAGATTAAGTAATTGGACCTTTAGATCCCTTAATTTGGCTAGAAGGTTAGTCATTTTCAAATTATTCTTGCAAGCAATGCCTCTATACTTGTTCTCAACATTAGCTGCTCCAAAATCAATTCTAAACAGTATTCTCAACAGTTAAAGAAACTTCCTCTAGAGAGGCTCCAAGGAAAAAAGAAAATGGGCTCTAGTCATGTGGGAAAAACTCTACAGGCCCAAGCATGTTGGAGGTCTGGGCCTAAGGGACCCAAAAGTCATAGGAAACGCTCTTGGAGCTAAAATGTGGTGGAAATGGCTAGATTCTCCCACAACCCCCTAGAAAAAATATGGAAAGCTAAATATGCCCCCAACTAGTAGAAGAAGTATCTCAATCGCTTGGAAGACCTTGTCAAAGTCTCAAATATCTAGAACCAGGCTTGGAAAAATAAATTGTCAAACAACACAGTTTTTTGGAGGTGTGCAATGGCAAAATCTCTCACTTTTGGTAGGACACCTGGTAGTAACTCCCACATCTGAACGAAGAAGCCTATGCTCCACTAAAGGAGCTAATGCAGGTTAAGGGAAAAAATTTAGATTCCCACTACTAGAAACACACACCCCAAGGAAGTAAGTGGTGATCTTGGATTGATAATAAAGAATAGCAACCCATCCCATAAAACTTTGATTGGGAGGATTTTTGGAAGCACCTCTAGGATCGTTGAATCCTTGTGGACTAGGATGAAGACAAATTAAGATGGGGCAATAAATCAGGAGGTGTATCTATCCTCAAAGAAGCTTATGGATATCTGGCCAACTAGAATCAACGAGAACAACATCCTCAAAGGAGTTTTCTTTGGCTAAAAAATCACTAGCCAAAGATCACTCTCTTCTTATTGTAGGTTTTAACCCTCTACAGAAATTCCTTGCATACGATTCTAAAACACATAAAATAAACAATGCAAGAGAATAACACATAAAACACATATACACAGAGATTTTCCTTTGGATCCCAAAACCGGGACTACCAGCTTGATTTTTTTCATTATGTTCCTTTCAATGTTATAATACATATTTATACATGTCAAAGCATCCAATACCATGGACCGAAAACCATCGTGTCCAAAAAACATGTGTGAAAAATCATGCACAAAACCATAGGTGGGTCTGCCCAACCTAACATAGGGTCCAAAACCAAAATTTTCCGGGGCACTACTCCGGACCCCATAAAGTGGGGTTATGGGTACACCTCAAACCCCCTGTGACCCCCCACAATCGGCACAATGAAGGGGGGCTCTGCCCCCCCCTCTAACCCCCCGGTTAACTACGTGGGCTAGTCGTGGGAAGAATATAACACAACCTAACATTCTCCCACTTGTTGTTTTCTTTCCATAGGGGCCCACAAGAGAGCTTAGTCATTTTTCTAGCCCTGAAATGTCCATTGTCTCTCTACACCAAGAGAACTTCTCAGAGCTCACAGATTTTTCAATGCATCTGCAGTATTCTTCAAAGTGTCCACCTTTACCAGCAACACCTTTTTGTCTTCTATCATATCCCTCACAAAGTGATATTGAACATCAATGTGCATTTTCTTTGAATGATATGCGAGGTTCTTTGCCAAGAAAATTGCACTTTAGTTGTCACAGTCTATCCTTATAGCTCCCTGTACTAACCCCATACTTGAACACAATCTCTGCAACCAAACTGCTTCCTTATTTGCATGAGTGGCTGCCATGTATTTTGCCTCTGTAGTTGATAGTGCCACTACAGATTGTTTCTTACTCATCCAACTGACTGCACCTCAAAATAGGTTAAGCACATACCCACTTGTAGATATTCTCTGATCCAGATCTCCAGCCCAGTCTGCATCAACAAAGCCACGAATATCCAACATTCTGTCCAATCCTGATCTTCCTTGGTAACACAAACCATAATCACTAGTGCCACACAAATACCTAAAAACTCGCTTCACTGCTGTCTAGTGCTCCTTCCCTGGTTTTGACATAAACCTCCTCAATACTCCCGTTGCATGTGCAATGTCTGGTCTAGTACAGACCATTCCATACATCAAGCTACCAACTACACTTGCATATGGAACACGGGACATGTCCTCTTCCTCTTCTTGTGTCTTGGGACACTGTTCAACAGATAACCTCACACATACAGGAATAGGAACCTTCACCAGTTTACTATCCTGCATATTAAACCTCTGTAGTATTGTCTCGACATACTTCCTCTGGTTTAACCAAATCTTCCTCTTTTCTCGATCTCTTTTAATTTCCATGCCCAAAATATAGTTTGCAGCACCAAGACCTTTCATGTCGAATTTGGAGGACAATTGGGTCTTCAAATCCTGGATAATTTCTTTGTCATTTCCAGCAAGCAACATATCATCCACATACAAGACCAGATAAATAACACGGTCACCAATTAATTTAAAATACACACAGTGATCTGCTTTTCTTCTGGTGAAGCCAAGTCCCCGTATAAATGTATCAAATTTCTGATACTACATCCTTGGTGATTGTTTTAACCCATACAGATACTTCTTTAACTTGCATACTAGTTCTTTCTTACCCTTCACCACAAAGCCTTCAGGTTGCTTCATGTATATTTCCTCTTCCAGATCCCCGTGAAGAAATGTTGTCTTCACATCCATTTGTTCTACCTCAAAATCAAAAGCAGCAGCAACAGATAAAAGTAATCTAATAGAAGCTACCTTGGCAACAGGAGGAAAAATATCACCAAATCAATTCTCGGCACTTGGGAATAACCTTTTGCTACCAACTGAGCTTTGTATTTCTCCACTTTTCCTTTTGCATTTGTCTTCTTTTTTAACACCCATTTGCTACCAATGGGTTTCTTTCTAGCCAGAAACTCCACTAGATCCCAAGCCTCATTTTTGTGAAAAGATGCCATTTCATCAACCATGGCCTCTTTCCAGAGTTTTTCATCCTTTGAATCGACTGCTTCCTTCACAGTTCTGAGATCATCATCAGTAATAGATAAAGCAAAATTTGAACAAAAAGCAGATGGACTATACCTTTATGGTTGTATTCTTTCTCAAACTCATCTTCTCACAGTCGGAGTTTGTGGCTCTTCATCTTTTGATTCCTCCTCTACTGTAGAGTCTGATTCTTCCTCCTTTAGCTCAAACTCTATCTTCTTAGGTTCCTTTGGTTGGACTTCATGTTTAATAATATCTTTCACTTGTTTGAACACCACATCTCAGTTGTACACAACTTTCCTTGTTACTGGGTTCCAAAGCTTATAACCCTTTAAACCATCCTTATACCCAATAAAGATGCACTTTTCAGATTTACTATCCAACTTGGTTCGTTTCTCCTTTGGAACATGTACATATGCATCACATCCAAATACCCTCAAATGTGAAAGAGAGGGTTTCTTACCAGTCCATACCTCTTGTGGAGTCTTATCCTCCAATGCTGATGAAGGTGATCTGTTGACCAGGTAACATGCTGTCTCCACCGCCTCTGCCCAGAATTCTTGTCCTAACCCGGCACCACTGAGCATGCTTCTTGCCCTTTCCATCAACGTCTTGTTCATTCTTTCTGCAACTCCATTTTGCTGAGGTGTATATGGAGTAGTCTTCTGCTATGCTATACCACACTTCTTACAGAATTCTTCAAATTCCTTACTGCAAAACTCTCCACCGTTATCTGTCCTCAACACCTTTATCTTCTTCTCTGTCTGGTTTTCCACCAGAGCCTTAAATTCTTTAAACCTGTCAAAGACTTCAGATTTCTTCTTAAGGAAATATATCCATGTATTCCTTGAGAATTCATCTATAAATGATACATAGTACACAGACTTACCCAGTGATGGAACCTTCACAGGTCCAAACACATCATTGTGCACAAGCTCTAATATCTGCTTCGCCCTCTTACTACCAGAGGGGAAACTCACCCGATTCTGCTTCCCATATACACAATTTTCATAGAAATCAAAATCCAAAGAGCTATTACTCATACCTTCTACCATACCTTTACCATGAAGTATTCAAAGGTCCTTCTCTCCACTATGTCCAAGCCTTTGATGCCACAACATGGTCTTTTCTCCAGAGACCACTAGATTTTCTGCTCCACTTTCAGGAACCACAGAACTGTTGCACCCATCAATAATAGTGCTACCTTACAACTTGTACAGAGTTCCAATCCAAACTCCCCACATCAATACCAGTGCTCCTTGAACCATTTTGCAGGTATCCTTCTTGAACATTGTTTTTACACCTGCATCATCCAATTTGCTTACAGAAATCAAATTTCTGGCTAATGCAGGAATATGCAGAACACCTGGAAGTGTTCTAACCCTTCCACCTTGCAACTTCAACTTTACTTTTCCGTGACCAACAATTCTAGCCTTCCTATCATCCCCTAAGAAGACATCACCACCATCATATTTATCATACTCGCAGAACCACTCTCTATGGGGAGTGAAGTGAAAGGATGCACCTGAGTCAATCAACCATGCCTCATGATCTACATGTGTACTTGAAGAAGCCAAGTACACATCCCCACCTTCATCTGAGGTGGTTTTTGCCTCTATAGAAGGAGCATCATCAGATCCATTTCCTTTATCAGGAGCTTTAGATTTATAGTCCCTTTTGTAGTGCCCTTCCTTTCTACATTTCCAGCACACCACTTTTACAGGTTTTCCTGGAGATTTAGATCTCCCACTCGATGACTTATTTTTGTTTCTATTCTGGGACCATTCTCGTATAAACAAGGCATCACCATTTTGGCTCTCCATATTGTTCCATCTCATCTCCTCCGTCAGCAAGGATGAGACTATTTCATCAAACTGCAAGGCAGTTGCATTGCTACCTATTGCAATAACTAGACTATCCCATGAATCTGGTAGAGAACACAACAAACTGATGCACTTATCTTCATCTGAAATTTTAATATCAAAAGATGCTAACTGACTTACCACAATATTAAATGCATTCAGATGCTCTATCACCAAGTCTCCATCTTTCATCCTCAGGTTGTACAGCTTTTTCCGCAGGAACAGTTTATTCACCAGAGACTTAGATTGGTACAAAGTCCCTAAATTGTACCACAAAGCCTTCGTCGTAGCTTCCCCTGATACATTCAGCAATACTAAATCTAAGACACACAATCGTATTGTGCTCTTTGCCTTCCGATCCAACTTCTTCCATTCTTCATCGGTCACTCCCGTTGGTTTAGTACCCCGATATACCATGATCCACTGATCTTTATCCACCAATAGATCCTCCATCTTGAGTTTCCACAACTCAAAACTCTAACCATTGAACTTCTCGATCTCTATCTTTCCACTGCTCGCCATCTTCTTTCACCACCAGAATCGATCTCGTAGATCTCCCACTAAACAGGGTCTACCACAGGCCCGAGAGAAACCCCTCAACAACAAAGGCATCCCCTTGAAGCCAAAAACAACTCTGACACCAAATGTAGGTTTTAACCCCATACAGAAATTACCTGCATACGAATTCTAAAACACATAAAATAAACAATGCGAGAGCATAACACATATACACAGAGATTTTCCCCTGGATCCCAAAACTGGGACTACCAGCTTGATTTTTTTCATTATGTTCCTTTCAATGTTATAATACATATTTATACATACCGAAGCATCCAATACCATGGACCGAAAACCAACGCATCTAATACCATGGACCGAAAACCATTGTGTCCAAAAAACATGTGCGAAAAATCATGCACAAAACCATAGGTGGGTCCGCCCAACCTAACATAGGGTCCAAAACCAAAATTTTCTGGGGCACTACCCTGGACCCCATAAATTGGGGTTACGGGTACACCTCAAACCCCCTGTGACCCCCCCCTGCTACACAATCGACGCAATGAAGGGGGGCTTCGCCCCCCCTCTAACCCCCCAGTTAACTACGTGGACTAGTCATGGAAAGAATATAACACAACCCAACACTTATGGCTTGTCCTTCATGGAAAAATCCTGATCTATGATAACCTCATAAAGCATGGTTTCTTGTGCCCTTCCAAATGCGACTTATGTGAAAACCAGGAGGAAATAATAAATCACCTTTTGAACACTTGTGAAATCGCTTACACATTAGGCGGCAGAGGTTTTTAGAACCTTAGGTAGAAACAGGGTATCAATTCAAAGCACCCTTGACACTTGGAGACCTCAAATATCCACTCACCCCATCATCAACAAAGCTTGGAATATGTTTCCAATGGCTCTCTATTGGGTTCTATGGAAAGAAAGATATGCAAGAATATTAAAAAACTTGTGGGTAATAGGGTGTGTTCTACTTTCTATGGTGAATAAAATCATATAGGAATCGGTCTCAGTGTATAGGCTCCCTCTGGAGTAGGCCCCCCCTTTACTTTCCTACATTTGAATCCTACAACTTATCGGTTTGGAGCACATTCCATCCACTGACACAAAGCACCCCGTTCTCAACCCTGATACCCCTAACATTTGGTCTCCCCCATGCATCAATGTCTTCAAAATAGATTACAACGAGGATTCCTGGGGCAATCCAAGATCAATGGGCTTCGGAGGGGTCTTCCAAAATCAAAATGGAAAAATTCTCTAGATTTACTATGGAAAATTATGCATCAGTACAAACAATGCGACTGAGTTGTAGGCTTTGGAGCATAGAATCTAACTTGCCAAGTCTAACCATTTGGTCCCACTGGTTGTCGAAGGAGATTCTACGGTGGCCACCCTTCCTGCCCGAAAATTATATAATGGAACCCTAGTCAACAAAGTGGCCGCTAACTAGTGGCTCTCTAAGTCTCTTCAATGCATTCGTGACTGCATCATGGATATTGGTGGGGTCCACTTCCAAGCTGTCAAGTGTAAGGAAAATTCCTCGACTGAAAGGCTTGCAAATTAGGGGACAAATGGAAATTCCATGCTAAGCTCTCAGGCATGGAAATGATTATATGATGGTAGGTTGCATTAGGAATGTGAATATATTTCTCAAAAGGACAATGATAATAATGGTTCTAAATAGCTACTAGTCCATCCCTCCAACTAGAAACCCACTTCATGATGGGAAATTAGGTGAATTATGGAGACGGTGCTCCAAAATCCTTCGAAGGCACCTCCTATCCTGAAGCTCTTAATGAGCCCTAGAATCATGAAAATATGGAGGACAGGAGCCACCACCCACCTCATCCACCCATTAAAAGATTGAAGTGTTTGAATTATGAAGCATACCTTGTTGTACAAGCAATGAATTACCACATTGAAGTTTCCATTATTATTCTAGGCCTTCTAAATCCCTTGACGCTTGTTTGTTTTTCCCATTTGAGGCCGTCTTGCTTTCCCTTATTCCTCACCTCTTCCTGGTTTTCTATTGATAAGCCTTTGACTATATACCTTAAAAATATAACCCTCCTACACCACAACTCCCTCTTCTCTCACTCCCTTAGTAGTGCCCAAATTTCTCGAACCCTACGTCCTACTCGGGCCTCCTCCTCAAGTCACAAACTGAGAGGTCGCAACATAGATCACTGGAGGCAGATAGGCATGTGCCCTAGAATAAGGGCTCAGACTGTGGTCCATCAAGAGGCCCTCAAATTTCAAAACAATGTTTTTCTTGAGGTAAAAGAAGACATCCGACATCTTGAGGAGCAAGTGGCAGAAATTAGGAGAAACACCAGCACTGAGGTCGTGGCTGTGCAATTTAACTAGATTCCAGACCCGTGCTTAACAAGAGATCATGAAAATATATATAGTTGCATAATTTAACTCGCTTGGAATATGAAAACTCTCCTAGTTCTGGAAATGCAAGAAAACAATTAGGCCAAGAAATCTGTGGAGGAAAAACTGGACCTAATGGAGGCGAAGTTTACTGTCTACGCGGAGCCGGTGCACCACTATAAATTCATCACTAAGGATTTGCCTCATTATAAACAACTCAAGTGAAGTGTTGGCAAGAATCAAGGAGGGATGACAACTCTCTCCCTAGCCCCGACAATTTGCAACAGGATGGTGTTCAGGCAAATTGGTCGCCAGTAGAACCCATCACAGTTAGAGAAGACTAGTCCCTTTCACCAAGTTAAATGCTCTGATATTTTTGTCTCATTTTTTTTATCTCTTCCAGAGGGCGTTATAATGTATGTCTCAAGAGTTTAATTAGGCCTTGGTTATAGACCACCATGACTGTCAGTTTCATAGACACTCCTTAGGTAGCTCCCCCATGGAGTGTTTTTCCCCCAGTTTTGTATCTAATTCTAGTATTATATCTAATAGAGTAGCTAGGTTTAGACAATATAGAGTGTCAAAAGAGGAAGCAGATGGTTTGCCTTTCAATGAGTCCGACCACTAAAACACAAGGATGTATGATTTTTTGATTTTTAGCTCTAATAAAATCTTTGTTACTACTTACAAAAAAAATTATTTATTAGATATTTTCAAAACTAATTACATAGATTTTATTATAATTTTTTCAATTACTATTTTTATTATAATATAAAAAATTAGAAGACAGTGTGTGAGGGAGAGGCACAGACTACAGAGGGAGGCTAGAGCTAGGGTTTGTAACATAGGTTGAATAGTGATGAGAATAACACTAGCCTGCTTTTTTTAATTTTTAGCTCTAAAAAAATCTTTGTCACTACTTACAAAAAAAAATATTTGTTAGATATTTTCAAAATTAATTACATAGATTTTATTATATTTTTTTAAATTACTATTTTTATTATAATATAAAAAATTGGAAGACAATATGTGAGGGAGAGACATGGACTACAGATGGAGGCTGGAGCTAGGGTTTGTAACATAGGTTGAATAGTGACGAGAATATGGGTTTGTCATAATTTTTTGACTCAGACAACATGGGGCCCTCGAGAATGGCAGGGTCAAAATTAACTGACTACTATAAGAGCCCTAGTCACATGAGCATTTTCATCATAGATAAGAAGTTTAGATGGTCTAGGGTGGGGTTTAGTAAAAAATGTGGGTTATTGGTAGTCGGTGTGGTTACTTTACGAGGGCTTACCTTAAGGGAGCATCTTTTTTCTGACTAGGATTTTTGACGGTCTTAGGCCAAAGGATGCCATTTCACCGTAGGTTTTTTGCTTTTTTACTCTTCCCTAGGTAAATTTTGATGTTTCAAAACTAATGGGGTCATGAAATGACAATTTATGAGTTCCTCCTGTTTTTGGGGGATCCAGTTTCATTGATTCAAGGTTGTTGTCAGGTTATTTTCAAGAGCCAGGGTTTAATGCCCCTCTGGTTTTTTCTCTAGGTGGTGAGACTCTAACCTATTCAACAATGGAAGGAGACCTTCACTCAATGGCCTTAGGTTTGGTAACGAAGGATGAATAGACCATTAGATAGTTTTTAGCTGGAAACAAGAACTATTTTGAATACCTTCCTAGTGGACGGGGATGGAAGTGAACTGCGGGTTAAGCTTATAGAAATTGAAAACCTAGTCAAGGAAAGAAAGAGTGGAGAAAAATAACACTCACCTACTAAATATTTGTCTGGTTTTGGACCCAAATAAAAAAAATATAGGTTTGTGAGAAGTGCTTAAATCCCTGTTGCTTATAAGATCAATCTGGGGGATGACATGGAGATGGAGTAGGCTAAGTTGTTGGCAGAGAATTCCTGGGTTAGCCACGCTAGAGGATGAAAATTCAGCATTGGAATCTTGCAAGAATGGATCAATGAAGAAATAACCCCTAAGGTACAATCCCTTCCTAAGATTTTCATTCTAGCAAAAGTGCGAATTCAAATAAACTTTGGCTCCCAAGAGGAAGTTGAAAATATAGCTAAATTAGTTTGGTTGATTGAATCAACTCCTGTATCTTTCAAATTTTGGACATCGCTTTTTGACACAAGTCGTGAAAGGTTGTATGTGGCTCCCTTATGGGTTTGATTTCCTGGATTACTGTCACATATGTGGAATGAGAAGAGCTTGAAAGATCTTGGAAATAGTCTTGGGGTTTTCCTCAAAGCGGACTATTCATTAAATTAAGAAAAGAATGATATGTCTATGGCCTTGATCTTTGTGAGCCTTGACTTTTGAAATGGACTACATGAAACCATTAAATATTGGCAGAGGCATTGAACGACTTCAAGTCCTTGATTATGAAGGGGTTCCTTTTAGATGTAAACATTGTCACAAATATGGCATATTGCTCGCCATTGTATTCTCCCCTTTAAAAATGGTTTGTTGTAGAGGAAGGTTAAGAAGAAGATGAAGGTGGATCTGTAGTCAAACTTGGGGGCAAGCTTGAAGGAAGGGGAGGCGGACCCTATGGTGGAGGATAAAACTTTGGAGGTTCCATCAAACTCTGGTATGTTGGAAGCAGGGTCATTGTCACATGAATTGATCGTTGGTGAAGGGTTTTCTGCTAATTCCACTGGTGGGATGTCTACTCCATTCTCTTATCTTCTAGGTTCCCCCTCTTCCCTTCATATTTTTTCTTCTCTTGCAATATCTTTTTTGAGTTTAGGATATGATTGAGATCTTGTATCTAGGGGTTTGGGGCCTGCTATGGGGCATCCTATTTTTAGTGTTTTTTCTTCCTAGGTCAATTTTCTTGTTCCCCCCTCATCGATGACCCTTTCCTCCCTAAGATCCTCTATATCTTATGAATTCTCCAATTTCTCTGTGGATCGTTATGTAGGAGAGATCCTTTATAATTTATGATCTAGAAACATTTTCCCCTCTTCTAAAGGTCAACCTGGTGGCTTATGACAAATCATGCTCTCCTCTCATAGCTCTAAGTCTTTTGGGAGGAAATCGATCTTGTCCAAATTCAAAGAAAAATCCAAAGAAGAGATGGTTGCAAGTAGACAGTTAGCCATTACTGGGGAGCTTAAATCTTTGAATGCCTAGGGTCTAGTTTCCTAATGAAATTTTTATCCTTCAATTGTAGAGGATTGACAATTTCCTCAAAAAAACTTGTGCTCAAGTGGCTCGTGAAGGTAGAGGGACTGAATATTATCATTCTCTAGGAAACCTAGGTGATGGGGAGGTGGTCTCTAAAACATCAAAATTTTTGTTGGGAGGTTAGTGTTTTATTGGCTCGGATGCCCGTGGTCGCTTTGGGTGTCTTGTTGTTGATTGGGATATTCATAAAGTTCTTGTCAAAAATTCGTGAAGTATAAATTTTGGGTTTGGGCTTATGATTTTGTCGTTGGAGCTGGGGGCTTCACTCATGTGTGTTAATCTTTAGGGGCCTTGTGAAGGTCGTGTGTATTTCTGGAACAATATTTTTGGGTTGAACATGATGGATGTCAAGAATTTGATTATTGGAGGGGATTTAAATTTCTCCTTTAGTGTTGTTGAGCCTTGGGACCTAGGGCCAGAGCTGATAACCTCTCTGATTATTTTATCAGTATTATTGTTTGAAAAATTGTTGGATGAAGAGCTTATAAATATTAAACCTTCATGGAGAAACCATTATGTTGGGGAGGTTCGTATTGTTGAAATATGTAACTAGGTTCGGTCTTCATATGTACTCTTGATTCTTGTATATTGTAAAATGAAAATGAAAAAATATCATTATTATTTTTTGTAACATGGGTTTCATGGTCAAGATCAATTTATTTTAGGTCAAAGAACCCATTGAGTGCTTCTAGGTTTTATCATTGAGTCAAGAAGTCAAAGAGTAATTTTCATACATAAAAGACCCCATTGGGCATATTGTAACATGTCAAAAGAATTATTTTTTAGTCAAAAGTGTCAAAATACCCCTCTAAGGCCAAGTCGACCTAGAAGTGGAGAAGTTGGCCTAATTAGGGCACTTTAAACTCCTAGAAGGGCTATAAATAAGAGACCATTCAACCTCATTTCTCGCTCATGCATTCACTCATTAATCAAGCGAAGGACAAGAAGAAGAAGGAAACTGAAGGAAAATAAGGAAGAAGGAAGACAAATTTGTAGTTTTTTGTACTCTCTCTCTCTTTCACGTGCGAAGGAAAGCTAGGGTTTCTTCAGTATCAAGCCCAAAGTTTTCAAGTTGCAAAGGAAGGGTCTAAATTGGTAGAAGATAAGTTAACTTGTTCTCATACAAGTCCCAAAAGAAGAAGTAGCCCAAGTGAAGGAAGGAGGAAGCCTTAGAAGCCCTAAATTCTCCCACATGTGTGAAATTTGTAGCTGTTGTAGGGGCCAAAAATTTTAGACCTGTAGTGAGGGCCGGAAATTTGAAGTTGGGGGTCAAAGTTCTGCAATTGGAAGAGATTTGACTTGGTTTGACTTGGTGAGAAGAAACAAATCCTACAGAAGGTTTGACTTGGTCTTAGAAGGGTATTGATCTTGGTCTAGAGAACTTGGAATTCATAATTTGAATAATCTATAAGAAGAAAAATATATTTTGTGAGTTTTCCTCTCTAGGAGAGGTTTTGGCCCTGATTAGCAGCCTACATCTTGTGTCCTTTTGTACTATTGATCTTCATGTTTTGGTAGTTGTTTGATGATAAAAAAAACATAATAATAAGAGAAGAAGAAGCTAATAATCAAGAAAACTAAAATAAAATCATAAGCAGTTATCAAGTATAAGAGAAATCACTTCAATTTTAGCCCTATTGATTTCTCAACATGAACTACAAAACAAATTGACAATTTTTAGTGGCAAAGGTGTTGATGCAGAATCTTAATGATATTCATCAGTGGGTTAGGTCTGCGGGAGATTTTGATCACTTTCCTATTTTGAAGGAGATTAAAAATCATGGCCCCAAGCTCAGTAGTTTGTTTAAACTAAAATCCTCATGTATAAATGATTAAGAGTTTGTAAACTTGTTCAAGGAAGGTTAGAGCCCTTATGTACCAAATTATGGTTTTTCGGTTACCCAAAAATATGAAGAAAACCTCAAATGGGTCAAGATTTTGACCGTGGTTTGGGCTAAGGAGAAATGTAAAAGAGAGGAGGGGGAGATAGCTTATATTGAAAGGGATATTCTTGTTGTCTCTGATTCTAGGGAAGGGTGTTTTTTGAATGTGAAATCTAGAGATACATTGGTTCGTCTAGAGTCTCGTGGGAAGGCCATCCTTGAGGCACAAGAAGCTACATGCAGGTTAAAAAGTAGAGCCATATGGCTTGAAGGAGGGAATGAGAACACAAAACTTTTCCAAGCATGCGCTAAAGAAATGAACATGTGTAATATAATATGGAATCTTCAAGACGAGGAAGGTAGGGAGGTTTCAAATTTTGAAGGTCTAGCTTGTCTAAGTCAAGCACATTTCTAGGAGTTATTTAAAGAGATTGAAAGGGCTAATATCATCGAAGTAATCAGGGTTTCCCAATTATTCCCAAGGTTTGTGAATGATTAGAACAATAGAGCTTTGGTGTTGGAGGTCTCTGAAGAGGAATCGAAGGTTGTTCTTGTCAATTTTCAAAAAATACAAAAGTCTTGGTACTCATGAGTGGGAGATATAGTTTTTTGAAGGGTTTTGTGAGATTAGTGGCTTGGATTTGTTTGAAGTTGTAAATGAATAAAAAATGGAAAGTAGAGTCTTTGTGGCTTTCAACACCACCTTCAGTTCCCTTATCCCCATAGTGGATAAGCCTGTTGCCTTTGAAGACTTTCATCCTTTTTCACTTTGTATTGTATCTATAGTGTCATCTCAAAAGTTATTGCTAGAAGACTAATGCCTATTTTTTCCAACTCTATTTCAAAAGAACAATTGGTTTGATTGAAGGGAGATTGATCCATAAAGTTGTTGAGGTGGCCTAAGAAGGGCTCCATAGAATCAAAACTATCATATTAAAAGGAGTTGCAATAAAAATTGATCTTTCAAAAGCCTATGATCAGGTGATTTTAGCTCAAACTCCTTTTAACTCACCTAGGTTTTGGGATGGATTTTATAAACTGGGTGATGGGTTGCATTTAATCAATCTCTTTTTCTATTTTAATAAAAAAGTCAACCTCTCCTTTTTTCCATGCTCAGAGAGGTTTGAGACAAGGTTGCTCCCTGTCTCCTTTATTTTTCCTATTGGTAGCTGAAAGTGTCAATCGTTTATTGGTTTATGCTAAGCATAGAGGTGATTTCCAGGGTGATGTTATTTCTAATACCCTAGAAATTACTACTTTGTTGTTTGTTGAAGATATCCTAATTTTATATAATGGTTCTTGTAGAGATGTTGCTAAATTATCTAAGATTATTGACATGTTTGGAAAGCTACAGACATGGTGGTTATTGATAGGAAATCCTTTATCACTTCTCAAAAACATGGTAGGTTATGAAGTGAAAAATCTCAAGGTTTCTTTCCCTTTTCCCATATTAGAGATGGAGGAAGGTTTAAAATATTTGGGTTTTCACTTGAAACCTAACTGCTATAAGAAGGAATATTAGTCATGGTTTATAGAAAAGATAGAGAAAATATTAAAAGAGTGGAGTTTAAGGTGGTTGTTGAGGGCAAGGAGGCTAGTGCTGGTCAAATTTTTGCTAGAATCCATTCTTGTGTTCTAGATGTCAGTGCCTTGGATCCCTTAGGAAGTACGAGAAATAGCTAGAAGAATCCATTTCAATTTTTGTGGGTTGGCACTCAAGAACACTTTGTTCTCCCTTGGGTAAAATGGGAACATATTGTTGTGCCAAAAATGCTTGGTAGATGGGGTCTCAAAAGTGTTTTTATGTTCTCAAAATCCCTAGAGAAAAATTGTGGATGGAGATTTTTTACCACTCACAACTTGTGGACTCAAGTAGTATATCAGAAGAAAATTCACCCCTTTCTATGGAAGATTGGATAAGGCTGAGGGACAATCCACATGTTAATATTTCAATGATTTTGTGTGATGTTATTAATTCCTTTGACCTTATTGCTTTAGGTTTGATCTGGAAGGTCAAAAACGGATTAAAGGTGAGACTGGGATAGGACCCTTGGCATGGTAGTGGGAAAATCAGCATCTACCTCATGAGCTCTTGATCAACTTAGAAATATATGTATCAAAATACTTGCCCATATTGATAAACCAACTCAGACTTCTCTTATTTGTCAAGGTTGGTTATCTGTGGAAGCATTGTAGATTGATCAGGAATTCCATGATATTTGGAATGGTTATCTTGGCATCTTGTTGTTTCTCACATTAGACTTTCACAAAACGATGATGAGATGGTTTGGGTTCACTTTAAAATGGGCATGTATACCCCCAAGCTAGGGTATATTCACCTGAATGTGGATACAATAGAGGCAGTGGAGGAATGGTGGTGGAGAGGAGTTTGGAAGGTAAAGTTCCTGAAAATATCTCTCCTCTTCATGTGGTGTATCCTAGCTAAAAAATGCCTACCTGGGATTTGCTGCAGACATGTCATATGATCGGCCATGCCTGGTGTTCCTTATGTTAGTGGAACAGTGAATCCGTAGAGCATATTTTTGTTGATTGTCCTTTTTTGTTAGGTCTGGTATGTGTGAAATTATGTATTTTTCTAGGGATGTGTATGGTAAGGCACTTTTTTTGAGGAGAAGTGGCAGATTTGGGTACAAAACATGAATAAAAAACCTTATAGTGCTCTAACATTGCTTATCTTTTGGGGAGTATGGTTACCAAGGAATAAAGAAATTTTTCAAAACAAGTCTTCCTTTTCGGATTGGGTGGCAGCTGAAGTTATGGCCATCCTATCACATTTTCCTCAGTCCCTTGCTTTACCTAGGAATAGACGTGTGATCCTGGAGGAACCTGGCAAAATGTGCCTGTGGGGTTAATTTGATGGGGCTAAGCAGGGGGAAGGCCTCACGAGCAGTGGTGGTTTCATCCTATATTTATTTGAACAACATTACTTCAAGGTTAGCATGGGTCTTGGGAGGGGAACAAACAATGTCGTTATTGGCTTTTGCTTGTGAAAAGGGATGTGATCAACTACACATTTTTGGTGACTCTTTGTTGTTCATTACTTGGGTTAATGAGTTTCAACAATTTCATGATTTACACCTTTCACACATTTTAGAGGATTTGTTGAGGATCAAGTTTACTTGTGCATTTTTTTCTTGCACTCACATTTACATGGAGCATAATAGGGAAGCATACATGATTTCTAAGGAAGGTATTCAACTTGATTGGGGGTTATGGACCATTGAGGAGTTTCTAAATGGCGAACATTTTTGTTTCTTCCATTGTTCATATATTGATGGACATTTCTCTGAGATATACTCCCTAGTTCTCTACATTGTTTTTTTTACTTTTCATATCATAAGATTATGTATGGTTTGTATAGAGAATTGTTACCGGAAGTCTCATAAGATGATATATCGTTTTGTTATTTTGATAAACTATAAATGGACTTATCTCCCTCTCTTATTATTGAGCTATTTTGCTAACCTCTATAGTTGAATGATATATATTAAAAATATTATATTCGACAATATTTTTTTTACCATTTAAAAAAATATGAGTAGATCCTTCATAAATACACATTTAGATATATATACACAAAATATAATTTTATTTAAAAATAAATAAATATTTATTGATTAATTTTTTTTAATATATATATTTTTAAATTCTACTTTAAAAACAAACATACATTACATATGTAATATATAACAAGTTTTATCATCAAAACCATCTCTAACAAGTTTATCTATTTATAAATTGAATGATGGTTGATATATACACAAATTCATAGTGTATATATTTTAATTTAATGGTGGATTATATTAGTATGGTGACGTGCTTTGTATCTATAAATTTTTTTATATTTTAAGTTTATAAATGTTGTATTTATTTTTTATATTTTAAGTTTATAGATGTTGTATTTATTTTATATAGTTACAAATTTATAATATTAATATAATTAGTTTACTTATATAAATTAAATGGTTGATAAATTTAAATAATTTAAAATATTGATGTGATTAAGAAAAATAATTATAATAAATTAAATGGTTGATAAATTTGAATAATTTAAAATATTGATGTGATTAAGAAAAATAATTATAATAATAAAAATTTAAATTTTAAAGTTGGAAATTAATTATGTTTTAATTACAAATTTTTATTTATAAAATACAAATAAATAACAAAAAAACATTTTTTTAATTAAATTTTGAATATACATAATATTTCTAACAAAAACATACCTTATTTTTAATATTAACATATTTAGTGTAATAATATAGAGTCCCCTATAACATAACTAACACAACTACATTAAAAATATTAATGTGGTTGATATAGCCACAGACTTAATTTGTATTTATTATTGATAAATATATAACACAAAAAACTATTGCAACAAAAATATTATTATTACAAGAAGAATGCCTTAACAATGCACCATAATTCAAAGTGAATCATAAAATAATATACTAATGTACTCAAGATTTTAATAATTTTGAAATATTAAATACTAAATTATAACAATGATAAAAACTTATACCTTTAATATCACTAAATTCTAACTATTCAAATAAAATAAAAGGTAAAATCCCTATAACTTAGATGAAAAAGTAGCATCTGTGTAACTCTCTTTAGCATGAGTGTACACAATATTATAAACTCTTTTTATCCATATCCTTTACCACCATAATAATTATTAACCGCATATCAACATTATTTAACCATATTCTTCAAAATCATAACTACTAGCAATTGCCCATAAAGGTGCAAAGATACACCGAAGGTATGGAAAATTTGGGAAGATCATCTTTGATTTAAGATATCCAACTATAGGAATTCATGACTTGTGTTTTGGTTTCATATTAGATTTAAAGTGAAATCTATTTTTAAGCAACCTTCACAATGAAGTGATTTGTGAAAGGTTGTTTTTACTTGTCGCATAAACTCCATGTTTATTAAAATTGAGGTTGTTTCCATTTTTGGTCATGATATATGGTTTATACCTAGTCTAAAATACATTAGGTTTTTGGGAGGCTTTCCATATCTTCAAACTTGTTCTTTTTTTTATTAGTCTGACATCATGTTAAATCACCAAAATTTTGGAAAGATGTCTTCTCTCACATTTCTTCTCATTTCAATCTAACGAGTCTATAAAATTTGAAAATAAATAAATAACTCTTTTAAAAATTTAAATATTAAAAAGAATCAAACAAACAAACTTAGAATAGAGTTTAGGAAAGGATCTCATAAAATAACAAAATTAGGATAACACAATTTCAACCACATATTTTCTATGATAAATAAATTTATATTTAACCCTTTTATATAAATTTGGAATATAATGACTAATTCCATTTAGGTGAATTCCAGTATCAAGCCCTACACTTGTTAAACATCATGATTTATTTACTTTTAAATGATAAATAAATTTATATTTAACCCTTTTATATAAATTTGGAATATAATGACTAATTCCATTTAGGTGAATTCCAGTATCAAGCCCTACACTTTTTAAACATCATGATTTATTTACTTTTAAGCATTCGAATCCAGAGTAATGTAAGGCTCCCTCGAATTTGCCCAAGTCACATAAATTGTGGCACTATATATTGCAACTTTCATCATCATTAAAAAAGCCACATGAATGACATGTTCCCACACTGATTTAGGGATATGTTGCGGTAGTGTCTAATTCATTTGTGGGTAATAGTGGACAATAGAGAATGTTGGATCATATTTTTTTTAACTTAAACGGTTAATATATTAAAAATCAACAGTTGGGCCGTGGCCTATTCAACCGACATTACAAGGAGTTTCTTAATGTCAATGTGGCATTCTACTTCTTACAAATCCTTTAAGGAGTTGGAGCTTTAAAGGTGCATCGCATCGACATTTTAAGGATACAAAGTGATGCCTTAAGTCACAAAAAGGAGCAACTGGTGAACCCCATGCAGACGCATTGGAGGAAGGCTCCCGATGGTTGAGTTCCTATGATACTTTTCGGGACTTTTGAATTTGTATATAAGTCGCCCTAAAGCCTTGAAAGCTGATAAAGTGTGGATTTCCTCAAAGCAGTCCTTTCTTCCTAATTACAGTCTTGGCTCGATGATCAAGGAATCACCTTTATCGGCATCAGGGATTGGCACAACCTCGACTTTGATACACACCACCACTGCGACCGATATGTGAATTACTCTGGTGGACTTCAAATTTTTTTATGTCCCTGTGCAAAACCGTTTCGAGTCTGTGCCCAACAACCCTTCATAAGCCCTTGGCTCCGATAGTGTTGAAATCTTTTGAGCCATTTTGTTAGGGAATTCCACAAAAGACACCATTTCTCCATCGTACAGTCGAGGCTCATTGTTCGAGGTTCCACCTTTATCGATGTCGGGGATCGGCACTTCCTCGGTCCTCACTACAACACTCCATTTCCCGACCGATTTGTGACTAATAGGACATAAATTTTTTTATGTTCCTACGCATAACAATTTCAGGTCCACGCCCATCAGCCCTTCGTAATGCACTTGGCTCTGCCAGACCTCAATCCTGATCGGTTGACTTGTATGGTGATATTCCGCCGTTGATCTGATTTGGAAGGATTCGACAGATCTCTCCCTTTATGAATTTCAAACATTCTAGGCTCGGTCATAATACCACTTCGGGTCCACGCCCAACGGCCCAACGCAGAAACACTTGTCTCAGCCAAACTCCGAACTTTGATTCATCGACTTATATGTTGAAGCTTCTCCGTTGATCTTTTTTGGATGGGATCTGGTGGTTTCCATGTTTTCTTGGTTAATGAAACATGAGTGGGTTCTCTCCCATTTCGGACTTCAGACTTTTTAAGCTCAGACACATTACCACATCGAGTCTGCACCCATCAGTCCATCGTAGAAGCTCGTGTCTCTACCAAACCCCGATCCCTGATCTGCCAACCTGCATGATGAATCTCTGTCGTTGATCTATTTTGATTAGATCTGATGGTTCCCATATGTTTCGGGTTGATAACGCACATGTGGGTTAACCGCCCAATAAAGCGGTTTTCCCACCCTCCGCCGCTGCTACGTATCCTCCTCTTAGTGGAATCAGAGTGAGGCTCATGATACCACTTACCACTGTTAGTGCCGCCCGAAAACCCACTCTTGGCTAGAAAGCCACCTTTCCGCTTCTTTGACTTCTTCGCTCTTTCCCGAGCGAAGACCCTTGTTCTGTTCCAGTGAACGGTTCCAGTAATTCTAATTAGTTCAGCTGAAGGTGGATCTGAACCGTTGAGTGCTGAGATCCAACGGTTGCTCGAGACATGTTTTGCTTGATGTGTTGCTATTTAGCTAAGGAATGGCGGTCCACCCTGGTTCATCCGAATTTCTTTTGAGGAACCCTTGAGTCAAATAGCATCCCTTGTTTGCTTTGATGTCTGCCTCTTTGTTTGAGGTGCGGAGAATGTGAAAGAAAGAGGAGGTGGTGAAGAAACTCAACAAGCCCCGCAGCCTCTAGAGAGTGTTATTCAGAGCCGGATTGCTTAGATGTTCATCTGAGTTTATTGTCTTTATCAAGAGTTCTGAATCTCCAAAGACCTGGAGAGCTGTGCGACCATGTTCCTGGGCAATCTGACATCCTTTAAGAAGCCCTAGGATTTCAGCCTGGTTGTTGGTGCTCTTTCCTAAACCCTAGCTGTAGCTATCTGTTCGAGAGCCATCCTAAGAGTAGACCACACCACCAGCACTAGAGGTCCCTGGGTTGCCTTTGGAGGCACCATCGAAGAAGACGGTTACCTTTCCCTGCTTCCTCCACCAGGATTGGAACTCTACATATGTAGTTCTGATGCGCCAAGTAGGGTTGAATGTGGGTCATGCAAGTATTTCTTTGCTGGCTTGGACGAGAAGGGTTCCCAACCAGCTTTTTTCTTCAGTTATGAGAGTGTTATCTAGCTTACTGGGGTAGTTCCCTAGAGCCTCCATCAGGGCTGCCTTAGCTTTGGCTACCACAGACAAGGGAGAGGACGATGCATTGTTGAATATCCAGTTGTTTCTGGCTAGCCAGAGCTTCCAACAAATGAACTTGGGAATGGAGTGCCAGATCTGATTCCACAGAGAGTTTGTTCTGAGGGTCCTAGGGTACCTTTCATTCCAAGTGGAGAAGAGTTCCACTACTGTGCACTGAGTAGGGGCAGGTGCATTTAGACCTTGAAGGATGAGGGCCCATACCGATTGTGCAAAGGCGTAGCTTACAAAGAGGTGATCAATGCTTTCAAATGCCGATTTGCACAGAATGCACCAGTGCGGTCCTGTAATGCCTCTGTGGGCAATATTTTCACTTGTCAGCACTTTCCTGTGGATGATTAACCAAGTGAAGAAATTCACCTTGGGTATACCATAAGTATCCCATGTGCGATGCCAAATGGAGGGGTTGAGAACTTGATTTTGCGTGGGTTGTAGGGCTACAAAGCCAAGCACAGGGGTATAGACCCCTGTCTTCCCCCATCTCCAGAGATCTGGTGTGTGTAGGTTAATTGGAGCCGAGCCCTTTAGCTTATCCAGGAGAAGGTTCTTTTGTTGTATTAAATGCTGGCAGATTGTAGAAGACTCAATCTTCCTAGTTCCCTTGTCTGTCCTAGACAGAAATGTTAGCTAGACTGTGTAAACCATGTTGGGAAAGCCAGTCACGGAGATCTGCTAACTTCAATGTGTGTTCAAGGGGGCGATCGCCCATCATTTTATCTTGCCATATCATGATGTTAGCTCTGTTTCCAAGCACCCTGTAGAGCTGGTTTTGGAAGGTGGAAAGCCCTTTTCTATAGAGATTCCAAAGCGGCATGCCTTTGGGAACTCTATTTGCTTGAAGATTTCTTAATGAGACTCCTTTGAGATATTTATTCCGGAGAAGTTGACTGACTGGGTGATGTTTATTGGAGTAGTGCTGCCAAAGGATTTTCCCACCTAAAGCGATGTTTGCCAGTCCAGGGTCTCTAATCTGGAGACCTCCTTCCAGCTTTGACCTTTTCACTTTGTCCCAACTTACTAAGTGAAATTTCTTTTCATTTCCTTTGCCTCCCTACCATAGGAAGTTTCTGAGCAACTGTGATATATGGTCCGTGATTGTCTTTGGTGCCAGGAGAAAGGAGGCCTAATATATAGGGAGAGAGGAAAGGACAGAGTTTATGAGGATTAACTTTCTAGCATAATTGAGCCACTGCCCTCCCCAAGTAGCTATCTTGGTTTTGATCTCATTGATGGCTTCATTCCAAAGTGAGGCTCGGTTTACCCCCAGAGTTAAAGGTAGTCCCAGGTATTGAATTTTGTATCAAGAGGCATAGCCCGGAAAGTCCAGGATTCTAGCAATTCAGAGTGTGGTGTGCTCCTTTCTGTTCCAGCTATACACTGCACTTTTTCTTTTATTAATGAGCGCTTGTGAAATGATGCAGAAGCTCTGCAGGGTCCCATTGACTTCCTTTGCTATTCTTATGGAAGCTCCTCCTAAGAGAAGAGAATCATCTGCAAATAAGGCATGGTTGATTGGTTCTAGTCCAGTCGTCAGTCGGATGCTTGGGAGAGTACCTTTAATTCTTTCCGCTTTCAGTTTCTTGCTCAGGGTGTCTGCCATTATAATGTACAAAAAGGGGGATAGCGGGCATCCTTGCCTTAGCCCCCTTGAAGCTTGGAAATAAGAGGTAGGTCGACCGTTAACCAGCAGGGCAATCCATGGTTTGTCTGTGCAGGCCTTGATCATATTCACAAAAGCTGGGTTGAATCCGAAGGTAAGAAGGACTTTGTAGAGGAATGATAGTTTTACCCGATCGAAGGCGTTGGTCATATCCAACTTGATCAACATCCCTTGCTCCTTCCTTTGATTACTGGAATGCATGGATTCTTGAACAAGTATCACATTGTCTAAAATATGTCTTCCTGCTACAAAACCTCCTTGACTGGGAGAAATGAGCTTAGATAGCAGAGGTTTTATTCTATTTGCAAGCAATTTAGCAAGAATTTTGTAAGAGACATTACATAGTGAAATAGGCCTAAATCTGTCAAAGGTGGCTGGATTCACTTCTTTATGTATTAGGGTTAGAAAGGTGGATTCGGTGCTACCTCCCACTTTAGCCTTTTTCTGAGAATCCTTTTCCATTCTTAAAAGGTCATATTTGATGATTGTCCAGCAGTTTCTGTAGAAATGTGTTGAGAAACCATCTGGGCCAACGGCCTTGTCAAGCTCCATGTCCCAGATTACATTGTTGATTTCTTCCTCAGTAAAGGGCTTCATAAGGTTTGAATTATTCTCCTCGTTAACCAAGGTAGGGATCTGGGAGAGGAATTCGTTGGAGATCACCTCATCTCTTGTTCCGTCCTTTGAGTATAACCGTTGAAAGTGAGTTTTAGCAGCTTCTTTAACTTGGGCAAAACCTTTGGCAACTGTCCCATCTGTTGTGATGATTTCTGAAATGTGATTCTGGGAGAGTCGTGCTTTGAACTGCCTGTGGAAGAAGGTTGTGTTTCAGTCACCTACTTTCACCCATAGGCTTCTGGACTTAAGCCTCCAGAATTCTTCTTCTTTTCTGAAAGAGCTGAAAGAGGCGAATTGGGCTACTTGTTCTTTCTCCAGTTCATGTGCGGTTACGTCTTTGTCCTCCATCTCCAACTGTAAATCTGCTAATTGTTGGACAGTTTCTTTTCTATGTGTGGTGTAGGTGTTGGAAGGCGTTTTGACCCACTCTTTCAGAGCTGCTTTGGTTGCTTTTATTTTTTTCTCCCAAACATAACTGGGTGACCCGATGACCATGGTGGACCAGGCCTTTTTAACTACTTCCATGAACCCTTCCTGCTCTATCCACAAGGGGCTGAAGTGAAACGGTATGGGCCCCAGGTTTTCTTCCTCGTCCAGTTGTAAGAGGATGGGTTTATGGTTTGAGGTGAGTTTTGGTAGGATTCTCGTTGATACTATTCTCTTGTCCATCAAAAGAGAGCTCTGCACTAGAAATTTGTCAAGCCTGGCTTAGATGTGAGCTTCCCCTGTTCTGTTTTTTGTCCAAGTGTATCTCCCCTTTTTGGGTTTAAGATCTAAAAGATCCCATTGCTAAATTATGTCCTCCACAAGGGGTAGCAATGGATCTTTGCTATTGTTGCCCCGTCTTTTTTCTCTTGGGTCGAGAACGATGTTTAGATCTCCTGTTATTACAATGTTCATGGGGGAATAGCATTCTACCAAATCTATAAGTGTTTGCCAACACTCCTTTTTCTCAAGGTAAAGCATAGGAACATAAAGATTAAATAGGGCAAGAGTGAGCTTACTTGCTTTATGTCTGAGTTCGGTGTAAATCCAATGTTCAGTGTCGAAGGAGTTCTCCAGTTGGAACAAATCCTCCATCCAGACTGTGGCAAGTCCTCCTAAGGTCCCCCTTGCGCTTACTGCCATTCCAGCTTTGGTCTTCTAGGTCGTTCTGCTTAACTCAAGAAGGGCTTCCCCTTCTATTTTTGTCTCTTGGAGCATGAGGATCTCTGGGGTTTCTATTTTCATGAGATCTTTAACTGCTTCAGCTTTCATGTGGTTCCCCAAGCCTCTATAGTTCCAAGAGACTATACACATTATTTATTTGGGGTGGTGGAGGAGAGGCCTCCCTTTGGTGGCCAAGCTCTGGTATTTTGACTTATGGACATTTCTAGAGTGGGCTGACTTCCTTGCATTTTTTGCCTCTTTGCTTCTTCTTCTCTAGCTTCCTTGAGAGATTTCCTCCCTACCTTCTTCGATGGTCTTCCATTTGTCTCATCTTCCGATGAGCCTATTAGATCCAGAGGCTTTTTTCTTATCATGTATGCATAAGAGGATGGCGGGTTTTCTCTTCCTGGGGAGTCATTTTGGGCCGGTGAGGTCCCTGCGTTTCCTTCCTCAATTGGCGAGGGGTTTGCCTGCTTTTCTACATCACTTTCCATAGCAAGGGTTTCCTCCTGGGTGCTGAGCGCTGCGAAGGAGTTTGAGGGAAGGTTTGTTCGTGGGGGTGCTGCCCCTTCCGGTTACAATTCTGAGGATGGCACGTTGTTCCCTGCTTGTGCCCCTTTCCCTCTCTGTTTGTTGTGCTACTTTGATGTGGCTGTTTTCTGCACCGTTGTCCATTGGTCTCCTTTTGTTTTCTCTGCTTCTTCTTCAGCTTTCTTTTTGCAGTTTCTTGCAAAGTGCCCATATCCATGGCAGTGCCTACACTTGAAGGGAAGTTGTTTGTAGTCCAATTCTTGCACATGTGACCAATCTGCCACTGTTAGTTTTATAGCTTCTGGAAGCCCAACTTCCAGATCTACCTCGACACAGATTCTGGCACAAGAGTATTGTCCCTTCCTGTCTGCTCTATCTATGTACTTTCCAAGGGTGTTTCCAATGGTTTCTAAAGCCTTTGGGCCCCAACAGTGCAAGGGAAAATGGGGGAGACACACCCAGACAGGAATAACCGAGGGCACATCTTGGGCTGGATCAAAGTCCGGGGTCCATTTGTTCAGGTAAAGGCCCTAAGGTCCCATGAAGTATGGCCCGTTTTTGAAAGTGAGGTTCCTGTCTTCGATGCATTCAAATATGAAAACGAAGTAGCCCTCACTGACAAAATGACATTTTATTCCTTTTGAGACCAGCAGTCTCCAGTTGCGTTGCACCCACGCTTCAATGGCTCTTGGTGATGGCCATAACCCAGTAAACTAGCTGATGAGTCCTCTTTCTGCGATATTCATGGCAGCACGACAAGGCTCTTCAGCTGGGAGTGCGATAGTTGGGATTGTTTCCATCTTCTTGACAAACTTCTGCTGAGAGGCTGTCATTGGGCGCTTGCTGCATTCGCCCACCAGCTGCTTGAAGGCCAGGAGCTTAGCTGGGAGGGAGGAAGGAGGCTCAGAGCCTCCCTCTGGAGCCATGGCTTAGAGGAGGGTTTGTAGGGGGATGCTCGCAAAGGCAGCGAAGCACGCACGAGATTTTTTTTGAGTGCAATGTTGGATCATATTTTGATCTTCGGTCAATTTATTAGTTTTAAACACAGGTTGATTTTCTTAGTTTTAAAAATAAGTTGATTGTTTTAGTTTTAAAAGCAGGTTGATTTTTTCTTTAAAAAAAGTATATTAAAAAAAGCATAAAGACTAATATATTTTAAATTTAAAAAAATAAAAAATATAACAATTAAAAAGATAATTTTAAAAAATAAAAAATTATATATATATATAGTTATTTAAAAAAATTTATAACCTTGCATTGCCCTCCGATTAACTTCAGAGGTTGAGAGTGTCCATTGTCTATCGAGACTCCAGCTCTATTGTCCACAATGCCGATGATTCCACATATTCTCACGTCGACAAACGCTGAAGAATATTTGACGAGGGGATGTTGCAAGTATTGGAATCTTTGATATTACATTTTGATCATTTTCATTGGAATTTTTTACTCTGTTACTAAAAGAGGAAACCTAGCGAAGTAAATTAAAATAACAGGGAATCTTGATCTTATTAGCCATGGTTGCATGGAGGGCTTTTGGCAGCCTTTGGTTGATCTACATGAACTCTATATTTTCACAACATTCCTTGTAGGAGATATGGAGGAATTGTATTGAATGTTTACGTTAAGCGACAAGAAGGGCTTTATGCGGAACATCAGTCGCTTCCATTGACAACTGCATTGACATCAGTTTGACAACTTAACGATGGAAAATAAGAAGCTAGACAATTTTCGGAAGGTAGACAATTTTAGGAAGCTAACTGATTCAAAAAAAACACCTTTATGTAATTAAAAAAATAAAAATTATTTGGAGAATTTGATTCATAAAAATTATTTGGAGAATTTGATTCATAAAGGCTTCAATTTATTATAACCATACTTTGAAAGTGCGCATTACAAACTTGGGGAAATTGGTGGGAGGGAGCTGTGGGCACGAATCTAGTTCCCTATGGAATTTGGTGGCCACAAAAGCTCAATTTTCAGACATCAAAATTTTTATATTTATTAAATTTTAACATAACATAATAGACTCTCTAACACACTACAACTGTTG
This sequence comes from Pinus tabuliformis, assembly GCA_031772625.1. Taxonomy (NCBI): domain Eukaryota; kingdom Viridiplantae; phylum Streptophyta; class Pinopsida; order Pinales; family Pinaceae; genus Pinus; species Pinus tabuliformis. Next base: position 716,974,881 of record CM062808.1, read on the forward strand.
ATAAGTATTTAGACTAAACATCTTATGAGCATATTCCTTTGAGAATCAATCTAAATCGTCAAATAAAAAAAACCCAACAAACTCTCATCCACATAAAGTTAAAATAAAAAACCTTCACCCAATTATTTAAATATAATTATATAATTAATAACTTATATTTTATTTCAAAAATAGATTACACCTATATACATGATGCATTATGGATTGTATATAACTTAGAAGTGGATTATACCTATGAATTCTGGTTATTACTATTTTTGTTTGAAAGGGAGAGATAGTCCATTATGTACAACTTATAATCATCTCTTACTTCACGTGGACAAAGAGTATAAATGGATGAGCCCAATACTAGTTTAAGACCGTTGTGTTATTATGTGGTGTTGTTTAAGACAACTGTGTTATTATGTGTTGTTATTCTCACATAATTTTTCTAACAATATTGCGTTTAGTCATGTCTTTTAACATTTTTAGACCAATCAAGATGTAGAATTTGTTTTGTTTTTTAATTATTTATCTATTTTATTAAATTAATTTTTATTTATTTATTATTATTATTTTTTTAACGATTGGACACATTTATATTATGGTGTAAAAAATAAAATTAGATTACAATATGGATGGATTTGTTTGTTCTGTCATTGGGGAGACCAGAGTAATAATAAAGAATCAAAATTTTTAGATTTCCCTCATTATGTCTGATTTGTAGGTCCTGAGAGTTTAAACTAGAGACCGAGATTAATATGGACAAATTACATGTATTAAAGGACAAAAATATATATTTAACAAGTCATAAAACAAAAATTGAGCTGAGTGAACTGTCATGTTATTGGCTCCTGAGCTTGAGTTGGAGAGGGAGAGTCCTCGCCTATTGCTGACTAAGGTGGAGTGGTACCAAAAAATTTCTTGTAAAGTTGAATGAGTTTGCCATCCATATTGTCTAGTTTGTTCTCCATGTTGTCTATTCTTTCCATAATTTCTATCATGTAAATGAGGAGCTTCTGTTGGGTGTCAGCCTTATTGTTAAGGACTTGGCCCATGCATTTCTTGACATGCCAGTATATGGTGATTGTTTGCATGTAGGAAGAATTCCTTGCTCTAGTGTTTCCCTATGCCGAGTATCCAGTCCTTGGTTTCTCTCTCAACATGATGATCTGGAATGAATCTTCTTACTTGATGAACTTGCCCTTTAATGTTAGCAATAGTTCATTGCACAACTTCTAGAATGATATGCCAGTAGCAGTTCATCACATAGGCCTATGCTTGGGTGGCATGCAGAGAAGGGCGAAGACTAGGCTTTCCGCTCTGATGAGTCGCAAGAGGGATGCAAGTGCGATGGCGAAGCATGGCTAAGAAAAAGGCAAGGGAGGCATTGAGATAATGGAAATTCATAAGAGGAAAGAAGAGAGGGTTGGAAGAATGCGACTAGTGGGGAGTAGACTGCTCAAGTCGATAGTAGGGGGAGAGAATTAAAATTGTGAGGAGGCTGAAGAAAGGAAATCTGAAACAAAAATAGAGCTAAGAAAGGGACGAAGAAGCAAGATCCAAAATTCCAGACTGGACAGTGTAGAAAGATCATGAAAAGAAGCCAATCCTGGAATGAATTGTAGGGGGTATGAATTAGAAATTATAACCTAAGTGGTAGATCTCCTTGCATGAGGGAGATGCAGATGATTACTAAGAGTCGAGATCTTGGAGGATTGATTGCAAGCTTGAATTCTAGGGATTACATAACACTTGTGGTTTGGATACTTTAGCGATGCATGCTGAAATTCGGTGGCTTGTGCAGTAGAATACAATTCCCTGATCTAATAATTACTTCCTAATGATTTTCAAATAGTATTTTTCATGCCACTAATATCATTGAATAATTGCACACAAAAAATCTCAACTGTATATGTAACGGAAATAATAAATATAATAAAAAGACAACCATGCATAAGACACAATATTTTTACTTGGGAAACCCAACGTTGGGAGAAAACCTAACAATCTTTTTTTGAGGAGAAATTGTCATTTCAATGACATTTACAAATTAGAATTTGGTCTAGAAATTTGTGCCAACATTACAAGTCAAATCACTACTCAATCTTGGTCAAACAAATGTTGTTCAACACTGGTCAAACCAATCAATAATCAACTCAATTAACATTGGTCAAACTACATTCTATAGTCAAACTCGCACATGTACCCTATGATCAAACTCTGTAGTCAAAACTCACACATGTGGCTAGTCAAACTGAGGTCAAATGCAGCTGTATGAACTTCGTTCAATAATGGTCATAGTTTGCAGTCAACACTGGTCAAAACCTTCACATGTGCAACAATATAGACTGGTTATACTCAATCAAATCACATGTTCAGCCTCCAAGAGAGAGATGTAAAATGATAGATAACATATTTCTCCTTGGCTGAATTTCTCGTCCACTAGAAAAGATTGAATGAGCTTGGAATGTTGATGAGTGTCTCCTCACATGCTCATTTATTTATATAGCGATCTAATGTTGAGTGGACACCCATTAAGAAGCTTATTATCACAAGAAACCCTTTCACTTAATGAGTCTACATTACAACTCAACATTAGATTAGAATTGTTTATTCCACTGGTGGGTGAAAACCCCCATTAAATAAACAAATCAACCTTGCTCTATAGAAAATAGATCACTCCATCCCTTAGCAAGCAATGTGAGTATGATGGGCCAATCTCCCTAGGCCAAACACGAGGGTTAATGGGAAAAATATTGCCCCGGTACATTCACCCCTAGCCAAGTTAGCATGACCACATGGGTGAATGTACCATTCCCCCCTAGTCAAATCAACATTACCCCATGGGATAATGGTTTCCCCATGCTACAAACTACCGAAATATTAGCACTCCCTCGTAGTAAGGGAGACATTTTTCATTGCACCAAGATTGTCTCTGAAGTATACAAACTACCCCCTATACGAATGCTTGCTTAAAATGTTCACAATCTACTCATCTGTGGATATGTACTAGAGCTTCACTGCTCCCTTCTGCACCATGTCTTGGAATAAGTGATATTTGATCTCAAAGTCCTTTAACTTATCATGAAATATTGGTTTCTCCAAAAGGTTGACAAAACATTGATTATCACAACATATCAAGGTACTCTCTAAAACTTGATCAAATAGTCCTACAAGAAGCTTTCTAAGCTACACTTCTTCTTGACTTGCAACAGTAGCTGCGATATACTTCGCTTTTGTTGTACTGAGTGTGACAAAATTTTATTTCCTACTAATTCATGATATCATAGTTAATCCCAAGCTAAAGTAGCACCGTGAGGTGCTATTTCTATCCACCACACTCCCAAACCAATCAAAATCAACATATCCCTACAGCCTCACTTCACCAACCGATACATATCTCAAACCATATCCAATTGTACCATAGAGTTACCTCAACACATGCTTACCTACAACCCAATGTACATGCCTCAGATCAACCATAAATTTGCTTAGGGTGTTCATTACAAATAAAATATATGGCCTGGTGTTAACCAAGTACATCAAGGATCCACTCAATTGCCTGTACATAGAGGAATCTATAGTAGAGTCACTCAGCTTCTTTAGATTTGTTACCATAGGTGTAGGAATGGAATTATAGTCCATCATACCAAATCTCCTCAAGATTTTAACTTTGTACTTCCCTTGTCCAAGGAAGATATCACATGGCCTATGCCACACCTCCAATCCCATGAAATAATGCATCAAGCCAAGATTCTCCATCTCGAATTCCAAATCCAACTCCCTCTTGCACCTGACAATGAGCCTCTCTACCCTAGTAAGGAACAAATCATAAAAATTCAACACCAAGATTAAAGGATCACGATGAACAACATTGTAGGAAAGGTTAAGATCCACATCACTCTTGGTGAATCCAAAACTCATTAAGTATCCATCAATCCTAAAATGCCATGCCGCAACTGCCTGCTTGAGTCCGTCCAAAGCCTTCTTCAATATGCAAGCATGGGACTCCTTCCCATGTATCACAAATCCCTAAGGTTGTTCTATGTACACTTCCTCCTCAATCACACCATTAAGGAATGCAGTATTTACATCCATGTAGCCTCCAACCTGTAACTAAAGCAAGAATAATAATAGTCTTGATGGAAGTGTACCTGACAACTGGATAAGTAGTTTGTTCATAGTCCCCTCCCTCTTTCTGGGATAACCCACCTGTCACAAACCTTGAATTGTACTTCTCAATGCTACCATATGCTACATGATTGATATTAAATACCAACTTGGAAGTCACTATTAACTTCCCTTATGGTCTCAAAACTATCTACCACACATCATTCTTCATGATGAACTAACACTCCATCATGGCATCCTTCTAAGCATGTTGGCATGCTACTTCCTCATAAATAGAAGGTTTAAAATCAATGATGTGGCTCATCAATGCCATATAACTTCATAACCTTTGTGGTCACCTTCTCCCCCTAAAAGTTACATTGGGATTTACATGCCTCTTTACATCCTGCAAAGTGTTAGAAAGTCATGTTGGCCTCTTCCTAGTCTTTATAACATCTCTAGGCAGGTCCACTGGGTCTGTTGACTCCTAATATTATGAAGGATGAACAATAGGACTAGAGGGATCTATACCCACACGCTTTGGAGCTTCTTGCTCCTCTAAGACTCTCTAGAGATCCTGAAGGCTACCTCCTCATCAAACGTAACATTTTGACTAAACTCAATCTGATATTGTCCTGGAATGTAGATCTTGTAGGCCGTTCAAACTCCCGTTGTATCCAAAAAAGGTAATCTTCTTCTTAGAAGGTTCTAAATTCTTCCTCTTCTCCTTGGGTGCGTGGATATATACTAGAAAACCAAAGATCCTCAAATGAATAACCTCTACCTTAACTCTTGTGAATACCTCCACAAGAGTCTTGTCCTCCAATATCCATAGAGGAATCATGTTATGAACATAAAATGTCATGTTAGATACCTCTACCCATAAGAAAATGGGTAGATCATGATCATGAAGCAACACCTTGATAACCTCCACAATGAACTTGTTCTTCCTTTTTGCAACCCCATTCTACTAAGGGTTGCATTGAACTATCAACTCCCTCTTAATCCATGCCTCCTTGCAGAAATCATTGAAGTCCTTGGAAGTATACTCTCCTCCAAAGAAAATTTGAAGGATGGAAATTTATTTTAAAAATTAGAAACCTTGGCGAACCTTACTAATCCATAATATGAAAGCTATAAAACGTTTGGTGATATTTTAGTAAAAATAATCAAACTTCTAATGATTCTATATAGCCTCTATAAAATTTGGTGATTTTTAAGGTAAAATAATTTATTCTTATAAAATTTGGGCAAATCATTTTTAGGAAAAATGGGAATTGGCGAATCTTTTTTTGGAAAAAGCATGGAAAATTAGCCCATCCACGAATATTAGCCCCTAAAATTTTCCATGCCTCCATTATCTAACCTCAAAATCTTGATCTTCTTCCCTACCAAGTTATTTACCTATGCCATGAACTCCTGGAACCTATTAAGACTAAATCCTTGGTCTTCATGAAGTAGATCCATGTCTTCAGGGACAAATCATCAATGAATGTCGCATAGTAAAAGAAGCCACCCAAAGATGATACTTTCATCGATCCACATACATCTAACTGTATTAGTTCCAAGATATCCTTATACCTACTATCATTACTTGGAAAAGATCCCTTGCCATTATTTCCAAGTTCACAACCCTTGCAAACATCCTCATGCTCTGCCTGGAGCTCTGGAAGACCTATAACCATCCTCTTCAATGTTGGAAAATCCATGCGATGTAGGTGAGAAAATATATGATGCCATAAACTCACTTAAATTGATACTGTCATGTACTAATTCCTAGGTTGGATGCCCCAACAATTTATACAGTCATCCCTCTCAAACACCAATCACCCATGTTAAGTCTATGCTCGAGCCCTTAGGCCATACAAGAACTTGACCATCTACAAATGAAATCCTGCAACCTTTATCCTCCAACACTAAAATAGAGAGTAAGTTCATCTTCAATCATGATACAAACAATACATCTCTCATGTGTATAGAATCTCCAGAATCCAATTGAAACGATGTTGTCCTAACTCCTTTAACTACATGCTTGCCATTATCTCCAAGTTCCACCTGCAACACTAAATCCTTCTCTGTCAAATCTTTGAGAGAATCTTGAGAACCTATCATGTGTCTAGAAGCAACAATATCCACTAACCAAATATCACTATTATCTGTAATAATGCCTAAAATAATGGAGACAAAGAAATATTCTTTTTGAAATCCATCTACAATCTTATCGAGTTTAGATTCATTTTTCTTTTTCTGTGGTAGATTCTCATCATCATCATCAACAGCGGTTGTTGATGCATGTTGTTTTCCATTCCTTTTCTTCCAAGGAAACTAGGAGTCCAGTGACCAAATGCATGACATTTGAAGCAAATGATATTTGAAAGATCCTTCTTCTTCAGATCTTGAAGCATATGATTTATATCATGTAAATGAGGAGCTTTTGCTGGGTGTTAGCCTTGTTGGTAAGGACTTGGCCCATGAGTTTCTTGATATGCCAATATATGGTGATTGTTTGCATGTAGGAAGAAGTCCTTGCTCTGGTGGAATTCCCTATGCCAAGTATCCAGTCCTTCGTTTCTCTCTCAATATGATGACCTGGATGAATTTTCTTGCTTGATGAACCTACCCTTTAATGTTAGCAATAGCTCACTGCACAACTTCCAGAATGATATGTCAGTATCATTTCATCACATCTCTTACAGAGGCCTATTCTTGGGTGGCATGCAGAGAGGGGGGAAGACTAGGCCTGCCCCTCCGATGAGTTGCAAGAGGGATGCAAGTGTGATGACGAAGCATGGCTAAGAAAAAGGCAAGGGAGGCATTGAGATAATGGAAATTCACAAGAGGGAAGAATAGAGGGTTGGAAGAATGAGACTGGTGGGGAGAAAACTCCTCAAGTCGATAGTAGGGGGAGAGAATTAAAATTGTAAGGAGGCTGAAGAAAGTAAGCCTGCAACAAAATAGAGCTAAGAAAGGGATGAAGAAGCGGGATCCAAAATTCCAGAGTGGAGAGAGAAGAAAGATCATGAAAAGATGCCAATCCTGGAATGAATTGCAAGGGGTGTGAATTAGAAATTAGAACTAAGTGGTAGATCTCCTTGCGTGAGGGAGATGTAGATGATTACTAAGAGCCAAGATCTTAGAGGATTGATTGCAAGCATGAATTCTAGGGATTACATAGCGCTCGTGGTTTCGATACTTTAGAGATGCATGTTGAAATTCGGTGGCATGCGTAGTATAATACAATCTCCTGATCTAATAATTACTTCTTAATTATTTTCAAGTAGTATTTTTCATGCCACTAATATCATTGACTAATTGCACACAAAAATCTCAACTGTAAAAGTAGTAGAAATAATAAAGATAATAAAAATACAACCATGCATAAGACACAATATTTTTACTTGGGAAACCCAACGTTGGGAGAAAACCTAGCAAACTTTCCTTGATGAGAAATTGTCTTTTCAGTGAGGTTTACAAATCAGAAATTTGTCTAGAAATCTGTGCCAACATTACAAGTCAAATCACTAGTCAAACTTGGTCAAACAAGTTTTGCTCAATGCTGGTCAAGCCAAAAAAAAAACTCAGTTAACATTTGTCGAACTACATTCTACAGTCGAACTCGCATGTGTGCCCTATGATCAAACTCTGTAGTCAAAACTCACACATGTGGCTAGTCAGACTAAGGTCAAATGCAGCTGTATGAACTTCATTCAATAATGGACAAAGTTTGTAGTCAACACTGGTCAAAACTGTAAGGCCCTATCCTAGGGTCTTCTAACAGATCTATTTTCTCTGGAAATTAAATACAATAAGAGGAAATAATTTACTTTCTTACAAGACATTTAAACAATGAAAATTTACCATTTACATTCTAGTCCTTACAACTTATAGTGAACATTTCATTTTAATAATTTACATGAGTAACCTATGCATAGAGGAATACCTGTACCAGTGGCTGGAGATGCCCTTGAGCTTCTACTCCTGCTGAAACGCTCCCCTCGACTACCGACTAGATTTACCTCCCAGCCATCTAGGAAATAATTCCTTGCCTAGGAAACCTCCATAGGTTCCCTAACCCTTCGAGCCCAAGTCCAACCAGATGTAGTGTGTGTGTCCAAGACCAAGATAAACAATATTTCCCTTCTCTCAACTAACCCAAGAAACCTCCACAGGTTCCCTAGGTCTCCAAAAATCACAGCCCACCTAAAATCATAGCCAACCTAAAATCATAAGCAAGACCCCACATCCCCCTTTCTCCCTTCCTCCTTCCCTTTTTATGCCCTTCCTCTCATTAATGTCATTAAATTCTCCTCCATCCTCACAGTTGACTTCTCTTCTCCCAATTAAATCTGAGAGTACATTTGGAAATGTTCTATGAATATAAAATAGGGAAATTAATGGGAGAGGACCATGTCTTCTCCCAAGTAAATCTGAGAGTACATTTGGGAATGTGAGATGAATACATATATTGGTAATTAAATGGAGAGGACCATGTATTTTCCCAAGTAAATGTGTGAGTACATTTGGGAATGTGAGATGAATATATATATAATTTAAAATAATGGAAGGGGACCATATCCTACCCAAGATTCAATTTGAGAAGACAATTTGGGAATTTGAATAATAACAATAATGAATTTTATATGTATATAAATTTATAGTTTCCCAAATGAAGGTATTCACCAATATTTCTCAATATTATCAGGTAATGTAAACATTAATAAAATTTGCATGATAAGATTAAGTGGGGCATTACATACACCCCTCCTTCAGAAAACTTTGTCCAGAAGTTAGAGTGAAAAGATACAAGGAGTTCGAAGGCATAACGAAATAGAGAGAGTTGTAGTAGTAAATTGATAAGTCAGATAATGAAATTACTTTCCTCCAAGAGTCTCCAACTGATCTATATCCTCCTATCCATCATGACCTACTTCCGTTGCCACCCTATCCGTCCTCTGCTTCTTTATCCAGTGGCATCGGCCATACTAACCATTTATAAAACCAACATGGTGGAAGTGTCGACTACATCGACCTAACTTCCCCAGCAGGAAATTGGAAATCGTCATCACATGTCTAGGGGAGCGTGTCCACCACTACCCTCCCACGATTCCAGGTTTTGGAGGATACACGGTGAGAAACGCCTCCACCCCTCCTTACAACTAGGGTCAACACCTTAATACGGACTAGACTACAACGCTGATTGGACTTGTCATCGAATAATCTAGTCAGGGAGTCTCGCCACCTGTCATTTGCATTTTACTCATGTCATATGAGTGCATATCAAGTAGATACCAAATGTAATAGAATAACGTAAATTATACCTTCCTCATGAGATGTCTCGACTTTCACTCAATGGAAGAGTAGATCTCGGCTATCATATAGTTCTTTCCCCCTGTGGGTTAGCTCTCATTCATGCATTTATATAACAATAAGATATATAATCCTCATGTTATTAATTATAGTATCCATGTGTCAATCTTGCAGTTCATACTAGAAATAAATCATAAATTCACTAAGTCATTCGTTTAAACCAATCATATCCACTTGAGCCATATATGAAACAAAATAATTCTGATAAGTCATGCACTAGATAATTCACCACTAAGTGAGTCATACATTTAGGCCATACATCAACCATTTCCATCATCAATATCAAATCTATCAATTGATTTATATAAGTAGTTTCACGTGTCCAACCAAATGCATCAATATTACATAATGTTCATAAATAATAACATGGGACTGCAAAATAGAGCCTTAGCATGGGTAGCTATCTAAGTCAAAATGGGCATCACAGATGCTCATGTGACAACCTTGTGAAACCCCTCGATAACAATTAGAGTTGAAACAAATTCAACTATCCACCATGGAAAATAGCATTTGAACCCGGATATGCTATAAGGTGGTACCAAAACCAAAATATTGGCAAGCAACTGATTAGTGCACTATCAATTCTACTAGAAGGTGCTAGTATACGCTTTATGCATATAAATACCACAGTGAATATAAAAGTCTCACTCTTCTAATTTGCTAGCTTTTCATCTTCCAAACCAATTAGTTAACTTGAAAATAAAAGACTCAAAACTTTAGAAATTGTTTGCCTCATGATTTTCATACTTTATTTTTTTGTAAATTGAGAGAAGTGTCTTCTAAATGTTAAAGGTTTTATATATTTAATCATTGTTTACTAGTGCTAAAACAATTTCATGATATATATTGCAGCTCACAATATGACCAGACAAATGAGAAATAAATAAATGAATGTAATAATTTCCTTTGCCCTGCTGCTATTAGTATTTCCCTTCTAAATGGCACCACATTTCTAAAGATGCCTACTCATTTCACAAGTGGCTAGCGACCACAAAAGTTGCGAAGAAAGTTGAGGGTCCTTTTATCCAAAACTAGAGACACATTATTTTTCACAGCATTTTTATTCAACACTAGAATAAGGGTAAAAGTGTATCCTAATATTTTCACTGGTCTTTTATTGATTAAATAAGATTTCATTCTAAAATCCCAAATTCTCTACGAATCGATCTTCTCATTTAATTTAAGATCATTAAAAACAACTATCATAGTAAGCCTTACACAAGTCCATGGTATTCAATCTATGTTTTCACTAGATAATTCCACCGCCCATAGAATAATCGTTAACGTGACATATAGGATATTTCAACACATCCTAATCTGAATTCCCATGCTTCATAGTCGTTTACTTCTCAAACTCGAGATTTGTTATTATGACTTCCCCCATGAAGAATGACAAATATACCATCTGAAAGATAATCCTACTATCCGAATGGAAAATCTACTGTATCTTAAATAAGAATAATGATAATCTACTATCAACAGAATTAAAAGCCACCCTCATATGCAAAATATATCTGACTACATTGTTTAGATTGGGACACATTTTGGGTATAAATTACTGGCCCAAAAACTGCAATTTTCAGTGCAAGTAGTTTTCACACCGTCCGTATATTTAATAGACATTGAGGTTGGAAACAAACAAAACCTCAGGTACAGATTAGTGGGAACAAAAATTCAATTTTCAATGTGAATATAGTTCACATCATTCTTCAATCAGAATTCTGAGACCATTACAGAGTTTGTTCAAAACGTTCAAGTGACACATCCTTCAGCCAAATTTAATCATTGTGATGTGGTAGACTTAACTATACAATCAATGAACTTGGGCTACATGTTGAAATAGAATAGCTACATCTTCACAAACCAATCATCATAGCTTGACCATAGATCCCTCTGAATGGCGGGAAAGTGACCTTGCCCATAACCATCGATCTATCTACAACTTGCTAACTTTCCTATCATTAATTCTTTGGTTCAGGTGCCAAAGTCATCCAATCATAATCATATAGTTTCCATGCATCTTCTCAAATAACAGAGATATAACTAATCATTAGAGTCATTGGATCAACATCCTTCATCAATCTGCTCATTTTAAGATGAGACAATGTCACGCCACAACTGTATCAACAAACTTCCAATCACCAAATCCCAACAATACACATGCATGGGAACTCTCTCTCACATGCTCTTCCTGTTTAAAAACAACTTCTAAACAATAATATATTCAACTGATAAACATCAATAGCAGTATCATACCTACATCAATAGTACCTTTATATTACTGATATCACAAGTACCTATGACTATTTGAAGATATTGTTATGCCCCTATACCAATAGGTGTCATATATCATGATTGACTTGGTTTAGCTTTGAAATATGTTCATACCTTTACTTGTTGCAAAGGTTTTCCATATTTGTGAAAAATAAAAAATTTAAAAAATGTAAAGAGGGTATGTCCTAGAAAAAGAATAAAAGGACAAAAAGAAATAAAGAAAAGGTCAAAAAAGGAAAGAAAATGAACCCCAACAAAAAGAAGAGACCATGAAAGTGTGTAAGTCTAAATGCCACTACTATTTTACTTTCTAGAATAATGATTGTGTGCAGCTTGTTACCTATGCCACAATTCATTAATAGTCAAATATTTTAAGCTTGACTAGTTCATATTTTCAATTTCATGTTTTAAAAGTAGAGAATAAAGATCTGACCAAACAGTTTAATCTTGGCAGATAAGTAGATAGGTAGAGTGAATAAAAGGAATTCAACAGTTTAATCTGAGCCCTTAGATGTAATAAGTGTAGATTTAGATAGGTATCACTATGTAAAAGAAAAAGAAAGTTTGAAAAGGGTTTGCCAGTCTAAGTGCACCCTAATAAAGAAGTGAAAATGCTAGGGTAAAGTAGGTAGGGTAAGTAGATGATGGTTGCAGAATAAATGTGTGGTGAATGTTATACTTTAAATGCTTAAATCTTTTACTTTCATCACTATGCAAAAGCATGTATCACATGGAAGGCACATCAACATTCAAAGTCACAATAATTAACCTCCCCATTCATTTCCCCTAAAATTTTCACTAATTCCCTAAGTACAAAGGGTAATTGCCATAGTTAGAGGGGCTTAGAGCATTTATATGACTTTTGGAGGGACCGGACCCTCGGCCCAATAGTTGGAAATGCATAAAGTACTTAAGTCCATTTCATCAACATTACCCCCCATAAAATCACTCATTCCTTTGATAAAACTTTTCCTAAGTAAAATCCTATTTTACTTAGGGAAATTGAAATAAATCTTCATAAAATCCCTTTCATACACTTTAGCCTAAGTCAATATGTTATATGATGAAACACTTTTGGAAAACATTGGACTTAGCGCTTTCTTATTCATTGTCATATTAACTATTAATGTTTTATTATATAATTCCCAAATAAAAGAAAATTACCCATGCCCGTATTATTATACGATGCAAAACCCCAAATTATTACATATCCCGCCCTGATGGTTAAGTATAGCCATAAAACAATTAATATGTGGGATTAATTAACTAATCTGTAGTTGGTTAAGAACCCGACCCTGCCACCATTTAATGAGGATTAATTTTAGTCATTTGGACTAATTAATAACTCTCCCAACCAATCAAATCGCCTCTGATATGATTAATTCCTTTAATTATTGGCGTGTCTGCCCCTGTTATCCATCAGTCACATCATTACCCCGCCCATCGTCCGATCGGATCTTTCAGATTCGAGGGCCTTCGCTCATATCGCACGGGCCTTTTTTTCGACTTTTAGCGCACGATGTGAGCGGTTTCATGAACAGTGCCAATGCTATGTGTCGAAAGATGTATGGCATCGCACTGCTCCCCCCAAATACCACTTACCCTCCAAAAGTGGTGCGATGAAACCCGTTTAGCGCCTCCCGCTGACGACAAAACGTCAAGTCGCCTCTCCGCTGACGCCATCTATCTGTATAACAAAACCCACCAAAAACTTTTACTTTGCATAAAAGACAAAGTTAATCTATTTTTCTGTTACTATTCTAAAAACTCATGCATGCAACCAGAACATGAATTCGAGCAGTTCGTACTCCAACCATCAACTGCCCCGAAAATTGCAGTCCGACGTCACTCCAGTCCACCATTTGCACCCAGTCAAACAATACTCCATTGCCAATCACTCCATAAATAGGTATTTACCAGTTTTCTTCTAGAAACCCTGTAAATACTTAATTTCCTTTGTGATTACGTTGAAAACCCCAAAATTCAGTGTAATTCAGTTTCGAAACTTACAGTAAAGAAACCAAGGATCCCCTGTTTCACCTATCCCACTCAAAAACCCCATTTTCATCTCTGAATCCACAATAACAAGAAATGGAAGCCCTTGTAGCCCTCAATGTACCTCCTATCACCACTCCTCATAGAGATTTAGATTATTTGCCCTTAGCAGATAAAGATTTTCAAATAAAATACCTCACATTTGATGACTCCCCCTTGAGACTGCATTGTAAATATCGGAACCTTTACCTCAATAATGTTGACAATATTGGTATGTGGGAATCCAATCTCCCAAAGTACCAATTCCCTTCTGTGCACATTTTCCCAGACATTGTTCACCAATGCCATGCCAATTATAACACTAATCTCAGAGCTGTAATGTCCCCTGAACAACAAATCTTGTCTACAATTACAACAGACTCCATAAATGAAATATTGCAGTTGCAACCTAGTCAGAACCTTACCCCTCTGTCTATTGCTGATTTACTTGAAAAATCTTCCAAACTTTCCAACTCAGAGATTGCCAGAGTTTTCCAAAATGTTCATGCTAGAGCAATACATTTCAGAAAACCCTCCACCCTACATGAAAACTACTTTTACAAGTATAGGGAGGGATATTATTACTATGATTGCATGTGTTCTTGGTTTCTCAAGCAATGAATATGTGGATGAAATGACCTTTGATTATATGACTATCTTCACCCCTGGCCAGCCCCCTGCTGCCAAGTATGACTATGTACATTCATAGCTGACAAAATCCATGATCAATTCATGAGATTGGAAAATGAGAGAGTATTCAAGTATTCCACAGTCCTGTAACACCTTTTCCTATATTATCAAACTGAAAAATTCCCATTCTCTGTGAATAATCTTGATACCAGAGGTAATCCCAGACCAATCATTTTCTGGACTTCCATCTTCCACTACTCATACAATGAATTTATAGATCAATTTGTCTATCCTGTAACCACCATGCTGACAGGACATCCTCCCCCAAGAATCAGTGATGATATCAAGAGAATACTTCAACTATCAAAGCAGTACAAGATAGGTGACTGGTACTTGTACTAGAATCACACTGAGATCTGAATCTATGGTTGTGAACTCCCTCCTTTCAAGTTGCCTAAGTATGTTCCTATGAGATTGTTTGCCCTGGAATATTACAGGAAAATGTTAAACTCTGACCAAATTTATTTCACCAAGGCAAAGAAGGAATCCCAATTGAGGATTAAAGACCACTTAGGCCCATTTGTGTGTAACAATAGAGAAGCAGGGAAAAGAGCAGAAGAAATCATAGAAACAACAATGAGACTAAAGAAAAGCTTTGCTTGGTTTTATGACCCTCTTATTGTCAATTAAGACGTTAATTAGTTCTGAATCAAATCCCAATAAGGGTTTATGACCCTTATTGGGATTTGATCCCTATTAGTAAATCAGATTAATTGATCTCAGCATTATCCAGCTCATAGCAGCTAAATAAAATGTCCTTATGAAATCAAAAATCTCTTGCTTAGAAACATGCAGAAGATTGTCCTAATCACTGGGTTGAATTCTCCTTCGGAAACTCGAGATGAACCTCTAATAAATGTGCCTCAGATAAAAACAATTTTCGCTAGAAAGGAGGGCTAAAACCCTTAGAATGTGCTATAGATATCATAGTCCAAAATGTATGCCTTATTAAACCTATATTGAAGACCAAACTGATCCCAGTAAGAGGCCCATTTGTGTGTAACAATAGAGAAGCAGGGAAAATAGCAGAAGAAATCATAGAAACAACAATGAGACTAAAGAAAATCTTTGCTTGGGTTTATGAGCTGGGAAATGTTGACGTCAATTAATCTGATTTACTTTTACTCGCAATTTTATTCTTAGTTGCCCTTCCTCCCTATTCAAGACCTTATCACCCATTTGAAACTATCATTTGTATTTTGTTTGGCTATCTTGCCTTGTGAAATTTCTCCTTTGTTAAATCAACCTGACCCAGTCAATCCATCCTTCAGTTGACTCCATAGCCCAATGGCTTGAAATACCTTGTTCTATCCATCTACTCTCTAATTCCACCACCAAACAAAATCAAAACCCCCCAAGCTTTCATAACTAGCCTAATATCTCACAAAACAAAGCTAAATCACAAAGAGAGAGCCCTCTCTGAGTACAAATTGGCTAGATTATGTACTTGAAAGATTGGTTCGTGGTTACCTCAGAGTGTCCTTTCTTTTGATAACTTCTAAGGGTAAATCTGAGTGATAACAGATACTAAGATACTTTGATCTAAATTTTTCCTTGGAATGATATGCTCTGTTCCTTTTGAATTGTTCGCTTCGAGTCTGATTATGCTAAGGTGTCTTATGCAACACTGGTTCAGGGTTCTAGCCCTTATTAGCACTATTCATAACATTTTCTACCATACTCTAGATAGTCCAAAGAGAACCCAAGCAATAGATCAGTTCAAGTTATGCCAAGTTACTTCTTAGCCACAAATTTAAACTTTAGAGCATGTTATCATAGGCTAGATCACTGGTTAAAAATACTATTGGTGCTCTGTTTAAGTGTTGTGTGCATTTTACCTGCCTACCAACACCTCATTTCTGTTTGCTGGGTTAGTGTTTTCCATGTAAACTGCTACAACTAAATTTCTCCCTGAACGCACAGCTGGTCAACCTACAACAATAATTATTCATTTATGGCTTTGCAGGTCCACTATATGGGTTTGAATGCAGTGCAATAGCATGGTACAGGCTACAACCATATATTCTCAAGCCAGTGCACTTTGGCATACATTATAGCCACCACATGCTAATGTAAATATTTTATAACGGTCTTACAATTGGGAACATTGACTTGAAGGAAAGCGACTTCATACAACCATTTAAAATTCTGTTCAAGTTGTACTTTTGTGCTTTGTTGATTAACTACAACCTATGTATATTGATTAATTGACTATAGCCCTCACTCTCCAAACACATGGAGTCAATTAGCTAGCATGATAGATTTATAATTGACTAATTGCACCTTGATTACAGTGATATCAATGAGAAGCGGTATCAGTAATTGTTATTTTGCTTGAAAATATGCATATATGATTTTAATGAGCAAAGAAATGGTTGAATGAAGTACTGTGATTGCACATTCAAACACAAAGAGGGCATTGTTTATTTTTAATTGACTTACATCCTTCGTTGAGCATTTGCCTTGGCACCATAAGCAGGTAAAACAGGCAGCCAAGCCATTGAAACTAGAATCGCAGAAAGCCATTCACTCCATGTCATGAATTCACAATGTAAAGTTTGATCTCAGATTGTGATTGTGACATGCAGAGACAATAAATTTTAATTCTGCAAAAGATCTGTGTTGGCAAGATGGATAGGCCATGGGCCTACGTTTTAGGGATCATATTCACACAAAACCTGGGATGCACAACTCAGTAATGGTGTATGTGCATGAGACTTTGTAAAAGATAATAAATCACAGGGTGGTATTCTAAAATAGTCATCCAATTAAAAATGCAAAGAAACTAAAAGCAAACCTTGACATAACTTTCTTGTGGTTTTGATATAAAATAGTAGACTAGGACCCAGGTATTTCCTATCTATGTCATAATGAATCTCTGTTGTATTAGTATATACTGAAACTCTACAAGAATGTCCATCAAATGGTCAAGTCCTTTCAATGTTCACCCTCATGGCAGAACATGACTAATAAAATACTCCGTCCAAAACTGCAAGTAAAAGTAAATCAGATTAATTGACATTAGCATTATCTAGCTCATAGCAGCTAAATAAAATGTCCTTACGAAATTGATAATGTCTTGCTCAGAAACACGCAGAAGATTGTCCTAATCAGTGGGTTGAATTCTCCTTCGGAAACTCGAGATGAACCTCTAATAAATGTGCCTCAGATAAAAACAATTTTCGCTAGAAAGGAGGGCTAAAACCTTTAGAATGTGCTACAGATATCATAGGCCAAAATGTATGCCTTATTAAACCTGCCTTGAAGACCAAACTGATCCCAACCAATAGCTATAACCAAAATGTAAAAATACTCCAAACATACCTCAAATTTTGACATCCTCTTGAGATAATTCATGGGAGTATTAAGACAAAATATCACAAAGAATGAGTGCAAATTGATCCTTCTTTCCAGCCCTCTCTGAAACTCTAAGACACCACAAGTCCAAGAGGTGCATCTTGGATGAGATGTCCTTGAAATGATTTTGGGAAGCATTACCTCTCAAGAAGAGCAAGGACATTGCATCCCTTATTGAGTTGAGGCTAGAGGGCATGTTACACACTGGAACCTAAACCCTTGAATTCAACCCCTAAATATGTGTAAGTTGAAAATAACTCAACCTCTTCCCTCTAAAAGAAACTTTTATGAACAACTAAAACTTCCCTGCTATCCAAAACTAGATCAAGGTCACATTGATGATCCTAATCAAGTCCAAGGAAAAGCTAGAATGTCTCCTTGCTAACTCCACTAGATCAAGAGGTAGAAGATGCTCTTTAAAGTTTAAACAACTATTGCAATAGCAAGGATTCCCACATATATATCTCCGAACATATCTATTAGGGTTATTCTTCAAGGCTAACAATGTGTATGAAAGTGATACAAAAGAATTTCGTCAAAGACTTAACAATGCACAACTACTAACAACTATAACTATATTATCACTTGACCAAATCAAGACCTGGTTGATGATCCCAAATGAATCAATAGTAAAGCTAGAATTCCTCATTGCTATCCAAACTAGATCAAGGATCTAAACATGCTAATTTAAGTTTAAACAATCATCAATCAGCAAAGATGTATTCTCCTTAAACATGCATCTCTCCCTGCATATCCATTGAAGCTATTCTTTAAGGCCAACAATCTATAGGCATCCATTGAGGGCATTCTTTAAGACTAACAATGTGCACGCAAGCAACACAAAAGAACACCGTCAAAGACTTATCAATATGTGTCTATGAACAGCTTGCGAGACAAAGTGACTACAACAATGCAAAACAACATTTCTAGCAACCATTAGCCATACTCAAAAGGAGTGACTTGATGACAACTAGGAATGACATGGAAAGTGCCAAAGAAAAAGGGATAGAGAACAAGCCAAATAAAAAGTCCCCTTATTATTATAAAGTGGTTGATGTATAAAGGTGAGGTGGCTTGGCAAAAATGATTGACCTAAATAAGGCTTTGTTCCCCAACAAGCAAAATGATCAGATTTTGCTCCATTTGATATAGCATGCTCCTCATCATCATGTCCTAAGCTAATCTATCCTGAATTTATTCCACACCTGCCCTCGTATTTTACCTAGACATGTATGCATAGTACATACCCTGCTTGATGGAACCTTGACAATGAATTTCCCATTTCACGAAAAGGTTGTACATTCTATCCGATAACATCATTAAATTCTTAATAATAAAACTGTCTCATTATTTATTTACAAGACATTAAAACATTGAATCGGGGATATAAAATCTCAAGAGTGGCAAAAAATAAAAATAAAAATTAAAGACTTATTTATTTACAAGACATTAAAACATTGAATCGGGGATATTAAATAATAAAATCTCAAGAGTGGCAAAAAAGTTCTTAAAGACTTGGAAGTTTGGGAAAGTGCCATAATATCATGGAATTTACGAGGACCAATTCCCAAAATGAAATTCATTATCCAATGAAAGTTATTTTTTAGAAAATTAGACTATCGAAAGATGTGATGAGAATATTGAGCCAAAGGTTGTTCAGTGTTATCTACTGATAACCTCCCAAAAACGAATAAAAGGACCCTCTCAATGTGCATCATGCAATTCTTCAGAGGAATCCCAGCAAGGAAAATTTTAAGGATGGAAAAATTTCTTGAAGTTTAAAAACATTGGCGAATCTCACTAATCCCTAATATGCAAAATATAAAATGTTTATTGATATATTTGTAAAATTATTCAAATTTATAATGATTTTATATATAGCCTCTATACAATGTTGGCGATTTTTAAGGTAAAATAATTTTATATTCTAAAATTTGGGCGAATCGTCTTTTATAAAATTGGAAATTGGCGAATCTTTTTTGTGGAAAAATCATGGAAAATTAGCCCATTGGGCGAACATTAGCCCCTAAAATTTTCCATGAATCCCAGTGGCATCGCTTCTTTGGTCAATGGTTCTCCAATCAGGTGGATACATTTGCAGAAATTGAGTATACGATTGTCCTTCCTCTGTCCTAGAGTGAAATGTTAATTGCTTGGCACAAAATATATAATGGAACATTTCTGAATAAGCCAATTGTAAAAATGGCCTGAATGGCAATCACCTAAGTTTATTTGCCGGGAAATATAGTTAGCTAGAGGCAGAGCCATCTTTTAACAAAAGAACACCACCCCTATAACAGAGGCAATGAAACCTTGTGGCCTCCTGTTAGAAGAAATCTACGTTAAAGGATTGAAACGCCATAATGTGGTGACATTGGAGTAAGAAGAGAACATTTGGCTTAAGGATCTTTTTATGGGAGATATCCAGAATCCAAGAAGTATCATCGAAAGACCCAATCATAGGGCACCATGGAAAATCCACCTAGAAGATGAGTTTCACAGTTGGTTGACATTGCAGAGAAAGTCTACTCTTTTCTTTGATGAAGCTTTGAAAGGCAACCGTAGACAACAATCCCAATGGACAACAAGAAATAAGTTGTGAATGGGCATTAGGATGGCATCTAATAACCAGGCTGAAGCATTAGCCCTTTATTAAGCCCTTTATCAAGGATTTAAGATCATTGTTCCAAGGTGGATAAGGAACCTGATAGTCATTCGAGACTCAAACATTATAATTAGAAACATGCACAACTCCACCACCCCATTGGACTGTAGTTTGGCAAGGCTTATATTGAAAATACCAATTGAGGCAAAAGATAAGACTCCAATGAGCATTATCATGTCCTAAGATTGCGAAATTACCCGGTGGACCATTTAGCAATTGATGCCTCCGTTGTAATGTCAAGCCAAATATCGAATTCTTCCATCAAGCAATTCACGAAATATATCTTCGATACACATGGTGTGAATTCCATCTTACTGAAATGCCTTGTTTTAAAATCTGCTTCAGCCCAATCTGCATTAGACTCTGCATCAGTCACTGTAGAGCTGTGTGAGTGCAATTGCAATTGCATTGTATTTTGTACAGTAGAAGAGATCACAATTGAGCTTTCTTGTAGGATGCCTAGAACAGTAAAAAGTATGTCTAATACCTTGTGCTTACTGCCATCTCGGCCTTGCATGAGAAAAGCCTGCCATGGGTGCAACCAGGACCTGCTTTATGTGGAGGAGACTGAGAATGGGCCGAGATTGGAAAAGAGTGATTTCGATGTTGAATTCCCTGTAGTCCCTGAAGCACTTGATTTCGAATTTACGACACCCATTCAATAAACTCTATTTGCATCTGCATTCCATTGCATGATGACTAGACAAAGCTGCTCGCGAGATCTTTTAAGTCTAAAGATCAAGAAGAGAGAGGAACCGAAGTCATGGCTTATGATGCCTTGGAAAGTTACTTGGCTGGGAGGGTAGATGTTAGGGCATAAAAGTATTATACACAACTACCTCCTTAACAGTGCCAAGGTTCATAGAAGTGTTAATCAACATTTTACTAATCGGGTTGTTCAAAGTGGATGACTTCTCTAACTCTCTGGTAGCCAGAAGGGCAATAAGTCGTTATGTTTTGGACAACAAAGGAAATGCGTTTGCTGCCAATGCGTTTTTAACTAGTGCTCAAGTGTTTGTGGACCTAGATGCCAATAATGACAACACCAGTGTTTGCCTTAATTTCACAGATTATTAGTTCACACAACCACACATATATCTGAAACTAAATGGAAATGAGCACATAATTTATCCTAACTTGATAGTTTCCCTTTAAATTCCAAGAGTAATTGGTCATATAGCCACACAAATATCATAAAATCATCTTCATCGATACTTTTCAGGCAGAATAATGACACATCCAATAACATCAAAATGTATTGATGTGGAGTTATTACAATACTAACTCTAGAACTTCTAGAAAGGTGCTTCAAGAGTCTTAATGTCCAAGCATCCATCTCCTACCAAGGGTTGGGAAACTGTTTTACAGTTGGAGACACAAGACTGGGTTTGAATTAACAGTCATAGGTCAAGGGTTGGTTGCAAAGATATTTGCAATGTCTATTTTAAGACTTGCATTTTAAGATAATTATGCAATAATAAAAGCTGCCAATCAATCGTAATTTAGGTTAAATAACATCATTGCCAGGAAGTTATAAAGCGCAACAATTGTTCATGAGCAATAATTGGAATCAAAGTGCGTCAATGCAATATCCATTTGATAAAAAAAACAAGTAAATACAAGTCTGGATTTCTAAATTACAAGGCCTCTGCATGTCCAGAGAAGTAATGACCCTGGATATAGACGGAATTGAAACGGAGCTTTATAAAAATAGATTTAAGAAACCCTTGCACATTCAGCACTAGTTGTGTGAAATTATACTTCATCCAGTTAAGCTAATAGAGCATACAAGAAATCCCTTGAAAAACTAGGTTAATCCCCTGAAGAAAGAGGAAAAGAAAAACATTCAAGGAGACGGAGATACCAGAAGCTTAATCCTCACATTCTTGCCATCGCCCGTTAATTAGGTCTCTAATGGCTCCCCAATGAACCTTGGACTACTACTATGCATTAGCACCAAATCTCTCAGGCCGGCTCAAACACATTGTTTGTAAAAGAGACAGCCTGTGGCGAGAAAACCAAGGGGCGTAGAGCTCCAAATTGAATTTCTGTGAACACTAAAGATTGCAAAACTATATGAATCCCAAGGAAAGAAACCAGCATTGGATCCCAAATGAAACCAAATATTTGCACAGATTCCATCATTTCTGAGAATTTCAGGCTAAATTTCGGTTTAGTGGGTTTTGGGTCCAGATTTTGAACCAAAGCTCTGATACCATGTATAAGGCCCTATCCTAGGGTCTTCTAATAGATATACTTTCTATGGAAATTAAATACAATAAGAGGAAATAATTTAATTTCTTACAAGACATTTAAACAATGACAATTTACCATTTACATTCTAATCCTTACAACTTATAGTGAACATTTCATTTCAATAATTTACATGAGTAACCTATGCATAGAGGAATCCCTGTACCGGTGGCTGGAGATGCCCTTGAGCTGCTGCTCCTACTGAAACGCTCCTTTCGACTACCGACTGGATTTACCTCTCAACCAACTAGGAAATAATTCCTAGCCCAGGAAACCTCCACCAGTTCCCTAGCCCTCCGAGCCCAAGTCCAACCAGATGTAGTGTGTGCGTCCAAGAACAAGATAAATAGTATTTCCCTCCTCTCAACTAACTCAAGAAACCTTCATAGGTTCCCTAGGTCTCCAAAAATCACAACCCACCTAAAATCACAGCCAACCTAAAATCATAAGCAAGACCCCACATCCCCCTTTCTCTCTTCCTCCTTCCCTTTTTATGCCCTTCCTCTCATTAATGTCATTAACTTCTCTTCCATCCTTATAGATGACTTCTCTTCTCCCAAGTAAATTTGAGAGTACATTTGGAAATGTGATATGAATATAAAATTGGGAAATTAATGGGAGAGGACCATGTCTTCTCCCAAGTAAATATGAGAGTACATTTGGGAATGTGAGATGAATACATATATTGGTAATTAAATGGAGAGGACCATGTCTTTTCCCAAGTAATTGTGAGAGTACATTTGGGAATGTGAGATGAATATATATGTAATTTAAAATAATGGAAGTAGACCATATCCTACCCAAGATTCAATTTGAGAAGGCAAGTTGGGAATTTGAATAATAGCAATAATGAATTTTATATTAGTATATAAATTTATAGTTTCCCAAATGAAGGTATTCACCAATATTTCTCAATATTATCAGATAATGTAAACATTAATAAAATTTTCATGATAAGATTAAGTGGGGCATTACAAAAACCCTCACATGTGCAACAATACAGACTGGTTATACTCAGTCAAATCACATGTTCAGCCTCCAACCTCCAAGATAGAGATATAAAATGATAGATAACATATTTCTCCTTGGCCAAATTTCTCCTCCACTAGAAAAGATTGAATGAGCTTGCAATGTTGATGAGTGTCTCCTCCCATGCTCATTTATTTATATAGAGATCTAATGTTGAGTGGACACCCATTAAGAAGCCTCTTATCACAAGAAACCCTTTCACTTAATGAGTCTACATTACAACTCAACATTAGATTAAAATTGTTTACTCCACTGGTGGGTGAAAACCCCTATTAAATAAACAAATCAACCTTGCTCTAAAAAAAATAGATCACTCCATCCCGTAGCAAGAAATGTGAGTACTATGAGCCAATCTCCCCATGCCAGACACTAGGGGTAATGAGAGAAAGATTTCCCCCGGATATTCACCCCTAACCAAATCAACATGATCACATGGGTGAATCTATCATTCCCCCTTATTCAAATCAGAATTACCCCATGGGAGAATGTCTACCCCATGCTACAAACTACAGAAACATCAAAACTGCCTCTTAGTAAGGGAGACATTCTGCATTGCACCAAGTTTTCCTATGAAGTATACAAACTCCCCCCTATACGAAGGCTTGGTTAAAATCTTCGCAATATACTCATCTGTGGATATGTACTGGAGCTTCATTTCTCCCTTCTGCACCATGTCTTGGAATAAGTGATATTTTATCTCAATGTGCTTTGACCTATCATGAAATATTGGTTTCTCCAAAAGCTTGAAACAACATTGATTATCACAACATATCAAGGTACTCCCTAAAACTTGATCAAATAGTCCTACAAGAAGCTTTCTAAGCCACACTTCTTCTTGACTTTCAACATTGGCTGCGATATACTTCACTTTTGTTGTACTGAGTACAACAAAAATCTGTTTCCTACTAATCCATGATATCATAGCTGATCCCAAGCTAAAGTAGCGCCTTTAGGTGCTCTTTCTATCCACCGCACTCCCAAACCAATCAAAATCAACATATCCCTGCAACCTCACTTCACCACTTGAGACATATCTCAAACCATATCCAATTGTACCATATAGGTACCTGAACGCATGCTTAGCTACAACCCAATGTGCATGCCTCAGATCAACCATAAATTTTCTCAAGGTGTTCACTACAAAGAAAATAGTTGGCTTGGTGTTAACCAGGTACATCAAGGATTCAATCAATTGCCTATACATAGAGGAATCTAAAGTGGAATCACTCAGCTTCTTCATATTTGTTACCATAGGTGTAGCCATGAAATTATAGTCCATCATAAATCTCCTCAATATTTTAACTTTGTACTTCCCTTGTCCAAGGAAGATATCACATGGCCAATGTCACACCTCCATTCCCATGAAATAATGCATCAAGCCAAGATCCTTCATCTTGAATTCTAAATCCAACTCCCTCTTGCACCTGACAATGAGCCTTTCTAGCCTAGTAATGATCCAGGTGGCTTTAGAGACACACAGGGCAAAGAGGGTTTATGAACACTCGAAAATCAAAGTGTTTAGAATGATGTCAACCTAGGACCAGAGCATAGATCTCATCGTCTTGATCGCGGAGGTGTGGACGGTTCGTCAATCCGAGCTCATATGAGGGAGAATGAGCCAATTAAAGTTTTGGTCAAAGTTGGGTTGTGGGCCAGGTTTAAGTGTCTTACAATTTGACCAACCCCGAGGCATGAAGCCTAGCGCCTGAAATTGGTCGAAATTGTGGCCTTGTTAATTTGCCCAATATCCCTTATTTTCTGAAACTTTGAAAATTTCCCCTCCTTTTAAAAATAAAAAATAAAAAAATTTATAAAATATGATGGCGGGCCACCACCCCCACCACCCTCGCCACCCCCAAATCTATCAGAATCAAAATTTTTGGGCCAACAGGCCATCACCCCTGCCGGCCCTCCCATAACCACCTTACGAAATTAGATTTAAGTTTTGGCTCGGCAGCCATCACTTCGTCGAGGCCTCCCACATAATCGTTAAACATTGTATTAAAGGGGTGGGCACGGGCTACCTCCGGTGGACCCGGCCCACACCCCGAAGCCCATTAACATATCATACGGGACCGGCAGGGGTCAAACTCGCCCAACCCACATGGCCGGCCCCCAAGCGGGCGGCCCCAAAACATTAATACGTAACCAACACTGCATACCATAAAAACAACGCGCATTAATACACGCCATTCAAATGGTTGAGGAGGTATGGGGGCGGGCTGCCCAATGCGGACCCGACCCCCCATTCATATATATTTTTTGGGTTTAAAACTATAATGTAGAAAAATAGGAGGGGCGAGGTTTGACCACCCGACCCCTCCTCAACCAATTTGCTAAACTTACCACAATGCCACAACCAATTCATTGATAAGTCTGCCCTCCAAACTTTAAAAGAACCCAATTTTCTCAGTGCACGGGCAGAGGAGGAACCAAGAGCGGGCACACTTTTTGAGACAAGTAATTTTTAATTAATTTTTTAATGCAGGTGGAACCATGATTGAGCATTTTGCAGGAGGGCTGAATTTTCACCTTGTCAGGTTTTGACAAATTTTATATGGTTTCAACACTTCTCGACGCCATGAACGCGATGGCGTTGTCCGTTTCTCCATCAGAGTTCTGCATTTTTTGGCCATTTTTTAGTATGAAGGTGGAACCATCACTGCTACAGAAATAGGGAGCGGAACCATGATCCATGACATTTTCCCGAGGTAATTTTTCTCCATGTCGGAATACAATCAAGTTTATAGTCGTTTTTCACGGTTTTCCATAGGAATCACAATGGCGAGGTCAGATTCACCTTGGAGTTTCAGATTTCCAGTCCACCTATGGAGTAGAATCTTTGAGGAATCTAGAGGGAATCTAAAAGATTCCTTGAGCCCTAGATTCTCAATTTCTCAGAATTCAAAAATTGGACAATCGATTTTGCACAATTCGATGCCACAAATCTGGTGGTGCATTCAGATTTCTCATTTGCTCATTCTATTCTTCAGCCACTTTTATAAGTGGAATGCAAGTGTCAACATTCATGTGTGAGCAGCCATTTCCATGCGATTGATGTCATGGGATTGATGATCCGAGCAGCTTCAGAAATTTGACATTCGCTTCTTCAGATGGCCCTTGGTTGTGAGGTATATACAGTGTTCATGTACTTCTTTTGCTATGCATTGTGCTACACAGATCCCTATTTGATGTTGATGGGGGATCTTGTTTATTACTTGTTTTCGTGATTCTTGCTTGATGTGATGCGGAATCGTATGTGTGATGTACTTGTCATCATGATTCGTCATGTTTTGTTTTGAGATCCCTTTGTTGTATGTTGAAGGGATACTCATATTGTTGTCATGCATGATTTGCATTGAGATCCCTCTTATGCCATGTTGGCGGGATGCTCATCATGCATGAGTTTATGTCATACTGATAGGAGTCTTTTGATTGAGAGCTCCTGTAGCGGAACATATCTTAGAGCCACTCCTCTGTGAGGGAATTTTTCCTTGTATGATAGCGACATCATCTCTTGTGCACATCATCACTATTGACATCACTTAATGCAGCGGCCTACACCATCTTGACACCAAGGCCCAGAGACGTAGTCCCTCCTGGACGAACTCAGTTATCAACATCTTATGTTTTCATGTGCTGATGATTGCCATGTTCCTCTTCTTTACAACATGCAGATGTATTCATTTATGTTCTTTTAAAAATGCGATCTAACACATCACGAAAGTAAAAGGTCTTGGAAGGGTCCTTCGTCACACCCGAACCTGGATCAAGTAAGGAATAGATCATCAGCATACAACACAAAGATTAAAGGATCACGATCAACAACATTATAGTAAAGGTTAGGATCCACATCACTCTTGGTGAATCCTAAACTCATTAAGTATCCATCAATCCTAGAATACCATGCCCTGAGTGCCTACTTGAGTCCGTGCAAAACCTTCTTCAATCTACAAGAATGGGACTCCTTCCCATGTATCACAAATCTTTAAGGTTGTTCTATGTGCACTTCCTCCTCAATCACACCATTGAAGAATGCGATATTTACATCCATGTAGCCTCCAACCTGTAACTAAAGCAAGAAAAATAATAGTCTTGATGGAAGTGTACATGGCGACTAGATAAAAAGTCTCTTCATAGTCCTCTCCCTCTTTCTGGGAGAACCCTCTTGCTACAAGCCTTGATTTGTACTTCTCAATGCTACCATATGCTACATGCTTGATATTATAGATCAACTTGGAAGTCATTATTAACTTCCCTTATGGTCTCAAAACTATCCCCCACACATCATTCTTCATGATGAACTAACACTCCATCATGGCATCCTTCTAAGCCTGTTAGCATGCTACTTCTTCATAACTAGAAGGTTTAAAATCAATGATGTGGCTCATCAATGTCATATAAATTCAAAACCTTTGCGTTCATCTGCTCTCCCTAAAAGCTACACTAGGATTTACATGCCCCTTTGCATCCTGTAAAGTGTCACAAAGCCATGTTGGCCTCTTCCTAGTCTCTATAACATCTCTAGGAAGGTCCACTGGCTCTATTGACTCCTAATATTATGAAGGATGAACAATATGACTATAGGGAATTATACCGACATGCTTGGGAGCTTCTTGCTCCTCTAAGACTCTCTAAAGCTCTTGAAGGCTACCTCCTCATCAAACATAACATTTTGACTCAACCCAATCTGACATTGTTCTAGAATGTAGATCTTGTAGGCCTTTTAAAGTCTCATTGTATCCCAAAAAGGTAATCTTCTTCCTAGAAGGTTCTAAATTCTTCCTCTTCTCCTTGGGTGCATGGATATATACTGGGAAACCAAATATCCTCAAGTGAATAACCTCTACCTTCACTCTTGTGAATGCCTCCACGGGAGTCTCGTCCTCCAATATCCAGTGAGGAATCATGTTGTGAACATAAAATGGTGTGTTAGATACCTCTACCCATAAGAACATGGGTAGATCCTGATCATGATTCATCACCTTGACAACCTCCACAATGGACTTGTTCTTCCTTTCCACAACCCCATTCTGCTAAGGGTTGCATGGAACTATCAACTCCCTCTTAATCCCTGCCTCCTTACAGAAATCACTGAAGTCCTTGGAAGTATACTCTTGTCCATTATCTAACCTCAAAATCTTGATCTTCTTCCCTATCAAGTTATTTACCTAAGCCATGAACTCTTGGAACCTATCAAAGATTACATCCTTGTTCTTAATGAAGTAGATCCATGTCTTCGGGGATAAATCATCAATGAATTTCGGATAGTAAAAGAAGCCACCCAAAGATGATACTTTCATCAATCCACATACATATGAATGTATTATATCCAAGATCTCCTTAGACCTACTAGTACTACTTGGAAAAGATCCCTTGCCATTATTTCCAAGTTCACAACCCCTGCAAACATCCTCATGCTCTGCCTGGAGCTCTGGAAGACCTATAACCATCCTCTTCAATGTTGGAAAAGCCTTGTAATGTAGGTAAGAAAATATTTGATGCCATAAACTCACATAAATTGATATTGTCATGTACTAATTCCTAGGTTGGATGTCCCAACAATCTATACAGTCATCCCTCACAAACACCAATCGCTCATGTTAAGTCTATGCTCGAGCCCTTAGGCCATACAAGAACCTGAGCATCTACAAATGTAATCCTGCAACCTCTATCCTCCAACACTAAAATAGAGAGTAGGTTCATCTTCAATCATGGTACAAACAATAAATCTCTCATGTGTATAAAATCTCCAGACTCTAACTGAAACTACATGATTGGCATTATCTCCAAGCTCCACCTGCAACACTGAATCCTTCTTTGTCAAATATTTGAGAGAATCTTGAGAACCTATCATGTGTCTAGAAGTAGCGATATCCACCAACTAAATATCACTATTGTCTGTAATAGTTCCCTGAAAGAGTGGAGACAAAGAAATGTTCTTTTTGAAATCCATCTACAATCTTATTGAGTTTAAATTCATTTTTCTTTTACTGTGGTAGATTCTCATCTTCATCATCAACATCGATTGTTGATGCATGTTGCTTTCCATTCCTTTTCTTCCAAGGACACTAGGAGGCCAGTGACCAAATGTATGCCATTTGAAGCATATGATATTTGAAAGATCCTTCTTCAGATCTTGAATTGGAGCTGAAGGCTTCCACCTGTATTTTTCTTATCAATGTTTCATCGTCCTTTTCCTTTCCTTGCATGAGCTAAAAGTTCTTGGGTTTCTTCATCCTAAGGTCTTTACAAGTTGTTTTTGATAACAATATGGTCTCCTCTTAAAAACAAGTCCAAAGTTAATTAAATTTGGGCAACTCAGCTCGTGCACAAATACCTATACAAATGGATCCCATGAAGAAGGAAAACAAATTGTTTTTGGATGACAATATGGTCTCCTCTTAAAAACAATCAGTCTAAAGTAAACTTGGGCAACTTAACTCCTGCACAAATACCTATACAAATGTATCCCGTGAAGAAGGAAAACGATTAAGAGTTACTGTAAAAAGTCCCATGGCTTTAATTTTATTACAGTATAAAAAATATCCAACTTATCTGCATTCCAAATTTTAGGGATATTCTAGAATTTAACAAAAATAACGTGGTGGAATAAGATATTCTCCAATCAAATATTCTCAATAGAAAATAATAATACCCTTAAAAACCAATCAATCTTACCTTATATTCTATCACTGGTCCCTGAAAAATCCACTTCACCCCAGCTGTGTGCATCACAAACTACTCTGCCCTTCAACACAACAGATATCGGCTTCTCCGGGGTTTCATAATTTGCCCTTGCTAAACTGCAAGTGCAGACGATACTCAGCAGAATTGCACGCATAACAGCAGAATTGCACGCATAACGTTCTCTTTCAACGCCATGATGAAACCCAACTTCAACTGCAAGTGCTGTAGCTCGATGCCTTCTCTGATTATTTTATAGCCATCATTGTCATCCACGCACAGCTCGGAATGGCTATGGAAGCTTCTGTTGGTTTGAAAAGCTGTGGCATGCCTATGGAAGCTTCTGTTCGTTTGAAAAATTTGTGCATCCATTGTATACAACAATAAAGAATTCATCGAAGCGTACGAGCTAATCGGTTTAGTTTTATATTAATCTCTAGAAGCACAAGTTTTTTATATTTTTCGAAGTTGATTTTTATATAGGTTATTTTTATTTTATTATAATTTTTTCAACATTTGAAAATGTGATAGATATTTTTCATGGGGTGTAGAGTAGATAGTAATAAGGTGTTTTGTTAAGGCATTTTTTTATTGAAAATGTTATTGATTCTAAATTTTATAGAAAAAATTTAGCCATGGTAAAAACTAATGTGACCTAAAACGAGTGTCATCTCAAATGATTTTAAAAACTTAACTACCCATAGTGTCATTGCTATACAAACCACAACTTAGTCCACTTAATCCTAAAGTCATCTCAAAGCTTACATAAATTAACAAACAAAAAATATATAATAAACACTATAATATTTAATTAATTATCAAATATAATTAACCTTTATCAAATTTTCAACCTATTCTAAAATTTATATGTTTTAATAAGATAACAAAAATTATGAATTCAAAGAATCTTTAATATATATATATGTTTAAAATGATTTTCTTATTTTACTCTTTAATTATAAATAATATTTAAATGTTAAAGCATATAAATATATATATATATATATATATAATAATGATTTCTAATGATTAAAATTGTTTTAAATTTATTTTAATTTCAAATATATCGAGCTGTGAGAGGGATTATATTTTTAGATGAAAATTTTGCAATTTTATATTTTGAAATTTACTATAGATCATTTATAACTTAAATATTATCATAACTCTAGGTAGGAAAACTAAATTTTTTTTATATTTTCACTAATGCTATATGTATCTTATTAATGAATTTTTGTTTAGTAAAAATATTTTTTTTTACTTAGAAATAAAACTTAAATATTGACGACTTCAAAATTTACATAAAGAATAAAACACATAATAACAAAGTAATAATATTCAATCATGAAGAAAGTGAGTAGTAAGAAAGTAATAAGATGTATACAATACATAATAAATAAACTATATGATTGTCAATCTCAATCTATCTCCAACTTTTCTTATAGCCACACATGCTAACTTTCTTTTCTTATAGCCACACATACTAACTTTCTGTAACAACCCGGCTTAAAAATCCATGTAAATATAAAAATAAGGCATTGGTCATTGGACACGTATTCCAAGCTGAATGGCGGGAAAAACATCCTAGTAGGGTGTCACTTCAGTTTATTAATGGCTAAGGAAATTGGCAAAGGCAATGGCAAAGACTTTAGAAAGACAATGTTAAGCCCCTATAATACATATTGTTATTAATATGCCCCATAGAAACCGACTATTGTTATTTTTGCGCCCTTATGTTATTACTGTTATGTTGGCTTGATTATATTGTGACCCCTTAGACTCCTATATATAGAAGGGAGGTTTAGTCATTTGTATCATATAAGAATTGTTCATTTGTGTAATGTAAAGGAGGTTGCCCCCTTGAAGAGGCTTATTTCTAAGGCATTGATCTATCTTTTATATCTTTTTGTGAGCTGGTTTCATAACAATTGGTATGAAAACTCTGGATTCTAGGGTTTCACTACTCCAAACAAGTCATCGTGGAATTTTCACTATAACTTTTTTTCGGCGGTGTTTCAGAAGCTATAAAAAAAACCCATTTGAGCTGAAATCATTCTGAACTTTGGGTCCAAATTTTAGAGCTTGTCTCGCTATATTTGCAGAGATATGATCTGAGGAAGTTAGGGTTTTTGCAGACTCCCAAATTACATTCCAAACAGGTGACCTGGGGAAAATAGTCATAACTTTTGTTTTGAGCATCAGATTAAAATTTCGTAAGAAGTTTCAAAAAGACGATGGCCTGTAGTTTTCTGTATATCAGTTTCAGGTACTAAGGTCGAAACAGTGACACGTGGAACGTCATACAAGTTCGCTCTACTGAACTAGTCTATAATCAGGTCACCATGGGAGATTTGGCATAACTCTTCCTTGGAGAATCCAATCGTGATCAAACTTACAGGGTTAGAAAGATGACTCAAAGGGCTACCGAAGGAAGAGATTTCAGATATTCAAGATCCACAGTTACAAAGATACAACAGATTCAATATCAAGCTCTTACAAAGTGACAAAAGGTGTGTAGTTTTTTTTTTTAATTTTGCATAAGATTGGTTTGAAAAATTAGTTTGAAGGAATTCAAAGGGAATAGTGAAGAATTATTAGCATTAATTAATGTCCCAAAGAAAGAAAATGGAAACACCTAGTAAGCAACCTGAAATCTCTAGCATGAATCGTGAAGAAGAGGAAGAAATGCAACATGATATATCAAAATTACAATACCAAGTACAACAAATTTCACTCTCATTAAAGGTAAATGAAGCCAAGATGAATGGTGTGGAAGCTAATATGAATGGAATGCAAGTTAAGATGAATGGCGTGGAAGCTAAGATGGATGGCATGGAAGCTAAGATGAATGGCATGGACACTAAGATGGAAGCTACGATGAATGGCATGGATGATAAGATGGAAGAATTGAAGATAAATTTGAATAATTTTCTACAATAAATGGTCACTAATAGTGAAAGGGTAGTAAAGGAAACTCATGATGAGAACAAAAAAAATGTTAATCATGATTTCATAGACTCTAATGTTGTATTAAAGACCCACCATGTTCCAAAAAATGATATGAGGAAGTTTGATGGCAAGGATCCTAGAACATGGATACTATAGATGGAGCAATTTTTCGATTTCCATAATGTGCAAAACACACAAAAGATACGTATTGCAACTTTATATTTGGAATCAAATCAGTTTGTATGGTATCGATGGATTTGCTCCCGTAAACAAATTGTCACTTGGGAACTTTTTGCGGAAGAAATGATAACACATTATGAGGATACAAAAAGCAACACCTTTTTTAGCCAATTGATAAACTCAAACAAAATGGTTCAATGATGGAGCACATTGAGGACTTCCAAAAATTGAACATAAGGGTAAAAGATATTCCAGAGGAGCATATGATTGATGTGTTCATAGGGACTTTAAAGGATAATATCCAACATGAGGTTCACCTTTTGGAACCTGATTCATTGGAGAAGGCATTCAGGTTAGCAAGAAAAATGGAAAGCAAAATTATGGCAACCACGAAGCCTTTCACTAATAACTATAAAGATGGAAGTGTTGTTGCCCCTAGCC
Organism: Pinus tabuliformis; assembly: GCA_031772625.1. Taxonomy (NCBI): domain Eukaryota; kingdom Viridiplantae; phylum Streptophyta; class Pinopsida; order Pinales; family Pinaceae; genus Pinus; species Pinus tabuliformis. The sequence goes on from CM062808.1 coordinate 717,008,896, forward strand.
TTCTACAACCTACAAGGTTGACACCACAACAATTGGAATAAAAAAGAGCAAAAGGGCTTTGTTACAGTTGTGAATCATGATAGCAAATACACTAAAGGTCATAAGTGTGCTGAGAAGAAATTATTCTACATAGATTGTGAAAATGAGGAAGAAAAGGAAGAAGAAATGTCAAAACAAGAGGATATACTCCAGGAACAAACCCTAGAGAAAGAAGAAATGAATCCGACCATATCTTGTAACGCATTGGCTCGAATTACCACTCCTCAAACTATCAAGATAGAAGGACATATCAAGAAGAAAAAGGTAATAATGTTGATTGATTTGGGAAGTACCCATAATTTTATTCATTGTAAGATAGCAAAGGAATTGAATTGCTTCCTATATCCAGCCCCAGAGTGTCAAGTGATGGTTGCAAGTGGAGGAACCATAAATTGCTCTAGAAAGTTCCATAATATCAAGCTATCCATGGAAGAATATGTATTGAATAGCCCAATGCTTTCCATTCCAATGGGTGGTGCTGATGTTGTACTAGGAGTCCAATGGCTACAATCCTTGGGTACAATAGCTTTTAATTTTCAAGAACTTTTCATGAAATTTTGTGCGAAAGGAAAGGAAGTTGAATTAAGGGGTATTGCAGGGAAACCGTGAAAATAATCAGCTCTAACAGTATGACAAAGCTTCTAAAGAAGGAACAACTAGGTGTAATTGCACAATTATGTTCGCTAGAGGTTCCCACATCGAAATCATCTATTTCCCCAGATCTCCAAAAAGTCTTGGACAATCATTCCAAGGTATTTGAGACTCCCAAAGGTCTCCCACCTATTCGTGATCATGATCATGCTATTCATTTGATTCCAGGAAGTGTTCCTCCAAACATCAGGTTGTACAAATATCCCTATGCCCAAAAGAGTGAAATTGAACATATGGTTGCAGAAATGCTAGAGGCTAGTATAATTCAACCTAGTCAAAGTTTTTTCTCTGATCCAGTAGTATTGGTGCACAAGAAGGATGGATCATGGTGCTTGTGTCCAAATTATATGGAGTTCAACAAGCTCACTATTAAAGATAAATTTCCCATTCCTATCATTGATGAACTATTGGATGAATTGCATGGATCAATTTACTTCACCAAGTTGGATCTTCATTTAGGATTTGATCAAATTAGAATGAAGATTGAAGACATTCTGAAAACAAAATTTAGAACTCATGAGGGTCATTATGAATTGTTGGTCATGACTTTTGGCCTTACCAATGCACCTTCTACATTTCAAGGTTTGATGAATTCCATTTTCAAACCCTTCCTTAGAAAATTTGTGTTAGTATTTTTTGATGATATACTAATCTACAACAAGTCTTGGAAGGATCATGTTGAACATGTTGACAGGGTTCTCAAACTATTGGAGGAGAAACAATTATATGCAAAAAGCTCCAAATGTTTCTTTGGAGTACAAGAGCTGGAATATCTGGGTCATATTGTATCTCATGAAGGTGTTAAGGTAGACCCTAACAAAATTAAAGCCATTAAGGAATGGAAAATCCCCACATCCATAAAGCATCTGCGAGGATTTCTTGGGTTGACAGGGTATTATCACAAGTTTGTTAAGAATTATGGGAGAATAGTAGCACCTCTAACAACATTATTGAAGAAAGATGCATTTTCATGGACTCCAGAAGCAACAAAGGCCTTTAAACATCTTAAAGAGGCAATGTTCCAAGCACCGGTCTTAGCTACGCCTGACTTCACAAAAACCTTTATTGTGAAATGTGATGCTTCAGGAAATGGAATTTGTGTTGTTTTAATGTAAGATGAAAGACCCATTTCTTTTGAAAGTCGTCCAATCAAGGGAAAGTATTTACACAAAGCTATTTATGAGAAGGAAATGTTGGCAATACTACATGCACTTAAGAAATGGTGACCCTACCTAATGGGAAGACACTTCAAGGTAAAAACGGATCATGATAATCTTAAATAATTTTTAGAACAAAGATTATCCTCTAAAGAGCAACAAAAATGGGTCACAAAGATGTTGGGTTATGACTTTGAAATCATCTACAAAAAAGGGAATTAAAATGTTGTGGCAAATGCACTCTCAAGAAAGGATGAGGATGTGGAAGCATTGTTGTGTGCCATTTCTATTATCCAACCAGATTGGATAAATGAAGCAAGGGAGGAATGGAAGAATGATGAAGAAGTGTGGGTACTCATTCGAAAGTTACAACAAGATCCCAGTACATCTGATACATTTAGCTGGAAAAATGTTTCGTTATGGTACAAAGATCGCTTATACCTATGTAAGAATTCCCAACTCAAACAAAATATTCTTATGGAATTGCACAATTCTCCCTTAGGAGGGCACACAAGATTTTTAAAAGCTTACCACATGGTTAAGAAGGAAATTTTTTGGGATGGCCTTAAATTGAATATTCAAAATTTTGTGGCAGAATGTTTGGTTTGCCAACAAAATAAAGTTGAAACAATTAAGACCCTAGGTATATTACAACCTTTATCCATTCCAAGCCAACATTGGGAGGAGATTTCAATGGATTTTATCACATGTTTACCCAAGTCCAAGGGAAAGAGTGTCATCACGATGGTAGTTTCTAGACTTACCAAGTATGCACACTTTTGTGAATTATCACATCCATTTAAAGCTAGTACAGTTTCTACTGCATTTATGGAAACAATTCGAAAGCTACATGGAAACCCAAAGATTATTATAAGAGACAGAGATCTCATTTTCACTGGAAATTTTTGGACAAAATTATTTTCTTGCCTTGGTTGTCAGTTTTCTCATAGCTCATCTTATCATCCTCAATCTGATGGGAAAATTGAGACAGTAAAGAAATGTTTGGAAGGATATCTTCATTGCTTTGTATTTGATAAATAGACATAATGGGTCAAATGGTTGCCTCTGGCTGAATGGTGGTATAACACTTCCTTCCATACTGCAACAAAAATGACCCCATTTATGGCACTTTATGGATATCATCCACCATCCATCACATCATATTTAAGAGAAAATTCTAAGGTTCAAGTAGTGGAACATCACATCGAACATCAACAACAAGTTCTCCAACTCTTAAAGGATAACCTCACGTTGGCGCAGAATAGAATGAAACAACAGGCAGATCAACATCGCAACGAAAGAAGTTTTGATGTAGGTGATTGGGTATTCCTATGGCTACAACCATATAAAGAAATGTACCTCAAGCAAGCTAAGAAGGATAATAAATTATCACCAAAGTATTATGGTCCGTACAAGGTGTTGTATGGCATACAAATTGGAGCTTCCTGCAGCTTCTCGAGTGCACCCAGTTTTCCATGTTTCATGTTTAAAGAAGGTTATAGACAACAATATCCCAGTTCAAACAATATTGCCAGAACTTGACGAGGAAGGAAAAATTATATTGGAATCAGAAGAAATCACTGAAACAAGAACTCGACAACTACGAAATCGATCAATTTCGGAGTATCTCATCAAGTGGAAGAACTTTTCCGTTGAAGATTCCACATGGGAGGATGAGAATTTTATACATAAGCATCCATAACTACTCAAGCATTGAGGACAACGCTTTTCGAAAGGAGAGGGGCATGTTAGGCCCCTATAATACTAGTGATTCCCCCATTACTATTGTCATTGTATCCTTTATTGTTATTATTGTGCCCCTATTGTCCCCATATTGTTATTAGTATACCCCATAGAAACCCACTATTGTTATTTTTGTGCCCTTATGTTATTACTGTTATGTTGGCTTGATTATATTGTGACCCCTTAGACTCCTATATATAGAAGGGAGATTTAGTAATTTTTATCATCTGAGAATTGTTCATTTGTGTAATGTAAAGGAGGTTGCCCCCTCGAAGAGGCTTATTTATAAGGTGTTGATCTATCTTTTCTATCTTTTTGTGAGCTAGTTTCATAACAGGCAAGAGGAATTAATTGGCATTTTATTTATGAAAATAACGGAAAATAGGAGAAATGGAAGGTGAAAGGTCACAAGTTGCATGTTGGGATGAAAATAATGGAAAATGAATCAAATAGAGGCCTCATTGATAAAAAGGCTTCTGAGGATCAATTCATGGGCTTTTGATCAGTTCAATTTTGGAGCTCTCATTTTCTCTCTCCCTCTCTCATACTCTTGGATACTTAGATTTTTCTTGGAGCACTCTTGGAGGAGTGTGGCATACTTGGGATTCAGAGTAAGAAGGAAAAGTAAAAGAAGGAAAGCGTAAGAGTACATTGGGATCAACAACTATAGTGGATTTTGCTTGCAGGTACCAAGTTGCATGTATGATATTATTGCTAGTTTTGGCATGTATGCATGTGGTTATTTGGTTATGATATGTCATTGGCATGGAGGATTGCCTGGATTGAAAATGGTTTTGCCTAGCCTTTCCATTTCTTGGATAGCCATGGTGTGGTGGGTTTTACATTTTTTTTCTGGTTGGTTTTCTTGTGCCTTTGGATGTGGGTTAAGTTGTTAGTTCCTGGAAGCCTTGGTTGGACAAATTCTCTAGAGGTCCTGTAACATCTTGGGTTGAGTTACTAGTCCTGGAAGCCTTAGTTGGAAAAATGCTCCAGAAGCCCTTGGTGGGTTGAGTTACTAGTCCTAGAAGCCCTAGTTGGAAAAAAGCTCTGGAAGCCCTTCGTGGGTTGAGTTACTAGTCCTGGAAGCTCTGGTTGGAACAAATGCTCTAGAGCCTTGGAAAACTTGGGTAGAGACAAATCTAGTGATGGTTAGTGATGTCCGATCGTGAGGTGGAATCACTAGTTGAGGGTTGAGGTGGTTTGGCCTTTAGAAGCCCTACATGGTTTTGATTGATTTGTTTTGTGAGATCCCACATTCATGCTTGGAATATGGTAGGGGGTGATTGATTGAAAGAAATAGTTGGTTCAATCTAGTCTATGGTTGGGTGATTCCTGGAAGTCCCATACCTGGTCGGCTTATGCAATCATAAATAAGTGTTCTCTTTATCCTTGGCATTTTATGGGTAAATATACTTGTTTATATGTGGCTTATATGGTTGTTATATCCATGATATTTTTGGTGGTTATATGTTGGTTATGAATGAGTTTTATGATAGTGAAAATGTATGGCTCTCATCATGTTTTGGTTAATCACTTAATATACAATGAATATGTGGCTTAATAGATGGAAATGCAGTTATTGTGATGAGGTAACAATGCTTCTTAGTGAATTTGAGATAATCTTGAGACCCTTATGCTCAGATCTATTTTTAAACCTGTAGGATGCATATTCGTAACATGTTTCACGAAATGTCTGACATGGCTAGTAGGGGTCCAGTTAAGTCCTTGTTCAAGTATTTTCATATGTATCATTGTTTCAATAATATTTTTCATTTCTGGAAGTTTCATGGAGTTCTGGCTAGTGGCCTAAGTCCTAGCCCTCAAAAAGTGGCACAAAATCTGGAGTCATTGGCACAAAACTACTTGGAAAATTCCCCAGTTGCATGCATTCTTGCTGTGGGAGAAAATGGAGGGTCCCAGTCGCATGCATGCCCATGTTAAGGGAGTGAATGAGGCTTTAATGCACCAAAAATTCAGTTTGTCTTAGGGGCTTGTCACCTAGATGGGTTGGATGGATCCTGGGGGTTTTGTTGCATGTGTAGAAAGTCAGGTTGTTTGTGTTTCATCGGTTCCACTACCTTAAATGCTACATAGGGAGTTGAATCATATCATAGTAACTCTTTGTCACATGTTTACCTCGGTTGGCTGATTACTTGGGTAGATGTGAGAGGAGGGTGTTACACTTTCCCATGTTTTTATACCAATCATATGGGAAACGTGGTTGAAATAAAAAACCATTCAAACCTTTAAGTCAAGATATCATATTCAACATCATACCTTGCATTTCTTACTTCCCAATATTAATAATAGGTTTATGCAATGTTAATCCTTTTAACTTATGGATTATTAATCCGTAAATAAATTGTTTCTTATTACCTATTTCCAATAATCTAATACGATACTCTTACATTATACATTTCCTCAATATGATAAAGTGTAATAACATGAATTATTATACCAATTATAATTAAAGCCTTGTAATCAATAAAATACATAAAATGTGTCATAAATGTTAACTATTAAATAAAACAATACAAACATAATACTAAAAGTAATGCATAGAAGCATTCCAAAAAATAATTTAGTTGAAAAACATTAGTTTTACTAATAATAAAATTTATTTAGTATAATGAAATTATGCATTAAAGATTAAAAATTGTAAACTAAAAAATATTAATTCAATATATAAATGCTAAAATAAATATAAAAACAATGTAACACAAAATTTAATACATTATATAAATATTAAAATTAATACATGATCAATTTTATTTATTAGATCATTTAAGCTCTGGTGTGCAGGAGACAAGCTTCAGAATACAACCTAGGTTTTTGTCATGGTCTCTTCCATGGCAGTGTCAAGAGGGGGTTCAAGCACCCCCTCCTTAAACGAAATAGTTGCTGGAAAAGGGAAGGACCGACAGGCCTCCTTCTTCACTAAGCTCATCAATTTCAATACTTTCAAGAAGCCTCCAACCAACCACTCAGGAGAGGGAGGGGTAGGAAAGGGAATATACCATCAACCAATCAACAAGTCTACAAGCTCTAGTGGAAAACCTTTGGTTCAGCCACAAGCAACCAATCCCTACAAAACAAAGACAAAAAAATACCAACTATGGAAATAACAAACCCAAATGTAGCGTCCTACATGGAATACATGCAGGAGCATACAATTATCTTCAACTTTATGGGTTTTTGGCCTTTGGAGAAAGCTCTAAATTTGTGGATTCAAGTGAAATGGTTCTCGAAGGGAGGAATCAAGATCCCAAGGATTATTTATAGAAATATTCAATCTGCTAGAAGACAAGGACTGTAAATTTAAAGGAGGACCCTATTTCTTTAACTCAACCATGTTATATATGACATATTGGAAAGAATATTCACCAGAGTTTCATTCTAGATTCGACTACATTCCATGCCCACCAACTACTAGTCTCCTTCCGTCCTCAAAGGAATTGGAAACAATTTAGGTGAATAAATCAATATGTCAGAAGGAACACAAGAAGGGCACTATGTTTCCTATGCCTGCATATGTGTCTACATGGACTTCTCTAAGGCTCTCCCAAAAGCTACAAAAAATGGTGTTCAAAGATCAAAATTAGCTTCAAAGCATACACTATGAACATATTCCTTTCAAATGCCGCAAATGCCATGAACACAAACATATTTTCTGGGATTGTCCATAAAACATCTCACAGGAACCAACCCTTCAGCTTAGAAGAAAGCGGACGAGTAGGGCTTCACAAGGTTAGCTTCCAAGAACAAGAAAAACTGAAAGCCCCAAGGCAAATAGGCTTCAGCGCATCAAGTCAACAAGAATAAGTTTAGAATCCTGGGTGAAGATCAAGATGATAAAGATAAGGATGAAAATGAAACAGAAGGAGATACTGTTAGACTCTTTCATAAAACAATAATAAATCCAAACATAAATTGATTAATTAAATATTCCAAGTTAGGAATTTGTGCCTAACTCTTGGGTTGTTCCTCTAAGATAGGAGTTAGTTTGGGTAACTCCTATATTGGTGTGTCTGGTGAGAAATTATCTCAACCAAAGGAGAAATTATCTCAACCAAAGATGTCCAAGATAGCACGCACTATCTTGAGACCAATATCTCTCATCTATTTATTTGTAACACTATTTCAATTATTTTGATGTAAGAATGAGAGAGAATACATGAGGCTTCAGCCTTTTTCCGTCAATATTGTGTCTCTGGTTTTTATATGTGTGATTTATGTGTTTTTCTGTAATGTGTTTGAGTTAATCTCATTCTCATCATGTGGTATCAGAGCTTAAACGATTACTACCTGTGCGTGAGATTTGGTTTCAATTCACGGTGGGAGCATTGGTGTCGACTGGTGTGAGCTCATGAAGAAATTGGTTGCTGCTGCAACTTGCCAAATAACCGTGTCAAGATCTCAGTTTCGCAGTTTCTGCAAGAGGAGCCGAGGAAATTGATAAAAACGGTAATTCATGTTGACTGTAAGGATCGTCGTAACATGAGAAGAGCGCATTAACAGTCTCCTTGACTGCTCACCGGTAAATTGTGTATTTTAAATAGAGGAAAGTGCGCCTAATTGCAGTGTTCAATTTCCAGAATTTATTTTTCTGCATATTTTGGACTTAAATGAGAATCCAGAGGTCTGCAAATCAACGAGCGCATACAAAGGAGGCCAGTCAGTTCTAGCAAAAAAAACTGCATCTGTAACACCTGAATTTGCGTAAAAAAGAAAATAAATTTGCACAGAGGAGGAAGTCACCGTATTTGTACATGAAGTTACAGGAGATGCGGTCCATTACGTTTTAGCAGAAGGCTGACGAAGTATAAATGGTACCAGATTTGGGTGGGCCCATAACCTACTGGCGTTATTCGAAGATATATCCAATAGTGCGGAGGAGCCAGTGTATAGCCACCGTGGAGGAGCCTTCACCCTGAAAATCTACAATGTGGAATATTTTCCTGCCTGGAAGTCAAAGGTAAAATTTGCAATAGTCGTTTTGTTTTAAAGGCATGAAGGTTATCGTTTGAAATTTTAAATGGGTACCTTTTCATATATTGGAATATATTAGTTCATGCTTAAAAAAAAAAAAGATTAATAGTTAAAACGAATGAGTGGTGTAATGTAAAGCGGAGATTTTATTATGTTTGAGTTTTAAGTGGGTTAAAGTGTGTTTTGGAGAGATAAGGAGTGGATAATATTTTTTTTAATTTTTGTAATGAGGTAGGCCGTTTAAAGTGTAAATTTTTTTTTGGGAGTGCTTTGGGGAGATATATAAGGAGTGACATAAGAAAGAAGATGAGTGGATAAGGTGCATTACATTTTGTAAATTTGAAGAATATTTTGTGGAGATATAAGAAGTGATTTTGTATTTGGAGTGATAAGGGAAAGTTGTTGTAATTTAAAGTATTGTCGTGTCACTATCCATTCAGATTTTGAAGGCGAGTTGTTTCAAGCATTTGTCAGCTTGGCATTATCATTGCTTCAGATGTACTCAATGATTAATAAAGATATCATTTTTTTTTTTTGGTGTTGATGTGTCCTAGATCCACCCGAAATTGAATAAGGGGATCTTAGGTACACGAAGAGTGTGTTGATGATGGTGCATGCTTCATGTTTTTTGCTTATGACTTGTGTCTAGTTTTGACACATAAATGATTTCATTTCATGCACACATAAAATGCAATGCCAACAAGCACAACACATGTAACGAAGTAGCTTCAAGGAAGGTTAATTAAGCTCAACACGTGCATTTACAACAAATAATCAAAGTTTTCAACATCAGCATTCTACATCAACAAGCAAATTCACTTAATCAAGTTAAAGCATTTCAAAGCAAACGTCTACATCGACATTCTTGCAAACAAATTTAAGAACTTGTAAATCAAATTCCAATCACATTGAATTGTAAAGGGTGCATTCTCGGTTGAAACCGACACCCACGTTTTGATTTGATCAGAAGTCAAGCACGTCCATTCTCTTCAACTTAGTCAAATTAAGACAAGTGAATTCCTTGTTTTATGTGAGTCATTACAATCATTGTAAGCTTTTTTGGGTGCATTTTCGACAGTGTTCGACACCCTTTCTTTAAGCAGACTCTATTGAATGTACGAATTTTCATTCTAAAGCAAATAAGAAACAAGTTCACAATCGTCATCAAGCGAGCGTGGTTATTCATTCAAGTGTGCGTTCACACAAACGCAATCGTCATCAAGCGAGCGTGCCAGTCAAGTCCCATAGCAAGCGAGCCTGTCATTTAAGTAAAGTGAAACAAATCAAGTGCACGACATCTACAACAAGAGAGCCTGATTTCAAGTGAGCAAGTTCAGATGGCGCAGCATATTCAGTTGTTAAACATTCTTCACAGTTTGATCATTTCCAGTAATGACGACATGGTGCACGTCAGCAAAGAAACTCTTGCTGATATTTCACGGCATCTACAACAAACGCATGAAACCATTGAGTTTCTTCAGCTTGAGTCGCAACTACAAAGAGATGAGCTGCAACAAAAGAGTGCTTCTTCCCAGTCATTCAACCATACAGATGAAGATAAAAATGTTGATTCCAAGTCATTCATCCCAACAACTTCAAGTGTCGAAGTTGTTCATGATCAACTTCACATTTCTTCCAAACCCATCATCAAGCCCTGGGAAGAAATTCAAAATAACAAAAATAGACGAGGCTTAGGATATGTCCCTGATGACACCAACTTACAAATCCCAGATTATTCCAAGCCAATTAAGTTTGTGAGTGCAGGATTTCTTGAACCACTCACCTCAGCAGGTTCTGCGAAAGTTGCCGACAAACAGAATTGCACGCAACCTAAAGTTGAAGACCAATCAAAGTGCTCTCATTGTCAAAGAGCCGGTCATTTGGAAGATCAGTGTTTTGATCTCCATCCGTGTTGCCATTGTGGCAAGCCCAATCATTCCTCAGCAAAATGTCGCAACCACCAAAAATCAGGCAGATTGAAGATACATTATGAATGGATTGATCCTTGGGAATGGTCATCCACAGTCAAACGGTTGTCTCAGTTCTACAACCGACTACATTCACACATAGTGCAGCCAGCAGTGAATCGATGATGGTACTCTCCTGCAGTTGAACGAGGGAGTACAACAGTGAAACTCTCCTACACCTGAAGGGGGGGAGTTCAAATATATTTTGGAGAAGATTGACTCTCCTTTCAGCTGACAAAGGGGGGAAAATGTCAATGAAATTGACAAGTGATTGTCAGACTGAAAGTCTCGACAACATCAGCGAAGTAGCCAGTGGACGTCTTCATCAGCCAGTGGGCATTTGTCATCAGCAGTGAGCATCAGCAAATTCGCCAGTGGGTGATCGACAGCCAAAGCAGCAGTGAGCAGCTTTCATCATAGCAAAAGCAACATTGAGTTGTTTTTCGACATCTTCAGCCAGTGGGCAATCATCATCAAATTGTGTCAGTGGACACCGGATGCTATTTTCAAGCAAAGGACAGTTGGATCCTTTTGCGGCTTGGCACATGATGGAGTTGTCAAGCGTCCTTCAGAGATGAATCAAGCATGCAGCTGATTCATGTTCTCTTCAGATTTGAGTTTTTTCCAGCATCCAGTTTTGGTGGTTTTTTCAGGCAATGTTTTTGAGGATCAACATGAGAACTTGGAAGATGGTTCTCGTTTTTGGATTTATCATTGAGGGGGGGAATGTTAGACTCTCTCATAAAACAATAATAAATCCAAACATAAATTGATTAATTAAATATTCCAAGTTAGGAATTTGTGCCTAACTCTTGGGTTGTTCCTCTAAGATAGGAGTTAGTTTGGGTAACTCCTATATTGATGTGTCTGGTGAGAAATTATCTCAACCAAAGGAGAAATTATCTCAACCAAAGATGTCCAAGATAGCACACACTATCTTGAGACCAATATCTCTCATCTATTTATTTGTAACACTATTTCAATTATTTTGATGTAAGAATGAGAGAGAATACATGAGGCTTCAGCGTTTTTCCGTCAATATTGTGTCTCTAGTTTTTATATGTGTGATTTATGTGTTTTTCTGTAATGTGTTTGAGTTAATCTCATTCTCATCAGATACGAGCAGGTACGTACTGGTGAGCATCAGTATTACAACAATAATGCTGCAACTCCTGGGGCTTCCTACTTTAGTTTTATCAACCCGGTAGTTCGTAACAAACTTGGAAGCGACAATGTTGTATGCACAAGTACTAGCTCTTACTGCAGGCTGTCACTTGGTCAGCTGGCGCAAGATCACTAGGAGCTCAAGCCAACTTCTATGAGTTTTCAGAAGAAGCTTTTAACTGTGATGAAAGAAAGCTAACTCTAAAGAGGTTATTCTACTTACAGAAAGAAAAATAAGACTAAAACGTAACACAAATCCTAGCAAACCCTAATTTATCCAACTAACCCTACTTTTGCAGAAAAAGAGATAGAAACTAATGCGATGAGTGCCATTGACTACTGAAAAAGGTAAATTACATTTATTCAAGCTACTTTTGGAAAGAAAGGAGAAGAAAACATCTTTTTGTGCTTTTGAGTGTCTTTATGTGAAATTATTATGCTTGTGATTTATCTGGTTGTGATTGTGCAAAGGTTTGGTGGCGAAGGAAGGTGGAGTTGGTTTTTTCAGAGGTGGAGAATGGTGTGGAGAGGTCCTAAGAAGCCCCTAGTACCCTTCTGAAGACTTTCATAGCCATCGGACTTCGAAAAATCACTCATAGGAAATTCTATAAGAGGCTGTAGGGGATCTACAGGAGGAGGCCGGGAGCTATTTTTGGAGCTTTGAAGGTGGAAAAATGATGGGAAAGGGTAACTAAAGGCTAGATGAAGGTGTTGAGGTGTCTGGGGCTTGTCAAGGAAGATCAAGAGGGAACATGATGGTTGGATTTGTTCAAATGGCAAGAGGGAAGCTTATGGAGAAAAATGCAGAAATTAGGGCATATAGGCGAAATGTTGCGAATGACTTGGGAAATCTGTGAGAAGTGAGATGATGTTGGCTACTTTATGGATGTATGGTGAGTTGAGGTGTTTTGCAAGAGATCTGCACATCTACTTACAAAAACTGATCAAAGAAGGGACTAACTATACTATGAAAACATAAATTTCTCTAGCTTGACCTAATTTCTGACCTACAAACAGAAAATGTTGAACAGTAACCTTCGAACAGAAAAGCATGCAGAGAGATATATTGTAAAAGAACAAGAAATGATCTAGGAAACTAAATCTAAACCAATATATCAATCTTTCCAAATCGAGTCATCACACTAGAAGTTGCATGGAAGAGCAAAAACTGTGTTTTTGGTGGCAGTAGTAGTGCCTTGACCTCAAATCATAGTCAGATCAGGGCCTATTGTTGGCCTTTTTGAATCTTATTCTGTCACTACAGTAACCTACTTGAGCAACTGAAATAAAAACAGCTATGCAAACCATCAAAAACAACCTAATCTCACAAAGTAAAATGAATCTATGTACCATAAATTAACTCATGAATTGAAGAAAAAACATATAAGTACAAAGTAAGAGGTGTTGGGCAGCTTGGGTTGGGCCCTAAACCAAGAGCTTCAGCCCTCAGAAAGAGATCAGTGCTGGCTCAAAAAATATTTCATCTCCATTACCAAAAATAAAAGTCACATTACATAAACTGTTCTCAAAAAAGAAGCTCGAAAATGAGCTGAACAAGTGCTACACAAAAGTGAGAAAATTCTACTAATAATTGGCTAACCTACTGAGGCTCTAATCCCCCTTATTTATACAAATGGAGTCCTCCAACAGTCCTCCTAAAATCAAGGAACACGGCTTCCCAAAACTGGAGATAAACAACAGTCCTTCTTTACTTGCTCGGTTGTCCCTTGGATGCATCAATGTGGACCTTTGTGCTCCGAGTTACTGATGGAGGATTCGAGGAAAGGGGTCATAAATGAAGGATACACCCCCCTACAAATCCTCTTCCTTGTTTTCCTCGAGTTTTGGCTGCCATTTGCTCATAAATCCCTTGACTTGTCCAAAATTGACCAAAAAATCTGCATAAAGCACACATTAGACTACATGGCAAAATGACTAACCCAATTCACTCTATTAGCATAAATATATTAAAAAAATGCAATAAACTAATGAGAATGGTGGATTAAGTCAAAATAAGAGGAAAAATGAGCCCATATAATTATCCATTTTTCGGGCTCATCATCACCCCCTACTGAATGGGTTGCTCATCCTTTGAGCAACTAGTCTAACTCTTCATCCTTCATGGCTTTGAAAGATTCCCTGACATCCCATGCTTCTGATGTGATATATTCATGTTTAACATGGAAACCTACCTTTCTATCCACCTCTTCCCACTGTTTTTGTTCTTCCTCCTCTTTTACTCCTTCCAGCAGTCCTAGCAGCAGTGGAGGACTGAATTTAAGGCCAATCCAATTGGCCTTCAAACTTTGCATAGAGTGCTTATATAGTGGCACTCTCCTCATGGCTTCCCTCATCCTGTTTGGGGGGTGATACTCCCTGATCCGTAGGCTGTGTGGCAATGTGTTCCGCCTTCTCATGCAGGCATGAATTCAGTGATCTCCAAACAATCTCTCCATGTCCTCGAAATGAGAAATAGCCTGGGCCTGCTTGTCAACATAGTCAGGGTCAACTTGAGGATTAGCTTCAAGGTGTTGGTGGGCATAGATGAGAGCCATGGGTTCTGCTAGTTCTGCTCTAATCATCAGGGGTTCACTCAGCGCTTTTGCCATCATTTTTTGGATTTCTACTGCCCTTTTCTCTTCATGGCTCATACAAGATGCCATGGCCATCAGCTGCAAGTCTCCCAACGCATCATTTGGATCCCATAAGTTCATGTCAGTAAGTGCCATGTTGTGCAAGTAAAACTCTGCTAACTTCGCTTTGTCCTCAGCTAAACTGTGATCACATAGATGCATGAATTGGCCATAATCCTTAAAAGGTATTGTGCCCCTCTGGGCTAGTGTCTTGATTTGAAATTGGAGCCACTGATCCTTGAGGTACATTGCATATGATTTGGCTGGCTACCTGCACTGTAATGCCTCCATAGCCCAGCTGGCCATGCAGGCTAATTGGGCTTCCTTTTCCTGTAGTTGTCTTCTCAAGATCAACACCTCATTTTCTGCCTGGGATTCCCTTTCCTGTTGCTGTCTTATTAATGTGTCACTGTCTGCCTGGGGTTCTTCTTCTTGTTGTTGTCTTTTTAAGATTGACAGCTCATTTCCTTCTTGAGGTTCTCTTTCTTGCAACTGCTTCTTCAACCTTTCATTTTCTGCCTCCAATTGAGCTCTTCTGATGCTTTCGATATGTCTGACCATGCTCAATTCTTTACCCATTTCTCTCAACTTGTTTTCCATGTGCCCAATGTCTTCCACCCCTTTTGATTTTCCAATCTACATCCATGTATGGGCCATGACTCTTTCCTTTTCCAGCTCGAAGAAAAGAGGGACTGCAAACTTTTGCGGGATGATTTTCCCCCCTTCCAGAAGGTTGTAGTAGGAGCCTAAGTTAGGCTGAGGTCCAGGCTCTGGTATCTCTTTTGCCTTGTCTTCCTCCTTGGTTTGTTCTTCTGCCTTCTTTTCAAGTTTTTTAGTCTCTTGGAGCTTTGCTAATGCCTCTTGTAGAGAGGTCTGTGCCTCCTGCAGGACTGTTTTAGAGTCCATTAGTTTGATCCTTTCCTTCCAAGTAGAGGTCTTAGGACTTCCTCTTTCGTAAGTGATGGGGTTTTTGGAGGGAGATTCCTCATTTGTTGCAGTAGGGACATCCTCAATGATGATGGGCTCATTTGAAGGTGGTTGAGGCTTCCCCATATTTATTCTGGTGCTCTTTCAAGCCTTAAAGTACATAGATGGTTGTCTCTTCATTTTTCCTTTGGGCTTGGCTGGAGTACTAAGTGCAGCAAGAACAGCTGTTGCCTCTCTTGCTAGTGTCTCAGGAGACACTTCTTCTTGCTGTGCTTCTTCTTCTTCATCTATTGTTTTGCCTGTTTCTGCTGGTTTTGTGTCTGCTATCTCTGATTTTGTTTTCTCCTCTGCTTGTTTAGTTTCTGCCTTTCTTGTGGCAGCCTTTTTTTGAACTGTCTTAGGCTTCTTCTTTTCAGTTCTTGTCCTCTTCTTTTTCTCTGTTGTGGTTTTACCCTTTTCTGCTTTTGATTCTTTCTTCTTCTCTACTTTAGGCTCATCTGTGGTGGTGTCATGTTTCTCCTCTCCTCTCTGGTTTCCTTCTTTTTCTATTTGGGGTTCCTCTTCTTCCAATTGAGTGTTCTGTTTTTCTTCATGGATTTCCTTCTCAGCTTCCCCTTTTTGTTCCTCCTCTTCACTTCCAGATGGACTAAGGTCCTCAGTGAGAGTTTTTATATCATCCTCTTTAGTCATGTTCCTGAAAATCTCCCAGGCTATGGGGATTGTGTAAGTGTAGAGGGCATCCTCCACCAGCAATTTAATCAGCCCATGGTGAGCCAATTGGTCTGGAATCCCTACCTTCAATTTGGTGCTAGACTCTATCAAGGATTGGAGGAGAAAATATGGAAGACTGAGTTTTCTGGATGAAGGAAAGTCCATGCCATATCTTAGTTCATGTAACAGTCTAAAATGATACCCATAAACTATGTTGTATCTTCCTTCACAGGAGATATATTTCATGATTTATTAACTGACCTCACCCCATGGATAAGGTATACTTTTCCTCCTGATGCCATTCTTATCCTCCACAGGATGTTCATCAGGCTGAAAAAAGGTCTTCTTGGCACTTGGCCCAGCGGTTTCTCTTCCTTGCTCTAGGGGAGCCCAAGTGGGAGACTTGTAATCCTGCTGATGAACTCCGGTGTAAGTTCTATGGTTAAACCCTTGAAATTGACTATGGCATGGGTTTTTGAGTGAGGTTTTAAAGACAATAAAAATTCCTCTGTAAATTCCTCGTCATACCCATGAAATTTTTCAAAGAAAGGCATACAATTTTCCTTGGTAAAGAGGGTTACCACTTCTAGATGTTCATGCAACTTAGTTGAATTCAGAGGCTCCTTCCTCCTAAAACCCCCTGTCATGATGTTTAAATATTGCTGGAATGTTTCAGGTGAGGAGGAAGGCAACAAATTTCAAACCCGGAAACAGAGGAACAACTGAGGTTTTCTTTATGGAACCAGAGAGAGAGCTTTTCGTGTTTTTCCTTTTTAACAAAAAAAAATTGCAACTTTCCTTCCCTTCAAACTTTGTTCTCAAACTTAATTTACTTCTCGGTCTGTTTGAGGGAAACAATATCTTAAAAAACAGAGAGTATACAGAACAATGTTTTTTTCCTTTCACAAAATAAGCAGACTACCCAATGCAAATTCACTTTTTTACAGGCTTAATTCTCTAGAGTTGCATCATCTTTTTACAGAGGAGAATACCACAGAGGAGAAAGAGACAGTATTTCAGTGCAAAGAGTAAATGGAGAAACTGTATATATTTCTAAAAAACACAGGCAGACTTCTGTTCTCACTTTTCCTTTCTTTTCAACTCAATACTTCGCTTCAAATCCCACCACCTTTTGTAGATATATGGAAATGCAGAGTGGGTTTTACTGAGCCTACCTTTTCAAGCTCGAATTTTCCATAAAAGCCCGAATTTCCCTCTGCGAGGCTGCTCACTGGCCCTCCTGTAGAAAGGCTTCTATAGGACTGTGTTTCCGCTCCTGTAGAGTCTGATAGTGCTCCTATAGAGCCCGATAAGCAGAAGGGTTATGAAACTGACGGAGAGCGACTATTTTGAGGTTTTGGAGGTGGTAGGTAGGTTGCTGCAGCCGAGAGCTCGTCGATACAATGAAAACAAAGGTGGTGGAGGCAGTCGACTACAACTTACTTAAGCTTACAGGAGTGTTTTGCGGTGACGAGGTGAGGTGGCAGGAAGGGTACGCTACCCTCATCCGGACCGTTGGTCCCTACTTCAGTGCCAATATGAAACTTCATGTCGCCTGCCAGAAATCACTTCCATCATTCCCATTATACGCCACCACTACATGTTTTGAGTTTTTTCCCGAGTTGACTGAACACACGTGCCGATTACACCCACTGAGCGTTGTTTGAACTGGACGAGACACTTTTTGAACTGGATGAGGGGTGCTGTTTGAACTAGACGAGGGTGGCCAGTTAGCTGGCCACTGATCTTGTTTAATTGCAACCATCTCACTTGTCTATGCAGTTTCTAAATTATACGCATGCAACAAAGGAACGGGTTTAGTCACTTGCCTGTTAGTCATTACCGTGTTGTTGCATGCTCATACTTTGGCGTTCTGTTCATGGATTGTTGCTGCTGGCGATCGTGGCTTGGATACATCATGTTGGTGATCTTTAATCAAGACTGGCTCCTTGCGCGTTTTATACACCTGTGGCTGCATTGACCCTGCCTCTGGAGCTCGATTTTTAAGGGGATCAGCTGTTACAAGAATCCTGCAGGATTTCCTGTAATTTCTTCTCCCTCTAAATCTTTTGGCTGAGGCTTGAGCAGGGATTGGAGAGATAGCTGAGGAAGGTTCTGTCAGTCAAGGAACAACAGCTGGTATGCACTAGGTAAGAGATAAGTTAAGGATGTTGCTGGTTTATTCTTCATTTTTTTTTGAAGAACAAAAGAAACAGGATTTCTGTGTTTTCTGTGCAGGGAAGAAAGAAGCGAGTTGAAATGTAGTGGTGCAGGTATGGAATGGAGAGTTGGGAGCATGAATGGTGGTAGGGAGGTCCATAGGTCTTCTAGACAAGTTTCTAGCCCTCTGATCCTTTTTTGGACTTGATTTCGAGCCCTCTGTCATTTCTACAGGAGCCTCTTGTAGAATGCATAGAGTCTCTTGTAGGATGCATAATTTCCAAAACAAGTGAGACCAGGGACTAGGAAAAGACAATAAATATGGAGAAATGGTCTATCAGGGGTGTATTCAGCTTGGCCATGTCCCTTTTTTCTTCTGTGGCCCTCCTGCAATCTGCAATACATTAAAAAAAAAGTTAATTTTCTATTCCTGTTTTTTTCTTTTTTCTCTGTTTTTTTTTTTAAGAGACAATTGGGATGCCTCCAGGAGGTTTTCACCCTCACTACTTGCCCTGGGCACCTCCAAGGGGAGGTTTTCACCCAGGTATCTTTTATTCTCATCAATTTTCTTTGTTGTTTTTTTCTTTGTTTTGTTTTGTTTTGTTTTTTTTTTTTTTTAGGGTGTGGGTGGAGTGGAGGCAGAGACTTGCTCCACTACCAACACTGTTTTACTCAGATTCTCAATGAATTATTTCTTGGAGAGGGGCTTCCTGTAGATTTTCAATCTGTGCCCATTGACAAGCATGGGGATGGCTTCTTCGTCGATGGTCCTGATCAAAACTGAACGATTGCCATTGCACCTTTCTACTGTGTACGGTCCTAGCCATCTTGTCCTCAGTTTGCCCTTGAAATCTCTATACCTTGAATCATACAGCAACAACCAATCTCCTTCCTGGAATTGTTTCTCTTTGAGGTGTCTATCATGCCATATTTTCCTTTGAATCTAGACTACCTCTAAGTGGAGAAGGGCTTGCAATCTTTGTTCATCCAATCCATTTAGTTGAAGTAACCTTTCCTTCTGTGCATGCCTAAGATCTAGGTCCAGTTGAGCTACCATCCTTAGTGTGTTATATTCAAATTCTATTAATAGCAAAGCCTTCTTCCCATAGACTAGCTCATAGGGTGTGAACCCTGTGGTGGTCTTCCAGATGGTGTTATAGGCCTAGGTGGCCTCAACCAATCGATCTGCCTAATCTTTTCTATTGCTTCTCATTACCTTGGTCAAAATCCCTGCCAAAGCTCTGTTAGTGACTTCCACCTGTCCATTTGCTTGCGGATGATAAGGGGTGGAAGTTCTGTGCTTAATTCTGTGATGTGTGAGCAGGTCTTCAATCAGATTGGAGGTAAACTGACTCCCTTGATCTGTGACTAATTCTCTTGGATATCCAAACTTGTAGAATATATTCTCTCTTAAAAACTCAACTACCTTTTCTTCTGTTGTTGCCTTGATCACCTATGTTTTTTCCCATTTTGTCAAATAATCAATGCACATGATGATGTAAGATTTATGCTTTGAAGGAGGGTTGACAGGACCCACAAAGTCCATGCCCCACTTCTCAAATGGCTCGAAAGTCACTTGAGGTTGCAGGGGAATCTCATCACTTGGAGAAGGTTTCCCCATCCTTTGACACCGGTCACATTGGCTGATATATCTCCTTACATCTTGATGAAGAGTGGGCCAATTGTAACCTGCTTGCAGGATTTTGAAGGCAATCCTCTTTGCTGCAAAATGGTACCCACAAGGCCCATCATGACAGGTTAGGAGAATGTCAAAAACTTCCTCCTCCCTGACACATCTTCTCAAAATCTGATCTAGGCCAAGTTTGAAGAGATTGCCCCCAATCCAGGTGAAAAGGGAACTTTTTCTCTTGATCTTGCTCTTCTCTTTTGAGGACAAGTGTGGCAGGAACTGTGCTGAAACCAAGTAATTTGCTATATCAGCAAACCATGGAGAGAGTACTGAGATAGCAAATAGGTGTTCATCTGGCATTTGATCATCCACCATTCCTTCTTCACCTATAGGCAGATCTATTCTAGACAAAAAATCAGCAACAACATTTTCCTTACCTGGCTTGTCAACAATGGTTAAATCAAATTGTTGCAATAAAAGCAACCATCTAATAATGCAAGCATTTACATCTGGTTTGTTCATTAAATACCTAATTGAAGCATGATCAGTGTATACAAATGTTTAATAGTCGGTGATGTAGTGTCTGAACTTATTGAGGGAATGGACTACATCTAGGACGTCCTTTTTAGTTACAGTGTAGTTTAATTCTGCCTTCGACAAGTTTTTACTGACAAAATATATGGTATAAGGCAGCTTCTCATAAATTTTCCCTAAGGTTGCTCCTATTTCTTTGTTCAAGGCATCTGCATGAATGTGGAAAGGTAGGGCCCAATTTGGACCTCTCAAAATTGGGGCAGTCACCAGTTTACTTTTCAAGGTATCCAGAGCCTCTTGACAGTGGTCAGTCCATATGAACTCAGCATCTTATCCCAAAAGACCAAACAACGGAGAGGCTAGCTTACTAAAATCCTTAATGAATCTTCTATAATACCCTACTAAACCTAGGAAACTTCGAACATCTCTTACCTTTTGAGGAGGTGGGACCCTTTGGATGATGGAAATTTTGTTGGGGTCCACCTGTAATCCTTGCTGAGAGATTGCATGACCTAGCACAGTCCCTTCGGTCATCAGGAATTCACATTTTTCAGGACTAAGGGACAGGTTCATTTCAATAAACTTGTCCAAAATTTTTCCTAGGTTAGACAAAGCTTCCTAGAAGTTAGAACCATAAGGGGTAAAGTTATACATATAGATTTCCACTGCATCATGAACCAGTTCAAAAAATATACTCAATACTGCTCTCTGGAAAGTGGCGGGAGCATTGCACAATCCAAAAGGAAGGACCCGGTATGCAAAGGTACCCCAAGGACAAGTGAAAGTGGTCTTATCTTGGTCTTCCGGGCTGATTTGGATTTGGTTGTACTCGCTAAACCCATCTAGGAAGGAGAAAAACTTCTTCCTTTCCAGGCCATTTAACACTTGATCTATGAAAGGCAAAGGAAAATGGTCCTTCTTGGTGGCCTTGTTTAGTTCCTGATAATCAACACAGATTCTCCACTTCCCATTTTTCTTTGGCACTAGCACCAAAGGAGAGACTCATTCGCTGTCAGAGATAGGGTAGATGAATCCTGCATCCAGTAACTTTTGCAGTTCTTCTTTGACAATGTCCTTAAGGGCTGGATTCATCCTTCTTTGTGGCTTCCTGACTAGTTTGCAACCTTCCTTAATGTAAATGTGATGAGTACAGACTAAAGGATGCACTCCCTTCATCTCCTTATAGCTCCAAGCAAAAGCATCCAAATGGTTTCTTAATAAGCTACATAGTTATTTCTCCTGAGAGGTGGATAGGGATGAGTTGATCTTCAAGGTTCTTTCTAGGCTGAATTCCACATTCTTAACTCGGAGAGAGGTTGGATCAGCCACACAGAGATCAACTAAAGGATTGGCTTGGGTTTCTTCCACTAGCTCTTCTAATGGCAACACACTGGGGAGTGGATTCTGGATCAAGTTTTCAATAAGATCATCCTCGGTTTGTGGGACCCCCCCATGGTAGCTTCCACTGCACACAGTGGTGCGGAATAGACTTCATCCTCATCTTCCTCCTCCAACCAGAGAGGTAAATCATGTTCTAACAAAGGTTGGGTAGGAGGATATAGGACTAGCTACTTGGACATATGCCCATTCTTGATTGTCATGTTCCTAGCTCGACAACTGATGTAGGCATCTGTAGTAGCCAACCAAGGTCTTCCCAGGATGAGAGGATACCCAGTGAGCTTTGCCTTTGGTTGGAGAACCAGGAAATCAGCAAGGTACTCCCAAGAATCGATGGAGACAATTACATCTTCCACAATCTCAGGGGTCACGGTGGAGCAGTCTGCTAATTGTAGTATTGTTTTGGTCTTTCTTAGGGAGCCCTGAAGGTTGAGCTTGAGCATAGTGTCCTTGGTCATAACATTAATGGTAGCCCTTAGATCAATCAGGGTATGGGGGATTATGGTGCCATTGATGTGGACATCGACTATAGGGCTTCCAGGGTGTAGATATTTCAGACAGATTACCTGCCCCACCATCAGGTCGGACAGTTGTCCTATGACATTGATAGTTGGAGCATCTCTCCTGCGCCTACCTAGGTGCTTGAAGCACTTCTCCTTGATCATCTTGTTGTATATAGGAACATCCTTTATGGCTTGGAGAAGTGGTATCTTTACACATAACTGTTTCAATTCTCCCAGAAGTTCAATTTCTTCTGAGGTAGGTTGTGTTGTTTTGGTTGATCTCTCAGGAAAGGGTGGAGTGGCTTTTGGTTCACTTTCCTCTTTTTCTTCCTCATCCTCCTTAGGGGGAGGTTGGTTATCTGGGAGAACCTTCCCAGATCATAGGTTAATCTCCTGAATCTCCACAACATAGGTCGGGCATGATGTTTCCCCACTATATACCTGTTGGGCCTGTCTGTTATTCAGGTTCGGGTTCGGTTGAGCAGGTATTTGGGGTTGCCTTAGTGGAGAAGGAGGCAATGGTTGTGGTTGAGCAGGTGGTGGAGGCAAAAGAGCAGGAGGAGAGTTGTACTGGGGCCTCCACCCCTGATGAGGTGCATTCCATTGAAGCTGTGGTTGAGCATAAGAGTGAAATGAATGAGCAGTTGGTTGAGCATGGTATTGAGATGGATATGAGGTGTGGACCAGGAAGAATGAGCAAGGGGACCCCAAGAAGGCATGCAAGTGGCTTGATTGGGGTTGTAATATGTTTGGGATGTCCCTTGCATTCCTTGCTGGTAAGGTCTGGGCCCATGTGGCCTCCTTTGGTTCATGAAATGAAGTGGTTCAGTGGCTCCTTCGACCCCCTAGTATGCATCTTTATGTCCAGGCAAGGAAGGGCACTAATTCATAGAATGGTCTTCTTCACAAACTGAACACACTTCTATAGAGTTCAATGGACATTCATTCCTAGGATGCCTTCTGGTACACCTAGGACAAAAGATGGCCAAAGCCCTCTCTACTTTCTCTTATTTTCTTTTGATATGCAAGGTATCCATTTGCATGGCAAGAGTATGCCTCATCTCACTCTTGAAATCTTCCAGCAGATTTTCAAATTCACCTCTAAGGGATGAAATGGATAAGGATGTACTGGCTAAGAGTTGACTTCCCCTACCTCTCTTTCTGGCTGCCCTAGAATGGTTTCTAAACACAGTCTTTATGTCTTCATAAGGTAATTGGTAGATGTCCCCCCCAGCCAGCAAATGGAGGGTATCTATAAGGTCTTTCGGGACTCCTCTGAGCAGGACCAACTTCAAATATTCGAGGTCAAGTGTGCACCTGGCCCTTTTATAACTGAGCTGAAACCTCTCTTCATAATCTTCCAAGGATTCATTGCTTCCCATGGTCATCCGAAAAATCTCTTCCTTGGTATCCTTTGACCTACATCAGTCCCAGTATTTGTTATTAAAGGCTTGTTGCATCTGAGCCCAAATTGTGATGTTGTTGCCAGGTAACCCCATGAACCAGTGCAACGCTACATCCTTGAGGGTAGAAGGAAACAATTTCAACTTCTGCTCATCTTCTGCATAGTCATAGGTCCGACAGATAACAAAAAATTCAAACAAGAAGGTATCAGGATCTTCGGTAATCAACGCATGGAAGTGAGGTAAGGCTGAAGGACTTATGTTCTTCATTTTAGTGTCCCCATTGGTCTCTCGGATGGGAAAGGTACCCTCTACTCTTTCCCCATTCCCTCTAACATTTCTGTTTTCAGCCGTGGTCTTAGGAGGAATGGTTTCTTGCTCTTCTTCTGCTATAAGATCTTTGTATATCTCTGGTGGTTCACCTATAGGTTCTTATGGATCACTGCCACCGAAGAAGAGAGAAGGGTGACTTTGTGATGTGGTGGGGGTGTTGAGTAGGAATTTTCCTGAATTATCTCTGTTCCTACGAGGCATGAAAATAAATCTCTTTTTGGGTGATTTTTGTTTTTTCTGCTTGTACCTAAAAAACTGAAATGGATTGAACAACAAATTGCAACTAACTGAAATGAACTTGCTGAAATGAAATTGCAAAATTGAAATGAAAGTGAGGAAATGACTAATCTACTCTTGCTGAAATGGAAATTGCGGAATTGAAATGAAAGCAGGAAATGACTAATCTACTCTTGCTGAAATGGAAATTGCAGAATTGAAATGAAAACAGGAAATGACTAATATACTCTTGCTGAAATGGAAATTGCAAAATTGAAAGGGCTAATCTACTTTTGCTGAAATGGAAATTGCAGAATCAAAATGAAAGCAGGAAATGCCTAATCTACTTTTGCATAATTGAAATTGCAAAATTGAAATGAAACAACTACTCTACTTTTGCTGAAGTAAACTACTTAACAGAATGTTGCAGTAGAAAATAGAAGAAAGTAGTAATCATAAAAATACTCTGATGCTTCCCTGGAAACGATGCCAAAAAAGTGGTAAGCACTAGTATTGCAACAATAATGTTGCAACTCTTGGGGCTTCCTACTTTACTTTTATCAACCCGGTAGTTCGTAGCAAACTTGAAAGCGACGGTGTTGTATGCACAAGTACTAGCTCTTACTACAAGCTGTCACTTGGTCAGCTGGCGCAAGATCACTAGGAGATCAAGCCAACTTCTATGAGTTTCCAAGAGAAGCTTTTAACTGTGATGAAAGAAAGCTAACTCTAAAGAGGTTATTCTACTTGCAAAAAGAAAAAGAAGACTGAAATGTAACGCAAACCCTAGCAAACCCTAATTTATCCAACTAACCCTACTTTTGCAAAAAAAGAGATAGAAACTGATGTGATGAGTGCCATTGACTACTGAAAAAGGTAAATTACATTTATTCAAGCTACTTTTGGAAAGAAAGGAGAAGAAAACATCTTTTTGTGCTTTTGAGTGTCTTTATGTGAAATTATTATGCTTGTGATTTATCTGGTTGTGATTGTGCAGAGGTTTGGTGGTGAAGGAAGGTGGAGTTTTTTTTTGTAGAGGTGGAGGATGGTGTGGAGAGGTCCTAAGAAGCCCCTAGTACCCTTCTAAAGACTTTCATAGTGATCGGACTTCCAAAAATCACTCACAGGAAATTCTACAGGAGGTTGCAGGGGATCTACAGGAGGATCTACAAGAGGAGGCCAAGAGCTATTTTTGGAGTTTTTAAGGTGGAAAATTGATGGGAAAGGGTAACTGAAGGTATTGAGGTGTCCGGAGCTTGTCAAGGAAGATCAAGAGGGAACATTATGGTTGGATTTGTTCAAATGGCAAGAGGGAAGCTTATGGAAAAAAATGCAGAAATTAGGGCATATTGGTGAAATGTTGCGAATGACTTGGGAACTCTGTGAGAAATGAGCTGATGTTGGCTACTTTATGGATGTATGGTGAGCTGAGGTTTCCTACAAGAGATCTGCACATCTACTTACAAAAACTGATCAAAGAAGGGACTAACTATACTATGAAAACAAAAATTTCTCTAGCTTGACCTAATTTCTGACCTACAAATAGAAAATGTTGAACATTAACCTTCGAACAGAAAAGCATGTAGAGAGATCTATTATAAAAGGACCAAGAAATGATCTAGGCAACTGAATCTGAACCAATATATCAATCTTTCAAATCGAGTCATCACACTAGAAGTTGCATGGAAGAGCAAAAACTGTGTTTTTGGTGGCAACAGTAGTGCCTTGACCTCAAATCATAGTCCCAGGAAGGGAGAAAGGAGATTAGGGCCTACTGTTGGCCTTTTTGAATCTTATTTTGTCACTGTAGTAACCTACTTGAGCAACTGAAACAAAAATAGCTATGCAAACCATCAAAAGCAACCCAATCTAACAAAGTAAAATGAATCTATGTAAAAGAAATTAACTCATGAACTGAAGAAAAAACATAAAAGTAGAAAGTAAGAGGTGATGGGAAGCTTGGGTTGGGCCCTAATCCAAGAGCTTCAGCCCTCTGAAAGAGATTAGTGCTGGCCCAAAAAATGTTTCATCTCCATTACCAAAAATAAAAGTCACATTACATAAACTGTTCTAAAAAAAGAAGCTTGAAAATGAGCTGAACAAGTGTTGCACAAAAGTGAAAAAATTCTACTAATGACTGGCTAACCTACTAAGGCTCTAAGCCCCCTTATTTATACAAATGGAGTCCTCCAATAGTCCTCCTAAAATCAAGGAACTCAACTTCCCAGAACTGGAGATAAACAACAGTCCTTCTTTACTTGCTCGGTTGTCCCTTGGATGCATCAATGTGGACCTTTATGCTCTGATTTGTTGATGGAGGATTTTAGGAAAGGGGTCATAAATGAAGGAGACACCCCCCTACAAATCCTCTTCCCTGTTTTCCTCGAGTTTTGGCTGCCATTTGCTCATAAATCCCTTGACTTTGTCCAAAATTGACCAAAAAATCTGCATAAATCACATATTAGACTACATGGAAGAATGAATAAACCAGTTCACTTTATTAGCATAAATATATTCAAAAACATGCAATAAACTAATGAGAATGGTGGATTATGTTGAAATAAGAGGCAAAATGAGCCCATATAATTACCCATTTCTGGGGCTCATCACACACCCTCCCTCAAACGAACCAAGAAATAGAAATATGCCCCACAACCATCTTAAGTGAAATTGAGCAAGGAACCGAAGACATCGAAATGGAGCAAGAAAGAAAAAATGAGCTACTAGAAGAAAAGGCGATTGAAGAATTCCTAGGGGACATGGACCTCAACAATATGATGGAAGTTTGGGAAAAGAGGGGACTGGAAACCATCCTAGGGGATTATCTTAAAAAAATAGAGGAAGAATACCTCTATCAAGAAGAACTTAAGCAAGCAATGACAAAATAATAATACGTGGACCTCAACATGATCGACATCAAATCCAATGTCCCAACAGTTCAATACAACCCCAAAGGAGTGGGAAGAAAGCAAGGCAGGGAAATCACCAGTCTACTTTTGTAGGATTTTAGAGAAAGTATGATTAACGAAGGAAAGGTAAGGGCCATAATATTAACTAAAAAACATTCCCAATGAATTTTATCTCGTGGAATATTCGAGGTCTAAATGGACCCACAAAAATAAGGCTTCTCAAGAAAAAGATTATGGAAAGAAAACCATAGATAATGTGTATTCAGGAAACAAAAGTAGGTTTAGAGGCTATACCTTCCAGTCAAAAGAAGTATTGGAAGGGCTACAATAGTATTTCAATTGCTATAACTAGAGGCATAGTAGGAGGAAAAATAATAATATGGAATGAAAATTTGATGGACCTTAAAACATTTATCACTACTCCAAACATCTTAGCGACAATATTTCAAATTATAGGAACCCCAGAAACATTGTGTTACCAATGTCTATGGCCCACATAGTGTTGAAGAAAGGATCAATATGTTGGAAACCCTGAAGAAAATTCATGATCCCCTGCCAAGCTCCCACATAATCCTTGGAGGAGACTTTAATATGATCCTCAAACTTTCTGAGAAAAAGGAGCCCTTAAAAGATTGGAAAAATATGTGGACGCTTTCAGAGAAGTAATAGAACAAATGGAAATGGTGAATGTGGAAAATCACAATGACATATTCACCTGGAATAAAATGGGAGGAGGATAAAGTAAAATTGTCTCCCGCTTGGACTGATTCCTAATATCAGAATCCATACTCCTAAACACTTTGGAGATAGAAGGAAGAATCCTCCCATATGTTGGTTCAAATCATTGGCCCATTTCATTAGAGATCCAACTTCTAGGTACTCCCAAGAATAGATCTTTCAGGTTTGAATCCTTCTATCTAGAGCATCCAAAATTTCAATAAAAATGAAGGAATGGTGGAATGAGGACCTCCCCTTGAGGGGTTTCCAAATGTAACTCTTTTAGCATAAACTAAAGAATATCAAATCTTGAATCAGGAAATCGAATAAGGAGGTATTTGGAGACATCCTCAAAGATATAAATGACCTTGAAAGGTAGATGCAAGAACTTGATCAAAACATCATCCTCAGTGGAACCTCAGACTAGCGGAAGAAAATGGAACAAGACTTACAACAAAAATGGGAAACAAGGGAAAATAGGAGTACAAATTATGGCAATAGAAATTCAGGTTTCAATAGCTAAAATGTGGGGAGTGTAATACCAAGTTCTTCCAAAAATCCATTCTTAAGCATAGAAAGGTGAGCAGGATCCTTTCCCTGAAGAAAAATTATGGCAATATGATCCGATCCCATGAGGACATCTCAGTAGAGCTCAATTCCTTATTTTGGAACCTCTTAACGAATCCCACCATGGATAGGACCCCAACAATTCCCAAAATATTGACTGATTATCATAACACCATGTTGTTCAAATAAATCATTGAGCAAGAAGTGGAAGAATCCATTATGTTAATGCTCTCTGGTAAGGATCTGGGGCCTGACGGCTTCACCACATACTTCTTCAAAGCATGTTGGCCAATAATAAAAGGAGAGGTACACTCCATAGTGGAGGATTCGAGACGAGACAAGATAATGTTGGGGGCCCTCAACACCACCCTTATAACTCTCATTCCAAAGGAAGAAGGACACTTCAGAAAGGTATTGCCCTATAACATTGTAATGTCATATACAAGATCATTTCAAAGGTTATAGCCAATAGAATCAAACCTTTGTTACCTCTCCTTGTCTCTCCCAGACAATCTGGTTATGTTGAAGGCAGGAAAATTCTGGATAGTATTATTTTCTCCCATGAAACCATACACTCTCTCAAAATTTCCAAACAACCTGGGA
The DNA here is from genome assembly GCA_031772625.1 of Pinus tabuliformis. Classification (NCBI taxonomy): domain Eukaryota; kingdom Viridiplantae; phylum Streptophyta; class Pinopsida; order Pinales; family Pinaceae; genus Pinus; species Pinus tabuliformis. The sequence goes on from CM062808.1 coordinate 717,037,850, forward strand.
TGTTAATGTAGCTTGAAATGTCAAAATAATTTGACAAGATAAGCTTGCAATATATTTGGGAGGCGCTCAAGGCCTTTGGATTCCATCAAGATTGGATTGATTGGATTATAGCCCTTGTAACTAGAGCCCTCTTCTCCATGCTTCTCAATGGAGCCCCTACCCAACCCTTCTCTCCCACCCAAGGGATCATCAGGAAGGGAGATCCCCTACCCTTTTTCCTATTAATTCTATTGTAGAGGGCTTGGGAAGAACCATATCAGTAGCCAGGGATAATAATCACTTGACCAGTCTAAAACTTCATGACACCCCTTTAGCCTCTACCCATCAACAGTTTGTGGATGACACCCTTCTCATGGGCATCCCCATAGTTGCCAAAGCCAAAACTCAAGAAAATTATTAATTTATTCTCCCAAGCCTATGGAACCTCAGTAAACCTGCAAAAATATAAAATATTCTTCTTCAATACCCTTGTCCCTATTCAAATAAACATACCCATGATATTGGGGTTCCAAAAATTCCCCCTCCCTTCTAAGTATTTGGGTGTTCCTTTCACAGACAATGCCCTTAGGAAATCTACCTAGGAAGACCTCCTCTCCAGGCTCCAAAATAGATTAAGTAATTGGAGATTTATATCCCTTAATCTAGCTAGAAGGTTAGTCCTTCAAATTCTTATTGCAATAAATGCCTCTATACTTGTTCTCAACATTAGCTGATCCAAAATAAATTCTAAACAATATTTGCAACAGTCAAAGAAACTTCCTCTGGAGAGTTTCCAAGGAAAAAATAAAACAGGCTCTGGTCACGTGGGGAAAACTATATAGGCCCAAACACGTTGGAGGTATAGGCCTAAGGGACCGAGAAGTCATAGGAAACACTCTTCGAGCTAAAACATGGTGGAAATGGCTAGATTATCCCATAACCCCCTAGAAAAAAATATGGAAAGCTAAATATGCCCCCAATCAGCAGAAGAAGGATCTCAATTGCATGGCAGACCTTGTCAAAGGCTCAACTATCTAGAACCAAGCTTGGAAAAATAAATGGATTATCCAACAAAACAGTCTTTGGGAGGTGCGCAATGGCCAGAGCTCTCTCTTTTGGTAGGATTCTTGGTAGTACCTCCCACATCTGAACAAAGAAGCCTATGCTCCACTAAAGGAGATAATGTAGGTCAAGGGAAAAAATTTAGTCTCCCACTACCAGAAACACGCCCCCCAAGGAAGTAAGTGGTGATCTTGGATTGATAATAAAGAATGGCAACCCATCCCATAAAACTTTGATTAGGAGGCTTTTTGGAAGCACGTACAGGATCGTTGAATCCCCATGGACTAGGATGAAGAAAAATTAAGATGGGGCAATAAATCATGAGGTGTATTTATCCTCAAAGAAGCTTATGGATATCTGGTCAACCAGAATCAACTAGAACAACATCCTCAATGGAGTTCTCTTTGGCTAAAAAATCATTGGCAAAAGATAACTCTCTTCTTATGGCTTATCCTTCATGGTAAAATCCTGATCTGTGATAAACTCATAAAACATGGTTTCTTGTGCCCTTCCAAATGAAACTTATGTGAAAACCGGGAGGAAACAATAAATCACCTTTTGAACACTTGTGAAACTGCTTGCACATTAGGGGGCAAAGGTTTTTAGCCTCAGATAGAAAGAGGGTATCAATTCAAAAAACCCTTGACACTTGGAGACCTCAAATATCCATTCACCCATCATCAACAAAGCTTGGAATATGTTTCCAACGGCTCTCTATTGGGTTCTATGGAAAGAAAGATATGCAAGAATATTCAAAAACATGTGGGTAATAGGGTATGTTCTACTTTCTAGGGTGAAGAATATCATATAGGAATCGGTCTCAGTGTCTAGGCTCCCTCTAGAGTAGGCCCCCCCTCGACCTTCGTACATTCGAATCCTACGACTTATCGGTTTGGAGCACATTCAATCCACTGACACAAAGCACCACGTTGTCAACCCTGATACCCCTAACATTTGGTCTCCCCCAAGCATCAATGTCTTTAAAATAAATTACAATGAGGATTCCCAGGACAATCCAGGATCAACGGCCTTCGGAAGGGTCTTCCAAAATCAAAATGGAAAAATTCTCTAGATTTACTATGCAAAATTATGCATCAGTGCAAACAATGTGGTTGAGTTGTAGGCTTTGGAGCATAGAATCTAACTTTCCAAGTATAACAATTTGGTCCCACTGGTTGTCGAAGGGGATTCTATGGTGGCCACTCTTGCTACCCGAAAATTATATAATGGAACCCCGATCAAAAAAGTGGTCGCCAACTAGTGGCTCTCTAAGGCTCTTTAATGCATTCGTGACCACATCATGGATCTTGGTGGGGTCCACTTCCAAGCTGTCAAGTGTAAGGAAAATTCCTTGACTGAAAGGCTTGCAAATTAGGGGACAAATGGCAATTCCATGCTAAGCCCTCGGGCATGGAAATGATTATATGATGGTAGGTTGCATTAGGAATGTGAATATATTTGTCAAAAGGACAGTGATAGTAATGGTTCTCAATAGCTACCAATCCATCCCTCCAAGTAGAAACCCACTTCATGATGGGAAATTACATGAATTATGGAGACAGTGCTCCAAAATCCTTCATAGACTCCTCCCATCCTGAAGCTCTTAATGTGTCCTCGAATCATGAGAATATGGATGACTCGAGCCACTACCCACCTCATCCACCCATTAACGGCTTGAATCATTTGAATTATGAAGCATATCTTGTCGTATAAGGGATGAATTACCACATTGAAGTTTCCATTATTATTCTAGGCCTTCTAAATCCCTTGATGATTGTTTTTTTCCCAATTGAGGCTTGCTTTCCCTTATTCCTCACCTCTTGCTAGTTTTCTATTGAAATCCCCTTGACTGTATACCCCAAAAATATAACCCTCATACACCACAACTCCCTTTTCTCTCACTCGCCTAATAGTCCCCAAATTTCTCGAACCCCACATCCTACTGGGGCCTCCTCCTCAAGTCGCAAACTGGGTGGTTGTAACATAGACCGCTAGAGGCAGATAGGCATGTGCCCAAGAATAAGGGCTTAGACTGTGGCCCATAAAGCAGCGCTCAAATTTCACAACAATGTTTTGCCTAAGGTAAAAGAAGACATCAGTCATCTTGAGGAGCAAGTCGCAGAAATTGGGAGAAACACCAACACTGAGGTTGTGGCTGAGAAATTTAACTAGATTTCGGACCCATGCTTGACAAGAGCTTGTGATAATATATATAGCTACATAATTTAACTCGCTTGGAATATGAAAACTCTCCTGGTTCTGGAAATGCAGGAAAACAATTAGGCGAGGAAATCTGCGAAGTTTACTGTCTACATGGAGTCAGTGCACCACAATAAATTCATCACTAAGGATTTGCCTCATTATAGACAACTCAAGCGCAGTGCTGGAAAGAATCAAGGAGGGATGACAACTCTCTCCCTAGCCACGACAATTTGCAACGGGATGGTGTTCAGATGAGTTGGTCGCTAGTAGAACCCATCACGGTTGGAGAAGACTAGTCCCTTTCACCAAGTTAAATGTTATGATATTTTTGTCTCATTTTTTTTATCTCTTCCCAGAGGGCACTAGAATGTATGTCTCAAGAGTTTAATTAGTGCTTGGCTATAGACCACCATGTTTGTCAATTTCATAGAAACTCCTTGGGTAGCTCCCTCGTGGAGTGTTTTTCCCCCAATTTTGTATCTAATTCTAGTATTAGATTTAGTAGAGTCACTAGGTTTAGACAATATAGAGTGTCAAAAGATGAATCAGATGGTTTGCCTTTCAGTCAAGCCAACCACTAAAACACAAGGATGTATGCTTTTTTGTTTTTTAGCTCTAATAAAATCTTTGTTACTACTTACAAAAAAATTATTTATTAAATATTTTTAAAATTAATTACATAGATTTTATTATAATTTTTTAAATTACTATTTTTATTATAATATAAAAAATTGGAAGACAGTGTGTGAGGGAGAGACATGGACTATAGAAGGAGGCTGGAGCTAGGGTTTGTAACATAGGTTGAATAGTGACGAGAATAACACTCGCTTGTTTTTTATTTTTATTTTTAGCTCTAATAAAATCTTTGTCACTACTTACAAAAAAAATATTTATTAGATATTTTCAAAATTAATTACATAGGTTTTATTATAATTTTTTAAATTGCTATTTTTATTATAATATAAAAAACTGGAACACAACGTGTGAGGGAGAGACATGGACTACAGATGGAGGCTGGAGCTAGGGTTTGTAACATAGGTTGAATAGTGATGAGAATATGGGTTTGTCATCATTTTTTTGCTGAGACAACATGGGGCGCTCGAGAATTGCATGGTTAAAATTAATTGACTACTATAAAAGCCCTAGTCACATGAGCATTTTCATCACATATAAGAAGTTTAGATGGTCTAGGGTAGGGTTTAGCCAAACATTTGGGTTATTTGTAGGGGGTGTGGTTACTTTAGGAGGGCGTACCTTGGGGGAACATCTTTTTTCTGACTAGGATTTTGACAGTGTTAGGCCAAAGGTTGCCATTTCCCCATAGGTTTTTTGGTTTTTTACTCTTCCCTAGGTAAATTTTGATGTTTCAGAACTAATGGGGTCATGAATGACAATTTATGAGTTCCTCCTCTTTTTGTGGGGTCCATTTTCATTGATTCAAGGTTGTTGTCCAATGATTTTCAAGAGCCAGGGTTCAATGCCCCTCTGATTTTTTCTCTAGGTGGGGAGACTCTAACCTATTCAAAAATGGAAGGATGCTTTCACTTAGTGGCCTTAGGTTTGGTAATGAAGTATGAATAGACCATTAGAGGGTTCTTAGCTGGCAATAAGAATTATTTTGAATACCTTCCTAGTGGATGGGGATGGAAGTGAACTATGGGTTAAGCTTATAGAACTTGAAAACCTAGTCAAGGAAAGCGAGAGTGGAGAAAAATAACACTCGATAAATTTTTTTTTGGTTCTGGACCCAAATAAAAAAAAGATAGGTTTATGAGAAGTACTTAAATCCCTTCTGCTTATAATCTCAATCTGGGGGATGACATGGAGATGGAGTAGCCTAAGTTGTTGGCAGAGAATACCTGGGTTAGCCATGCTAGAGAATGAAAATTCATCATTGGAATCCTGCAAGAATGGATCAACGAAGAAATAACCCCTAAGGTACAATCCCTTCCTAAGATTTTCATTCTAGAAAAAGTGTGGATTCAAAGAAACTTTGGCTCTCAAGAGGAAGTTGAAAATATAGTTAAATTAGTTTGGTTAATTGAATCAACTCCTATATCATTCAAATTTTGGACACTGCTTTTTGACACAAGTCGTGAAAGGTTGTATGTGGCTCCCATATGGGTTTGATTTCCTGGATTACTGTCACATATGTGGAATGAGAAGAGCTTCAAAGATTTTGGAAATAGTCTTGGGGTTTTCCTCAAAGTGTACTATTCATTCAATTAAGAAAAGAACGATATGTCTATGGCCATGATCTTGGTGAGCCTTGACTTGTGAAATGGCCTACATGAAACCATAAAATATTGGCAGAGGCATTGAACGACTTCAAGTCCTTGATTATGAAGGGGTTCCTTTTAGATGTAAACATTGTCACAAATATGGGCATATTTTTCGGCATTGTATTCTCCCCTTCAAAAATGGTTTGTCGCAGGGGAAGGTTAAGAAGAAGATGAAGGTGGATCTGTAGTCAAACTTCGGGGCAAGCTTGAAGGAAGGGGAGGCGAACCCCATGGTGGAGGATAAAACTTTGGAGGTTCCATCAAACTATGGTATGTTGGAAGCAGGGTCAATGTCACATGAATTGATCGTTGGTGAAGGGTTTTCTCCTAATGCCATTGGTGGGATGTCTACTCCGGTCTCTTAACCTCTAGGTTCCCCCTCTTCCCTTCATATTTTTTCTTCTATTGCAATACCTTTTTTGAGTTTGGGATATGATTGAGATCTTGTATCTAGAGATCTGGGTCCAATTGTGGGGCATCCTATTTTTAGTGTTTTTTCTTCACAGGTCAATTTTCTTATTCCCTGCTTTTCGATGACCCTTTCCTCTCTAAAAGCCTCTATATATTATGAATTCTCTAGTTTCTTTGTGGATCATTATGTAGGAGATATCCTTTATAATTTATGATCTAGAAACATTTTCCTCTCTTCTAAAGGTCAAACTGGTAGCTTATGAAAAATCATGCTCTCCTCTCATAGCTCCGAATCGTTTGGTAGGAAATCGATCTTGTCCAAATCCAAAGAAAAATCCAGAGAAGAGATGGTTGTAAGTAGACAGTTAGCCATTACTGGGGAGCTTAAATATTTGAATGCCCAGGATCTAGTTTCCTAATGAAATTTTTGTCCGTCAATTTTAGAGGATTGACAAGTTCCTCAAAAAATATTTTGCTCAAGTGGCTCGTGAAGGTCGAGGGACTGAATATTATCATTATCTAGGAAACTCTAGGTGATGGGGAGGTGGTCTCTAAAACATCGATTTTTTTTTTGGGAGGTTAGTGTTTTATTGGCTCGGATGCTTGTGATCACTTTGAGTGTCTTGCTGTTGATTGGGATATTCACAAAGTTCTTGTCGAAAATTCCTTAAGTGTAAATTTTGGGTTTGGGCTTACGATTTTCTCCTTGGAGCTGTGGCTTCACTCACGCGCATTAATCTTTAGGGGCCTTGTGAAGGCCGTGTGGATTTCGGGAACAATTCTTTTGGGTTGAATATGATGGATGTCAAGAATTTGATTAGTGGAGGGGATTTAAATTTCTCCTTTGGTGTTGTTGAGTCTTAGGGACCTAGGGCCAGAGCTGATAACCTCTATGATTATTTAATCAGTATTCTTGTTCGAAAAAAATGTTGGATGAAGAGCCTATTCTTGAAGAGAAAACCTAGCAATCTTTTCTTGAGGAGAAATTTTCTTTTCAATGAGGTTTACAAATCAGAAATTTCTCTAGAAATTTGTGCCAACATTACAAGCCAAATCATTAGTCAAACCTAGTCAAACAAATGTTATTCAACGTTGGTCAAACCAATCAATAATCAACTCAGTTAACATTGGTCAAACTACATTCTACTGTCAAACTCGCACATGTGCCATATGATCAAACTCTGTAGTCAAAACTCACACATGTGGCTAGTCAAACTGTGGTCAAATGCAGTTGTATGAACTTCGTTCAATAATGGTAAAATTCTTCAGTCAACACTAGTCAAAACCCTCACATGTGCAACAATACAAACTGGTCATACTCGGTCAAATCCTCACATGTTCAGCCTCCAACCACCAAGAGAGAGATATAAAATGATAGATAACATATTTCTCCTTGGTCGAATTTCTCCTCCACTTGAAAATATTGAATGAGCTTGCAATGTTGATGAGTGTCTCCTCACATGCTCATTTATTTATATAGATATCTAATGTTGAGTGGACACCCATTAAGAAGCCTCTTATCACAAGAAAGCCTTTCACTTAATGAGTCTACATTACAACTCAACATTAGATTAGAATTGTTTATTTCACTGGTGGGTGAAAACCCCCATTAAATAAACAAATCAACCATTCTCTATAAAAAATAGATCACTCCATCCCGTAGCAAGCAATGTGAGTACCACGGGCCAATCTCCCCATGCTAGACAATAGGGCTAACGGGAGAAAGATTGCCCCGAGACATTCACCCCTAGCCAAATCAACATGACCACACAGATGAATGTATCATTCGCCCCTAGTCAAACCAACATTACCCCATGGGAGAATGTTTGCCCCATGCTACAAACTAAAAAAACATCAACACTCCCTCTTAGTAAGGGAGACATTCTGCATTGCACCAAGTTTATCTATGAAGTATACAAACTTCCCCCTATACGAAGGCTTGGTTAAAATGTTTGCACTCTACTGATCTGTGAATACGTACGGGAGCTTCATTGCTCCTTTCTGCACCATGTCTTGGAATAAGTGATATTTGATCTCAATGTGCTTTGACCTATCATGATATTTGGTTTCTCCAAAAGCTTGACACAACATTGATTATCACAACATATCAAGGTACTCTTTAAAACTTGATCAAATAGTCCTACAAGAAGCTTTCTAAGCCACACTTATTTTTGACTTGCAACACTGGCTTTGATATACTCCGCTTTTGTTGTAGTGAGTGCGACAAAAGTTTGTTTCCTTCTAATCCATAATATTATAGTTGATCCCAAGCTAAAGAAACACCCTGAGGTGCTCTTTCTATCCATTGCACTCCCAGACCAATCAAACTCAACATATCCCTGCAGCCTCACTTCACCACCTGAGTGTTGGGTCCCTATAATACTAGTGATTACCCCATTACTATTGTAGTTAGACCCCTTATTTATATTGTTTTGTCCCTATTACCCCCATATTGTTATTTCTGTGCCCCATAGAATCCCTCTATTGTTATTTTTGTGGCTTTATATTATTATTGTTAGGTCGGCTGGATTATATTGTGACTCCCTAGACTCCTATATATAGAAAGGAGGTTTTGTCATTTGTATCATCCAAGAATTGTTCATTTATGTAATGTAAAGGAGGTTGCCCCCTCGAAGAGGCTGAATTCTAAGGCGTTGATCTATCTTTTCTATCTTTTCTTGAGCTGGTTTCATAACATTTGGTATCAGAGCTTTGGATTCTAGGGTTTCGCTGCTCCAAATAGGTCATTGTGGCATTTTCGCTATAACTTTTTTTCTGTGACGTTTCAGAAGTCGCAAAAAAAAACCCATTTGAGAAGAAATCATGCTGAACCTTGGGTCTGAATTTCAGAGCTTTTCGCGTGATATTTGCGGAGATATGATCTGAGGAAGTTGGTCTTTTTGCAGACTCCTGAATTACATTCAAAACAGGTGACCTGGGGAAAATCGTCATAACTTTCTCTCTGGGGATCGGATTGAAATTTCATAAGAAGGTACAAAAAGAGGACGGACTTTAGTTTCTTGTATGTGTGTTTCAGATTCAAAGGTTGAAACAGTGACTCGTCGCACGTCGTACAAGTTCGCTCTACTGAACCAGTCTAAAAACAAGTCACTGTGGGAGATTTCACATAACTCTTCCTTGGAGAATCCAATTTGGCTCATACTTGTGGCATTGGAAAGAGGACACAGAAGGCTACTACAGGTGGAAATTTCAGAATTGGATGATCCGAAATTATAGAGATACATCAGATTCAATATCAGGCTTCTATAAAGTGAAAAAAAGGTGTGTAGTTTTTTTTAAAATTTTTGTGTAAGCTTGGTTTAACGGAATTCAAAGGGCATAGTAAAGCATTATTATCGGTAACTGATGCCCCGAGGAAAGAAAATGCAAACACCTAGTAAGGAACCGGAAAGCTCTAACATGACCCATGAAGAAGAGGAAGAAATGCTACATGATATATCAAAATTACAAGAACAAGTGCAACAGATGTCACGCTCACAAAAGCTAACAGAAGCTAAGATAAGTGGTGTGGAATCTAAGATAAATGGCGTGGAATCTAAGATAAAGGGCATGGAAGCTAAGATGGATGATTCAAAGACAGATTTGAAGAGAGACATGGCAGATTTGAAGATAGATATGAAGACAGACATGGAAGAATTGAAGAAGTTGCTACAAGAAAGGGTCACTAATGGTGAAAAGGTAGTAAAGGAAACTCATGATGAGAACAAAAGAAATGTTAATCATGATTCCATAGACGCTAATGTTGGATCGAAGAATCACCATATTCCAAAAATAGATATGAGGAAGTTTGATGGCAAGGATCCCGCCACATGGATATTACAGATGGAGCAATTCTTCGATCTCAATAATGTGCAAAACACACAAAAGGTACGTATGGCAACTGTATATTTGGAACCAAATCAGTTTGTATGGTATCAATGGCTTTGCTCTCGTAAACAATTTATCACTTGGGAAATTTTTACGGAAGAATTGATAGCACATTATGAAGATACAAAAAGCAACACTTTTTTTAGCCAATTGATAAGTCTCAAACAAAAGGGTTCAGTAATGGAGCACATTGAGGAGTTCCAAAAATTGAACATAAGGGTAAAAGATATTCCAGAGGAGTATAGGATTGATGTGTTCATAGGGTCTTTAAAGGATAATATCCAACATGATGTTCGCCTTTGGGAACCTGATTCATTAGAGAAGGCATTCAGGTTAGCAAGAAAAATGGAAAGCAAAATTATGGCAACCAGGAAGCATACCACTCACAACTATAAAGATGGAAGTGTTGTTGCCCCTAGTTTTCCACAACCTATAAGGTTGACACCACAACAATTGGAAGAAAAAAGAGCAAAAGGGCTTTGTTACAGTTGTGATAGCAAATACACTAAAGGTCATAAGTGTGCTGAGAAGAAATTATTCTACATAGATTGTGAAGAGGAAGAAGAAAAGGAGCAAGAAAGGTCAAAAGAAGAAGATATACTTCAGGAACAAAGCCTAGATGAAGAACAAATAAATCCGACCATATCTTGTAATGCATTGGCGGGAATTACCACTCCTCAAACCATCAAGATAGAAGGACAAATCAAGAAGAAAAAGGTAATAGTGTTGATTGATTCAGGAAGCACCCACAATTTTATTCATTGTAGGGTAGCAAAAGAATTGAATTGCTTCCTATATCCAGCACCAGAGTGTCAAGTGATGATTGCAAATGGAGGAACAATAAATTGCTCTGGAAAGTGCCATAATATCAAGCTATCCATGGGAGAATATGTATTGACTAGCCCAATGCTTTCCATTCCAATGGGAGGTGCAGATGTTGTACTAGGAGTCCAATGGCTACAATCCTTGGGTACAATAGCTTTTAATTTTCAAGAACTTTTCATCAAATTTTCTACGGAAGGAAAGGAAGTTGAATTAAGGGGTATTGCAGGGAAACCAGGAAAGATAATCAACTCTCATGGTATGACAAAGCTTCTAAAAAAGGAGCAAAGAGGTGTAATTGCACAATTATGTTCACTAGATGTTTCCACATTGGAATCATCTATTTCTCCAGATCTCCAAAAAGTCCTGGACAATCATTCCAAGGTATTTGAGACTCCCAAGGGTCTCCCACCTATGCGTGATCATGATCATGCTATTCATCTGATTCCAGGAAGTGTTCCTCCAAACATCAGGCCGTACAGATATCCCTATGTCCAAAAAAGTGAAATTGAACGTATGGTTGCAGAAATGCTAGAGGCTGGTATAATTCAACCGAGTCAAAGTTCTTTCTCAGCTCCAGTAGTATTGGTGCACAAGAAGGATGGATCATGGCACATGTGTCCAGATTATAGGGAGCTCAACAAGCTCACTATTAAAGATAAGTTCCCCATTCCTGTTATTGATGAATTACTGGATGAATTGCATGGATCAATTTACTTCACCAAGTTGGATCTTCGTTCGGGATATCATCAAATCAGAATGAAGGTTGAAGACATTCCGAAAACGACATTTAGAACTCATGAGGGTCATTATGAATTTTTGGTCATGCCTTTTGGCCTTACCAATGCACCTTCAACATTTCAAGGTTTGATGAATTCAATTTTCAAACCATTCCTTAGAAAATTTGTGTTAGTATTTTTTGATGATATACTAATCTACAGCAAGTCTTGGAAGGATCATGTTGAACATGTTGACAGGGTGCTACAACTATTGGAGGAGAAACAATTATATGCAAAAAGATCCAAATGTTTCTTTGGAGTCCAGGAGGTGGAATATTTGGGTCATATTGTATCTCATGAAGGAGTTAAGGTAGACCCTAGCAAAATTAAAGCCATTAAGGAATGGAAAATCCCCACATCCATAAAGCATCTGCGAGGATTTCTTGGGTTGACAGGGTATTATCGCAAGTTTGTTAAGAATTATGGGAGAATAGCAGCACCTCTAACAACATTATTGAAGAAAGATTCATTTTCATGGACTCTGGAAGCAACAAAGGCCTTTGAACATCTTAAAGAGGCAATGTGCCAAGCACCGGTCTTAGCTACACTGGACTTCACAAAAACCTTTATTGTGGAATGTGATGCTTCAGGAAATGGAATTGGTGCTGTTCTAATGCAAGATGAAAGACCCATTGCTTTTGAAAGTCGTCCAATCAAGGGAAAGTTTTTAAGCAAAGCTATTTATGAGAAGGAAATGTTGGCAATACTCCATGCACTTAAGAAATGGCGACCCTACCTAATGGGAAGACACTTCAAGGTAAAAACGGATCATGATAGCCTTAAATACTTTTTAGAACAAAGATTATCCTCTGAAGAGCAACAAAAGTGGGTCACAAAGATGTTGGGTTATGACTTTGAAATCATCTACAAAAAAGGGAAGCAAAATGTGGTGGCAGATGCACTCTCAAGAAAGGATGAGGATGTGGAAGCATTGTTGTGTGCCATTTCTATTATCCAACCAGATTGGATAAACGAAGCAAGGGAGGAATGGAAGAATGACGAAGAAGTGTGGGCACTTATTCGAAAGCTACAACAAGATTCCAGTACTTCTGATACATTTAGCTGGAAAAATGATTCGTTATGGTACAAAGATCGCTTATACCTCTGTAAGAATTCCCAGCTAAAACAAAAGATTCTTATGGAATTGCACACTTCTCCCTTAGGAGGCCACTCAGGATTTTTAAAAACTTACCACAGGGTTAAGAAGGAATTTTTTTGGGATGGCCTTAAATCAGATATTCAAAAGTTTGTGGCGGAATGTTTGGTTTGCCAGCAAAATAAAGTTGAAACAATTAAGACACCGGGTCTATTACAACCTTTATCCATTCCAAGCCAACGTTGGGAGGAGGTTTCAATGGATTTTATCACAGGTTTACCCAAGTTTGAGGGAAAGAGTGTCATCATGGTGGTAGTTGACAGACTTACCAAGTATGCACACTTTTGTGCATTATCACATCCATTTAAAGCCAGTACAGTTTCTATTGCATTTATGGAAACAGTTCAAAAGCTAAATGGAAACCCAAAGATTATTGTAAGTGACAGAGATTCCATTTTCACTGGAAATTTTTGGACAGAATTATTTTCTTGTCTTGGTACTCAGTTAGCTCATAGCTCATCTTATCATCCTCAATCTGATGGGAAAACTGAGATAGTAAACAAATGTTTGGAAGGATATCTTCGTTGCTTTGTATCTGATAAACAGACACAATGGGTCAAATGGTTGCCTTTGGCTGAATGGTGGTATAACACTTCCTTCCATACAGCAACAAAAATGACCCCATTTATGGCACTTTATGGGTATCAACCACCATCCATCACATCATATTTAAGAAAAAATTCTAAGGTCCAGGCAGTGGAACATCACATCAAACATCAACAACAAGTCCTCCAACTCTTAAAGGATAACCTCGTGTTGGCACAAAATAGAATGAAACAACAGGCAGATCAAAATCGTAGTGAAAGAAGTTTTGATGTGGGTGATTGGGTATTCCTACGGCTACAACCATATAAGAAAATGTCCCTAAAGCAAGCTAAGAAGGATAATAAATTATCACCAAAGTATTATGGTCCGTACCAGGTGTTGCAAAAGATTGGTACTATGGCATACAAATTGGAGCTTCCTGCGGCTTCTCGATTGCACCCGGTTTTCCATGTTTCATGTTTAAAGAAGGTTATAGGAGACAAGCTCCCAATTCAAACAATATTGCTAGAACTTGACGAGGAAGGAAAAATTATATTGGAACCGGAAGCAGTCACAGAAACAAGAACTCGACAGCTATGAAATCGATCAATTTCAGAGTATCTTATCAAGTGGAAGAACTTATCCGCTGAAGATTCCACATGGGAGGATGAGAATTTTATGCAGAAGTATCCAGAACTACTCAAGCGTTGAGGACAACACTTTTTTGAAGGAGTGGGGCATGTTGGGTCCCTATAATACTAGTGATTACCCCATTACTATTGTAGTTACACCCCTTATTTATATTGTTGTGCCCCTATTACCCCCATATTGTTATTTCTGTGCCCCATAGAATCCATCTATTGTTATTTTTGTGGCTTTATATTATTATTGTTAGGTCGGCTGGATTATATTGTGACTCCCTAGACTCCTATATATAGAAAGGAGGTTTTTTCATTTGTATCATCCAAGAATTGTTCATTTATGTAATGTAAAGGAGGTTGCCCCCTCGAAGAGGCTGAAATCTAAGGCGTTGATCTATCTTTTCTATCTTTTCTTGAGCTGGTTTCATAACACTGAGGCATATCTCAAACCACATCCAATTGTACCATATAGGTACCTCAACACATGCTTAGCTACAACCTAATGTACATGCCTCAGATCAACCATAAATTTTCTGAGGGTGTCACTACAAAGTAAATATCTAGCCCGGTGTTAACTAGGTAGATTAAGGATCCAATCAATTTCTTATACATAGAGGAATCTAAAGTGGAATCACTCAGGTTCTTCATATTTTTTACCATAGGTGTAGCCATGGAATTATAGTCCATCATTCCAAATCTCCTCAAGATTTTAACTTTGTACTTCCCTTGTCCAAGGAAGGTATCACATGGCCTATGCCACACCTCCAATCCCATGAAATAATGCATCAAGCCAATATCCTTCATCTCAAATTCCAAAGCCAACTCCCTCTTGCACCTAATAATGAGCCTCTCTACCCTAGTAAGGAACATATCATCAACATACAACACCAAGATTAAAAGATCATGATCAACAACATTATAGTAAAGGTTAGGATCCACATATTCACTCTCGGTGAATCCCAAACTCATTAAGTATCCATCAATCCTAGAATACCATGCCCCGAGTGCCTGCTTGAGTCTGTCCAAAGCGTTTTTCAATTTGCAAGCATGGGACTCCTTCCCATGTATCACAAAGCCCTAAGGTTGTTCTATGTACACTTCCTCCTAAATCACACCATTGAGGAATGTGGTATTTAAATCCATGTAGCCTCCAACCTATAACTAAAGGAATAATAATAACAGTCTTGATGGAAGTGCACCTGGCGACTAGAGAAAAAGTTTCTTCATAGTCCTCTCCCTCTTTCCGGGAGAACCCTCTCGCCACAAACCTTGATTTGTACTTCTCAATGCTACCATATGCTACATGCTTGATATTATAGATCAACTTTGAAGTCACTATTAACTTTCCTTATGGTCTCAAAACTATCTCCCGCACATCATGCTTCATGATGAACTAACACACCATCATGGCATCCTTCTAAGCCTGTTGGCATGCTGCTTCCTCATAACTAGAAGGTTTAAAATCAATGACGTGGCTCATAAATTCCATATAACTTCAGAACCTTTGTGGTCATTTGCTCTCCCTAAAAGTTACATTGGGATTTACATGCCTCTTTACATGCTGCAAAGTGTCACAAAGCCATGTTGGCCTCTTCCTAGTCTCTATAACATATGTAGGCAGGTCCATTGGCTCTGATGAATCCTAATATTATGAAGGATGAACAATAGGACTAGAGGGATCTATACCCATACACTTTGGAGCTTATTTCTCCTCTAAGACTCTCTAGAGCTCATGAAGGCTACCTCCTCATCAAACGTAACATTTTCACTAAACTCAATCTGACATTGTCATGGAATGTAGATCTTGTAGCCCTTTCAAAGTCTCGTTGTGTCCCAAAAAGTTAATCTTCTTCCTAGAAGGTTCTAAATTCTTCCTCTTATCCTTGGGTGCGTGGATATATACTGGAAAACCAAAGATCCTCAAATGAGTAACCTCTACCTTCACTCTTGTGAATGCCTCCACATGAGTCTCATCCTCCAATATCCAATGAGGAATCATGTTACAAACATAAAATGTCATGTTAGATACCTCTACCCATAAGAACATGGGTAGATCATGATTGTGAATCATCACCTTGATAACCTCCACAATGGACTTGTTCTTCCTTTCTGCAACCCCATTCTATTAAGGGTTGCATGGAACTATCAACTCCCTCTTAATCCCTGCCTCCTTGCAGAAATCACTGAAGTCCTTGGAAGGATACTCTCCTCCATTATCTAACTTAAAAATCTTGATCTTCTTCCCTACCAAGTTCTTTACCTAAGCCATGAACTCCCGGAACCTATTAAAGACTACATCCTTGGTCTTCATGAATTAGATCCATGTCTTCGGGCATAAATCATCAATGAATGTCGCATAGTAAAAGAAGCCATCCAAAGATGATAATTTCAATGATCCACATACATATGAATGTATTAGATCAAATATCTCTTTAGACCTACTATCACTACTTGGAAAATATCCCTTGCCATTATTTCCAAGTTCACAACCCCTGGAAACATCCTACTCTGCCTGGAGCTCTAGAAGACCTATAGCCATCCTCTTCAATGTTGGAAAATCCCTGTACTATAGGTGAGAAAATCTCTAATTACATAAAATCACATAAATTGATACTATCATGTATTAATTCCTAGGTTGGATGTCCCAACAATATATACAATCATCCCTCTCAAACACCAATCACTCATGTTAAGTCTATGCTCGAGCCCTTAGGCCATACAAGAACCTGACCATCTACAAATGCAATCTTACAACCTCTATACTCCAACACTAAAATAGAGAGTAGGTTCATCTTCAATCATGCTACAAACAATACATCACTCATGTGTATAGAATCTTCAGACTCTAACTGAAACGATGTTGTCCTAACTCCTTTAACTACATGCTTAGAATTATCTCCAAGTTCCACCTGCAACGCTGAATCCTTCTCTATCAATTCTTTGAGAGAATATTGAGAACCTATCATGTGTCTAGAAGCAACAATATCCACCAAAAAAATACCACTATTGTCTATAATAATTCCTGAAAGAGTGGAGACAAATAAATATTATTTTTGAAATCCATCTACAATCTTATCAAGCTTAGATTAGTTTGTCTTTTTCTATGGTAGATTCTCATCATCATCATCAACATCGATTGTTGATGCATGTTGCTTTCCATTCCTTTTATTCCAAGGACACTAGGAGGACAGTGACCAAACATATGATATTTGAAGCATATGATATTTGAAATATCCTTCTTCTTCAGATCTTGAATTGGAGCTGAAGGCTTCCACCTATATTTTTCTTAACAATGTTTCATCATCCTTTTCCTTTCGTTGCATGAGCTACAAGTTCTTAGGTTTCTTCATCCTAAGGTCTTTACAAGTTTTTATTGGACAATAATATGGCCTCCTCTTAAACACAATCAATCCAAAGTTGATCAAACTTGGGCAACTCAACTCATGCATAAATACCTATAGAAATGGATCCCATGAAGAAGGAAACCCATTAAGAGTTACTGTAACAAGCTCTGCATCATCTATGGTATCTCCAATGGATTGAAGTTTATCTTTCAATTGGGAGATTCTCATGAGATATGTGGAAACTGAATCTGATCTAGACATCATGATATGAACTTAAACAGGAACGCAACAAATTACCGATATAACCATAAATACAGAGATGCAACAAAAATAACACTTCATTTCATTAATATCAAATACTGAAATATGCTTAAAAACATAATGGAAATAAAACTAGCTCGGGCAATGGTAGTGTATCTCTGAGAAGAGATGTGGTGGCTACATGCCTCTGAACTGTGGTACAATGAGGCACAAAGGCATATTTATTATTTATAAACAATGGGAAACCCTAAACATCCAAAAATCTAACCCTAGGAGATGAAGTGCCAAAACTGTGGGCCCCATTTGGGTAAATTGGTACATCAACTTCCTAGGGTCATAAATTTGGCATACGATCTCCATTTAGCTATCATAATACCTTGTTTCAAATATTTCGAAGAGAAGGCCCAAAATAAACCATTATACTAGTTTGGACTTTTGCAATCTCTCTGTTTTCCCTATAAACGTCTTTTAGTCCCTAAAAACAGCTTTGGAAGTTTAGGACCCGAACAACTGCCAAAAATAGTAATATGTGCTACAATTAAGGAAATTGAAAAGAAACAAATATGGGGGTCCAAGTGGAATAGGAAGGTGGCCACCAATATCCACCTAGATCACATCATGATACTATGGAGTTGATACCTTAAGGCTAATTTCCTGCTAGTGTTCTTACACTCGAATAATTCCACCAAGGCATCATACATTTCTTTGGATCTTTTTTAACTCAACAAAATGTGGAATCAAGTGGTCCTTTATGGAATCTATAAATATCCTCTTAACCTTTGCTTCATTCTTCTTATGCTTGGATTTCTCCTCAACAATATTCAGTTCTGAGACACATTCCTTCACATGATTTTGAATCTTATTTTCATCCAAGCCAAGGAGTATCCTCGTCTTCCAAGATCTTAAATTTGTAGGACCATCCAACCTGCCTTATACTCTAAGATAGGTACCATCTTGACAAGAGATAAGTTGTTGAATGCTGAAATCTAATGTTGGTCAATGGATGATCTTGAAAATTTATGGCATGTGCAATATAATACAATTACAAATTTTGTAATTTGATAATACTTCCTAATGATTTTCAAATAGTATTTCTTATGCCATTGATATCATTAAATAATTACACATAGAAAATACTAAATGTAAATGCCATAGAAAAAATAAATATCATAGAAAGACAACCATGTACAATTGACATAATAATTTTACTTGGAAACCCTACCTTGGGAGAAAACCCAACAATATTTTCTTAAGGAGAAATTGTCTTTTCAACAAGGTTTACAAATCAAAAATTTGTCTAAAAATCTTTGTCGACATTACAAATAAAATCACCAATCAAACTTAGTCAAATAAATTTTGGTCAACACTCGTTAAACTAGTCAATAATCAACTTGGTCAATGCTTGTAAAACTTCAACCTACAGTCAAACTCGCATGTGTAGCTGGTCAAATTGTGGTCAATGACAGTGAAATGTGCCTATATGATTTTTGGTCAATGTTGGTCAAAGAATATGGTTAGCACTAGTCAAAACCATTACATTTGCAGTTGTAAAAAATGGTCAAACTCATTGGTCAAACTCGGTTAAATCCTCACACATGTGGCCCCCAAGAGAGAGATAGAAATTGATAGACAATTAATTTCTCTTTAGTTGAATTTCACCTCCACTAGAAAAGATTGAATGAACTTGCTATGTTGGTGAGTGTCTCCTCACATGCTCGTATATTTATATAGAGCTCTAATGTTGAGTGGATACCCATTAATGTTGGACACCTAATACTCTAAGGGTTGGTGTGGAAGCCGAATAGACTAAGGAAGTCCAAGAGACCTTGGAATACGAAACCAAAGGTCATATGAATGTACTATAAATTTATATCATTTTTTAATAATAGATACACTCTCCTATTTATCTTTAATATTCTGTCGCTGCCATGTGTGTGTTTAACATGGTATCAGAGCAGGCGAATTCTGGCCCTACTCATATTTGAGTCACTATTTTCTTGTGGCTTTTTGTTGTTTTTCTTTCACCAGACCTATGTGTTGACCATTAATGTTATGTGGGTTGTGAACTCTGGGTGCAGTGATATTGTTGGTTGATTGATTCATGCGTTGGCATTGAGCTTGAAGTCTGAGGGAAGCTCACAAGAATACAAAACATTTGAAGGCATATATATCCACGTGTTGGAATAGAAAAATGATTTTCCTTGCGTTGTGTCTCTATACTCAGGTTGTGTAGAAATTTTGAATAATTTAACACATATTCACAGAGATTATCCTGATCATACAATTATAAGTGGAACATGTATAATACATAATCTCCTCTACGTTGATCATCAATTTACAGAAGCAGAAACATTCACAGGCACACATAGAAGCATCAATCAAACTCACTAACACAGTATGTATCCCGGGGAAAGCATCTCGCTAAAAACCCCACACTATCTGTATATTATATTGATTGAATCATGTAACAATACAAGGCATAATACTTCTCACAAGTATCTCCACCTGTTACACACAATACAGCTCAGATCTGATCTCCAAATCTCTTCCACTGCTTGCCTGCCTCCACTGCTCAATACCTGCTCAAGAACTGATGAGAATAGCTTCCCAAACTCGATTTTCACCTGCAAAATAGTCACTCACTCTTTGTGGACATGAGCAAAGGCTAAAATGTGGGCCAAATACGTGAGCAAACTCATTGGCATACTCAATCCTTTGATTGTGCAAGATCTGGTGCACAACTATAGTCACAACTGATAGCAATCTGATTCTCTACCACCTGTCCCTGTTGAACTAAACATGCACTGACATGCAACTGAGTTAACTGATGTATTCTTTAGTTGTATTATGAGTTAATAATTAGTTTAACAACTCATCATTAGTCTATCTGCAGTTAGACTAACTACAACTAGTTTAACTAAGTTAAACTGAACACAACTCCATCAACTGTACCTCCAGTCCACTAAACTCAACTCACTTGAGTTCTAACTGAAGTCATGCATGCAACAACTCAACTGACTCATAAGAAAAACGAATTTCCTTCTGACAGCTGCATGTGCCACTTCCGTAGCTCAAACTGAAGTGCTCCAAGAGAATAAGATTAAGTTTATAGTCCAAATATTATTGTGAGATAATAATATTTGACTTTTCTATTTTTGACAGCCAGTCTAAAAATAGACTTGATCACTCACACTGTGATCACTCACACTTTCATCAAAAATAGAAGTCCATCTATTTTCCCAACTTGATCAATCATCCATAAACATAGACATGATCCATATGTCTAAAAATAGACATAGTCTAAAAATAGACTTGCGCCAAAAATAGCCTGCGGGCCCACTTAGTGAAGGCGACTCTTTTCACTAAGCTCCATCATCTTGTTGCAATCTCAACACTCCCTCTCGACAAGATATGGATTATCAGCAACCCCTATCCTGCCTCGGTGGTACTCGAATTTGCTCCTGGTGAGAGCCTTCGTCAGAATATCAGCATCCTGATCCTCCGTTGGAATGTACGAAAGTAACATGATCCTCTGCTGCACACAATCTCTGATATGATGGTACCTGATGTCAATATGTTTAGATCTATCATGAAATACAGGATTAGCCGAGAGTTTAATGCAACTCTGGTTATCACAGTAAATCACAGTAGGATCCAAATGAGAACCGAACAAACCAACCAGGATCTTCCTCATCCATATAGCCTCGCATGCAGCCAAACTTGCTGCCATATACTCGGCCTCCGCTGAACTGAGTGCCACGGATCTCTGCTTCCTGCTGTACCAAGAAACTGCTGTCGATCCGATACTGAAGACCCCTCCTGATGTGCTCTTTCTGTCTGTTGGGCTCCCTGCCCAATCTGCATCCGTGAAGCCACATAGCTTCACCTCATCCTCCTGTCTGTACCACAAACCATATCCCGATGTGCCTCTCAAGTAGCGCAATACATGCTTGCCCGCCTTCCAGAAGAGCTTGGTAGGCTTAACCATAGCTTGTGAAAGCTGGTTAACTGCATAGCATATATCAGGTCGTGTATTGACCAAATACATCAGCGACCCCACCAACTGTCGATAAACAGTGGCATCCACTTCTTCTCCCGAAGTGGCATCCTCCTTCCTCCAACCTCCAGGAAGAGGAGTATCAACAGGCTTGCAGCCATGCATGTTGAACTTCTCCAGTATCTCCCGAGCATACTTGCCCTGAGAAACAAACAGTCCACCACTGCGCTGCCATATTTCCAATCCTAGGAAATAGTGAAGGAGGCCCAAGTCCTTCATCTCAAACTCTGTAGCAAGATCCTTCTTGCATGACAGTATCAACAACTCATCACCCGTTAGAATCAAATCATCAACATACAGTACAATGATAAGCAACTTACCCTCCACCACAATCTGGTATAGGTTCGGATCCGCCTCGCTCTTGGAGAATCCAAGTCCTGTGAAATAGCTGTCTATCCGTGTGTACCAAGCACGTGGTGCTTGCTTCAACCCATACAGCGCTCTCTTGAGCCTGCACACATGCGACTCGCTGCTGAAGACTTCAAAGCCTTCGGGTTGCTCAATGTACACCTCCTCCTCAATGACTCCGTTGAGGAACGCAGTCTTCACATCCATCTGATGAATGTGCCATCCCATCTGCGCTGAGAGAGCAAGAATCGTCCGTATGGAAGAATACCTTGCGACAGGTGCAAAGGTCTCCTCATAATTGATCCCCTCAATCTGTGAAAAGCCTCGGGCAACAAATCTTGCCTTGTACTTCTCCACACTCCCATCAGCTGCCTGCTTAACTTTGTAGATCCATCTCGAACCTACCACTGATTTCCCTTCTGGTCTAGGAACAATCTCCCATGCACTGTTTCTGACAATAGAATCATACTCTTCCACCATGGCGTCTACCCATGCGGGATCCTCCACAGCTTCCTCGAAAGAGGATGGCTCAGTCACAACACACTTGCTCATAAGAGCCATGTATCCAGTGTACCGATCAGGTGACTGTCTCTACCTGCGTTGGGCTGTAGGTGGTCCTACAACTTTCTCTGCATCTTGAGCCAGTCGCTTAGCTTCTGTCAAGCGCTTTCGCCCTCTGATGGTTGGCGCTGCATGAGTGGTCTCTTCCACTCCATGAACCTCGTCCTGTGGCTGATCCACGTCCTGAAGCTCATCCTTAGGAACTAATAGCTCCTCATCTGCATGCAAGTGTAGCTCCCTCTCAAGCGAACACTTCATGGTTTTCTCCTCCTGAAATTTTATATCCCGTCGCACAACAGTTTTACCACTGTCTAGCAAATACACACGATAGTTGTGGGGCGTATCAGTGTACCCCACAAATATCCCAACCTCTGCAGTCGGTTCCAACTTCTTTCTGGCATCCTTCGTCACATGCATGTAAACGTTAGCACCAAAAATCCTCAAATGAGAAAGATCAGGCTTCTTACCAGAATAAGCCTCCTCGGGTGTACTCATGCCAAGTATCCTATGAGGACAACGGTTCTGCACATAAACTGCTGTATTGCATGCTTCCGCCCACAAGTGAAGGGGTAGGCCCTGATCATGCAACATTGCCCGTGCAGCACCCACAATCGTTCTGTTCTTCCGCTCAGCTACCCCGTTCTGCTGTGGGTTATGGGGAGCTATGAGCTCTCTACGAATCCCTTCTGCCTTGCAGAAATCCTTGAACTCGTCCGAGATGTATTCACCACCATTATCGCTCCTAAGAGCCTTCACCTTCTTCCCCGACTCCTTCTCGACCAGTGCTTTGAATTCACAGAAATTTGAATATGTCTCGCTCTTCTTCTGCATGAAGAAGATCCAGCACTTACGAGAGAAATCATCAACAAAAATCACATAATACCTGTGTTTTGCTGTCGAAGCAACTGAGAAAGGTCCACACACGTCTGTGTGAATTCTCTCAAGGATCGTCGTGGCGCGACTATCCTTCTCGTGAAAGGTGGCTTTCACAAACTTCCCCAAAGTACACCCCTTGCATTGATCTGACTGCGCAAGTGTGCCTTTAGGAAGCCCTGTAGTGATCTACTGTAGTATCTTCAAGGCTCCTGCTTCTGATATGCATATGTTGCTCCGTTGCGCCCATGTATAACGTTGTCTCTGGCTACATTGGTAAGGTTGGTATGAGGCATTTCCACAAGTTGAGGAACCATTATCACTATCCTATCATTAATATTGACAAGTTGTGGTCTCTGGTGTAAGACTGTCTTCCACGGAGCTGTGCTAACAGGAGGATCGTCATTCATCCAAAACGCTCACGCTGCTCCTGGTTACGTCTGTTGTAGTCGAGTGAGGTATTCTTCCGCGACATGGTATCCTATGCAGACTGACATCTCTCTCACTGTTATTCTGCTGATTCTGGCTAGCCTGGCAGTTCTAACGCTGACACTTCCACTCGTCTGACAGTTTCATCAACATAACCATACCTCCCATCTGAGAATACATAGTTGTGGTATAATGCTTCCTGTGTTGCGATATTGTGGCGGTATCATATATAATGTTTGTTTTCATATAACACTGTTTGGAATTATGTTTGGCAATCTCGTGGCCTCCGTTGTTGCGTTCTTGGCCTACATGTTCTTCTGAGAGCCATATTTTCATATAATATACTTGGAGATGTAGTCTGATGGTGTTTCATAGGCTCCGTGGTATCGTTTCTTCCATACGTGGTATCACTGTTCCCTACCATATATCGCTCTAAGGTTTAAGAGCTGAATTCTGAAGCACTGGTTACAGATTTGAAGTGTGATCCCCAAGATCGAAAGCATCATCATCAAAAGAAGTTTCTATCTACAAAGAAAAAAATATTCAGAGGCCGAGTGCCTATTTCTTTGCCCAAGAAGGAGCAAAATTGTAAGGCCGAGAACCTCTTCTTCTGCCAAAATTATTGAGACAAATTGGGGCTGTGTCTTCTCCAACAAAACCAAGGGTCTGAGTCAAGCTCACAGATACAAGGGAAGGCTGAATTTGATTCCAGTTGTGGAAAAAAAAATTGTTCTACACCAAAAATCAAGTTTTTGTCACCAAGGCCATGCCATTTAATTATGGGAGTAGACTTTTTTGATGTATTTCAATTGAGTTTTGATAGTGGAATATGAAGCAAAAATTCTTGTGCGGTGACCGTGATTTAAAGGGCCGATTCATTTGAGATCTAAGGGTTTCAAGAGTTGAGTTATAATAGGGAGAGAGCCACATTATTCTAAATGCATCAGTGATAGTCTCAAGATCTTAAGTGGATCAAATCATCTGCCACCACTCCATGCCTGTTGAAAGGAGAAAATTCATCTAGCCATTGGAGAAGCCATGTTGCGATATTAGGATCAGAGGAATCGAACTACAACCACTAATGTTATGTTTTAGATATGATTTCTACATGCCTGTTGTAGTGAGTTTATGAGAGGCTGAGTTCGTGTACATGTTCCAGATTTCATGTGGCTGTAGTAGCTTGTAATGTTCATGTAGCAGTCTATCAATATCATAGTGATTTATTTTCTTTGTAAAGGAAGGAAAGATGTAGAGAAAGAGAGCACTTTACTGGGTTCACCAAAGAATTGCACTGAAGGTTATTTGAGCTAAAAAATGGCTATCCCTCATGGAAATATGCATGTTATTACCTCCAAGCAGGAGTGGGATGCGAAAATATTTGAAGCAACTTGGTCGCCCATACCCTCATCCACATAATATTCTGACAGATTCTCCAATTACGACTATGTTCTACATGGACTGACTTGAGACGAGATTTGAACATCTTCTGAGACCCTGATCTGAACTTTGTATGGATCAAACCCGCTCTTGAGAGGATAATGACATTACAGTTTTGAAGCAAAGAGGTATTGACTTGTTGATTCTAGAGTTGTTGATTCCTTGTTATATTCACTACTGCATAAGTATGTATGGTTCATGAAAGTAGTGTTCTTTTAGCATCACAGTGATTGTTGCCGGTTGATTGGAACCTTGATTGTTAAAGCCCAAAAAATGGCTCCAATTTATGATGTATTAGATTTATTAAATACTTTGATACAGTCCAATGACGATGGGATGGTAAACATCAACAAGGATAATCTTTTTGATATCATAAACTGTCTACAGAATGCATAGGAAAAGATTGATTTTTTGCAACTAGAATCTCAGTTCCAGCGAGATGAGCTTCAGCAGAAGCGTAGTAATTCTGAACCTATTCAGAATATTGAGATAGACTCCCATCAGCATCAACAATATAAAGTTGAGGTTGAATCACATCTAGTGCCCTATTAAAAAGCAGATTTGCATGCAAAAGTAGAAATTCAGTTTGCACTTCCCTAGCCCATCATCAGACCTTGGGAAGAGCTTGTCCACAACAAGCACAAAACATGTCTTGGATATGATAAGGAGGTTTCCTTTCACATTCCAGATTACTCAAAGCCCATTCAATTTCAGAGTGTTGGATTCCTTCATGACAGTTCACCTTTAGCTGTTCCAAAATCTACTCTTCTTCCACAACAGCAACAGATTGTGAAAAGGAAACACTGTGACCGAGTTGGCCATATGAAAGATCACTGTTTTTATCTTCATCCATGTAAGAACTGTCATAAAACCAGTCATTCTTCAAACAGATGCTTCAGAAACAAACCTCCTGCAAGAACAAAGATTCATCTTGGATGGATCGCTTCTTGGCAATGGGCATCAACAGCCAAGAAGATATTCCAGTCACATGTCAGAACTTGTTCTAGAGTATTGAACAGTCTTGCAGTTGATTTTTCTCCATCATTTCACCTTGTATCTGACAGGGGGGGAAATGATGGTCATCTACAAGCTTCAAATCCACATCAAGCGAACCTGAGCCACAACCTGCCATAACAGATTCAGAGTTGTAGCCAGAGTCAAAGATGCCCTTGAGCATGCCTTCAGTCGGTGATACCTCTTCAAAGAATTGGGGACACTTCCTCTAGCAGAAGACTTTAGCTTCTTTCCGGTTTCATAAGAGTTCCAGGAATTGCATTAAGCATTCCAGATTTGTTGGTCATCCTTAAACCATCACAGGTTGAGACCTCCCTTTTCAGGATGAGCTTCTCCCTTTTATACGGGGTGAGACCTCCCTTTCATGGTTGAAGGTTTCCCTCTTCAAAACATTAGGAGCACTTCCTCTAGCAGAAGACCTCAACTTCATGCCAAAATTGGAAGAGTTCTGTGAATTGCACTAAGCATTCCAGTGTTGGTGGTCATCCTTAAATCACTGCCCTTTACCAACATTTCAGAGAACACATTTAGCCTAGTTCTGCCATGCATTTTTGAATGTTTTGTATTACAGCTCTCTTCTTGGACTCATACATAACCCTTCAGATTAATGGGGGGAATGTTGGACACCTAATCCTCTAAGGGTTGGTGTGGAAGTCGAACATACTAAGGAAGTCCAAGAGACCTTGGAATACGAACCCAAAGGTCATATGAATGTACTATAAATGTATATCATTTGTTAATAATAGATGCACTCTCATGTTTATCTTTAATATTCTGTTGCTGCCATGTGTGTGTTTAACAATTAAGAAGCCTCTTATCATAAGAAACCCCTTCACATAATGAACCTACAATACAAATCAACATAAGATTAGAATTGTTTATTCCATTAGTGGGTGAAAAACCCCATTAAATAAAATAATCAACCTTGCTCTACAAAAAATAGATCACTCCATCTCAGAGCATCAATGTGAGTATTGTGGGCCAATCTCCCCGAACCAGACACTAGGGGTAATGGGAGAAAGACTACCCTAGGCCATTCATCCCTAGCCAAATCAACATGGCCCCATGGGTGAATGTACCATTCCCCCTAGTTAAATCAGCATGACCTTGTGGGAGAATGTCTACCCTATATTGCAAACTGCAGAAACATCAACATTGCATTACTGGACCACGGTAGCAGTAATCATGATTTAAAGGCAATAATAATTGGTCATGATGTTTCTTGAGTGATACAATAAGATATTCCCCTTTACTTGAAATGATGGTGATGTTCTCGACCACACATAGTTATGAATGTCTTCATGATTCGTATGGTGTGAGATCTACAGATATAGTGGTTACCCATCTCCCTTCTCTTGATTACACCTGAAACCATAAAATGCCATGCCTTGCTTGAAATTGGAATGGTGGCATAGGACTTGCCATGTGTGCTACCAAGTGTGGGAAACCTACCACCCTTTCTTATGATGGTTGAACATCATTGTTAGTCAAATAATTTATTAATGCACACTTTACATGAGGAATTTTTATTTATTTATTATTTAAATAAATATATAATTTTTTCTTATTTATTTATTTATTTATAAATAAACACATATCAATGTAAAAGGGATAATATATTATTACATTAAATTATAAAATATTTATCTATATAATAATAATAATTTAAAATATTGAAAGTATTATTTAAAATTTTTCTTATAGTATCTGTTAGCGTTCCATAGTTTCAAGGCTAAAGAAAAACACCATGGAGGCAACATCAAAACCACTTTCGAGTTTAGGATCTAGCCCTCCTAAGCTCAGAGAGGGATCTCTCTGTGAGATTTAGCTTTGTTTACTCAGAATCGCACGCTAGTTATTGAGCTCAGAGTTTGTTTTTTGAATTGGTTTGGTTGGAACAACAAGGGAAGGCCATTGGGCAAAGGAGTCAGAAGAGCTTGGGGTGATCAATTTGCAAAAGTATCAAGCTTAAGTGAAACATGGAAAGGTAGGCATACTATTGGATCTATTAGATTTAAATGAAATGAAGTGGAAGAAGAGAAATAGATTCAATTGAAGCTAAAGAGAAGTTAATAATTCTTTAACTTGATATAAGAGGAAAAAATTTAGAATTAACAATAGGGAAAATAGGGCGCTCTAGGTAACGAATCCTATTTATCACAATTTTTGTTGATTAATTCAAAATAGAGAATACATAAGCATGATAGACAAAGAAAATAAACAAAGAACAATAGATGCACTTCACCACACAGATATGACACAAGAATCCTGAAACAACTTTCTTGTATTAATGCAGATGGTCACTAAATCTCAATGATCAGATTTACAATAATGGTAGTCTTTCTTTGTACAAGTCCCAACCCTTTCTTACTTCAAGTGATGAAGTATTTATACAAATAAACTAAAATATCTTGATAAAAACCTCAAGATCTTTTTACAAATATCCTAAACTGTTTTACACAAATAGAAATGAAATGTAGGACATTCAAAAATAATCTATCTACTTTGGCACTATAATTATGGATTTCTGTTGACAAAGAAAAGAAATTCGGATTTGATTGCAACTCTTAGTTGATGAGATGGCTAACTTTCTTTGAAAACAGAGGGAGGTTTTTGTACATGAGAATGTTGGAAGAAAAAACCTCTTTCAGTTTCTGAAAATTCGTCCTCATTGGTTTGGAAACCATGTTTTAAATCAAAGAGGCGTATAGGAAGAAGCATAGTTTCAACTGATCATGAGACAGATGAATGTCGTGGATGCAGGAGGTGACATGGAAGTTTGGGAATGGAGGGTAACATAACTAGGAGTGCACGAGAAAGATGGTGGGAAAGCAGTTTTCAGATGGGGGTCAAAGTGGTAGGCGGTATCTTGGGGGGGGGAGGTGCGGTGAGAAAGCAGAGGGGAAGACACATAGCATGGGACTGGTGGGGTAAAAATGCATTTTTGGACTCCCCCAGTGGTAAAGCGAGGATGGAGAAGGGGGGCCAAAAAGTATTTTGAGTCGTCGATTTATGGAGCGAGACGATCGAGGAGTGGGAAAGCTGCAATTGTTTAACACCATGTGACAAAATCCATTTTTGTCATTTTCAACCTTACAATAAAATCAAACTATAGTACCAAGGCATTTATTGTTGGCATTATGATGCATGTACTGTACTTGATGGCAAACAACTCATAGAAGATCAACTCACTTATATATATCTAGATGAATCTACGGAAGAGATATCAGATGACAATTCTCAGTATGACAAGTCCAAAGGGGGAGATTGTTGGCATTATGAGACAAGTGTTGTACTTGATGGCAAATCACACAAATGATAAATTATAGTGCAGCAAATTTATTTGATAAATTATAGTGCAACAAAGTTTATTCCATGTAGAGAAAAGTTCACGCACTTTTATGCAGAGAAAAGTTTATTCCATGTAGAGAAAAGTTCATGCACTTTTATGCAGAGAAAATTTTATTTCATGTAGAGAAAAGTTCACGCACTTTTATGCAGAGAAAAGTTTATTTCATGGAGAGAAAAGTTCACACACTTTTATGTAGAGAAAAGTTCCTTTCATGAAGAGAAAATTTCACGCACTTTCATGGTTGGTTCATGGTATTAGTTAGACAGTTTTTGATCCTATGGTTTTGGTCCGTGGTATTGCTTCCAAAAGTGTTGATCTCACGCACTTTCATGATTGGTTCATGGTATTAGTCCGACAGTTTTTGATCCTATGGTTTTGGCCCGTGGTATTGCATCCAAAAGTGTTGATCCCAAGTAATGGGTCCGTGGTATTGTGTTATTATGGTTTTGGACCGTGGTATTGTGAAAGGCCTAAGGCTATAAAAGAGGAATGAGATCATTTGGCAAAGCATCTTCTGAATTATTGAATATCTGATAAAGTGCTAGATCTAGAATATTGTGATTGGGTTATGGTGCAGATCTGGATCTGAATGAAGAAGGAACCTGAGCGTAAGGAGAAGGATAAGTTCTATTGATGGGTCAAAATATTAAGGATGGAATAGTGGTATCTCTATATGATTTTGATCTGTGGTATGTGGCACACGCTTGATCTATAAATCTAATAATCTGGGTTAACTAAATTTTTGAAAGAATGAATTTATAGATCTGAATTATTGATGCATGTTCTATTGTACACATGTTATGATCTGGGTATACTGCAAAGTTATAAGGAAATATTTGCAGATCTGTATACGGGTTGGCTTTGGTGAAAGAATTGATTCAGTATTGGATAAATTAGAGATTGATGATGCTAGTATAGTTGATGGGTTTTTGATCTTCTTGGATCCAGTCTGAAAATTAATGAAAAGTGGTCCTTGAAAGAAAAGAAGTAGGGGGTTGTAGCTCCCTTCCAGGAGAGACTGGAAAATGAGAGAGAGAGTTGTAGCTCTCTGCAGGTTGTAGCCTGCGTACTGGTAAAGGACTGCACCAGTACAAAATCATTGTAAAAGGAGTTTCTTATTAAAAGAAGATAGATACATATTGCAGCAGGTGGTTTTCACCCACATTGGGTTTCCACCTTATATCTGGTGTTCTTTTGTGTGACTATTTGCTTTTCTTGTTCCTGCTCATTATTTTATGATACTGACATACAAAGTAATGATCAATATTTGAAGAATTATTCAAAGTATAAATAAGGAAGATATATTGAAAAGAATTTGATAATACTGATTCACCCCCCCTCTCAGTATTATTTCCAACAATTGGTATCAGAGCAGGTCCTTCTGAAGAAGCTTGATCGCTTGAAGGAAGATCTAACATCATGAGCAACTACGAGAGGGAAGCATCAATCAGGCCACCGATTTTTGATGGGACAAACTTCGTATATTGGAAGGTAAGAGTTACTGCCTATCTTCAATCTTTGGGTACATAAGTATGGGACATTATAGAAACAGGGTATAATTTTCCATCAGCTACTCCTACAGATTCAGCTGAGAAGAAGAAATATGAAACAAATGCAAAGGTGGTTAATACTCTTCTAGGATGTCTATATCAATCTGAATTCGTGAAAGTTATGCAATATAAATCCACAAAAGAAATATGGGACAAGATTGTTTTGAGCTACGAAGGAGATGAACAGGTAAAACGTGCAAAACTTCAAACCCTCAGGATTCAGTATGAGAATCTCAAAATGTATAATGATGAAAGTGTGGCTAACTATTTCCTTCGGGTAGATGAGATTGTAAATTGTATGAAAAACTTGGGTGAAGAAATAAAAGAGGCTGTTGTGGTTGAAAAAATCCTAAGATCATTGTCCCCCAAGTTTGAATCTAAAGTGTCTGCAATAGAAGAAAAGGAAAATCTACGAACTCTTACTATGTCTCAGCTACACGGAATTCTAACTGCTTATGAAATGAGACAAGGAGGTCCATCAGACAGGAGAGAAGCTGCTTTTAAGGCTTCAGGAAAAGGAGACTACTATGAATCAAGTCACGTGCCAGAAGAAGAAGAAGAATCAAATTTTGTCAGAAATCTTCAACGGGGTACTGGAAGGTTCAGAGGTAAGCTACCTTTTAAATGTTTTGCTTGTGGAAGAGTAGGTCATTATGCTGCCAAATGTCCTCATAAGGATAAGATTGACAAAGGAAAGGAACCTGCTAGATGGAACAAGAAACAGAATGCAAATAAGAAAAGCTACTATACTCATGAAGACAGTGATGGTCTATCAAATAGTGATGGAGATGAACGAGGTAATGACTATAAACTTTTAATGGCATTTGAAGATGATGATTACATGGATGCTATAGATGTGGATAGCTTTTATGAAGAGATTTCTAGACTTAAGACATGTATAGAAGAAAAGAATATGATCATTGATACTCTACAATTTCAAATTGATGAAAAGGAAAAATATCTTGAAAAGTTAGAAGGTGAAATTGTTGGCCTTAGAAAAGAAATTGAGAAAACAAAGGCTATTAATCTTAATTTTGTCAAAGGATTTGAAACTCTGGATGAGATCATCAATGTACAACGTTCTTCGCTAAACAAGACAAGTCTGGGGTATAATGGAGAAACATCTCAAGCATCCACCTCAAAGAGTTATCTTGATGCAGCAAGAAGGAATGAGCAAAAGCACAATGGAGATCACCAGGTAAAGCAGGGACGAATTACATCAAGAACGAACAAAGACTAACAGGTAAACTAGGGGCAATCTGTCTTAAGGATGAACAAAAGCTACAACCAGCCATAGGTAAAATCTTCTCAATTTGCTTCAAGAATGGATGACAATAGAAATTACAATCATTTGGCCGGTAGATTTGATAATCACAGAAGTTTCTTCAATGGGCAATGTTTCTCTTGCCATAACTTCGGTCACAAAGCAGCTCAATGTGTTGCATATAAAACAATCATGACTAGAGAAGCTCAAAAACAAAGAAGTATGATCAGGATTACAAAAAGGACCTATAACAACTTTTCGGCTCTTGAAAATGAAGTTGAATGTTCTATTTGCAATAACTTTGGTCATGAAGATTCTGAATGCAGGAGCAGGTTTCAGCAGACAAAGGAACAAGCCTCAAGCACCAGAACATGGAGAATAAAGGAACCACAAACAAAAAGATGTGGGATAGCATTTTATGCAGAAGGACAAGAAAATCTATGGTACATTGACAGTGGATGTTCGAAACATATGACAGGTGATAAAGAAAAACTTGAATCATATTCTGTTTTAGAAAAAGGAAAGAAAGTTTCTTTTGGAAATGATACTGCTGCAGCTATAAAAGGAAAAGGCACGGCTCAGTTAAAAGAAAAGGTCAAAGCTGGAAATGTTTTGTATGTTGATGGATTGAAGCATAATCTTCTAAGTGTCAGCCATATGTGTGATCAAGGAACCGAGGTGATATTTAGATCAAATGGATGTCGTGTTTGTGATCTTGATACAGGTAAAACAATGATCAAAGGTAGAAGAACTCCAAATAATCTATACATATTTGAAGAAGGACAACAACAATGCTATTTGAGCAAGGATGATGAACACTGGTTATGGCACTGGAGGCTGGGGCATCTAAGCTTTTCACAAATAAGGAAAGCATGCAAATATTAGGTAGTTCGTGGTCTTCCAGATATCAAAATTCCAGACAACACCATATGCAAATCATGTCAGTTTGGAAAGCAAACCAGAACTAACTTTCCAGAGAAGGAAGGATCAGCTAGCATGCCTCTTGAGCTAGTCCATACAGATGTATGTGGTCCATTTAGGAAAAGGACACCTTGAGGAGAAGAATACTTCATATTATTCATTGACGATTTCTCCAGGTTTGTTTGGTTAGGACTTATGAAGCACAAAGAAAAAGCATTTGAGAAATTCAAATCCTTCAAAGCCTTGGTTGAAAATGAATCAGGTTACAAAATTAAGTGCCTTAGGTCTGACAGAGGTGGGGAGTTTACCTCAAATGAATTTTTCGATTTCTGTGAAGAACATGGGATAAGAAGAGAATTCTCTACAGCTAGAACTCCTCAGCAAAATGGAGTGGTGGAAAGGATGAACAGAACAGTCCAACAAATGGCTCGTGCTATGCTAGATGAGTCTGGAACTCCCGCAACTTTCTGGGGTGAAGCCGCATATGCTGCGGTTGTTATTCTCAACAAAACAAATGTCTAAGTGAACAACACTCAAACTCCTCATGAGCTCTGGTATGGTGAGACTCCTTCGGTAAAGCACTTCAAAATCTTTGGGATCAAATGCTATATTAAGAATACTGATGAGCAACTTGGAAGCTTGAACCTAGAGCAGATGAAGCCATTCTTCTTGGTTATTCTCCACACAGCAAAGCATATAAGTGCTACAATAAAAGACTTGGAAGAATTGTTGACAACATTGATGTAGTGGTTGATGAAAAGGGATACATTCCTAGGCAAGTAAATCATGAAAATATCGAAGAAGATGAAGACTACCCTCAAAGACAGAATGATGAAGAAGAAGAACCTCAAGAAGCACCAGAGGAACAGATAAGGATAGAAGAGAAGACTCCATCCCGGTATGTTCAGAAGAATCATCCAGAATCTCAGATTTTGGGGCAGAAAGAAGCAGGTGTATAAACAAGAAGAACATTTGCAGAAGCTTCAAGCTATTTGGCATTACTCTCCTCCACTGAACCACAAAATGTAAAAGAGGCATGCAAAGATGAATGTTGGGTCAAAGCAATGGATGAAGAACTTGAGCAGATCGAGAAGAACAACACTCGGGAGTTGGTTCCTAGACCAAAGGATAAGAATGCTATAGGGACAAAATGGGTCTTCAAAAATAAGTTGAATGAAAATGGGGAAGTAATTAGAAACAAGGCAAGACTTGTTTGTAAAGGGTATGCGCAGCAAGAAGGAATAGATTTTGAGGAAACTTTTGCTCCTGTTGCAAGACTTGAGGCCATCCGAATGTTCCTTGCTCTCTCAAGCTTTCAAAAGTTCAAAGTATTTCAAATGGACGTGAAATCAGCCTTTCTGAATGGAGACTTAGAAGAAGAAGTATACATTGAGCAGCCAGATGGGTTCATTCTTGGAAATGATCCAAATCTTGTATGCAGACTGAAAAAGGCTCTCTATGGTCTTAAACAAGCTCCAAGGGCTTGGTACTATCGTTTGGAAAAATATCTTCATCAACAAGGTTTTTCAAAAGGATCAGCAGATAGCAATCTTTATATAAAAATTGAAAATGACAAATTGCTAATACTTGTTGTGTATGTAGATGACATTATCTTTGGTAGCAATGAAGAATCTATGAGTCAAAGCTTTGCCTTGGTGATGCAGAAAGAATTCGAAATTTCCTTGCTTGGAGAATTGACATATTTTCTTGGCCTGCAAATCCAACAAAAGGAAGGAGGGATCTTCTTGTCTCAAACCAAGTATCTCAAGCAGATTTTGAAGAAATATGGCATGGAAGATGCAAAACCAGTATGTACACCCATGGTCACAGGATGTAGCCTTAGTGCAAATGATGAATCAACTGCAGTACATCAACCAACCTACAGATCTATGATTGGAAGTCTACTTTACTTGACAGGTACCTGACCAGACATTATGCATGCAGTGGGAATAGTTGGAAGATTTCAGGCAAATCCAAAGGAAACTCATCTTCAGGTAGTAAAGATAATCTTCAAATATCTTCAAGGGACTCAAAATTATGGCTTATGGTATCCTAGAGATACAGATCTCACACTTCATGCTTATACTGATGCAGATTGGGTCGGAAGCGTGGATGACAGGAAAAGCACAAGTGGTGGTGCATTCTTTATGGGTTCCAGATTAGTATCTTGGTTCAGCAGGAAACAGAGTTCGATTGCCTTGTCTACAGCTGAAGTAGAATATGTTGCTACTGCATCTTGCTGCACTCAACTCCTTTGGATGATGCAGACCCTGCAGGATTTTCAAATCACTTGTACACCACCTATCTCCATCTTATGTGATAATACAAGTGCAATCAGCATTTCAAAGAACCCAGTCATGCACTCAAAAACCAAGCACATACCAATCAAGTATCACTTTCTCCGGGAACAAGTGCTTGAACAAAAGGTCAAGTTGGAGTATGTTCCTTCTAAGGAATAGGTTGTTGATATACTCACCAAACCATTGCCTAGGGAGACCTTTGAATACCTTAGGCAAAAGCTGGGGGTTGTTGATGTATCATCTTGTTGTTGAATCTCTTCTGATTGTTGGTTGTACGCAAGGTTCATCTAAAGTATATACGTACATTGGTCGAAGATCGAATGGCACAGGTTCAGGGGGAGCATATCATGCATTGTTGGCATTATGGAGGAAGTACAGTAGGAGATCATGGATGCTGGTCTGAATATTGCTGCAATACGTCTCTATCTCTTTCTTGGAAAACATCTTTTGCAGATCTTTCCTACAGTTAGGGGGAGCATGAACAGCACAATTCAAAAAGAGCAGAGCTTTCAGCATGTAGCATGAACAGATTGGTACACCTTGGCATATACAAAGGGGGAGATCATTGAGAGATTTCAACAGGTACTTAGGGGGAGTATGAACAGTGGAATGCCTTTCTAGGAAAGAGAATATCTTGGTTCGCCCTTTGCCCTTGATGTCAAAGGGGGAGAGTGATTTGGTATTGTTGCCATCAAGTCCAAAGGGGGAGATTGTTGGCATTATGATGCATGTGTTGTACTTGATGGCAAACAACTCATAGAAGATCAACTCACTTATATATATCTAGATGAATCTACAGAAGAGATATCAGATGACAATTCTCAGTATGACAAGTCCAAAGGGGGAGATTTTTGGCATTATGAGACAAGTGTTGTACTTGATGGAAAATCACACAAATGATAAATTATAGTGCAGCAAATTTATTTGATAAATTATAGTGAAACAAAGTTTATTCCATGTAGAGTAAAGTTCACGCACTTTTATGTAGAGAAAATTTTATTCCATGTAGAGAAAAGTTCACGCACTTTTATGCAGAGAAAAGTTTATTTCATGTAGAGAAAAGTTCACGCATTTTTATGCAGAGAAAAGTTTATTTCATGGAGAGAAACGTTCACGCACTTTTATGCAGAGAAAAGTTCCTTTCATGAAGAGAAAATTTCATGCACTTTCATGGTTGGTTCATGGTATTAGTCCGACAGTTTTTGATCCTATGGTTTTGGCCCGTGGTATTGCATCCAAAAGTGTTGATCCCAAGTATTGGGTCCGTGGTATTGTGTTATTATGGTTTTGGACCGTGGTATTGTGAAAGGCCTAAGGCTATAAAAGAGGAAGGAGATCATTTGGCAAAGCATCTTCTGAATTATTGAATATCTGATAAAGTGCTAGATCTAGAATATTGTGATTGGGTTATGGTGCAGATCTGGATCTGAATGAAGAAGGAACCTGAGCGTAAGGAGAAGGATAAGTTTTATTGATGGTTCAAAATCTTAAGGTTGGAATAGTGGTATCTCTATATGATTTTGATATGTGGTATGTGGCACACGCTTGATCTATAAATCTAATAATCTGGGTTAACTAAATATTTGAAAGAATGAATTTATAGATCTGAATTATTGATGCATGTTTTATTGTACACATGTTATGATCTGGGTATACAGCAAAGTTATAAGGAAATATTTGCAGATCTGTATACGGGTTGGCTTTGGTGATGCTAGTATAGTTGATGGGTTTTTGATGTTCTTGGATCCAGTATGAAAATTAATGAAAAGTGGTCCTTGAAAGAAAAGAAGTAGGGGGTTGTAGCTCCCTTCCAGGAGAGACTGGAAAACAAGAGAGAGAGTTGTAGCTCTCTGCAGGTTGTAGCCTGCGTACTGGTAAAGGACTGCACCAATACAAAATCATTGTAAAAGGAGTTTCTTATTAAAAGAAGATAGAGACATATTGCAGCAGGTGGTTTTCACCCACATTGGGTTTCCACCTTATATCTGGTGTTCTTTTGTGTGACTATTTGCTTTTCTTGTTCCTACTCATTATTTTATGATACTAACATACAAAGTAATGATCAATATTTGAAGAATTATTCAAAGTATAAATAAGGAAGATATATTGAAAAGAATTTGATAATATTTATTCACCCCCCCCTCTCAGTATTATTTCCAACATTTATTACAGTTTTATTTAATCACATTTAAATGATGTGATTAATTTAATATAAACATACTTAATTATCCTCTAATGTTGCATTTCGTCTTGCAACCATATTTTTTTATTTTTATGAAGGTTTTGACCTTTTTTTGGAAATAATTTACAATATGAAATATTATTTACAATATTTGAAATATAATGATCAACTATAATCAAGTAATCTTATAAAAATTATAGGTCCTGTTGTAGCGGCTGCAACCACCCTCCAAAATTTTGCCTTAGCTTCGTTTTGGAGCCTCCCTTCCAACTTTTCACAGCAGCTTGCCTTGCTTCGTCAAGTTCACAAGCTTCAGTGTTTTTCTTGCACAAAGGTAGCCTGTTGATCATAGCTCGATGCATTCCTCTCATAGGCTGATCACCCAAAATTGCTCCAGCTACAGGCAGAGCAACTCTCCCAAGAAATTACACGATTCTGGAGGGCAACCAACCTTCCCTCTAGAAATTGCGCAATCCTGACTGGCAACCTACTGGGCTCCAAAATTGCACAATTCTGGCAATCAACACTCATAGTGAAAATTGCTCAATTTTCCCTAGCAGGGTTGCTCAGCCCAGAATTTGTGCAAATCTACGTAGCAGTCAGATGCTCTGCCCAGAAATTGCGCAAATATCCTGGGCAGCCAGCCCAACTCTGAGCCAGAACTGCACATTTTCTCCCAACAGTCGAACAACCTCTTGCATGTGCAGCTGAGTTGACTAATTCTCTTGAGATCGAGCAAAATTGACTTGCATGTAGGCGTTTATTTTCCCAAGGTAGCATGCAAAGGCTTCCCTTGATTCATGGATCTACTTTTAGTAGTTGGAGGTTACATGCAAGGATCACTTCAGAAACCTCCCACCAAGTGTCGCTTTCCCTAGATTTGTGGCATGCGCGTTAGAACTTCGATGTTATCAAAACTCATCAACCAGACGTTGTAGAGCTCATTCCTCACATCAACCATACAACTCTGACATCCCACATCACATCTAGGATTTGTTGTCACATTTAGCTCAGTTGTTTTAGGGTAAGCCCGCCTTCCATGCCTTGTGTTGCATTTCTGGCGCTTTTTGTGTTTAGCTTTGTATGAATATTGTTTTCTTGATTTCAGTGAGCGCTTGTTGTCGTTTTGATACATATTAGCTTGTACTAGCACTATTTTAGTTTTCATTGCTATCTCACTGTGGTCGCATGCATGAAACTGTTTTTCATGAACGGTCGTCGATTCGATGACTCGCCTTGCCCACATGCATATTGTTCCGTTTTCGGAATCTGTCATTCACCGTTTTCATGCATGATAATTCACTTATGATTACACTCAATATCACCATGCATTCTCACTCACATTCGCATTGAGTTGCCTGTCGTCGAGTCTGGGCAACCTTGGCCCAGACTTTGCCTTCACTGAGACAACATTGCACAATCCGAGGAAGGAAGGCTCTATCTTCCTCTCCAAAAATGTGCATTTCTTCCCAGGCATTGTCCTCCAGGACTGTTTTGCGCATTTCTGAGGGAAAATGACTGTTGGCCCAAAAAATTGCGCAATGCAGTCACTGAGCTTACAACCATTGCCAGCTGAGATTGCCCATTGCGCAATTCCAGCAGTCAGCATCTAGACTGGACTGTGCATTGTGCAGTTCTAGCAGTCAGTCAGTCTCCCAGCATCCCACACTGTGCCTTGTGAGGTCTTGGTAGTCAGTCTCCTTACCTCCCGACCGAAATTGCGGAACCTTCATGATCAGTCACACAAGTATGTTGCAAGTCAGTTCTCAAGTTCATTTTGGTTTTCGACTAACAAATCACTTGCCATGAGTGTTTCCATCTCTCTAGGTATTGTAGGTGTTCATGTGCCTCTCAGCAGTGCAGGTACAATGGCTTCCAAGAGAGTAGAGTTGAAGATATTGTTCAGAGTACACTTGGAGATGTAGTCAATCAAATTTCTATGAGCTTTCCTACTCACGAAGATTCAAGTTGTTCGTAGAGAAGGACATCAAGATATGAAAGTAGCAGCATCACAGGAGCAACATCATGAACAACAGCTGGTGGAAGATTACCGAATGCAACGAGTGTAATGAATGCAATGATTGTAAGAGGAAGGTTGTTGAAAACACAAAGGCAGAACAAAGTTGCAAGCTCAAGTAGATCCACTGATGATGAAAGAAACTTTGGAGACTCAGGCTATGAGGTGACGACATGAAATGAAGATCGTGTGAAGACAGAGAATGGAACAAAGAAGCAGTTGCATGTGATGAAGCAGCAACTCAAGGAAGAACATGAAGCTGCACAGATAGACGAATCAGTTGCAGCAGGAACAACAACAACAGTGGGTGCAACATGCACTCATGGATGAAACTGCTCCCATACAATTTATAGATCTATCCCAATAACTGGCACGGAGAAGACATGGTGAGTAGTGTTGTTGATCGCATGCAAGGGATTCAACAGCATGCATGTCATTGTGCGCACACATGCAATCCAACCCACTTAGCACATGCACCAAGGCGAAGACAAGAAGCAAGTCAAATTGGAGTTGAATATGTACTTCGGCAAGTTGATGCGCATGACCACCAGCACACACTTCAAGATTAGCATAGACACTATGCATCAGTGTGTTGTCATTTTAGCAACCCCCAAGAAGACCATGTGCATGTTAGCAGATGAGTTGGATGAAGGATCCGAACCAATGCACCGGTTACAACGGAGGCAAGAGTTCGCTTCAACAAGATGTCACCATGGGGTGCATGCACACCATCACAGACGACCAAGCTTGGCATCAACTCACCACCTTCAACATCACAAGCATGTCAAAGAGTTGGTCTCACCTCAATGGACCAAGTGTTAGTGATGTCTTGCATGGCTTGTTCAAGCCATTTCGTCTCACATGAGCACATGTGCATTGTAATGTAATGTCATGTCAAGTTGAAGTTCGAGTGTCAATAGTTGGATGTCACAGTCATAGAGTAGATGAAGAGTGATGGGGTAGATGAACTGTCACAAAGGGGAATGTCAAGGGTCACCCCACCCTTGGCTATAGATAGAACCTCATAAGTCATTGTAAATTCTTTTGGTCAGCCAAGCTTCCAATAAGACTATCTTGGAGAGATCTTGGACACTATTGTAAGGCGCCTTGGCTTCTCCACTGCACGGAGCTAGTTCATCTCTTTGGAGGAGCAGGTGAATGTGGATGTAACGTTCCATTATTGGGGCTAGCAGGTGTACATGGATGTATTGTATGACTGGAAATTAAACTTCTTTATATAATAAGATCCAGCATGTTTCATGCATATGTTGTATTGTATTCCAACTATCTTGTTTACTCTAAATGGCACATGTATTTTCTTTCTTATGCATGCATGTATGGATTGTTTCGTATGAGTACGTATGAATCTTTCTGAAATGTGTTGATTGGTTTAACCATCACTTTGGATTACCAACTGACTTTCTTTCTAGCTTGTGATGTATCTTCGCTCGTGTGTTCCCTTCCCATCTGAGTACTATTACAGGTTTCCAAGGGGCGTACTCATCTCAACCCACCTATGTTAGAACCTCTCATGCACCTTCCTTGACTCACTACAGTGGTCACACCTTGCTACCAACATAGTTATATTACTTGCCTCTGTGCGAAGTCATGGTCAAGGCATTGCTATATGACCCACTGTTGGGACTCCTACACCAAACGGTTTGAAGTATAATTGGGAATTCGTACTAGGGAGATCCCCTAACATGTTGGCAGGTCCAACACCGTCAACATTTTGGTGCTACAGGGAGGGCTAGATGACAAGATGAGTCCTTGCATCTGTTTTGAATCTCTACACATCTGTCATGAATAACTACCGAGTTGCTCTTCCGAAATGCATGTCTTATGGAAATTATTTCATTATATCGGAAGAGCTCTCAGATAACTTGTCTCATGAAACATATGATGGTGGAGGCTATGAAACCTTGGTTAGGCTCGCAGTCGGCGTTATAGGTTCATACGAAAGACATGGATTCTTTGAAGAATACATGAGCTGCGCATTGTTCGTCTACACGCTTCAAGGGCACCTAATGCACTGGGGTGCCACACTGCCCGAAAAATCTATTAATTCTCTTGTTCATCTAGTCACAAAGATAGACTGTGCTTTCAATCACTTTGACCATGAAGCACTTGATCAAGAAATTCTAAAATTATGAAAAGCACCTGATGAATTCGTTGATCAATTTTACACATGCTTTTATAATCTTGCATACTGATTTCCTGATGAAATTGATTGGGAATTTCTTTGTGGAAGATTTGAGTATCTTCTTCACGTATCTGAACCCCACTCAACACACTTCGGTGATGGAGCTACGCAACCACAGGTAGGCATAGTTGCTCTCATAAGTGACTATCCGCCTTTACCTCATCAAATAGCTCCACCAATATGGAGTGATGTGGGAGATCATGCACATACCTCTTTTGAACTGTCACATCCTCCCACCCCACCTACTCTTTGTATCTGCGCAGATTTGGCTTGCAAGCCTATTGGTTGTCACGTGGATTCGTTCCCTCAACCTCCATCCTCACATTCTGTTGATCCTTCGGATTGTATTGTCTTGTGTTCTTCCATTCCAGACTCCTCACTTGTTGTGAACGAGGATCAAGTTGTCGAAAAAGTTGGTGTTATGCAGCCAACCGGTGCCATCATTCATGATGAGTGTGTGTGTGTATTGTAAAGAAGAACCCGTGGTGAAGGATGAATCCCTTCCAGCCATGCCTCGTCTATTTCATCCTGACATCCCTTGTGATTCTGCCACTACTGATTCCCCCTTTGAAAACTCATTTCTAGATGCTTCTACTTCCAATCGTTCACAGGACAGGTCGGGTGTCAGTTTGTCATCACGTTGCGGAGAGGACACATCTTCCTCCGAAAATCCATCCAATCTATCATCTATCTTTCTTGAAAACATAGAGGGTGAACATATTTGCTTCCCATCTACCCCTCTACCCGATTCATCAAATCATGACGATGTCGACAAACATCTCGAATTTTCTGATCTTAGTTGTCGTAATCTATTCACTTCCTCATTTGATCACGATGTTGATTCAATCATTGTCAATATTTCGAAGACATTGTTCGATGATGATCTATCTGTCAATGAAGTCGAACCCCCCAGACTGTCGAGGCACTTCAGCCCGATTTGATGGTTATGTCAGGCCTCCGCTGTCCTGAGGTTGGTTTCACTTCCAATCAGGGAATTGTTGAAACACCCAAGGCTCCTCATCACTCTCTGCTTTGCATTGAAGGTCAATCAAACACCCAGATTTCACTTCCTCCACTCAAACTACACAATCCAATCGCTCATGCGTTGGAGGAATCTTACACAGCAAGCACACATGCACAATAAAAGTGGTCTACCTTTCTCATGTTTGCTTGCATGTCACAAGCAAGAGAATGCATACGCTCAACATCTACACGTAGTATAACAAGGGGCCAGGGCAGCTCCACAGAATGCATATCATGCACTTTCACTCATCTTTGCTTTGTGGTTGACTATAAGCTCAGAGTGTGTTTGTCTTCACTGTTACATCTTTCTTGTTTGTTGGTTCGCACAACTGTCTTGTTCGCGAACCATGCCTTCACCAACATGGGTCAACCAATGTGCCGGTGGCTGCATTGGAAGTATCACTTCATGTGAGATGACCCATGCACCGTTAGCTTAGGAGTAGGAGTAGTGTTTGCTTTCAGTTGTTTGCATGCATGCTTGTTTGCTTACTTGCTTTGTTTGCTTGTTTGTTTTCTTACTTGTTTGCTTACTTGCTTTTCTTTCCATTTTGGCTCTGCTCTTGCTTTGTTTTTTTGTTTTTTAGTTCTCTTGTTTCGTTCATAGGTTAGTTTCGCATGAAACCATATATGAATCTTGAAGCAAGCTAGGTAAAGTACAAGAGGCCTTGTATTTCTATCACTACTTGGTTATCTGTTTTCCTGCCTCTATATGAAGAACTTGTTAATTTTAGCCCATGATACGTCGAAGGAAAATACGTACTATTTGAAGTGAACCTTGGTGAAAACACAACACTTGCACACTAACTAGTGTCACCTTCTCTAGTCAGTTGTTTTTAGGTTAACCCTTGTCATCTCAGTAAAGTAGAGTAAGATGAGGGGGAAAACCTTAACAAGCACATCAGAGGTATAATAAACTAATTCTTTGCTGGAACAACCTCTTATGCTCTCAATAAGTGGGGATCCCTCTTTTGCCTCTGAAATGAATAAGTGCTATGCACAGTTACAAAAATGAAAAGTGAAAAAGTTTGAAAAAATGAAAAATGAATAAGGCGAAAGAAGAGAAAGGCTTCCTACGCAGAGAGGTGATGCAAGTAACTCCGCTGGGGTATTGATCAGGCTTGCTGGCAGTGGAGCCATGCTTGTGTTCCTATGTGACTCCGCTGGGGTATTGTCTAAGCCTGCTAGCAGTGGAGAAACACCATAGATGAAACTAAGACTATGATGACTACATTGCTTGTGCACCCATATACCCCTCAACCCCAATCAAAACAATTGTGTTGCCTTGGCCTGGAATGTGTGTCAATTGACCAAGAGTTTGGTAGATGCTACATCTTATAATCAAGCTAGTGTGAAACCAAGATGAGCTGAGAACCGAACAATACTTCCGGAGGTTTTAGACTTTCTTTTCACAAAGAAGGTCCATTCAGAGAGCTGGAGTTCTACTAGTGTGTCACCAAGTGTTGTAGCGGTTGCAACCACCCTCCAAAATTTTTCCTTAGCTTTGTTTTGGAGCTTCCCTTCCAACTTTTCACAGCAGCTTACCTTGCTTCATCAAGTTCACAAGCTTTAGTGTTTTTCTTGCACAAAGGCAGCCTGTCGATCACAACTCGATGTATTCCCTCACAAGATGATCACTCGGACTTGGTCCAGTTGCAGCCTGAGCAGCTCCCCTAAGAAATTGTGCAATTCTGGAGGGAAATCATCCTTCCCTCCAGAAAGTGTGCAATCCTGACTGGAAGCCTACTGGGCTCTAGAATTGCGCAATTTTGGTAGTCAACTCACAATGAAAATTGCACAATTTTCCCTAGCAGGGCTGCTCAGCCAAAAATTTACGCAAATATGTGCAGCAATCATATTCTTTGCCTAGAAATTGTGCAAATATCCTAGGCAGCCAGCCCAACTCCCAACC
Organism: Pinus tabuliformis; assembly: GCA_031772625.1. Lineage (NCBI taxonomy): Eukaryota > Viridiplantae > Streptophyta > Pinopsida > Pinales > Pinaceae > Pinus > Pinus tabuliformis. The sequence goes on from CM062808.1 coordinate 717,082,642, forward strand.
AGAAATGCGCCTTTTCTCTCAGCATTCTAACAACCTCTTGCATGTGCAACTAAGTTGACTAGTTCTCTCCAGGACAAAGAAAAACTGACTTGCATGTAGGGGTTGCTTCTCCCAAGGCAGCATTCAAAGTCATCCCTTGATTTAGGGATCGAATTTCAGCAGTTGGAGGTTACATGCAAGGATCACTTCAAAAACCTCCCACCAAGTGTCTCTTCCTTAGATTTGTGGCACACGCTTCAGAACTTTGATGTTATCAAAACTCATCAACTGGACACTGAAGAGATCATTCCTCACATCAACCTTACAGCTGTGACATCCCACATCACATCTACGATCTTTCGGAACATTCAACTCAGCTGTTTTGTGGTAAGCCCGCCTTCCATGCCTTGTGTTGCATTTCTGGCGCTTTTTGTGTTTCGCTTTGTATGAACATTGTCTACTTGATTTCAGTGAGTGTTTGCTATCATTTTGATACATATTATCTTGTACTAGAACCATTTCAGTTTTCATTTCTATCTCACTGCCGTCGCATGCATGAAACTATTTTTCATGAATGGTTGTCGATTTGGCGACTCACCTCACCCACATGCATGTTGTTTAGCTTTCTAAATCTGTCATTCATTGTTTTCATGCATGATCATTCACTTATTCTTACATTCAGTATCACCATGCATTCACACTCACATTCACATTCAATTACCTCTCGGCGAGTCTAGGCAACCTTGGCCCAGAATCTGCCTTTACTGAGACAACATTACATAGTCCCAGGAAGGAAGGCTCTATCTTCCTCTCCAGAAATTTGCATTTCTTCCCAGGCACTATCCTCCAGGACTGTTTTGTGCAGTTTTGAGGGACAATGATTGTTGGCCCAGAAAATTGTGCAATGTAGTCATTAAGCCTATGGCCATTGCGAGCTGAGATTACGCATTGCACAATTCCAGCATTCAGTAGCCAGACTGGACTATGCATTAGGTAGTTCTAGCAGCCAGTCAGTCTCCTAACAACCCAGACTGTGCCTTGTGCTATCTTGGCAGTCAGTCTCCCGATCTCCCGGCCAAAATTGTGCAACCTTCATGATCAGTCACACATGTATGTTGCAAGTCAGTTCTCAAGTTCATTTTGGTTTTTGACTGGCAGCTTGCTTGCCATGAGTGTTGCCATGTCTCTAGCTATTGCAAGTGTTCATGTGCCTCTCAACAGTGAAGGTACAATGGTTTCCAAGAGAGCAGATTCGAAGACATCACTCAGAGCACACCTGGAGATGCAATCGATCAAATGTCTATGAGCTTGCCTACTCATGAAGATATCAAGTTGTTTGTAGACAAGGACATCAAGATATGACAACAACAACATCACATCAAGCATTATCATGAAAATCAGCAGACGACAGCATACTGAATGTAACAAATGAAATGAATGCAAGAGGAAGGTTGTTGACAACACAGAGGCAGAACAAAGTTGCAAGCTCAAGCAGATCCACTGATGATGAAAGAAACTTTGGAGACTCGGGCTATGAGGTGACAACGTGAAATAAAGATCGCGCAAAGACAGAGAATGGAACAAATAAGGAGTTGCATGTGCTGAAGCAGCAACTCAAGGAAGAACATGAAGCTGCACAGACAGACGAATCAGTTGTAGCATGAACAGGAACAACAGTGGGTGCAACATGCACTCACGGATGAAACTGTGCCCGTACAAGTTAAAGATCTATCCCAACAGCTGGCACAGAGCAGACATGGTGAGTAGTGTTGTTGATCACATGCAAGGGATTCATCAACATGCATGTCATTGTGTGCACACATACAATCCAACCCATTCCACACACTCACCAAGGCAAAGAGAAGAAGCATATCCAATTGGAGCTGAACATGTACTTCGGAAAGTTGATGTGCATGACCACCAGCACGCACTTGAAGATCAGCACATACACTATGCATCAATGTGTCATCGTTTCAACCACACCCAAGAAGACCATGCGCATGTTAGCAGATGAGTTAGATGAAGGAGTCGAACCAATGAACTGGTTGCAATGGAGGCAAGAGTTTGCTTCAGCAAGATGTCACCATGGGGTGCATGCACACCATCACGGACGACCAAGCTTGGCATCAACTCACCACCTTCAACATCACAAGCATGTCAAAGAGTTGGTCTCACCTCAACGAACCGAGTGTCAGTGATGTCTTGCATGGCTTGCTCAAGCCATTTTGTCTCACATGAGCACATGTGCATTGTAATGTAACGTCATGTCAAGTTGAAGTTCAAGTGTAAATAGTTGGATGTAACAGTCATAGAGTAGATGAAGAGTCATGAGGGTAGATGGATTGTCACAAAGGGGAATGTTAAGGGTCACCCCACCCTTGGCTATAAATAGAACCTCATAACTTATTGTAAAGGCTTTTGTTCATCCAAGCTTCCAATAAGACTATCTTGGAGAGAGCTTGGACAATATTGTAACGCACCTTGGCTTCTCCACTGCACGAAGCTAGTTCATCTCTTTGGAGGAGCAGGCAGATGTGGTTGTAACATTCCACTATTGGGGCTAGCGAGTGTACATGGATGTATTGTATGACTAGAACTTACACTTCTTTATATAATAAGAGTCAACATGTTTCATGCATATGTTGTATTGTATTCCAGCTGTCTTGTTTACTCTAAATGGCATATGTATTTTCTTTCTTATGCATACATGTATGGACTATTCCGTATGAGTATGTATGAATCTTTCTAAAATGCGTTGATTGGTTTAACCATCACTTTGGATTGCCAGCTGACTTTCTTTCTAGCTTGTGATGTATCTTCGCTCGTGTGTTCCCTTCCCATCTGAGTACTATTACAAGTTGCCAAGGGGTGTACTCATCTCAACCCACCTGTGTTAGAACCTCTCATGCACCTTCCTTGAATCACTATAGTGGTCACACTCTTTCTACCAATAAATTTATCTTACTTTCCTCTATTGCGAAATCGCAGTTAAGGAATTGTTATATGACCCACTGCTGGGACTCCTACACCAGATGGTATGAGATCTAATTAGGACTTTTAACCGGGGAGCTCCCCTAACATGTTCATGGGTCTAGCACTGTGAGGTAGGTTATTGTAGATAAATATGTTCTTGAGATAAATGTCTCTCAGTTTCCCAAAATTCAGCTCCAGTTGTTCCCAATATTCTCTGCAAAAAGGTGACTGAAACAGGACTTTGCACAATCTGAAAAATAGGCTGTAAAGATGTAAATGTATCTCTCATTTCATAATATTTGTGTAAACTATGAAGTAATTTATTTTAATTTGGCATCTTAGGAACACAATCTTCCTCCGGTTTCTCAAGATTCATCTCTAATTGGCCACAATATGTTCTGTAAAAGTATGACTAAAACAGAAAATTTGGGAAAATATGTTTGCAAAGCTTCATCAGTATATCCCAAACCGTAATATATGTTAGAAAACTGAAAGAGACTTTTGTACATGATGATGTTGGCAGGAAAAACCTCTTTGAGTTTCTGAAAATTCGTCCTCATTGGTTTGGAAGCCATGTTTGAAATAAATGTGGCATATAGGAAAAATTATTGATTCAATTGATCATGAGACAAATGAATGACATGGATGCGGGGGGTGACATGGCAGTCGGGGAATCTAGGGTAAATGACCAGGATTGTGCGGGAAAGATGGTGGGAAGGAGAGTGGTAAGCAGGAAGGTGGTAAGCAGGTTTCGGAGGGGGGTCGGAGTGGTTGGCATTATTGTGAGGGGGGTACGAAACGTAGAGGGGAAGACACGTAGTGTGCAACCGACGGGGTAAAAATTCCTTTCTGGACCCCCCCCAGCAGTAAGGCTAGGATGGAGAATGGGGGTCGAAAAGGATTGAGAGTTGTCGATCTATGGAGCGAGAGGATCGAGGAGCAGGAAAGCTGCAACTGTTTAACCCCATGTGACAAAATCCCTTTTTGTTGTTTTCAACCTTACAATAAAATAAAACTATAGTACCATGGCCTTTATTACAGTCTTATTTAATCATATTTAAATGATGTGATTAATTTAATCTAAACATTCTTAATTATCCCCTAATTCTGCATTTTGTCTTGCAAGCATGTTTTTTTTATTTTTCTTAGGGTTTTGACATTTTTTTGGAAATAATTTACAATATGGAATATTATTTACAACATCTGAAATATAGTGATCAGCTATAATCAAGTAATCCTATAAAAATTATAGGACCCTAATAGTATCATCTCATTTATACATAAAAATTTATTATTATTTTTTACTATTTAGTAGAATAATTTTATTTATTTACATATAGAAATTATAAATCTATAATTTTTTTATATTTGAAAAATTATTATTATTTGTTACTATTTAGTAGGATAGTTTTATTTATTTACATATAGAAATTATATATATATATATATATATATATATATATATATATATATATATATATATATATATATATATATATATATATATATATATATATATATATTATTAATATTTGAAAAATTATTATTATTTTTTATTATTTAATAGGACAATTTTATTTATTTACATATATAAATTTATAAAATTTATGATAAAAATAATTTTAAGATTAAAATAATAACAAATAAATATGATAAATGTAGAAATTGATGTGTAGATTCAATACTGCTCATGAAATTTACTAAATCACAAGACTTGAAGTTAATCTACTCATATGTTGAAGTTAATTCACCATCTAAAACAAGAATAATAAACATGCAAAAGTTAACATCACACATGCACAGAGATTTATCAAGGGGAAAGCAACTACTCAAAACCCTTTAGTATCTATATTGCATTAATCAAAGAATCTGGATAGATCCAATATGCTTGCTCAAGCTTGAGCACAACCTGATCTTATATCCTTTGCCTGACTGACTAAACGTGACCAATACTTAGCCAATTTCCAAGGAATTAGGCCCCTATTAATTAGGAAATTCCTCAATTGGAATTTCAAAATTCCTTTAGGTATTTATTTGACTGCATGCACCACCTGTACAACTTGAAGTAGTTTACAACTGATAATACACTACCTTTTAACACCAATCTCAATTGAGTAACTCAAATTCTCTCATGAATGAGTTAATTTGGGTTGATTGACTAGTTAACTAGATGATTACTCAATGTGAAAAAGGTTACACACCCTTGTCACTCAGTGTGAAAAAAGTTACACACCCTTTTAAACCTCCACTAGTTCTATTAACAGTGAGAAATAGCTACACTGGCAATAACTCAAATTAACTTAAATAGATTGCTACAAATTAGCAATCAATCATGTAGAACTAAACTCAAGCGTCTCCAACTTGAATTTACTGAGTTAACTAAGTGACAAGAGCCATGTCACCTCAGTGAACTACCTCCAAGTATTCTGCTCAAATTGAAATTTGAATTTCTGCTAATTTAATAAGGGAATATTAAATTAGGAATTTCTTGTTGCATTTTTAACAAAAAAAACATTGTTATGGATTTGACCTTGTATTCTTTAAATATATATTTTTTCATTTTTATTAGGGAATATATGTACACATTTAATGTGTGTGTGCATGTGTGTGTGTGAGAGATTTCTTTTCTTTTTATTTCCACCAATGACTTAGTTATTGACTTTTTATTCATTGAATATATGCTTAAAGGAATATTTTTTTTTTCTCGGCAAATTCTAACTACTATTATATTAATATTTACAGTGAAGATTTACATACATAAAAGCTGGCCGCCCAGAGTCATGAATGTCTCCATGGGCGGTGAGGACTGACTCATAACCGTGCCTCGCTGGACGTTTGAAGCTGAGAGAACAAAAATCTTGATCACCTGACCGATAGATACCAGACTGACTACGTGGTAGCCCACGCAGGGGTTACTCAAAATGACAGCATGACAGCCCACGCAGGGGTTTTTTAACAGAGACTTATGGACAAACCGGACTGTAAAAACCAGAATCAAAAAACTGAACATAATGTCCGACACCTTGGACACACGACCCATCCAACACCATCGCGCCCGCCACGGCTGTGGTGTCCGCCAGCGGGGCTTGACAACTGACCAAACAAAAACTGCAACATGTATCGAATAACAACTACTAACTAGTGACCCAGAACCGACCGGAAAAAACCACACCTGAAGAAAGGCAGCCCGAACGCGGAGGTGGCTTTGGGAGCTATATCCCTGGTTTCTCTTCCTCAATTGTGCGCCAACCCTCTCCTTCTGCCATCCCTTCCCATTTCGCCATGGGATTCTGCGAGGGGGAGTGCATCTCCTGGTCACGAAATTGGGAGGGGAACCGAGGTTGGTAGCCGTTGGAAGTGCCCGCCACCGTTGAGGATTCCCCAATTGGGGCTTTGCCTTTTCCGCTCTCAGCACTGTCAACTGCTCTTGACGATTCTCCCATTGGAAGCTTCCCTTTGCCGCGCCCTGAGTCGTCCTCCGCCATAACCAGTGATGACTCTTCCTCGTTGCCCTCTGGGTTCTTGGTGAAGAGTACAAAGATGTGGGCATTAATGCCTGCATTTTCCCTGGAGCTTCCCAAAGTAAAAACGACCGTTCCAAAAGCTGGGAGCTGTGGCTCTCCATCAGCAGCGCCTCCCACCTCCACGAATTGGCTAGCTGGAATTGGATTTACTCCCAGTCGTCGATAGCAATAACAACAGCAACAGTGGTGGTGTCTGTCTGCTGCAGGGGGACGGGAGGCCTCTCCACGCCTAGGTCCTCTCCTACAAGGCATACGCTCACGAACACGCGGCACCATAGTTTCCTTCCTCTCCACGAATTGTTTACAGCAGCAAGAACAGGACCGTTCCACCTTTCGACGCTCCCAAAGTGTAATCCAAGAGCTCTCAACTGAGTGATTACAGAACCCGAAATGCACTGGTATGAAGCCAGCCTCCCTCTGGTATTCCACCACCTTACAACAGAGAATTCTCTCGATGCGAAGTGCGCCCAGCACCCCCCGACGAACAAACTTAAGCTCCTTCCCATGACAACTGATGGTACCTGCATTGAATGCGAACCTCAGGCGCAACCACTCCTCCCTCGGCTCCATTATGGAAGCCTTAAACATTCCTTTTGCCAATGCAGCGACGGCTTGGGGCATTAAAAGCCCTTCCCTCGTCACGTGGTCGCCCGTGCTCTGCATGTGGCAAGGCTTCAGCGCCAGCCAAGTCACCCGCATCCGGGATTGTTGCTTCTTCTCGGATCAGGCTGAGGCAATCCTGAAGCTGCTGTCTGTCATCTATGATACTGGTGTCTCCAGCTAGCAGAATGTGTTCCGTCTCTGTTCCTATATTGGCAAGGAGATCCGCAACCTTGTTTCCCTTCCTTTTAGTGTGCGAGAAAGAAATGGCATTGAAGTTGTTGAACTTCTGTGCAAGATCGTTTAACCTTGCTTCGAGTCTCCAGCTTGGTGCTACTTTCCTTGCATTCGAGCCATTCTGCAGGCGGATGGCCAAATTGATTAGAATCTGAGAGTCCCCTTCTACTATTAAGGGTTGTAGCTTGAGGTTTCCCGCTTGCTCCAGGCCTTGCCAAAGACCCTCCAACTCAGCTGAGTTGTTAGTGTCCCATCCCAGGTTTCCAAAATAAATCCTTAGGGAATTGCCCTCAGAGTCCCTTAGGATTCCTCCATAGCCTGCTGCACCCGGATTGCCTTTTGAGGCCCCATCGAAATTTAACTTGAATGAGTTTCTGGGAGGAGGTTCCCATTGACAGTCTTTCTTGTTGTTGGTGATGGGTGCCGTGCCTATGAGCGTGCCTGGGGAGAGCTTCAGCTGCCAATTGTCCCATATATTTCGTTCATTATCTGTGGAAGGAAGGTCGTCTTTAGTCCAGACCTGCATCGCCAGAGTTTCTTGTATGTTCATATGAATCCGATGCCAAGTAGCTTCTACTGTTGCTTGCTTGTCTTTGAAAATTCTCTGATTACGTTCCTTCCATATATTCCACAGGACAGTCCCCGGGAGCAGATTCCAGAGATGATTAAGGATTTTGCAGTTGAAGGGTTGCATTGGCCAGAGTCTTAGAGAGTTAACAATGTCGCCCTCCCTCATGCAGCTTCTTTGACACCTAAAACCAACCTTGTCCCAAAGTTGATTGGCCAGAGGGCATGTGACAAGGAGATGATGGAGAGTCTCTTCTTCTCGAGAGCAGTTCATACAAATCGAGGGGCCATGGAAGTTTCGCTTTCTAAGCCTATCCCAAGTAAGAATTTTTTTATGACTTACCAGCCAAAGAAAGCAGGCGATTTTTGGCCAGGGACCTAACTTCCAAATTTTGCTCCACACGGGGTCAGGGGGAGAGGGAAAGTTACATATCACCCTGTATGCCTCAGAAGTGGTATAGGCCCCTTTCGGAAGATATCCCCATCTGAGGATATCCTTGCCATTGACTTGCCTTATCCTTCGTTTCTTGAGTTCTATCGTGAGCTGTTCTTGCTGCTGCATTTCTGCTTGGTGGAGAATAAGGTCGCTTCTTTTCCATTTCCTATAGTTGTGCTCCAACTCAGAAGACCAAAATTGATGAACAGTGTCATGCTGAAGATTTGCTCTGTCAGGTACCAGCTCTGGTGTAAGAATGTCGCGAAGGTTGGGCTGTTGGTTCCAGGCATCGGTCCAAAATCTTGCAGTGCATCCGTCCCTTATTTCCCAAAAGCTGTGCTTCTGTATCAGCTGGTAGTGTAGCTTAGCGGCATTCCAAATTGCAGATCCTTTATCAATGGGAGTGAAACGGATGAGCTCCTCTTGGGGTCTGTTGTCAGCATACTTAGCTGTCCATATTTTCCCCCATGGCTTGTCGGGATTAGTAATCCATTGCCACCAGATCTTGGCATTCATAATGGCGTTGCTATGTTCTGGATCCCTTAGACCGATGCCACCCTTCTCTTTAGGCATGCAAACACTGGACCATTTCACCAAGGCCCATTTGCGATTTGTAGCGGCACTGTTCCAAAGAAAATTGCGTTGAAGGTTTCTTATGCATTTTAGAACCCATTTGGGCGCAGCAAGGATGGAGAATAAGTACAGAGGCATGGCTTGCAGGACCGATTTAATGAGCACAATTCGACTAGCTAAGTTAAGAGGTCTGAGGGTCCAGTGATTGAGACGGGTTTCCAACTTTTCAAGCAGGGTACGCCAGACAGGTTGCTTGAGGGCAGACGCAGAGAGGGGAGCTCCCAGGTATTTGGAGGGTAAAGAGGCCATTGGGAACCCCAAGATTTGAGAAACTGCAAGCTTGACCGAGGGCGGCGTATGGAAGAAAAAAATCTGGGATTTGGCACAATTAATATGCATTCCAGAGGCATCCGAGAAGTCTTGGAGGAGGGATTTTATCTGGCGGGCTTCTTGGGCAGACGGGTAACCAAAGAGCATCGTATCATCGACAAATTGATGATGGGAGGTAGCAGGGGTGTTATGCACAGAGATGCCTTTGATTTGGTGAGAGAGGAGAGCATGCTTGATATGTCTTCCAAGCCCTTCTGCCATGAGGACGAAGAGAAAGGGGGAGAGGGGGTCACCTTGGCGAATGCCTCGTGAAGGATTAAAGGGCCGGGAAGGGATGCCGTTGACAAGAATAGAGAAGTGGGTTGAGGTGACTAAGTTCATAATCCATCTGATCCAAGGAGAGCAGAAACCAAAGGCTGAAAGCATATCATGAATGTAATTCCAGTTAAGCTTGTCAAATGCCTTGGAGAGATCGAGTTTGAGAAGCATACCTGATTGTTTAGAGTGCTTGAGGGAGTGAATAATTTCGTGAGAGAGCAATATGCCATCCATTATGTGCCTCCCTTCCACGTACCCTGACTGTTCCGGGGAGATGAGCCCAGGCAGAAGAGGCTTCAACCGATTAGCTATGACCTTTGAAATTACTTTGTAGATGACATTGCAAAGCGCAATGGGCCTGAATTTGTCAGGGGTGATGGAGTCTTCTTCTTTAGGGATGAGAGTGATGAAAGTGGCGTTGAGGGAGGGCAGGAGCCAGCGTGTGGCTCTGGATTCTTCGACTATCTGCCATACCTCCTCTTTTACCATGTCCCAGAACGAATGAAAGAAAGTGGTGGAAAAACCGTCTGGTCCTGGAGCTTTGCCCTCCTTGAGTTGCGCCATTGCATCGTCCACCTCTTGTGGCAGTATGGGCCGCATTAGGAGGTCATTTTGTTCCTCTGTGACAATCCTAGGAATGTTGCTCGTGATCTTTCGTATGGCTTGTCTCCGATCTTCCCTTTGATCTTGATGGATCAATTTGAAATGATTAAGGAGTTCCTCTTCAATCTCCTCATGAGCTTCCACTTTTTCCCCTGACTGTTTATGAAGGAAGGGAATATTGTTGTGTGTTCTTCTTTGAACCGTAGTTCTGTGGAAGAACTTTGTGTTACGCTCCCCTTCTTTCAACCACCTGACCCTTGATTTCTGTTTCCAGTAGATCTCTTCCTGTTTTCTTCTATTATCCAATTGACTATGTATGAGGCTTTCTTGCATCAGAGTTGCTTCTGAGTGCCCTTCTTTGACAACCTTTTGGTGTAAGATCTCCAAATCTTGAGAGAGCTTTTGCTGGTCTTTGAAAATGTTGCCGAAGGTTTCTCTGTTCCAGCGTTTCAATTGCTCCTTGAGGAATCGAAGTTTTTGCTGGAATTGATACATCTTTGATCCTGCAGGGGGGACGAAGGCTGCCCAAGTGGTCTTCACAAAATCCTTGAAGGCAGGGTGAGTGAGCCAAAACCCTTCAAATCGAAAGGGGCGTTTTGTTGTATTACCTGGCCGCTGCCATTGAAGCGCAATAGGCCAATGGTCCGATCCGGAGTGGGCAAGAATGGATGAGGAGAAGTCCCCTCCCAGATGGACCGAGTTATCAGAGAGGAGAAAGCGATCCAACCTTGCGGCAATTTGATGACTTCCTGACCTTCGATTACTCCACGTGAAGGTGCCGTTGCAGAACGACATGTCTATGAGGGAGGTCGCTTGGATGAAGTCCTTGAAGAAGTTGTCCTCATGTTCCAATCTGCGCCTGCCTCCCGTCTTCTCTTCCGATTTAGTTATCATGTTGAAATCTCCTGCTACAATCCATAGCGGATATCTTCTGCTATTGCTGAGGGCTTCAATGGTATCTAGCAGCGCTATCTTGCTTGCCGAGTCTTGAGGGAAGTAAACATTAGACAAATTTCCATAAATATTGGTGTCTAAGATATGAAAAGTCGCCTGGATTAGGTGGTGCGCTGCATGGAAGTCAGAGAGGGAAACTGCCTGCGTGTTCCATGCGATGGCTAGGCCTCCTGAGGCCCCTGAGGCATCTACAGCTACTGATCTACATCCAGGCCAGGCTTTCGAGAGAATGCTGCCTAGCGTTGCACTGTTACATTTGGTTTCTTGGAGAAAGCACATATGTGGCTTTTCCTTTCTAATCATGTGTTTTAACATCCTTAGTTTTCCGGGGCTATTGAGCCCTCTTATATTCCATGATACTAGCTTCATCATTAACCAGTGACAGAGGGCTTGAAGTACTTTGTCAACTGAGCATATCTACCTGAATCAACCAGGATTTTCCCTATCTCGATTGTCCTTTGTAAATCCGTCTTCCTGCCTCTCTTCTTTGGGTTTTTTGCATTCGGATTCCCGTCCCATTGGCTGCCTGGTTGTATTCCTAGCTGATTTTGATAGTAAGCTCGGGACAGGACCATTTCGAGCTTATTAAGAGCCTGTTCAGGTATGGCGTCGAAAGCTTGTTTATTGCAGGCTATTTCCAGCTCGATGATATCTAGCCCATGCAGATCAATACTCTCTGGCTCTTCTTCCATAACTTGAACTTGGTCATTTCCGTCTTCATTGTTTTCTGGATTCTGGTCGCTTCCCAGATTTCCTTCGACTTCCATATTTATGGGGAGCTCGGGCGCTGCTTTCCCTTCCCGATTAGGAAAGGGGGGAGGGGGGATGACCGCGGCGGAAGATTTGGGAGGAGGGGGAGGAGGCGGGTAAGGTGAGGAGGAGGACGGTTTCTCAGGGTGAGGATCAGCAGCATGAGGCAGGATTTCAGGTTCTTTGCCCAGAATGTCAAAACTGTTCTTGGTTACTGGGCCATGAGACTGGGGGGTCTGGGGCTTGGGCCCATTAAAGGGTTTTCTGTGAGCACGCCTTCTGTTGGTGACTTTGATAAAGCCATCCTGAGCAGGGGTCACAGAGGAGTCGGGTGTTCTGGTTGGGGCATTTAAAGGACAGTCTCGAAAGAGATGGCCGAGGGTGTGACACTTCCGGCATCTGAAAGGGACGTGCTCATAGTCCAGAGGCTGGATCCATTCCTCATCCCGGTGGGAGAGAGTGAGCGAATCAGGTAGGGCTTCATTAAGGCGTATGAAAACACAGATGCGTGCATAAGATATATACCTGCGGTTCTTAGTTTCCTCCGATGATCTGATATATTCTCCTACCGCATTTCCTATTCTTTTGAGAGACTCCTCCTCCCAATATTCGTCTGGGAGGGAATATAACCGAATCCATACAGGTGCCCAGGTTAGATCTTCCTTGTCTGGGTTGAATCTGGGTATCCAATCTCTCAGATAAAGGCCTGCCGAATTGAAGAAGTAAGGTCCTCCCACTAGTATTCTGTGCTTGTCCTCCAGGCAGTAGAATATTGCGGTAAAGAAGCCCTTCGGCCCCAGCTGGAGAGTAACATCCCCCTTCGGCTTCCATTTTGCCGCTATCCATCCATTCAGGGCCTTCTCAGTGGGCCAGAACCCTATGAACTTGCCAATGATGGCGTGATCGCGCATGAAGTCTATTCTTGCATCTATCTTGTCTCCTGGTAATTCCACTCTTGGCCGTTCCTTGGCCACAGGTCTGCATGTTGATGAGGTGACCTTGAACCTTTCTTCCGTGTTATCAGTACCTTCCTGGTGCTGCCCTGCCTTCTCCCCACTACTTTCGCTTTCGTTTTTGCTGTCTTGGTGAGTTCTCCGTCCGTCCAGAATCTCATTGTCCACGGACCCGAAGACTACTCCGTGCACCTGATTCTGCTGCGGTGGGGAGGGCCCAGACGCCCCCCCCTGTGGCTGAGCCATAGGGAGGCCCTAATGCGATACAGTTCAGTACCTCTTCCGCACTGTTGGTGTTGCAGCGATGGTTTGGCTGCGGTCTGACGGCTTCGTCACTGTACCGTTCCAAACCCTTGCGAAACCCTAGCAGAGCTCTCTTCGAGACCCTCTAGGTCCTTATAACATTATCGACCATATTAGTGTGAAGGTTACTGGTGCGTGTTTTGGGATTATGCTTAAAGGAATATTAAAGAATACCTCTTAGTTCATTACATATTGAGAAATGCTTTCAAAATATTTTTAGTTTTATTAAATGCCTATTTGTACTTTGAGAGACACTCTATAACCCAAAATGAAAGAGATATTATAATGGAACCTTAATTGAGATATCATCGTGAAATGTAAAACCAAAAACTACTACAAAAAACCATAATAAAAATCTCCATGATGATAAAGTAAAGGTGAATGTTGTTGACTAAAAATCTTGTTACATGCTTCTTCTTTTTATATATATATATATATAATTTTTTTTTTTGTTATTAACCATGTTAATAATTATTTTAAATAAAATTTAATTTAGTTAATTCATATGTTTTTTATTTTATTTTAGCAACTTGGAAGTGCATATTTTGATGCTTGTTATAGATTGATGCCTATCAACATTTATATGACTACTAGTAAAATATTGGTTTAAAAACCAAAAATGTTAAAAAATAATTACTTTTTTTATTAAATATATATTATCGTCTTATATCTAAAAAAATAAGTGCTCACATATGATTGTATAAATATCATGATTAATAACAAATTTCATTAATTAAATAATATTTAAATTTTTCTAAATATATTTTTCACCTCTTCTTCTATACCCTCTTTCTCAACTCAATGAAGTTCGTTCTATCACTCTAGCTACTATAAATACAAGCAGAACAAGTCTGCATTGCATACGACATACCTACCGAATAAATATTGTATATTAACTAAAATCAAAGCAAATTGGCATCATCGGGCTATTGAGATTTGAACTTGTTTGTTCGTAATCATTAAATAATTGAAATTGACATATCATCAAAGATTTTAATTGCCAAGTATGGGTTAACGGGTTAAATAGTCTACTAGAAGCACCTAAATTTGAATTATTTAGATTTACTAATAACGTATACTAATAATCATGTAGATTTTATTGTTAATAGTGCATGCATGCAAATGAAAACTATGCAAAAAATAGAGAATGGAACACAAGATATGCTCTAGGAAACCCTTTCAGGAGGAAAACTCAGTTGGAAGGTGAGGTTGCTCCGCTCTCTTTCTCTTAATGGAAATATGGATGCAAGTATAAAAAAGTATGGCTTGTGGCTCATGGAATACTACAACTAAAAAATCCTCTCTCTGTGTTCCACCTCCTATCCCTCTTAGCTATTTTTTCTCAACTATGGAACAAATGCACTTGAAAGAATGACATCATTTTCCTCCTAGTGGTCGATTATAACACAACCTCATAGTCTACTAGTGGTTATGTTTGACTACCTCAACTCTTAACCAAAGTTACAATATAGACTCTTCTAGAGTAATATAAATAATAATCAAGTGGCTAGCCCCTTTTCCATCAATAATGGGGGCTGACGTGGCATCCTCTCGAACTATGGTAGTGAAAACAGGAAGGTCAACTTTTGAGTGGCATAACTTTCACATACGAACTTTGATTGACATGACTCTTACAATGTTGGAAAGGTCTCTATGTGTAGAATAGAATGAAAACGTGTAGAGCTAAGGCAACAAAGGTTTACCCATAAAAAAGATCGTTTGATGCCTCAAAATTCTCTGGAAAGGTTTTAGACCATGTTTTGCCAAACTGGGTCCCACTGACAAAAGTAGTCCGATGAGTTGATTCCTCCACTTTTTCTGCTCTAAAAGAATCAAGATGGATGAAAAAAAATATAATGATCCAATATGGATCACACATACCCATTTTTGGATGCTTTTGGTCCCCAAAATCTTCTGTTGAATGAGGTGAGGAAATTTTTCCTCCACCTTCTTTCTGGTGTACCATTTAGCTTTTCCTAGAAGTTGTCCATTCAATCCAATCTTCCAAAGGTTCATGATGCCATTTTTTTGTAATTCTTGACCTCTCCTGTAAAAATGTATCTTCTATCAACTCTGCTTGAGCATCAAGTGCCAAATCCTCCATAGAAAGTAGGACCTATTCCTCTTCCTAATTTAACATCGAAGGTTGGTAGAGTTTCAAATTATTTACATTCACAACTGAGTAAATGCACATGTATGGTGGTAAAATGAGTCATCGGGCATTATCACCCATCTTTTCCAGTATATCGAAGGGACCATACCTCAAAGCCTTGATTTTCTTACCAGACCCTTATAGCCTCTCCTTGTTCAACTATAGCCATACTTTGTCTACCACATTAAATGATTTCTTTGTTCTATGTTGATCATGCATGGAATTATATTTCTCTTGCAATTTTTACAATGTCTCTTGTACCTATAGATGGATTTTCCTAATATTTTTTTAGCCCTCAAAGCATCTCCTGTAAGATCTTCCCTCACTCCTTCTTTCTGCCCATATGAAATATCCAAACCATGTTTTAAATGGGGACTTTCCTATAGAAGTGTGGACTGATTTATTTTAAGAATGTTGTATATATACCAAATTTTCATCCCAGGTCTTAAGATGGTTCTGGTTGTATCACCTCAAAATATGCACCATAGTCTTGTTGACTACTTTTGTCTGTCCATCTATTTATGGATGGGAGGTTATAGATCTCTTCAACTCTATGTCCATCTTCTTCCACAATGTAGTCAAGAATGCATTGAGAAATATTGTATCCATATCTAAAATGATGCTTCGTGGTATCCCAAAGTGCACCAAGGCCTATCCAAAGAATAAGTTTATTTCTTCTTTCTCATTGATGGTTATTTTACAGGGCATCAAAACACACATCTTGTTGAACTTATTAACTACCAAAAATAGGTAGTAATTTCCCTTCTTGGATGTTAGTAAACCTCCCACAATTTCCATGGAAATTCTTTCCCAAGGATGGTGGGTACATGTAAGGGATGATATAGACCATATTTCCTATTGTTAGGCTTTCTGGTACAAAAAAACATGCATCCTCTTATGAAACTAGTTACTTGCTCTTGCATCTTGGGCCAATACACATACCTCTGCAAGTTGGCCACGGTCTTCCCTACACCAAAGTGCCCTGGAACCTTGGAGGAGTGAGCCTCTCTAATCAGCTGTAATTGCTCACCTTTAGGAACAAATAACTTATCCATCCTATAGAGTGGCCCATCTTAGAGATGGTAGTCAATGGTGTTGTCACCGTCGTGCACATGACTATGACTCTATAACTGTTGAAACACCTCCTTAAAGTCATCATCCTCTAAATATTCCTATCTGTATGCATCATGGGTGAATGGCTCCATGTACATAAGAGTTCCCAACGTTGTGATATTTGATATGGGTGGCCTTGAGAGCATATCAACCAACTTGTTTATGTTGAGCTTCTTGTACATGATCACCAAATGAAACTATTGTAGAAACACCATCTACTTGTAATGTTTGGTATTTTGTAGCTTAGTCATGTCTTACAAGTACTGTAGTGGTTGGTGATATATGTGGAGTATTATCTCCTTTCCCATCAGATAGTGCTTCCACTTCTTCACAACTTGCACCAGGGCATAAATATTCTAGTCATAGGTAGGGTAGTTAAGAACTACCCCATGAAATACTTCAGAATTGTAGCATACATGCTTTCCTCCTGTTGATGCCCTGAAAATCGTTGTATCAACATTGGGGGATAACCACCCGGTCCGGACCTTAATACAACTCCTTTTTCTTTTGGAATGGTGGCTCCGACTGGATATAATGGGACCAGTTTCCCAATAATGAATAAAAGGGGATGGATGAGTGATTGATTTTTAATAAATGATAATGAATGGATGACTTAATCTATCAGCAAAAATATAAATAACTATTCTATCCCGGGAGGCTTCTATTCTTTAAAGTGCAACGTTTGATGATCTCTGTTCATCGATAGGCATATAGATGACTCTAAGCAATAAACATAGACATTCATTTACTTAATGATTACTTTGTTCAAATAGTTGAACAAAGTGATTAACACATTGTTACACTTATCCTTTTATATTACCGATACATGTATGATTAAAAGGAAAGCATGCTGTAAACATCTAGTAGTGGAAAGTGTAAAGAATGCTGTTAAAACACATGCATATATATGATAATAGCAAGAGCGATCAAACAACAATTCACATAAAAGGAATGAACTTAGACATAGATAGTAGTACCATATGAGCTGCAAATCACTCCCAATATCAATCACTATTTGGATTCCTTCTTCCGACGCAGAAACACTTTTAAACAAAGGCAGTAGTGCACATTCACATAAAAGCTTCGTTATCAAAATTGGAATAATTGGCCCAGTCTTTATAAAAGAATATGCCTGAAGTACAGTAGTGCAACTTCAGGTGTAAGTCATATACAAAAACTTACGACCCTTTCTAAATACATGAAAGGGTCTATAAATACTTGATTAAAACTAACTAACTATGAAACTAAAATCCTACTTAATTGGTACAACTTGATTCGGAATATCTTCCTCACGACAATCTGGCAGTCGGCAGCATGATTCATCACTTAGGCTGTTTGCCTTTAGACCTGAGCTGGCATATTGCAAGCATTGGTTCCACTTCTGGTGGTCGGATGAGACGAGAATTGAGTTGGGCAGCATAGGTGGCATCTTGTATATCGGGAATGATACACTCGATTACATCTGTGAGGAACTTGAGGGCGGCTCTCTGGCTGTATGGTTTGACTAGGAACAACCAATAGGTGTCCCATGTCAAACTATTAATTCCTGCGATTAATATCCCATTTTTCTCCAGCTCTTGATAACATGACTGCTCCAATGTTTTAGCCGATTGCAATTTACCTGGGGCACATTGAGAGATCATGTTAGATAAGTAGAGAGTATCATTAATTAATTCAACCAAATTACTTGTGGTTAACTTGCATCTGGAAACTGCTCTCTCTGCTTTCATTAATTGGGACTACCATTCCATAAATAATATCTCTTTATGTGATTCTAGGATTTTTGGCAAATTAGCTTCCTGTCCCTCATCAGTGTCTTGCCACTCAAGAAAATTAGTCAAGGTCTCATCGGCCTGCTCCAAGTCTGTTCTAGCATTAGCCGATTTATCACTTATTGATGTTGTTAAGTCACATAAAGGTTCTGCTTGGGTGATTTGTTGACATAACAGCCTTATTTGTGTCACCAATGCCTTGTTTATCTGTAATGCCTCTGCTCTGGATTTAGCTGGCTGTAGAAGATTCTTGGTTTTCTCTATTTGGGCTGATAATTGAGAAATTTGCTCATCTTTTGACTTCATCATCTGTTCATTCATTGCTTTTAGTTTTTCCAATGCTTCTGATAGCTCTTTCTGCTTTTGAACTGCACTCGAATCAATTCTCTGTTTTTCTTCTTGCAATTGTTTATTCAATTGATTATTTATTTTTTGCTGTGTAAACAATTGTTGTTCTGCTTGTTCTGCCTTCTGTTGTGCCTCCAATAGTTGTGCTTGTAGCAAAGTGATTTCCTGGTCCTTTCCTTTTAATAGATTACTAACTTCTAATGCCTTGTCTATGGTGGCTGCCGAATAGGCTCCAACATATTGGGACAATTTAGTAAGGTCATCAGAAGGATCAAACTCCTCCTTCCAAACCACGTTGCCCATCACTGTTTGTTCAGGGAATAGGGAAGGTTGATCAGTCCTTCTCCTTTTCCTCTGTCGTTTTACCACAGCCTTGTGCTTTGGACTGTAAAAGACATCCAACGGAGGTATTTCTTCTACTTGCAAAACAATCTGATCGGAGGGATCCTTAGGAATTATCTCTATTCCTGTAGAACTGGGTAGGCCGCTGGTTCCACTTGGAACCTGTTTAGATGTTGTCTCCTGTGTGTCAGCCGCTTTTGATGTTTTAGCTTCTTTTGAGCTCTCAAGATTGCTTATGATTGAGTCGAATTGCTGCCATTCTTGGAGCAATTTCGGGTCAATCTAGGCATCTACATTCACGTCTGTGCTACTCTTCTCCTGCTCTTTTCCCTAGGTTTCCTCTTGCTCTCTTCTCTGCACTTCCTCCTGCTCTTTTCTCTGCACTTCCTCCTGCTCTTTTGATGTAGCAGGAGGTTCCTTAGTGAGTCGCTGCTCAGGCTCACTTGATTCTGTCATTGGGGTCGTTGCTAACAGATCTAGAGGCAGAGTTTGCAACCTCTGTTCTCTAAGTCTGTTAAATTCAACTAACCCGTCATCCTGATACTTCATTCTAGCCAGCGATTTAACCTGGAATATTGACTCGGCTGAGGAGAACAGGTCATCAAACATATCTTCTTTATGATCAAATTTAGTTAATTTTGCCTGTTCAAGTGCATTGTAGGTGACTTTGTTTGGATCAAATCGCCTATTAGGAAGAGTGGCTAGATTTAGTGCTTTGATCTTATCAGCCTCTTTCTCTGCATGTTTAAAGTCATGCAGAGCATAGACACCGCATCTTAGAGGAAAAGGAGGCCAGACCTACTTCTTTTTTATCTTTAGAGTTTGTGTAACTCCTTCGGATGTAATCTGATAGGCTACCTCCCTGGCTAACAGTTTATCAGGTATGTACAAAGGGAGGACATGAGGCTTGGCTTGGATGACGAAAACTCTTACATAGGTGAATTTTTCTTCTTCGAACCATCTTCCTATGGATGTCAAGTCAACCCCCGCTTGGTAGGAAATCTTAGGAGCAGGTTTATCAAAAATGGAATAGTGAATGGGTAACATAAAACTGTTGCAAACTTGATATAAATGGTGCTTATAGTGAGCTTTCCATAACTTCTGATGGTATATATGAATGGCCATGGGGTCTTGTGGAGTCCATCTCCATCTAAGCACAGGAAATTCAGAATTAAACACAAGGTGTCCAAGATATAGGCACTATAGTAGAATGGGGGAATGACCCTTTCAGTAATGCAGGATTTGTTTCTAAATTCAAGGACTGCGGTCGCTAACTTATCAGACAATATAGTTGCCCAATCCATTATTTCACTATTACATGCCGCCTCCATCAAAGGAACCATTTCTATAGTGAAATTTGCGGAATTATGTAACCCCCACAATCTACACATCATTATCCTGACATAACAATAAGGAGAACACAAAGAATCGACATAATACTTACCCGAAGACTCATGCTTGTGTTTTGTTGGGTTTTTCCTCCAATCCCGAATGGGTTCAGATTCAATTTCATTCTCATTTCTGAATTTCTCCAAGAATGCCTTGTTGTACTTCTTTTCCGGTACAGGAAAATGGTACATTTGCCTCAAATCATCAGGTTGAAATGAACCGAAGACTCTCCCATCCATGGTGCAAAATGTTCTGTTTGTGATTGGGATTTCTTCAATTGCCCACTTCACCACATCTGTATATGGGAGAATTTGTTCTCGGGCTGCTATCCGATGAAGGAAAGAGTCGGCTAAATCATTTAGAGTAGCATCAGATTTCTGAGTCGTGTCTGCTGTGGCTTGCACTGTTGTTACCTCAGGCTCTTCAGCCTCAATCAAATTATAGGTTCTTAACCAAGTAGTTTTGCCGAGTCCTAGACATGTAGTGTCGGATATCAGTCCTTTTCTGTTTGTTCCTAGATCGGCAGTGGGTTTCCGTGTAGTTGGTGAAGTGGAAGCTGTTGCGGTCTTCTTAGATTTCTTCCCCATTCTGCTTGAATTTACTGCTTCGGAAGAGCTCTGCACAGGAGTGAAAATGAACGTAATGTGGAGAATTGATAGCACAAACCAAAGAAGAACGAGATACATCAATCAATTAATAATGGAGGATTTGAATTAAGGTGGCCACGAATGCGATCTCCGAAGAGATTTTAGACTTACTGTTTCATTAAATGGCCGTTTAAACCTGTCAATCCTTTAAATGCTCATTATGTCGTTTATTGGCCAAATGATTCACTTAAGCGTGGCTTCGATGTTTTGGTGGTTGAGTGCAAGTGAATCGCTATCGGGAAAAGAAAGGCCATTAATACTAAATAACCATAAAATATCTGGCTTTACCAATCTTTTTTGAAATCTGCGCTTTGTGCTTTATCGCAATCGGCGATCAGGGGAAAGCTTAAGTTGTTATATTGGTTCCTTTCGGAATCCCCGATTGCCGATAGCGATATCGCCAAGTCCCATCGGGAGTTTTAAATGAGGGCTTTGAAATGCATGCATGGTACATCTCCGATCGCAGATAGCAATATTGCATCGCATCGGAGCGAAAAGGGGCCTTTGTTATGATAGCTTTCCATTGTCGATATCCGATAGCCATTCGTGTATTATCGCATCGGGGAAAACTTAATGGGCCTTTTGTTATGTATCCTTTGTTATTGCGATATGCGATCTTGTGATCCCTTTATCGCAATAATAAGGGATTATTCATTTTTTATTTTAAGACCACTTATGTGATTTATCAAAAGGTTTATAATGTTTTATTCATTTTCGGACATTTTGAAAAATACTAAGTTGATACCAATTTAATTCTAAATGGGACCCATTTCATATTATAGTTATGAAAATAAAATTTGTATGAAATGGGGGGTTGTTGTAGAGCACAACAATTGGCGATTCGCTGGAAGGAACAGTTATCTCTGAAAAGTACTGAAATACTTAAACTTTCTCTAAATAGGAATCTCATCAAAGAGGAAAATTCTAATATAACTAGGTATATATGCATTCCAAATAAAATAAAACTATCTTTGCTAATTTCCTCTCTTGTTTAAACTTAGATACATTCTAAGTTTTAAATTGGCCTATATTGGTTGATAATGATAAAACAGAAAACCTTTCCAAATCAGCTTTTAGAATTGACTCGTCTGTCATAGGTAGAGCCTCTGCTGCCAGCAAACGTTCATAGTTTCGACAGGGATACCTTTTAACCACATTATTGTCCATTATCCCATCCACTTCAGAGTATGATTAACAGAATGAATTCAAAACATGCTTTCATATTTTGTATCTCTTTTACTTTTCTGTTATTTTGTAAGATAAAAAGTCATTGTCCTGGTTTGGTGGCCAGCTGAGTGACAATGCCATTCACTGGTAGTAATTTAACCGAACAAGCTGGCTCATGATGAGACCCCTTGTCTTATAATTTTAATTCATTACCCTGTTTTGGTATGCAGTGTTGGTAATGTCGGTGAAACTATTTCCCGATGATCATGGTAAGCAGGCTTGTAATAAGACCCCTTATCTTTTATATCAAACATTTTAGAATTACACTCTGAGTAATTACAAACTTGGATGAATGGGATGGACAATTTTCTCCTTAAGAGAGAATGGATGACAGGGTAAGAGTTGAAGATGCTGAAATTGGATTAGTTTCTGTTTTGATATTGATAACCTTTTTTTTTGTGACCAATTTGAAAACATAAAATGATTTACAATACTTCTAAATCTTGAGAAGAGTTCACAAAAATTGAAATGTGGTTTCAAAATGCAATTATACCTAGTTTCCAAGAGATTGTCCCTTTTGTCTAAGGCTTCTATTATTTTAAAAGCAAATATCAACACTACTTCTTTCAGTAACTTTTAAATACAACAAAAGGTCAACGGAAGATACCTTACAACTTTATTTATAAATGGTCCTATAAACTACAAATTTTACTAAACTAAAAAGGAGAAGGGGTTACCTCCTCAATTGAAGAATTTCTTTAAGATAAGGCCATTAACAGGGAGAGAATCTCTCAAACCTGATAAATCTTGTAATATGAAGGTCGAATGGCCTATCTTCTCGCAGATCTGAAATGGCCCAAGCCACATTTTCTGGAACTTGGTGTGTTTTCCTTTATCCTTATGGGCTTTGTCCCATTTCAGAACTAAATCACCGACTTGAAACTGTTTTGAACCGGATGAAGTTGAATCAAAGGATGACTTGATAATTTGCTGATGTTTTGCATGAGTAACCTTGGCTTTTTCTCTTTCCTCTTCTAATTTTAAGATTTGATCATGTCTAAGTTGAATAGAAGAAGAAGGGCTTTCTTCAATAAACTAAACTAGGGCTAGAGAAGGAAGGACAAGATTTGTTGGTAGCACTGCTTCTTTTCCATACACAAGATTGAATGGAGAAGAACCTATGGAAGCTTTCTGTGTTATCCTATCAGCCCATAGTGCGAATATTAAAGATTTATGCCAGTTTTTATGATTCTGTTCGATAGTTCACTTAATAATCTTGATTAGATTTTTATTGGTAGATTCTGCTAAACCGTTACCTTGGGGATAGTAATTAGCAGAATATTTCAATTTAAATCCTCTTTTAATAGCAAAATCAAACATAGCATTGCCTGAGAAATAAGATGCATTATCAAAAACAAGAGCATTTGGGACACCAAACCTAGTAATAATGAATTGATCTATGAATTCTATAATTGCCTCAGAATTTGTTGTCTTTAATGGAATTGCTTCAACCCACTTAGTTAAATAATCTGTGGCAGTAAAGATATACTTATGCTGTTTGGAAGAATGTGGAGTGATGTCTCCGATGATGTCCAATTCCCATTGCTCAAATGGTTGTTCAATATTGACTAGTTGCAAAGGGAAAGTTGGCTTTCTTTGTCTTCCACTAGAAGTTTGACAACTTCGGCATTTCCTTACATATTCATGAGCATCTCTAAACAGGGTGGGCCAATAATATCCAACATGAATGATTTTGTGGGCTATTTTGTCAGCTCCAAAATGTCCTCCGGCTGGTCCATCATGTAATTCCTGCAAAACCTTTTGCGCTTCAGGTTTTTCTAGGAATCTTAATAAGTTTGAATCATAATTTTGCCTAAAAAGTACATCATCAACAATTGTGAAATTTCTTGCTTTCAATCTAATGGCCCTCTTGCTTTTATAAGACAGGTTAGGAGGTGCATATCCATTTTTCAAATAAAAGATCAAGTCTGCATATTGTGATTCAGAATCATTAATACTTATTTGATTGATTTCTTCGAAATGTTATGTATCACCTGATTGTTGAATGTTGGATGCTCCTACCAATAACCTGCAAAAACCTTGGCCTCTAACAATCTTTGCTGGCTTCATTTCCAATACATATTCTTGAAGTGTTGTAACCCAGTTTTCCCTTTTTTCACCTAATTCTTTTTGGATTAATAGTTGCCTTACTGCAGAAAAAGGAACTATGACTTTTGTTTGGGCTTTTAAAAGGAAGGGTCTGTAATGTTTGACAGCTTTATATACAGCAAAGGCTTGTTTTTCTACTTCGGAGTAATTCAGTTCAGCACCCTGCAAGTTTGAACTATAAAATAAAATGTGTGCTTCCAAGTTGTGATCATTAATCTGAGTGAGTACTGCTGCATAAGACAAATCGAATGCGATAGTATACAATGTGAAATGATTAGAAAAATTAGGAGTATTTAAAGCGGGGGCATTAATTATTGATTGTTTGATTAAATAAAACGCTTCCTTTTCTGTTGATCCCCATCTAAACACTGAATTTTTTTTAATCATAGTTTGTAGTGGCAAAATGATATGAGAAAAGTCTGGAACAAATCTTATGACAAAATTGATTTGGCCTAAAAATGACTACATGGATTTTTTATTATGAGGAAAAGGGATTTCAGAGATCTCTTTAATCCTACTCGGATCAATATAAATGCCATCTTTGGACACAATAAAGCCCAAAAGCTTTCCTTGATCAAGAGCAAAGAAGGATTTTTTAGGATTGAGTGAAATACCATACCTTCTGCAGCGTTGAAAGATTTGGTTTAAATCATGCAAATGATTGGTTCTCTTTTTAGAAAATACAGTAATATCGTCTAAGTAGACAACTACTATTTTATTGATCAATCCTTTGAAAGCTATGTCCATCGCTCTTTGGAACGTGGCTCCTGCATTAATGAGTCCGAAAGGCATTTTCTGATAGGCATAAGTTCCCCATTTTGTTCTGAATGTAGTTTTAAGTCTGTCATCAGGATGGACCAAAACTTGGTTATATCCTGAAAAGCCATCTAAAAATGACATCAATTCAGAGCCTGCTACTGAATGGAGTATCTGCTCCATAGTAGGTAATGGGAAATTGTCTTTTAGACTTGCCTTATTCAGATTTCTGAAATCTATACAAATCCTGATATCGCCATTTTTCTTCCTAACAGGCACCATATTGGAGACCCAGTTTGAGTGTCGAACGGGAAAAATAATCTTGGCCTTTAAGAGTTTATTAAGTTCAGTTTTAATTTGACTCTCTAGTTTCGGATTTATTTTCCTGAGCTTTTGTTGAACTGGGTTTTGTTCTGCAAGCATTGGAATGGTATGCTGGATGATAGATGTATCATATGTCTTTAAATCATCACACTTCCAAGCGAAGACATGTTTACTCTTTCTTAATAGTCTAATGAATGTTGTTTTTTCTTCCAAAGAAAGTCCTAATCCTAGATTAATGTTTTGAGGATTTTTGTTGCTGTGTAAACAATTGTTGTTCTGCTTGTTCTGCCTTTTGCTGTGCCTCCGATAGTTGTGCTTCTAGCATAGAAAATTTTAGGGGCGAATGTTCGCCCTTTGGCGAAATTAAGGGGTTTTAAATTTTTAGTGGGCGAATATTTTGTATCATAGTACATTTTTACAAATCACCTCAAATAGCCCACCTTATTTTAAGGGAGAGGGTAAAAAAGGTAAATTTAGCCCTTGAAATTAGGAGTTACAACCTTCCATTCACCCATTTTCAAGAATAGATTTTATTTAAGTGAATCCATTCGCCCATTTTCAAGAATAGGTTTTATTTAAGTGAATCCTTTGGGCCAAATACCATATTTATAAAAGAGGTATGGTAAATTAATAAAAATATAAATAAATGAGAGGTATGGTAAATAAATAAAACATTTTTTATATTTACTCCATAAGTCACCTTATATACATGCAAGGGTGTAAACAAATAAAAATATAAGTAAACTGGAGGTATGGTAAATAAATAAAAAGTCTTTTTATACTTACTCAAAAGGTATGGTAAATAAATAAAAATATAAATAAACTAGACGTATGGTAAATAAATAAAACCTCTTTTTATATTTAGTCCATAACCCTCATTCTATTTATCAAGGCTCAAGAAAGAGGTTTTATTTAAGTGAATCCTATGGGCCAAATACCATATTTTTAAAAGAGGTATGGTAAATTAATAAAAATATAAATAAACGAGAGGTATGGTAAACAAATAAAACATTTTTTTATATTTACTCCATAAGTCACCTTATATTTAAGAACACTCAAAAAATGTGTTATATTTAGGTGAAACCTATGGGCAAAATACTATGGGACAAATACCATGGACTAGATTGTTATTAATACCATGCCAAAAAACATTATTAACCCTAATATTAGTATTAATAAAAATAAAAATGGCACATGGTATTGACCCATGGTATTCACCAAAATGGCACATGGTATTCACATAGAATGTAGCCTATTTAAATGGGGGAATTAAACCAACATAGATCCATCTTTACTCTGGATCTACTAACCCCCGGAGAGGTATCAAATATCATGATATGCAAACTAGCATAGAGTGAAAAAATATTTGATCCCTCTCGGGGCTTGGTAAATCAAGTGTAAAAATGGATTTTAATGTATGTTAAACATTTTAGCTTGGTTAAAATAAAAAATAAAATAAAAATCAACTATTAATTTTATTAATTTTTATAAATTACTAATAGTAATTTTTAAGCTCCAGGTTTATGATAACCCATGGTAATACCAAGATCTTACAAGATTTTATAGTTGAGTAAAATATTCGCCATGCCTGGTGAGAGATTCGCCAAAAAATTATATATACATATTATATTATTGATAAAATCGCCTTCCATTTTTCCTATATACCATGGAGATTCGCCCATTTATTATATATATAAATTTACGGGGGGTTCTTAAAATTTTCCCTGGCTTGTAGAAAAGTGATTTCCTAGTGCTTTCCTTTTAATAGATTACTAACTTCTGATGCCTTGTCTATGGTGGCTGTCGAATAGGCTTTAGCATATTGGGACAATTTAGTAAGGTCATCAGAAGGATCAAACTCCTTCCAAACCACATTGCCCGTCATTGTTTGTTCAGGGAATAGGGAAGGTTGATCAGTCCTTCTCCTTTTCCTCTGTTGTTT
Organism: Pinus tabuliformis; assembly: GCA_031772625.1. NCBI lineage: Eukaryota > Viridiplantae > Streptophyta > Pinopsida > Pinales > Pinaceae > Pinus > Pinus tabuliformis. The sequence continues at coordinate 717,109,863 of CM062808.1, forward strand.
TACCACAACCTTGTGCTTTGGACTGTAAAAGACGTCCAATGGAGGTATTTCTTCTACTTGCAAAACAATCTGATCAGAGGGATCCTTAGGAATTATCTCTATTCTTGTAGAACTGGGTAGGCCGGTGGTTCCACTTGGAACCTGTTTAGATGTTGTCTCCTATGTGTCAGCCGCTTTTGATGTTTCGACTTCTTTTGAGCTCTCAAGATTGCTTATGATTGAGTCGAATTGCTGCCATTCCTGGAGCAATTTTGGGTCAATCTGGGCATCTACATTCACCTCTGTGCTGCTCTGCTCCTGCTCTTTTCCCTGGGTTTCCTCTTTCTCTCTTCTCTGCACTTCCTCCTACTCTTTTCTCTGCACTTCCTCCTACTCTTTTGATGTAGCAGGAGGTTCCTTAGTGAGTCGCTGCTCAGCCTTGCTTGATTTTGTCATTGGGGTCGTTGCTAACAGATCTAGAGGCAGAGTTTGCAACCTCTGTTCTCTAAGTCTGTTAAATTCAACTAACCCGTCATCCTGATACTTCATTCTATCCAGCGATTTAACCTGGAATATTGACTCGGCTGAGGAGAACAGGTCATCAAACATATCTTCTTTATGATCAAATTTAGTTAATTTTGCCTGTTCAAGTGCATTGTAGGCGACTTTGTTTGGATCAAATCGCCTACTAGGAAGAGTGGCTAGATTTAGTGCTTTGATCTTATCAGCCTCTTTCTCTGCATGTTTAAAGTCATGCAGAGCGTAGACACCGCATCTTAGAGGAAAAGGAGGCCAAACCTGCTTCTTTTTGCTCTTTAAAGTTTGTGTAACTCCTTCGGATGTAATCTGATAGGCTAGCTCCCTGGCTAACAGTTTATCAGGTATGTACAAAGGGAGGACATGAGGCTTGGCTTGGCTGCCGAAAACACTTACATAGGTGAATTTTTCTTCTCCAAACCATCTTCCTACGGATGTTAAGTCAACCCCTTCTTGGTAGGAAATATTAGGAGCAGGTTTATCAAAAATGGAATAGTGAATGGGTAACATAAAACCATTGCAACTTGATATAAATGGTGTTTATAGTGAGCTTTCCATAACTTCTGATGGTATATATGAATGGCCATGGGGTCTTGTGGAGTCCATCTCCATCCAAGCACAGGAAATTCAGAATTAAAACACAGGGTGTCCAAGATATAGGCACTATAGTATAATGGGGGAATGACCCTTTCAGTAATGCGGGATTTGTTTCTAAATTCAAGGACTGCGGTCGCTAATTTATCAGACAATATAGTTGCCCAATCCATTATTTCACTATTACATGCTGCCTCCATCAAAGGAACCATTTCTATAGTGAAATTTGAGGAATTATGTAACCTCCACAATCTACACATCATTATCCCGGCATAACAATAAGGAGAACACAAAGAATCGACAGAATACTTACCCGAAGACTCATGCTTGTGTTTTGCTAGGTTTTGCCTCTAATCCCGAATGGGTTCAGATTCAATTTCGTTCTCATTTCTGAATTTCTCCAAGAATGCCTTGTTGTACTTCTTTTCCGGTACAGGCAAATGGTAAATTTGCCTCAAATCATCAGGTTGAAATGAACCGAAGACTCTCCCATCAATGGTGCAAAATGTTCTATTTGTGATTGGGATTTCTTCAATTGCCCACTTCACCACATCTGTATATGGGAGAATTTTTTCCCGGGTTGCTATCCGATGAAGGAAAGAGTCGGCTAAATCCTTTAGAGTAGCATCAGATTTCCGAGTCGTGTCTGCTGTGGCTTGCACTGTTGTTACCTCAGGCTCTTTGGCCTCAATCAAATTATAGGTGCTTAGCCAAGTAGTTTTTCCGAGTCCTAGACATGTAGTGTCGGATATTATTCCTTTTCTGTTTGTTCTTGGATCGGCAATGGGTTGCCCTGTAGCTGGTGAAGCGGAAGCTGTTGCGGTCTTCTTAGATTTCTTCCCCATTCTGCTTGAATTTACTGCTTCGGAAGAGCTCTGCATAGGAGTGAAAATGAATGTAATGTGGAGAATTGATAGCACAAACCAAAGAAGAACGAGATACATCAATCAATGAATAATGGAGGATTTGAATTAAGGTGGCCACGAATGCGATCTCCGAAGAGATTTTAGACTTGCTATTTCATTAAATGGCCGTTTAAACCTGTCAATCCTTTAAATGCTCATTATGTTGTTTATTGGCCAAATGATTCACTTAAGCATGGCTTCGATGTTTTGGCGGTTGAGTGCAAGTGAATCGCTATCGGGAAAATAAAGTCCATTAATACTAAATAACCATAAAATATTTGGCTTTACCAATCTTTTTTGAGATCTAACTTTTATATTTATCTCAATCGGCGATCGGGGGAAAGCTTAAGTTGTTATATTGGTTCCTTTCGGAATCCCCGATTGCCGATAGCGATATCGCCAAGTCACATCGAGAGTTTTAAATGAGGGCTTTGAAATGCATGCATGGTACATCTCTGATTGCCGATAGCGATATCGCATCGCATCGGAGCGAAAAGGGGCTTTTGTTATGATAGCTTGCCATTGTCGATATCCGATATCCATTCGTGGATTATCGCATCGGGGAAAACTTAATGGGCCTTTTGTTATGTATCCTTTGTTATTTCGATATGCGATCGCTTTATCGCAATAATAAGGGATTATTCATTTTTTATTTTAAGACCGCTTATGTGATTTATCAAAAGGTTTATAATGTTTTATTCATTTTCGGACCTTTTGAAAAATACTAAGTTGATAACAATTTAATTCTAAAAGGGACCCATTTCATATTATAGTTATGAAAATAAAATTTGTATGAAATGGGGGGTTGTTGTAGAGCACAACAATTGGCGATTCGCTGGAAGGAACAGTTATCTCTGAAAAGTACTGAAATACTTAAACTTTCTCTAAATAGGAATCTCATCAAAGAGGAAAATTCTAATATAACTAGGTATATATGCATTCCAAATAAAATCAAACTATCTTTGCTAATTTCCTCTCTTGTTTAAACTTAGATACATTCTAAGTTTTAAATTGGCCTATATTGGTTGATAATGATAAAACAGAAAACCTTTCCAAATCAGCTTTTAGAATTGACTCGTCTGTCATAGGTAGAGCCTCTGCTGCCGGCAAACGTTCATAGTTTCGACAGGGATACCTTTTAACCACATTATTGTCCATTATCCCATCCACTTCAGAGTATGATTAACAAAATGAATTTAAAACATGCTTTCATATTTTGTATCTCTTTTACTTTTATGTTATTTTGTAAGATAAAAAGTCATTGTCCTGGTTTGGTGGCCAGCTGAGTGACAATGCCATTCGCTGGTAGTAATTTAACCGAACAAGCTGGCTCGTGATGAGACCCCTTGTCTTATAATTTTAAGTCATTACCCTGTTTTGGTATGCAGTGTTGGTAATGTCGGTTAAACTATTTCCCGATGATCATGGTAAGCAGGCTTGTAATAAGACCCCTTATCTTTTATATCAAACATTTTAGAATTACACTCTGAGTAATTACAAACTTTGATGAATGGAATGGACAATTTTCTCCTTAAGAGAGAATGGATGATAGGGTAAGAGTTGAAGATGCTGAAATTGGATTAGTTTCTGTTTTGATATTGATAACCTTTTTTTTTTTGTGACCAATTTGAAAACATAAAATGATTTACAATACTTCTAAATCTTGAGAAGAGTTCACAAAAATTGAAATGTGGTTTCAAAATGCAATTATACCTAGTTTCCTAGAAATTGTCCCTTTTGTCTAAGGCTTCTATTATTTTAAAAGCAAATATCAACACTACTTCTTTGAGTAACTTTTAAATACAGCAAAAGGTCAATGGAAGATACCTTACAACTTTATTCCTAAATGGTCCTATAAACTACAAATTTTACTAAACTTAAAAGGAGAAGGGGTTACCTCCTAAATTGAAGAATTTCTTTAACATAAGGCCATTAACAGGGAAAGAATCTTTCAAACCTGATAAATCTTGTAATATGAAGGTCGAATGGCCTATCTTCTCGCAGATCTGAAATGGCCCAAGCCACATTTTCTGGAACTTGGTGTGTTTTCCTTTATCCTCATGGGCTTTGTCCCATTTCAGAACTAAATTACCGACTTGAAACTGTTTTGAATCGGATGACTTGATAATTTGTTGATGTTTTGCATGAGTAACCTTGGCTTTTTCTCTTTTCTCTTCTAATTTTAAGATTTGATCATGTCTAAGTTGAATAGAAGAAGAAGGGCTTTCTTCAATAAACTGAACTAGGGCTAGAGAAGAAAGGACAAGATTTGTTGGTAGCACTGCTTCTTTTCCATACACAAGATTGAATGGAGAAGAACCTATGGAAGTTTTCTGTGTTATCCTATCAGCCCATAGTGCGAATATTAAAGATTTATGCCAGTTTTTATGATTCTGTTCGATAGTTCGCTTAATAATCTTGATTAGATTTTTATTGGTAGATTCTGCTAAACCATTACCTTGGGGATAGTAATTAGCAGAATATTTCAATTTAAATCCTCTTTTAATAGCAAAATCAAACATAGCATTGCCTGAGAAATAAGATGCATTATCAAAAACAAGAGCATTTGGGACACCAAACCTGGTAATGATGAATTGATCTATGAATTCTATAATTGCCTCAGAATTTGTTGTCTTTAACGGAATTGCTTCAACCCACTTAGTAAAATAATCCGTGGTAGTAAGGATATACTTATGCTGTTTGGAAGAATGTGGAGTGATTTCTCTGATGATGTCCAATCCCCATTGCTCAAATGGTTGTTCAATGTTGACTGGTTGCAAAGGGAAAGCTGTCTTTCTTTGTCTTCCACTAGAATTTTGACAACTTTGGCATTTCCTTACATATTCATGAGCATCTCTAAACAGGGTGGGCCAATAATATCCAGCATGAATGATTTTGTGGGATGTTGTGTCAGCTCCAAAATGTCCTCCTGCTGGTCCATCATGTAATTCCTGCAAAACCTTTTGTGCTTCAGGTTTTTCTAGGCATCTTAATAAAATTGAATCATAATTTTGCCTAAAAAGTACAACATCAACAATTGTGAAATTTCTTGCTTTCAATCTAATGGCTCTCTTGCTTTTATAAGACAGGTTAGGAGGTGCATATCCATTTTTCAAATAAAAGATCAAATCTGCATATTGTGATTCAGAATCATTAATACTTATCTGATTGATTTCTTCGAAATGTTCTGTATCACCTGGTTGTTGAATGTTGGATGCTCCTACCAATAACCTGCAAAAACCTTGGCCTCTAACAATCTTTGCTGGCTTGATTTCCAAGTCATATTCTTGAAGTGTTGTAACCCAGTTTGCCCTTTTTTCGCCTAATTCTTTTTGGATTAATAGTTGCCTTACTGCAGAAAAAGGAACTATGACTTTTGTATGGGATTTTAAAAGGAAGGGTCTGTAATGTTTGACAACTTTATATACAGCAAAGGCTTGTTTTTCTACTTTGGAGTAATTCAGTTCAGCACCCTGCAAGTTTGAACTATAAAATGAAATGGGTGCTTCCAAGTTGTGATCATTAATCTGAGTGAGTACTGCTGCATAAGACAAATCGGATGCGATAGTATACAATGTGAAATGATTAGAAAAATTAGGAGTATTTAAAGCGGGGGCATTAATTATTGATTGTTTGATTAAATCAAACGCTTCCTTTTCTGCTAATCCCCATCTAAACACTGAATTTTTTTTAATCATAGTTTGTAGTGGCAAAATGATATGAAAAAAGTCTGGAACAAACCTTTTGACAAAATTGATTTGGCCTAAAAATGACTGCATGGATTGTTTATTATGAGGAAAAGGGATTTCAGAGATCTCTTTAATCCTACTCGGATCAATATAAATGCCATCTTTGGACACAATAAAGCCCAAAAGCTTTCCTTGATCAAGAGCAAAGAAGGATTTTTTAGGATTGAGTGAAATACCGTACCTTCTGCAGTGTTGAAAGATTTGGTTTAAATCATGCAAATGATTGGTTCTCTTTTTAGAAAATACAGTAATATCGTCTAAGTAGACAACTACTATTTTATTGATCAATCCTTTGAAAGTTATGTCCATTGCTCTTTGGAACGTGGCTCCTGCATTAATGAGTCCGAAAGGCATTTTCTGATAGGCATAAGTTCCCCATTTTGTTCTGAATGTAGTTTTAAGTCTGTCATCAGGATGGACCAAAACTTGGTTATATCCTGAAAAGCCATCTAAAAAGGACATCAATTCAGAGCCTGCTACTGAATGGAGTATCTGCTCCATAGTAGGTAATGGGAAATTGTCTTTTAGGCTTGTCTTATTCAGATTTCTGAAATCTATACAAATCCTGATATCGCCATTTTTCTTCCTAACAGGCACCATATTGGAGACCCAGTTTGAGTGTCGAACGGGAAAAATAATCTTGACCTTTAAGAGTTTATTAAGTTCAGTTTTAATTTGACTCTCTAGGTTCGGATTTATTTTCCTGAGCTTTTGTTGAACTGGGTTTTGTTCTGCAAGCATTGGAATGGTATGCTGGATGATAGATGTATCATATTTCTTTAAATCATCACACTTCCAAGCGAAGACATGTTTATTCTTTCTTAATAGTCTAATGAATGATGTTTTTTCTTCCAGAGAAAGTCCTAATCCTAGATTAATGTTTTGAGGATTTTGTTCGGTGCCAAGATTAATCAAGTCAAACCTCAAGGTAGAACTGTGGAGCTTTGTATTGATCATAGGTTTAAACCTGTCTTTAATATCATAAAGATCCTCCAACTTCACCACAGGCTTTGGTATTGAGTTTTCCTCATGCTTTTCTCTCATCTGAAGATCATGATCGCTTTCCTCTATAATCTGATCATCATAGGACTTTTCGGAAGTCAAAAATTGTAAAATTTCTTCATCATGATTGAAAACTCTCCAATTAGTGACATTGTCAGGAATTGAGGGCCTAAAAAGCAATTCTATTGAAAATCTATCTGGGCTATAATCTTCGGAAGGTAGGAGTTTGGAAGCAACCTTGGCTAGCAAGTCGGCTGTTGAATTTTGAGACCTAGGGATGGAAGAGATATTGAATGCTAAAAATTTCGAGGTGAGTTCTTGCACCAACGATTGAAAATGCTTGAGGTGATTTGAAAGACAATGAATCGTATTTCTCACCTGTTTGACAATAATTTCAGAATCGCCGAACACTTTCAAATATTGCACCTTAAGGCCAATCGCTTTGTACAGTCCTTGGACTAAGGCCTCATACTCGGCTGTGTTGTTTGTGCATTCAAATTCTAACCTACAGGACAACATTGTTTTTTCTCCTTGCGGGCTAACCAAGATACATCCTGCTCCCAAGCCTTCGTAAGATTTAGAGCCATCAAAATATAAAGACCAAAATAAAGAATTATCAACAATTTTATTTACAGTTTTCTCAGTATCATTAAAACATCTTGACCTATCTGTTTGTGAATAATTTTCGATCTGAGATGTAAAATTGTTTACTGAGAAAGGAGATGGTTGGGCTGTGAAGTTGCCAAAGAATGATTCTGACGAATAATTCCCTAAGATATTGTTATTAAATGCTATGGGTTGATTTTCCTGTTCGAACTCTGTGACAGTGTGGGTCATGTGCTTTTCCCGATTGATTTTTATTTGATTTGGCTTTCCATTGTAGGGTAGCCACATGTGGGACTAATCGGTAGAAATATACCCATGGAGCTTCTCGGACCAATCCCTACTTAAGATTAAACCATAAAATTCAGGTATATCGATGATTAGGATATCAATTCTTTGAACTACTCGTGGATCGACCGATAACCTGATAGTTACAGAGTTAATTTCTCCTACAACTTGTACCTTGGTTCTATCTAACTGTACAATGTGAATTGCAAATTTCTGGGGTTCAATGTTCAGTTTGGAACAAATCGAAGCTGGCATTATGTTTGAGGATGCCCCTGAATCAATCAAACAATTGTGCAGATTACGATTATAAATCTCATAGGTTAATAGGAAAGGAGGAGTATGGAAATTGGATCTGTCTCCAATCAGAATCGTATTAGTAGCTTCAATCCTGCTAGAAGGTGGTTGTCCTGAATCATTTGCAGCTTTAGCACTGGGAAGAGGTGAGGAAGGAACAACATTCAATTCTTTGAGAAGCAATTTCTATTGATATTTTAGTTTACTAAGTTCAAACATAGTAATGTTTGCCTTAGTTTTCTTCATATCATCAACGATATTGTAATCCATTGAATAGGATACTACTAATGTTTTAGATTTTGAAGGCATATTTGAGGTTGAAGGTTGGTTTTGGGGAACTGTTGCAGCTGGCTTCCTTGTGGATACCTTTTCCTTTGTTGTTGTGGCACCTGCACTTCTTTTCTTTGAAGTTGCCTGGACGGGTTCAGGGGCACCTTTACTCCTAGTGGTGACAGGAAAAGCTTCTTCTTCATTTTCTGTATCGGAGTTAGGCAGTATGAAATCCCTCATCAGTTCGTGAGATTGTTTCGTCTTCTTCTTCTTCAGGGTCTGAATCTGCATTAGATATAACATTCGGTGGTTTTGATTCAGTTTTCTTGAAAGTTCTAAAGGGCCTTTTAGTTGAGGTTTCTGCTACTTGTTTTTTGATTTCAACCATTTCATTTGACAAAGTCTTAAGGACCTTTTGGAGGCCTTCCATATCATAGGGATCTTTAGCGGTTTTTTCTTTGAATCATCTTTAAAAGAAACTTTTTTGGCTTTTCTATCTTCAAGAGCAGCTTTCTTCTCTAGAGCATTAATACGTTTCTCCACAGCAAGTGCTTCTTTCATGTTTTTAGCTAAAGTTGGTTTTGCAGCCCTGTCTACGAAAATAGCTATATTGGCAGGTAGGGCAATTATATACCATTCGCTTCTGATTTGTTCACTTGGTTTGGAGGCCGTTGGGATTTTATTCAAGAGTTTATTAAATCACGCATTGAATTCTTTAATCTGTTCCCTATGCTCTATCCTAAGATTGGAGAGATCATTTATTAATGTGGCTAAAGATCTATCATCACCATACTTAGTGAGAAACTGTTCTTGGCAAGTGGTCCAACTAGTAATGGAACCAGATGGCAAGGAAAAATACCAGGATCCTGCTGATCCTTGCAAAGTATAAGGGAAAAGACTAACTACAACATCTTCCTAAGTTACTCCTTTGAGATTAACTGGTAACATGAAGTTATTAATATGTTCCTTAGCTTGTGTTCCATCATCTGGGTTAAACTTGGGTAGCCATTTTTCAGGAGCATCAGGTAATGCATGCAATGGTGCAGGCATATTGACCGCACCAGGCCTGGTCCATGGATCTGCAATTGTAACACCAGTAGTGGATGATACTACTGTTGAAATTCCAGATGTTTGGGAAGGAGTTGATATTGAGGATTGTGCAGGTTGGGATGTTGAAGTTCCTAATCCCTGATGAACAACAATATGTAATGAAGGGGTGGATGGTTGACTTCGCACAGGGGAAGATGAGATGGAGGATGTGGATGAAAGTGCTTCACTGTCAGATCCTTCAGTGTTCTTCCTGGCCCTTTTCCTTTTAGGTAAAGGGAACTCAGTGGGTTCAATACCAAGCTTTCCGCTCTGAAGTCTAGTGAGGGGATGAGGTAAATTGAATTGCGAAGTCTCATTGCTTTGAGATACTTTAGATTTATGTGGTGTTATCGAGAAGCCTTGAAGTTTCTGGATGAGTAACTGAACTTCAGGGGACTCAGGACTTAATTGTTCTAGAGTACTATGGGTGAGAGCAGTGGTAGTTGATTCCTCTTCTTATTGCTTGGATACTAGAGAACCAGCATACAATTGGGAAGTACGAGGTGATGTGGAGGGAGATTTACTCTGAGAATGGTCTGTAGATTTGGATTTGCTCGCCATTCATAGTTCAGGCCCTCCTTCTAGCGCCAAAAATGTTGATGCCCCGAAAATCGTTGTATCAACATTGGGGGATAACCACCCGGTTCAGACCTTAATACAGCTCCTTTTCCATTTGGAATGGTGGCTCCGACTGGATATAATGGGACCAGTTTCCCAATAATGAATAAAAGGGGATGGATGAGTGATTGATTTTTAATAAATGATAATGAATGGATGACTTAATCTATCAGCGAAAATATAAATAACTATTCTATCCCGGGAGGCTTATATTCTTTAAAGTGCAACGTTTGATGATCTCTGTTCATCGATAGGCATATAGATGACTCTAAGCAATAAACATAGACATTCATTTACTTAATGATTACTTTATTCAAATAGTTGAACAAAGTGATTAACACATTGTTACACTTATCCTTTTATATTACCAATACATGTATGATTAAAAGGAAAGCATGCTGTAAACATCCAGTAGTGGAAAGTGTAAAGAATGTTGTTAAAACACATGCATATATCTGATAATAGCAAGAGCGATCAAACAACAATTCACATAAAAGGAATGAACTTAGACATAGATAGTAATACCATATGAGCTGCAAATCACTCCCAATATCAATCGCTATTTGGATTCCTTCTTCCGACACAGAAACACTTTTAAACAAAGGCAGTAGTGCACATTCACATAAAAGCTTCGTTATCAAAATTGGAATAATTGGCCCAGTCTTTATAAAAGAATATGCCTGAAGTACAGTAGTGCAACTTCAGGTTTAAGTCATATACAAAAACTTACGACCCTTTCTAAATACATGAAAGGGTCTATAAATACTTGATTAAAACTAACTAACTATGAAACTAAAATCCTACTTAATTGGTACAACTTGATTCAGAATATCTTCCTCACGGCAATCTGGCAGTCGGCAGCATGATTCATCACTTAGGTTGTTTGCCTTTAGACCTAAGCTGGCATATTGCAAGCATTGGTTCCACTTCTGGTGGTCGGTTGAGACGAGAATTGAGTTGGGCAGCATAGGTGGCATCTTGTATATCGGGAATGATACACCCGATTGCATCTGTGAGGAACTTGAGGGCGGCTCTCTGGCTGTATGGTTTGACTAGGAACAACCAATAGGTGTCCCATGTCAAACTATTAATTCCTGTGATTAATCTCCCATTTTTCTCTAGCTCTTGATAACATGACTGCTCCAATGTTTTAGCCGATAGCAATTTACCTGTGGTACATTGAGAGATCATGTTAGATAAGTAGAGAGTATCATTAATTAATTCAACCAAATTACTTGTGGTTAACTTGCATCTGGAAATTGCTCTCTCTGCTTTCATTAACTGGGACTGCCATTCCATAAATAATATCTCTTTATGTGATTATAGGATTTTTGGCAAATTAGCTGCCTGTCCCTCATCAGTGTCTTGCCACTCAAGAAAATTAGTCAAGGTCTCATCGGCCTGCTCCAAGTCTGTTCTAGCATCAGCCGATTTATCACTTATTGATGCTGTTAAGTCACATAAAGGTTCCGCTTGGGCGATATGTTGACATAACAGCCTTATTTGTGTCACCAATGCCTTGTTTATCTATAATGCCTCTGCTATGAATTCAGCTGGCTGTGGAAGATTCTTGGTTTTCTCTATTTGGGCTGATAATTGAGCAATTTGCTCATCTTTCTACTTCACCATCTGTTCATTCATTGCTTTTATTTTTGCCAATGCTTTCGGCAGCTCTTTCTGCTTTTGAACTGCACTCGAATCAATTCTCTTTTTTTCTTCTTGCAATTGTTTATTCAATTGATTATTTATTTTTTGCTGTGTAAACAATTGCTGTTCTACTTGTTCTACCTTCTGTTGTGCCTCCGATAGTTGTGCTTGTAGCAAAGTGATTTCCTGGTCCTTTCCTTTTAATAGATTACTAACTTCTGATGCCTTGTCTATGGTGGCTGCCGAATAGGCTCCAGCATATTGGGACAATTTAGTAAGTTCATCAAAAGGATCAAACTCCTCCTTCTAAACCACGTTGCCCGTCATTGTTTGTTCAGGGAATAGGGAAGGTTGATTAGTCCTTCTCCTTTTCCTCTGTCGTTTTACCACAACCTTGTGCTTTGGACTGTAAAAGACGTCCAACGGAGGTATTTCTTCTACTTGCAAAACAATCTGATCGGAGGGATACTTAGGAATTATCTCTATTCCTGTAGAACTGGGTAGGCCGTTGGTTCCACTTGGAACCTGTTTAGATGTTGTCTCCTGTGTGTCAGCCGCTTTTGATGTTTCGACTTCTTTTGAGCTCTCAAGATTTCTTATGATTGAGTCGAATTGCTGCCATTCCTGGAGCAATTTCAAGTCAATCTGGGCATCTACATTCACCTCTGTGCTGCTCTGCTCCTACTCTTTTCCCTGGGTTTCCTCTTGCTCTCTTCTCTGCACTTCCTCCTGCTCTTTTCTCTACACTTCCTCCTGCTCTTTTTATGTAGCAGGAGGTTCCTTAGTGAGTCGCTGCTCAGGCTCGCTTGATTTTGTCATTGGGGTCGTTGCTAACAGATCTAGAGGCAGAGTTTGCAACCTCTGTTCTCTAAGTCTGTTAAATTCAACTAATCTGTCATCCTGATACTTCATTCTAGCCAGTGATTTAACCTGGAATATTGACTCGGCTGAGGAGAACAGGTCATCAAACATATCTTCTTTATGATCAAATTTAGTTAATTTTGCCTGTTCAAGTGCATTGTAGGCGACTTTGTTTGGATCAAATCGCCTATTAGGAAGAGTGGCTAGATTTAGTGCTTTGATCTTATCAGCCTCTTTCTCTGCATGTTTAAAGTCATGTAGAGTGTAGACACCACATCTTAGAGGAAAAGGAGGCCAAACCTGCTTCTTTTTGCTCTTTAGAGTTTGTGTAACTCCTTCGGATGTAATCTGATAGGCTACCTCCCTGGATAACAGTTTATCAGGTATGTACAAAGGGAGGACATGAGGCTTGGCTTGGCTGTTGAAAACTCTTACATAGGTGAATTTTTCTTCTTCGAACCATCTTCCTACGGATGTCAAGTCAACCCCCGCTTGGTAGGAAATCTTAGGAGCAGGTTTATCAAAAATGGAATAGTGAATGGGTAACATAAAACCGTTGCAAACTTGATATAAATGGTGCTTATAGTGAGCTTTCCATAACTTTTGATGGTATATATGAATGGGCATGGGGTCTTGTGGAGTCCATCTCCATCCAAGCATAGGAAATTCAGAATTAAAACACAAGGTGTCCAAGATATAGGCACTATAGTAGAATGGGGGAATGACCCTTTCAGTAATGCGGGATTTGTTTCTAAATTCAAGGACTGCGGTCGCTAACTTATCAGACAATATAGTTGCCCAATCCATTATTTCACTATTACATGCTGCCTCCATCAAAGGAACCATTTCTATAGTGAAATTTGCGGAATTATGTAACCTCCACAATCTACACATCATTCTCCTGGCATAACAATAAGGAGAACACAAAGAATCAACAGAATACTTACCCGAAGACTCATGCTTGTGTTTTGCTGGGTTTTGCCTCCAATCCCGAATGGGTTCAGATTAAATTTCGTTCTCATTTCTGAATTTCTCCAAGAATGCCTTGTTGTACTTCTTTTCCGGTACAGGCAAATGGTACATTTGCCTCAAATCATCAGGTTGAAATGAACCGAAGACTCTCCCATCCATGGTGCAAAATGTTCTGTTTGTGATTGGGATTTCTTCAATTGCCCACTTCACCACATCTGTATATGGGAGAATTTGTTCCCGGGCTGCTATCCGATGAAGGAAAGAGTCGGCTAAATCCTTTAGAGTAGCATCAGATTTCCGAGTCGTGTCTGCTTTGGCTTGCACTGTTGTTACCTCAGGCTCTTCGGCCTCAATCAAATTATAGGTTCTTAGCCAAGTAGTTTTGCCGAGTCCTAGACATGTAGTGTCAGATATCAGTCCTTTTCTGTTTGTTCCTGGATCAGCAGTGGGTTGCCCTGTAGCTGGTGAAGCGGAAGCTGTTGCGGTCTTCTTAGATTTCTTCCCCATTCTGCTTGAATTTACTGCTTCGGAAGAGCTCTGCACAGGAGTGAAAATGAACGTAATGTGGAGAATTGATAGCACAAACCAAAGAAGAACGAGATACATCAATCAATGAATAATGGAGGATTTGAATTAAGGTGGCCACGAATGCGATCTCCGAAGAGATTTTAGACTTACTGTTTCATTAAATGGCCGTTTAAACCTGTCAATCCTTTAAATGCTCATTATGTCATTTATTGGCCAAATGATTCACTTAAGCGTGGCTTCGATGTTTTGGCGGTTGAGTGCAAGTGAATCGCTATTGGGAAAAGAAAGGCCATTAATACTAAATAACCATAAAATATCCGGCTTTACTAATCTTTTTTGAAATCTGCGCTTTTAGCTTTATCGCAATCGACAATCGGGGGAAAGCTTAAGTTTTTATATTGGTTCCTTTCGGAATCCCCGATTGCCAATAGCGATATCTCCAAGTCGCATCGGGAGTTTTAAATGAGGGCTTTGAAATGCATGCATGGTACATCTCCGATCGCCGATAGCGATATCACATCGCATCAGAGCGAAAAGGGGCTTTTGTTATTATAGCTTGCCATTGCCGATATTTGATAGCCATTCGTGTATTGTCGCATCGGGGAAAACTTAATGGGCCTTTTGTTATGTATCCTTTCTTATTGCGATATGCGATCTTGCGATCGCTTTATCGCAATAATAAGGGATTATTCATTTTTTATTTTAAGGCCGCTTATGTGAGTTATCAAAAGGTTTATAATGTTTTATTCATTTTCGGACCTTTTGAAAAATACTAAGTTGATACCAATTTAATTCTAAAAGGGACCCATTTCATATTATAGTTATGAAAATAAAATTTGTATGAAATGGGGGGTTGTTGTAGAGCACAACACCTCCCTGACTAGTTTTATTCTTTAGCTCCTCAAAAGCCCTCTGTTGACCCTTTCCCCATTGAAAACTATTGCCACTTGTTATTATGGCATGGAGTGGTGTTGCTACTGCTGAAAATTAGGCTATGAACTTCCTCAAGTGTTTTGTTGCCCCATTGAAAATTTGACCTTAAAAACATTAGTAGGCACCAATCATTTCATGATGGCCTCCATCTTGGCAGGATCTATCTTCAGCTCTCCTCCACACATACCACAGAAACTCCAAAGACTGTTGTGCAAAATCACACTTCTTGAGATTTTCTAGCAGTTGGTGCTTCTTTAATGTCTCTAACACCTGCATCAAATGTGAGATATGCTCCTCCTAGGTATCACTCCATACTAGTATATCATCTAAATAGACAATAATAAATGAATCTATGAAAGGGTGTAGTACATCATTCATTAATCGCATAAACATAACTGGTGTATTAAATAGGACAAATGGCATTACTAACCACTCATACAAACCTTTCCTAGTTTTAAGGCGGTATTCCATGTATCTTCTTATTTGACTCGAACCTGGTGATATCCAGACTTTAAGTCTAGCTTGGTGAACTAATTTTCTTACTACAATTGATCCAACAGATCATCTATCATGGGTAGGGGTATCTTTTCTTGAGTGTGATTTTGTTCAACACCTTATAATATATACACATCTTCCAAGTCCCATCCTTCTTTGGCACAATGATGATGGGTGACCCACATGGTGATGTACTGAGTCAAATGACATTGGGTTCCTGTAACTGATGAAACTATTTTTTCACCTCACATGATTCTATAGTGGATTTCCTATAAAACCCAATGTTTGGCAATGGAGAGTCTGGAAAAAACTGGATCTTGTGCTCCACTTTCCTCTTAGGTGGTAAACCATTAGGCTCTCAGAACACATCCTTGTATTCCTACAACAAGTCCTCCAGTTGTTATTTATATTTCTTAGTACACCCCTCCAAGGATTCCTTTCCTGTTACTAACTCATCTATTGACTGATTTTATCTTAAAAACAATAAAACATACTTCTTGATGGAGTTGATCAATTTCTTGTCTTGGTTGGCACTTACTAGTGAAATTTTCGACTTGCCTTTGTGTGCATTGATGGTGAATGATTTCCCATGCTTGATGAGATGATACTAGTTGGATCTCTACATGAATATTGAATCTTTCATGTACATGTAAGTACTCCCAAAGAAGAATCCAAATACCTCAAGGGTAACCACATCTAGTTCTACTTCATCTATAAAATCAACACTGATAACAAATCTAATTTTGCACTATTTTTTTACCTTTAGCTCTAAAACCTTATTTACCCATCCCAATGGATATGGGTTTGGATGATCACGAACTTCCCACCCCAACTTCTTGACCAACTCTGTTGTAATGAGATTCGACTACGATCTTGAACCAAACAAAGCATCAATCTTTGTCTTCTTGATATATATCTTTATATGGAAGAGTTTGGTCATTTATTTCTCTTCATGTTGCTAAAGGATACTTAGATTCACCTCCTTCTACACTAATGTACAAACAATATTCTTATCCATGTTTGAGCTACTTTAAACTTGGTTTCTCGAATCAGTGGTGATGAGATTCTTCTTCTTATTATATTTCTTTATGTTCTTCTAGTTTATCTCTAAATGCAACTTCCATCACTTCTCCTCTATATGGTCGTCAATGTTGTAGTGATTTCTAGCATATTTTCTCTACTATGTTGTGGCGATTGTATTTTTATCTTTTCCCCCTTTTTCATTCTTCTTCCCCTCCTTGGAAGTGTCTTGTTACTCCTTCTGCTTCGAGCCACTTGATTTCTTTCTCTTCACGCCTTTTCTAGGTATTGTGCCTATACACAAACCCCGTCCACTGATTTGGGCTTGAACAATATCACCTACTCTCGTAGATGGCGATGTAGAGCCACCAAATAGTTGAGGAGTACATCCAGATTCTTTGGGGAGATACCCATCATTATGACCATCTTTCTAAACTTTATGGTGTACTCTTGCATGATCTACATCGACTTTTTCCTTAAGTAGTGCCACTGGATCCACTGGTCCTCTACGTACACAATAATGTAAAATTGTGACTTAATAAGGATTTTGAAGTCCTCCCATTTAGTCACTGAAGGTTCTCCTTCCAACCTCAGGGTCTCCACGTGGCTCTCCCACTAAGTCAGGGCATGTTCGTCTAATTTCAATAGTGAAAATGAGATATTTTGTCCTTAATCAATTTGATGGAGGATGAACTACACTTCTAGTTGTTACAATTGGTGATTCAGCTTCAAAGCGTCGATCTCACCATGGTATGACTTGATATCAACCTTTTCTTCCATTTTAGACAAGGGTTGTGATTGATGCATGACACGTGAACTAGGTTGATCTTTTCTGGGTTCTTTCTTTGGTTGATTCTCTATTTCATCTCGATCTCTTGATCCCCCTTCTGATTTGTCCTCTAGATTTGAACCCCCATCTTCTCTAAATATCTCAGGATTGTTTTTTAGGGCCACCATGATGATATTCACATTACAATTTATATTTTCGACTTATTTTTCTAGCCACAAAAACCTATCCTCTGCAATATCACGAGGGTCATTCACAAATTCATCGACCATGATTAGGGTTTTACAAATTTTTGGCACCACCGATATAGATCTCTTGTTAATATCCATAATATACCCAAATAAACCTACTCTGATACCAATATGATCCATAAAATGTCATGTATATTCCACTAGATATTTCATCGAATAGAGTCGATGAAATTATATTTAGAATATGAAATTCTACACTATTATAGTTTTCTTAGATTTCTAGATCTGTATATTTTAATGTTAATAGTGAATGCATGCGAATGAAAATTATGCAGAAAATGGAGAATGACAAAATCAAATCTCATACACACATTTGACACAAGGTATGCTATGGGAAACCATTTCGAGTGAAAAATCCAGTTGGAAGTTGAGGTCGCTCCGCTCTCTTTATCTGAATAGAAGTATGGCTACAAGTACAAAGAAGTATGGCCTCTGGCCTGTGGGTTACTATAGTGCACAAATCCTCTTTGTGTGCTCTACCTTCTATCCCTCTTGGCTATTTTTTCTTATCTATGGAACAAATGCACTTGAAATAATGGCATCCCTTTTCCTCCTATTGGCTCAGTTATAACACAATCCGATATCCTACTAGTGGTTAGGTTTGCCTACCACAACTCTTAACCAGAGTTATAATATAGATTATTTTAGATTCTTCTACATCATAATCACATGGATAACCCATCTTCCATGAATAATGGGGCTGATGTGGCATGCTTTTGAACTATGGTGGTTAAAACAGGAAGGTCAACTTCTGAGTTCCATAACTTTTGAATCCATACTATGACTGATGTGATTCTTACATAATTGGAAAGGTTTATGCATGTATAATAGCATGAAAATGTGCAATGATAAGGTTACAAATTTTTTCCCCTAGAAAACATTGTCTAATTCCTTAAAACTCTCCTGAAATTTTTAAGACTTTGTTTTGCCAAACTAGGTCCCGTTGGTAAAATCAGTCCCATGAGTTGATTCCTCCACTTTTTCCACTCTAAAATAATAGAGATGGATGAAAAATAATAAATGATCCAATCCAGATCACACTGCCCAATTTTGGGGCGATTTTAGTCCCCAAAATCTTCTACCAAATGAGGTAAGGAATTTTTTCATCCACCGTCTTTCTGGTATACCATTTCACTTTTCCTGGAAGTTGTCCTTTCAATCCAATCTAGCAAAGGTCATGTTGCCCTCTTCTTCTATTTCTGGATCTCTTCTGCAAAACTGTATCTTATGTTAACTGTTATGAAACCAGCTCACAAAAATATAGAAAAGAGAGATCCACGCCTTAGAATTCAGCCTCTTCGAGGGGGCAACCTCCTTTACATTACATAAATGAACAATTCTTGGATGATACAAATGACAAAACCTCCTTTCTATATATAGGAGTCTAAGGAGTCACAATATAATCCAGCCGACCTAACAATAATAATATAAAGCCACAAAAATAACAATAGAGGGATTCTATGGGGCACAGAAATAACAATATGGGGGTAATAGGGGCACAACAATATAAATAAGGGGTATAACTACAATAGTAATGGGGTAATCACTAGTATTATAGGGACCCAACATGCCCCTCTCCTTCAAAAAAGTGTTGTCCTCAATGCTTGAGTAGTTCTAGATACTTTTGCATAAAATTCTCATCCTCCCATGTGGAATCTTCAGCGGATAAGTTCTTCCACTTGATAAGATACTATGAAATTGATCAATTTCGTAGCTGTCGAGTTCTTGTTTCTGTGACTGCTTCCGGTTCCAATATAATTTTTCCTTCCTCGTCAAGTTCTAGCAATATTGTTTGAACTGGGAGCTTGTCGCCTATAACCTTCTTTAAACATGAAACATGGAAAACTGGGTGCAATCGAGAAGCTGCAGGAAGCTCCAATTTGTATGCCATAGTACAAATCTTTTGCAACACCTTGTACGGACCATAATACTTTGGTGATAATTTATTATCCTTCTTAGCTTGCTTTAGGGACATTTGCTTATATGGTTGCAGCCGTAGGAATACCCAATCACCTACATCAAAACTTCTTTCACTGCGATGTTGATCTACCTATTGTTTCATTCTATTTTGTGCCAACACGAGGTTATCCTTTAAGAGTTGGAGGACTTGTTGTTGATGTTCGATGTGATGTTCCACTGCCTGAAACTTAGAATTTTCTCTTAAATATGATGTGATGGATGGTGGTTGATACCCATAAAGTGCCATAAATGGGGTCATTTTTGTTGGTGTATGGAAGGAAGTGTTATACCACCATTCAGCCAGAGGCAACCATTTGACCCATTGTGTCTGTTTATCAGATACAAAGCAACGAAGATATCCTTCCAAACATTTGTTTACTATCTCAGTTTGCCCATCAGATTGAGGATGATAAGATGAGCTGTGAGCTAACTGAGTACCAAGACAAGAAAATAATTCTGTCCAAAAATTTCCCGTGAAAATGGGATCTCTATCACTTACAATAATCTTTGGGTTTCCATGTAGCTTTTGAACTGTTTCCATAAATGCAGTAGAAACTGTACTGGCTTTAAATGGATGTGATAATGCACAAAAGTGTGCATACTTGGTAAGTCTGTCAACTACCACCATGATGACACTCTTTCCCTCAGACTTGTGTAAACCTGTGATAAAATCCATTGAAACATCCTCCCAACGTTGGCTTGGAATGGATAAAGGTTGTAATAGACCTGGTGTCTTAATTGTTTCAACTTTATTTTGTTGGCAAACCAAACATTCGGCCACAAAATTTTGAATATCTGATTTAAGGCCATCCCAAAAAAATTCCTGTAATGTTTGTCCCCCCTCATTTCCTATAAAAGGAGGGTAAGGCTCATGAGCAAGGCATTCGCATTTTGAGTTAGTTAGAGTCTTTGTGTGTTTTGAGTCGAGTGCCTCTCCTACTCTGCATTTGCAGACATTCTGTCTGATCTACTTGCAACACGAGAAGAAATCAAGTACTTAGGTGATTTGGGAGCCTGCGCATCAGTGTGCTCGGCACTGGTGAGAACCTAAAGTGGCTGAATCATTTAGAGAGTCGTCTAGTCTGTAAATGAGTTGTGTCATATTCTGAGACAGAGCCTATCTATTTCCAGGTAGCCTTCGGTAATGCTTGTTCCTTGATAACGACATAAAGTCCGATAAATGCGAAGATAGTCTAACTCTGTAAAGAATCTCTTTGTAATCAGTTTATTCATTCTGAAATAAAACGAGTACACCATTCTGCATTTAAATACATTTTCTACGCTTTAGCATTGTTTGCTGCGGTAGTAGTTGTCTCTGTGCTTTCGTCTGAAGTTCGCCAAAGGAACGAAGGGACGCCAAGGCTGTTGTTAGGCGAGGAAGCCGTTGTTGAGGCCGTAAGAGCGTGAAAGTTTTGAGTAGGTTCACCACTGGTTCACAAGGAGTTGGTTATCAGAGTCGAACGAAGAGACACAGCAAGTAGCAAGCTCGTGACAGGAGCCCCTGCTTAAAATTGGTATCAGAGCCAGTAACATCTAGTTCATAAGGTCGGTGTTCAAATCCTTATACTCATACAGAATGGAATATTTCTGGAAATCTGTGTTTTTATGAGAATTAGAAGAAAGAGATTCTAAGGCTGAAGAAAACCCTTTACGGGATATGTTTGCTACTAGTTCTAGTAGAGTTTTAAATTCTGCTGAACTTTCATATGAAGAACCCCAGCCTTCAGCCCGATGGGAACTACCAGCTATAGCTCCCTCAGAAGTATATAGTGACCTTTCAACTTTCCATTTTATAGAATAAGCATGAAAGAGTCTATAAGCCAAATTCAAGAGAATTTAGATAATATACAGACTATATCTCTGTTGAAACCTAAAGAATTACAGGCAGAGGCAAAGAAACTAAAGACAAACTATTTGCACTTAGGATGCATTCGAGTAAGGATCAATGAAATGATCCCAAGATCATTTTTCCAGACACGGTGTACAATTTTACAGAATACAAGCAGCTCTGGTGGGATTTCCTGAATGTCGATGATAAGGTAGGAACCCACTACACCAAATTAAAATTCAGTACCATTGGCCATTATCAAGGATATCAACAATGTAAGTGGTTCAGAGACTGGTGGACTGATTATGGTGTAAGTAGGACCGCAATGGACCCAGTATGGCATGAAAAATATTGTAAGACCCATTGTAATATATGTAATCATCAAAATACAGAATGTATGCATCCTGCTTACAATACTGTCAAAGAAATGACAGAAAGAGAATGGACGACCTACAGGTCATCTCCCTATAATAAATCCCTAGAAGAATATATGAGAGAACATATGGAGTGGCTTGTATTAACTAAAGTCCAATACCAGATTGTACTAGGGAAACCAATGATTGTCCGCAGGATTTACACAAAAGCCTGGGACGAAATGTTGTATAAAAGAGGTAGATTCCTTGATTTAACAATATTTTGATAGTTCTCATGGGCTTTCCGATAAAAGTATCCATATTGTAAACACAAGTACCAGTCACAAGGGCTTAATTGTGACCAGATTTCTCGTGGGCTTTGCTGTACTAAAGCCTCCACTATGTAAATAATTCATGCATTATTTTCCCATGGGCTTTTACGAAAAGCATCCACTTTGTCTTGTCGGGTCTATCTTTTCTCGTGGGCTTTGATAAAAGTATCCACTGTGTTCTGTCAAAATTATTTTCCGTAAGATTTACTTTTCGGATGAGAATCTATATTCAGATGATGCTCTGGCATTACCCGAAAGCAATCATTCCATCCATTGGACTGGAATCTTTGTGCGGACATTGCCTTAGCACTATCCGAAAAGAAATGATTCCACCATCCATTTTTAGGACAGTTCACAGATGACCTACAGTAATGTTTGTCCCCCCTCATTTCCTATAAAAGGAGGGTAAGGCTCATGACCAAGGCATTCACATTTTGAGTCAGTTAGAGTCTTTGTGTGTTTTGAGTCGAGTGCCTCTCCTGCTCTGCATCTGCGGACATTCTGTCTGATCTGCTTGCAACACGAGAAGAACTCAAGTCCTTAGGTGATTTGGGAGCCTGCGCATCAGTGTGCTCGGCACTGGTGAGAACCTAAAGTGGTCGAATCATTTAGAGAGTCGTCTAGTCTGTAAATGAGTTGTGTCATATTCTGAGGCAGAGCCTATCTATCGCTAGGTAGCCTTCGGTAATGCTTGTTCCTTGAGAACGACATAAAGTCCCATAAATGCGAAGATAGTCTATCTCTGTAAAGAATATCTTTGTAATTAGTTTATCCATTCTGAAATAAAATGAGTACACCATTCTGCATTTGAATACCTTGTCTGCGCTTTAGCACTGTCTGCTGTGGTAGTAGTTGTCTCTGTGCTTTCATCCGAAGTTCACAAGAAGTTCGCCAAAGGAACAAAGGGATGCCAAGGCTGTAAGAGCGTGAAAGTTCTGAGTAGGTTCACCACCGGTTCACAAGGAGTTGGCTATCAGAGCCGAACGAAGAGATGCAGCAAGTAGCAAGCTCATGACAAGAGCCCCTGCTTAAAATTGGTATCAGAGCCAGTAACGTCTGGTTCATAAGGTCGGTATTCAAATCCTTATACTCATACAGAATGGAATCTTTCCAGAAATCTGTGTCTTTCCGAGAATTAGAAGAAAGAGATTCTAAGGCTGAAGAAAACCCTTTACGGGATATGTTTGCTACTAGTTCCAGTAGAGTTTTAAATTCTGCTGAACTTTCATATGAAGAAACCCAGCTGTATGCCCGATGGGAACTACCAGCTATAGCTCCCTCAGAAGTATATAGTGACCTTTCAGCTTTCCATTTGATAGTCGCTACTAGAATAAGCATCAAAGAGTCTGTAAGCCAAATTCAGGAGAATTCAGATAATATACAGACTATATCTCTGTTGAAACCTAAAGAATTACAGGCAGAGGCAAAGAAACTAAAGACAAACTATTTGCACTCGAGTAGGGATCAATGCCTTAACCCATAAAGGCATAAATAATTTTGTGCTTGCTACTGTCAGGGATATGACGTACAATAAGTATACAGATTCCATAATAGGCGGGATTGTTTCTCCTCTCTTTGATGGCCCAGTGTACTTTGACTGTTACCCAAATTTCTCTGTTTATACCTTTGACGAAACCATAGACTAGATTCTGCAACTCCAAATTCAGACTACTGGTTTTGATATGCAAAAGAAGAGAAATAATATCGCCATCCAGACCAAAGGATGTCTCCATCACACCAATACCCTTTTTCCAGCCATCCGCCATACACCCAGCAGAGACTCAAAGTCAAGCATAGTTGTCCTCACAGGTGACAAAAACCAAAAGAATGAGCATCAAACCAGCCGTTGGGAAGACTTGATGTTTCCAGAACACTGGGTTGTAAATAATCCTAAGCCTCTCATTCTGAAGAATATTACCTCCACTGATATTACAGAAAATATGTCTTCTACAGTTATATCATTCCCCAGAAGATCTACCATTGACAGACGAGGTATAGAGTTAGCCTGTAAACAATCTAAGTATTACAGAGATCCTTCCACTGTAGATACAACTTTTTCTACTTCATCTTCTTGTAGACATAATTCTTTGTATGAATTAGCCCAGCTTGTAAATTATTGTTCTTTAGAGGTCAAATGCCCAGATTGTCAAGAACATGTAAATCTGCTTACTCTGGTAGAATCTGACATCCATGCAAATCATAATCCAAGGACTGGTATAGCCCCACCTTCCACATCTGTAAATTCATGCCCAAATCCCAAATGCTCAAACATCCCTTTCCCGCATGAACCGGATGCTGATCATGTACTCATGATGCATGAAATTGTTACTGTAGAAGGAGAACATCCAAGGATGACTGAAATGATGTGTTCAATGAGACCAGCCAAGCCCAGATATGGATTGGGATACCTTGAGCAGGCACATGGCTTGATTCCAGATTGCAGATTTCACCCTGTTCCTTCTGACTGTAAAAAGCCTGCAGTAATGGAAATACATAAATTTTTCTCTCTTATGGATGGATGCTTGAAATCCGAGATTAGTGCCCAATGGATGAAAGCTATGTTAAATTGGGATCTATACACTAATCCTCAGGCTGATGAGTTTGATCAAAATTATACACCCATAGAGAAGAAATAGTTTGCTGAAGATTGGAAGCATTATATGGAGATGAATAACACTTGGATATCTTTCTATTCATGGAAAGATAATATTGCTCCATTAAATGTTTTTACTGGTTCTACTAGCGCTTCAACAATCAAACATGCTTGGAATGCACTAGATGGATCTAAAGTTGAAACCCCTACGACCTTTCCTCCTTACAAAGGAATTGTCATAGGAGAAAATCAAAATGCAGCCAAAGCTATCCCTTTGATCCAGAAAGATGACAATGCTTTAGGCATTGATGGCCGGATACAGAAAGCTAGTGAACAACTGAACTGGACAAATACTACAGTAAAAGGCTTAGAAATGAATGTTGCAAAATCTGTAGAAGTCAAGGAACAAATTGATACTGTTCAAGTATCAATTAATGATGTGAATAAATGTTTAAATAATGTACAGTTTGAATCTAGTATGATTCGTTCTTATGCAAGAGATTCTTTGAATAAAATAGAAGGAGTCGAAGAAAAGTTGGTTGATCATTTGGATACAACTAAACAACTTATAACTGGTTTAACAGACAAAGTTGAAAAGTTGAATCTGTCTAAAACTGAGAAACCAGTTCCAAATTCCTTTCTTGTAAAAAGAAGCATAAGAATTCAGGATCCCGTGAAATCTGTAGATAAGTTTCCTGCTTTATTTCCTAAAGAGGTAGCCATGTCATCTTCAGATACTGAGGCTACAAATAAAATCACAATAGCATCCTTATTCAAGGATGAAGAACCAGAAAAAGGGAAAGAACACAAAGACCAGGATACACAAATCTTTCCTATATATGAACCACTTGAACATAGGTTCACCAGATATCCAGCACCTGACATAGAAGGAAAAGGAAAACTTCCTGAAGCACACACATTCTTTGCAGATTCCCACAGAGAGTGGAATATAGATAACATGAGTGTTGGCCAAATACGCCAAATGATTGACATGATGTATACAGAATATAAACTCATGTGTCTCAGGGGCAAATCTAAAATAGATGCTTGCAGGACCATTATTCAGTATTTTACAGGGACACTCCTCAAGTGGTGGGAGACAGAGTCAGCTTTGAAGCTCATAGAAACAATGGAAGCAGAAGTTCTTAAAGATGAGAAAGGAGATGTAATACATAACTCTGATGGCTCAGTTATCAGCAACATGGTAGGGGCATTAACATCAATGATTCTGGAACATTGGTGTGGAAGTGAAACAGAAATTGCTGATAAAAATGAAGTTATTTTGATGAATTTAAAGTGCCATAAAATGTCTCAATATGATGACTTCCATAGGGATTGGATGCAGAGGATATATGAAGTAAAAGACTCAAAGAACCTGTTATGGAAACAGGTATATCTTGCAACTTTGCCATCTAAATTTGTTGATTATATAAGAATGCAGGAAGTCTTTCAATTACCATTTGAGTCATATACATCGGGAGAGATTTATGCTCTCATTACAAAGACACTGGTCAGTCTTTGTACTAGCTCAAAGGTAAATAAATCTCTGGAAAAACTTTCCAGATTTCCTGACAGAAAATCCATATGCAACAAGTATGGATTAACATTGGATGAACCTTTGGTAAAACGAAGGAAGGCTAAGAAAAGAGCCAAAAGAGAGTTTAAAGAAACTTTCTACAAAAACCGAAGAAATTATCCAAAAACCAAAAGAAGATATTCAAAGCCGAGGCAAAGTCAAGCCTCCAGACCAAAAAGAGGGTATTATAAATACGTTCCCAGAAAACATTATTATAATCCCTCAGATATTCACCTGCACACCAGTAAGCAGGAAAAATAGAACAAAATTACTTGCTGGCTGTGTGGGAAAACTGGACACACTTCCTCCCGATGTCCAGAGGGTGAAGAGTCAAAGCTAAACAAGGGAAAGAAATCCCAAATCTTTGCCCAAAGAAACAAACAAGTAAAACAAGAAGGAAGAAGACCAATCGTGTGCATGAAATGTGGTTCTCATGCTCACAGCACAGAACGCTGCCCGAATGTCACAATCAGAGATATAGCTCAGCAGCATCAAATAGAAGAATCTTCTTATGATTCTTTCAGTTCTTCATCTGCAGAAGAACTCCATGCTTATATGGAAAAATATTCAGACTCTGGTTCTTCAGATTGTTTATGTTCTGACTCTGAAGAATGTGCTTGTCAAATTCAATATAATTCTGATTCTGAATATTTCAGTGAATCCAGTTATGAAGAAGGGGAAAAGCCTAAGCCCCAAAAAGAAAAAGTCCTTATGGCCCCAAAAAAAAGAATAAGAGTTGAAGTCTTGTTCCAGATCCGTGCCATGGAGGATGGAGAGATGAAAAACCGCCTGACTGAAGCTTTTATGGATCAGCTCAAAGCAAAAGCTTCAAATAATTTAGGTAAGAAATCTTTATTTGTTGATGCTTCTTTTGAACGTAACACAAAATCATTTCAAAGGCATCAGCAGAAACCTGATAGAGTAAGATCACTTACTCTAGGAGAAGTCAGTCGAGAGATTCATAATCTCAAGACAGAAATTTCTGCAATAAAAACTCAAATTGCAGAAATGAGAAAAGAAAAACATGTTGCAAAAGAAGAAGATGATGATCAGCCATGGAATACTACCTCATATGGTAGTAACCAAGAAGTTCAAATTGCTGAAGGTATGAAAGATCCAAATTTTGGATTCAGAGATATGAGACTATTAACTATCTCATACCAATAGCACCATGTTCTCATAAATATCTGCATAAAAGGGAAAATGTTTGAAATGATTGCTCTCATTGACTCAGGAGCGAATATTAACATTCTAAATATGAAAAATATTCTAGCAAAATATTGGGTGACTGTAGAAAGAGAAGTGGTAGGTTTGGGTAATAAAAAACTCAGATATGAAGTACCCAAAGCATCTGTTTGTTTTGATAGCCACTGTATTTATTTGAAATTTGCAGTAGCTGACATTCCAGTAGACTGCATACTTGGTAATGTTTTTCTTGCAGCAGTAGAACCTCATGGGTCACTCAGACTCAATGGAGGCAAAGCTGGATATTTTATTTCTGTCCCCACTTCCAAAGGGACAAGAAAGAAAATTGAACTTCCATACATCTCCAATCCCAGAATTTCTACAATTGTACACACTGTGCAAGATCTGGTTAGAGTCGAAGCCAGACTAACAGATCTAAAATATCTGAAATCAACTCTAAGAGTAGAAGAACAACGTAAATCACCCCAAGTCAAGACCAGAATTGGAGAATCGAAGAAAGTATGTCCGAAGGAGGTCCAAAGCCACCAACGACGCAACTAAGTGCCGAACAAATAGTTAATGCGAGTTTTGATGGTTGGATGGAGATGGGTGCGGGTCCCGTGAAGTACGGGCCCACCCTCCCACGTTGAGATAAAAATATATGATAGGTTTGCATTTGGGTTTTGTTAAAACAATATGGTAAAATTAGAGGGGCAGGATTTGACCTCATAACCTCCTTCAACCAAATCCTAAGTTTTACCATTACACTAAACTGAATTCTTGGGGAATCCACCTAGGAAATTATATAAACTCAGTCTTTTACACACAGCAGAACGATGAGATCAGTGGCCACGGAGCGCAAAATTTTTGAAGAGGGTGATTTTGGTCAAGTGTTAGAATTGAGCAAGTTTTATATCGATTTTGCACCTCTGGTGACGGGAATCCAATGGTGGTGTCTGTTTTTGCAGCAGATCTCTCCAATTTTTGGGCACTTTTTCAGCATGGAGGTATAATTCTCCATTTTGTAAATTGATGAATGTAACTTCTTTTGATGCCATTTTTAATGAATGAAGGCCTCCCCATTGATCGAGCAGGGCCTGAAGATGTAGTCCATGAGGGACGAACTCCGTTATCAAGTTCTTGTCTTCTTGTCTTCTTATGCTCTTCTTCTTCTTTCTCTCGTATGTGCACATTTAAATTTTCTCGTTGAATAAGCTACAAACTGTATATGTAATTCTTTTAATGCATCTATAAACAAATGATAACCTGGATCAGCTCATGCACTCAAGAGGAGAGAGAGAAACTCAAGGGATGGTGTTGGGCATAGGTTCAAAGGATGAAGGACTTTGGGCTTCCCAAGTACATTATGCGCTCAAGGGAAACAAGGAGGGCACACTACGCAGACCTGAAGGCTAAAGGAAAAGGATTCATATCTTCAAGGAATGATCATACGCTCAATAAGGAAAAAGAGGTTGTAGGGTGCATTTCTGAAGGATGAAGGTGTTATACTTTGGGTCTTTAGAGTCTGCTCATGTGCTCAAGGAGGGTGCTCCTCTTCGAGTCAAAGGAATGCACTCAAAGGAAGACTTGATTCTTGAGGGCGTAGTTCGGAAAAGGAAGCAGAATGATTCTTGGGAGTGCGCTATGTGCTCTTGGAGGGTGCAGGGTGCACTTGCAAACAACGAAGGATTCATGCTCAAGGATTGAGAGTGTGCTTTTGCACTCCTAGACTTAATGGGTTTACTTGGCAACCAAAATTTGTCTAAGTGTGAAAGATAGAACAAGGGACGAACGTGATGAGTTTAGACATAAAATCATGTGCGACACATACCAACTCATCAAGAAAACTTAGACAATCTTGAACAATGATAAATAGATATCAAAATTCCACTTTACATACACTCCCCAAGTACAACAAACAAAGTGTGTGCAACTGCGACAAAAAAGTGTTGTTTTACAACAAACAAAGATGTTATGACCATGAAGTGTACTAAATATGTTATGATCAATGTGACGACACATAAGAATGATCAAGAACACTTGAAACATATAGAATTATTTGAAGCAATGCTTGATAACCAAAGTGACACTTGATATAACAATGAGGTAGGCTCCAAAATTTGAATGCATTGAAATTTTTGGAGGGTGTTGTAGACGCGACAACATTTGGCAACATACTTGATGGACTTTAGATTCTCTGCTTGCGAATAGATTTTATTTTAGTTTAAGGGTAAACCCTTAAGGATGTCTTGATTCAACAATCAGATTACATTTATTTCCCCTCTCAACCTGGTTATATACATTTTACCTCACTTCCTTTCACTTGGTTCAAATACACAAAAGATATGCCATATCACAATTGTTTCAATCTAAGAAAGGGTAATGTGTGCAACGAGTTTAAGATATTCAGAGTATTATTTTAATATCTAGTGTTGCTCCATTTACAACAAGCCTGAACAGTACCCCTGCAGAGTCACTACAGGAGCACAAATGTTGCTTCGTTTCCAGCAAACTTGGAGAGTACCCCGGGGAAGTCGCTTGCTTCACCTCCTTGCGCAAGAATCCTTTCGATTATTTCACCCTTTATTTATTTATTTAAGAGTATTGTTCTTCAACACTTATTACTTTCAATGGGTAGAAGAGGGATCCTTACTTATTGAGAGAAGAGGAGGTTTCCCTTGAGAGAAGTAATTTTTATAAACTCTGATATTGTTTTGCTCATTTTATATTTTCCCCTTATCCTTCTCTGCTATATTGGATAAGCATGTAACACACCAAGTAGGTACACACCAAGTTCAGGAGTTTGGATACTAGAATAGATGTGGATCTAATAGGTTCCCTCAAGGTTTCCCTTTTTTATGTATCATATTTTCCATCTGGACCTAGCTCACCCTATAACATCTTCAAAAAAAAAGGAGGAGAACAAATAGATAACCAAGCATTATGGTTGTCACAATTTCTATTTATTTCACCACAAAGTCCTTCTGAGCCATGCACTTTTCATAAAAGGCCTTATTTATGTATAATGACCAAAACAAAGAACATGACGGGACTTGATCCAGGTGGATACAACTTTTCAGTTTCATTAATTGTAGCACAATTTACTATTTTTAGTAGTTTTTCGGGTCCTAAACTTCTAGAGCCGTTTTGAGGCCCTAAACGACATTTTTTGGGAAAACTGGGAGCAAACTAGGTCCATGTTTTGATGTTGCTCTTCCCAAAGTTGTGTTTCTCAGATAGATCTTTCTACTGAGATACTGTGCGCGTCAAATGGAGATCGTATGCCAAAGTTACAACCCCAGGAAGTTGATGTACCAATTTACCCAAACAGGGCCTATAGTTTGGCGTTTCATCTTCTAGGGTTAGGTTTTTGGATGTTTGGGGGTTTCCATTGTTTCTCAACAATAAATAGGCCTTCGAGCCTCATTGTAACACAGTTCAGAGGCATGTAGCCACCACATCTCTTCTCAGAGATAAACTACCATTGCCCTAGCTGGTTTATTTCCATCACTGTTTGTAAGCATATTTCAGTATTTTACATTAATGAAATGAAGTGTTATTTCTATTGCATCTCTGTGTTTATGGTTATCTCTGTAATTTGTTGTGTTCCTGTTTAAATCTGGATCAGTGGTATCAAAGCGGTCTGCTTTTTCTCTATTTTTCTTTGCATGTCCCCAATGAGGTCGGGATATAAGGAGTCAGGGCTTGAACTAGTCAAACCTTTGCAAGACCAGCCTCGCAAATCCCGACAGCCTCCCGTGGCGGATGAAAAGAAAGACGAGGGGGTAGGAGATCCTATCAAAATCTTGCTCGAAGAAGACCTTGAGCGACAAAGGAACGCGATGATGGACAGCTTTTCCTAGATCCTTCAGCAGCTACCTAGGGGCGACGCATCAGCTTCCAATAGCTACTCTGGAAATGCTATATCGTTTATGGTACAAGTTAATTTTGAAATCACCATATTCGAGGGTCAGATAGACGTAGATGCCGTTGATAAATGGTTAAATTTGCTAGAGGGTTATTTTTCTGTTCATGATTTTTCCAGTCGGGAAAAGATTATTTTCACTCTTCTCAAAGCAGCCCCCTACGTCAAGGATTAGTGGGAAACCTACTGCGAGTAGAAGGATGAAAGTACAGGCTCACTATTCTTAGTTGCACCCACTTGGGATTCATTCCAGGATGCCATCAAGGAGCATTACTACCCTGTTAGAGGATCAATACATAAATTGGACCATATTGCGGCAGGGAAGGGACCAAGACGTACTGGAGTTTACCAATATTTTCCATACCCTTCGCACAAAGTTGGGTATCAAGGATTCAGAGCAGCATTTGGTACTCAAATACCATGGCTGCTTGCACAAGTACATCCAGGAAGAAATAGAATTCCTGAACATCCCCTTGCTTGGCACAACATACCAATATGCCGTCAAGGTCGAGAAAAAGTTTAAACAGAAGAAGCGAGACTTTGGATCTGCGAATCCGAAGCAAAGGAAAGGTTCCCCCAAACCGTAGAGCAAAGGACAAAACCAAGGTGTGGTGGCTCAAGACAACCCGCTAAAGCTGCAAGCAAAGAACAACGTCGTGAAGTCGAAAAAGGACACATGAAAGTGGTGTGAGTTCCATAAGAGCTCCACTCACAACAAAAGTAAGTGTTGGGCCAAGCAGTCACTGGTGGTCGAGCTAAAGGCTTCAGAATAAGATGAATGTTTTGACTCTGAGTCAGAACTCGACAAGGGGAATGACAAAGGGAAGCAGATTATTGGTGCAGAGCCCAACACCACTGTTGCCACCACGAAGATCCAGAAGGAGGAACCCGAAGATCCAGAGGAGGAGGAGCATCTCTTCCACTCTTAGATGTGGGTAAAGGGCTCCCCGCTATAGTTCATTATTGACAGCGGGAGCCAAAAGAACCTCATTTCGGCAGAGGTCGTGAAGCGGCTGGGCTTACCGATCACAACACATCCACAACCATACACCATCGGGTGGCTTCACCAAGGACGAGATCTTCGCGTGAGCTAGCAGTGTTGCCTTCCATACAACATCAAGCCCTTCATGAATGAGGTATTGTGTGACATTGCTCCCCTTGAAGTTTGTGATGTATTATTAGGACAACCATACTTATGGAAGTGACATGCTGTGTATGAATCAAGGCCCCATGATGTTATTGTTACTTTGGGAAATAAATTGTATAAGATATTGGAGGTAGCACCGCCTACCACCATCTCTTTGATTATTGCAAAACAATGCAGTAAGCTCGTTTCCAAAACCGAGAAATTTGTTTTCCTAATGATACGCTCTCAAGGAAAGAAGAAGATGGTGGCCATGACCTCCAAATAGGGTCGCTCCACACGAAAACTACAGATGGACAAGGTCATGGAGGAGTACAAGGACATCTTCACCTCCCCCACAGGGGTTCCTCTGCATTGTCAGGTCAAGCACTCCATCGATCTGACTTCATGTGCGCCGCTGCCTAATGGACCAATCTATCGGTGCTCCATTATGGAGAATGATGAAATCAAGAGGTAGATTCAAGGGCTGCTATAGAA
The DNA here is from genome assembly GCA_031772625.1 of Pinus tabuliformis. Classification (NCBI taxonomy): domain Eukaryota; kingdom Viridiplantae; phylum Streptophyta; class Pinopsida; order Pinales; family Pinaceae; genus Pinus; species Pinus tabuliformis. Next base: position 717,142,657 of record CM062808.1, read on the forward strand.
AGGTAACATCCGTCCAAGTTCATCGCACTGTGGGAGCCCGATCATGTTGGTACAGAAGAAGGATGGGACTTGGAGACTCTGTATTGACTATCGGGTGTTGAACAAAATCACTATCCATAATAGGTACCCGATCCCATGATTGATGACCTCTTGGATCAACTGAAGGGGGCAAAATATTTCAGCAAGATCAGTTTGAAGTCAGGATATCACCAGGTACCAATCAAACCCGCCAATTTGTGGAAGACTGCCTTCAAAGCCAAGGAGGGCCTTTTCAAATGGTTGGTTATGCCTTTCGGATTGACAAATGCTCCTGCAACCTTCATGAGGCTAATGGATGACATCTTGCAGCCATTCACCAACTCATTTGTAGTGGTATACTTGGATGACATCTTGATCTTCAGCTAGAGTTGGGAAGAGCACCTCCACCACATCCAACGAGTTCTCCAAACACTGCGGAGACACAAGTTATGTGACAATTTGGAGAAATGCACTTTTGGCATGACCCAGGTTTAGTATCTAGGATACATTATTGATGAACAGGGGGTGCATGTGGATCCATCCAAGATCCAAGTCATTCGATATTGGCCATCTCCAACCACTATGACAGAGCTCTGCAGCATTCTAGGTCTTGCCAACTTCTACCGCAGGTTCGTGTTGGGATTTTCTCATATCACTTGGCTCTTGAGTCAGGTCACCAAGGGAGAAGTGAAATAAAAATTATTTTGGTCTAAATATCAACAGAAGGCATTCACAGAGTTGAAAGATCGCCTCTGCACAGCACCAGTTCTCGCATTACCAGACTTGCAACAACCATTTGAGGTCGAGATAGATGCCTCTAACTATGCTATTGGGGCAGTCCTTACTCAACACGGGCATCCAGTGGGATATCACAGTGAGACACTTTCAGACACAATCCAAAAGTATCCCACTTATGACAAAGAGATGTATTCCATTTTGCAGGCCTGCCGACAATGGAAACATTACATTTTGGGGAAGGAAACAGTCATCCAGACAGACCACTGACCCCTGCAGTTCATACCAACCCAAGGGAAATTGCAGAATGATCGCCATCAGAAGTGGTCCACATACCTGCAACAGTTCCATTTGAATATCAAGTATAAGAAGGGTAGCACCAATAACGTTGCAGATTGCCTCAGTCGACCATCGATCATGGCATTAACCACTGTGCTCAACTCTTGTGGGAACGAGACTTCTGATTGGTCACTTTTCTACAAAAGCGACCCAAAATTTGGCCACACATACCAGACACTCTTGGAGGGTCAGCATGTCCCAGATTTTCACCTACAGGATGCCCGGTTATACCACCTGGGTCACCTTTGTGTTCCTTCAAGCAAGCGTGCCAAGATGATTTGGGAAGCACACTACAGTCAGGCTGCTAGACATTTCGTGGTTGAGAAAATGGTGGCAGTACTGCAGAAGTATTTCTATTGGCTAAATATTCGACAGGATGTCGGGAAGTACATCAGGTCATGCACTGCCCGCGCCATTGCCAAACCGACCATCAAGAAGAAAGGCCTCTATAGCGCATTGCCTACCCCTAGTCGACCTTTAGAATCCATCTCCATGGATTACATGTCAGGCCTTCCTTCCACTAAGCATGGAAACGACTGTGTTTTTGTGGTCATCGACAGGTTCTCGAAGATGGCCATTATGGCTGCGTGCAAGAAGAATATCACAACAGAAGCCACTACTAAACTCTTCTTTGAACGAGTGTGGGTACACTTTGGGATCCCACATTCTTTCATCTCAGATCAGGACAATAGGTTCCTCAGTACATTTTGGTCCAGTCTCTGGTCGATGCTCGACACCAAACTCACTTAGTCCACAACCTTCCATCCTCAAACTGATGGCCAGATAGAGGTTGTCAACAGGATGATCATACACATTATGTGCATGTACAACTCAAAGCATCCACGCACATGGGATGATAGCCTCCCCTATGTTCAGCACAGCTACAACCGAGCTCTCCACAGCTCGACTGGCCACAACCCCTTTCAGGTGGGCTTGGGATTCCAGCCACTATGTCCCATTGATGTGGCCATGCCATTTGCAACTACTCACGCAGATTCGGCTCATGTCCAGTTCAAAACAGATAAGGCAAACAACTTCATTGAGCACATCTAACATATTCGCCAGCAGGTCCATGACATTCTGGAGAAATCGAATGCCAAGTACAAGCAATGACATGATCAACATCGGGTGCCACACAAGTTTCAGGTGGGCGACAAAGTCTGGTTGCATTTGCAAAAAGAACGCCTTAACGGAGCCTATCGGATTCTCAGACCACTCCGATATGGTCCTTACACCATTACCAAGGTTGTGGGAGATAATGCATTTGAGCTTAGCATTCCCCCATTCCTTGGCCTACACCCAGTGTTTAATGTGGACCGCCTTCGGCCATACTTTCCACCATTACTAGACACATCCGACATTGCAGAACAACTCACACCCACAGAGTTAAATCCAGATTGCACGGAACAAGCTGCAACTGATCAAATCATGGACACATAGATCAAGCACACTCACCAGCAAAATATCCAATTGTATTGAGTTGTCAAAGCAGTCCAACTCCTTCACTAGGGCAAGTGGCTCACCAGGGACCAAGTTCAACAGAAGTTTCCTCATCTCATGGAGGTACTCAACGCAATGGGGACCATTGCTTCCTAAGGGGGGAGGAATGATCCCGGTGGATATTGGTGGTCACCTGCCAAGTCCACCATTGTTTCTTTCAGCTTTTCAGTTTCCTTAATTGTAGCACAGTTTACTATTTTTAGAAATTTTTTGGGTCCTAAACTTCCAAGCCGTTTTAAGGCCCTAAACAACGTTTTTTGGGAAAAATGGGAGCAACATGGGTCCATGGACTGATTTTTCTCTTCCCAAAGTTGTATTTCTCAGATAAATTTTTCTAACGAGATACTGTGTGTGTCAAACAGAGATCGTATGCCAAAGTTATGACCCTAGGAAGTTGATGTACCAATTTACCCAAACGGGGCCCACAGTTTGGCGTTTCATTTTCTAGGGTTAGGTTTTCGGATGTTTAGGGTTTTCCATTGTTTCTTAGCAATAAATAGGCCTTCGAGCCTCATTGTAACACAGTTCATAGGCATGTAGCCGCCACATCTCTTCTCAGAGATAAGCTACCATCACCCTAGCTAGTTTATTTCCATTACTGTTTGTAAGCATATTTCAGTATTTTACATTAATGAAATGAAGTATTATTTCCACTGCATCTTTGTGTTTATGGTTATCTCTGTAATTTGTTGTGTTCTTGTTTAAATTTGGATCAGGACCCATCTTGACATGACACACATATAGCTAACATAGACAAAAAGGAAACAAAACAAAGAGAATATTGTACGTGAAATGAAAATTAGAGCTACTATTGGAAATAGCATTTCAAATCTCATCCATTTATGGGAAGAGGACCAATCCTCTTGTCTAAGGATTTCAACTTGAAAGTATTATGACTGAGCTTTTCCTTGATGGTGAAAGGGCCAATCCAAAGGGGTTCGAACTTTATGTTTTTTCCTTTCCCTTCATGGGCTTTGTCCCACTTCAATACTAAGTCACCCACATCGAAAATATTTTTCCCTGCAGATTTCCCGTCAAACTAACACTTGATACGGTTTCGATGGACGAAAAATGTTTCTTTGGCTTCAAGCCTTTCTTCCTAAAGTTTAAGCAAGGTATATATCATGCTTTGAACCAGAAGTAAAGGTCTACCTTGGTACTCTTGGGAGAGTTGCGAGTCTGGGAGATATGGGTTTGGAGGCAAGATAACTTCTTTGTCGTATACCAAGAAGTACAGTGAGGTTTTGAGGGAAGGCTTAAGAGTTACACGATCATCCTATAAAGCATTTGTCGAAGCATTGTGTCAGTTCCTTCGCTTAGACAAAATGGTTTTCTTAATTATTCGGATAAGATTTTTGTTTGTTGATTTATCTAAACTATTTCCCTGCGAGTAATAGTTAGATGCATTCTTTAATACAATACCATTTTCTAATGTGAATTCATAAAGTTTCAATAAAGAAATTAAGTTGCATTATCAAAGACAAGAGATGTTGAATGCCATACCTAGTTATAATGTTCTGCTTTAAGAAGTGGATGACTTCCTAGTCATTAACTTATCTTAAAGTAACTAATTCTGTCCACCGAATAAACTAATTTTTTGTTGTTAGAATGTATCAGTTTTTCTTCAACGAATGTGGAAATATTTATCTGATAATATCTAGTCCCCATTGTTGTAGTGGTTCCCAGACTGCTACGGGTAGCAGTGGGGTGACCGACTTCTTATCTTGACCGTCGCCTCTCTGACAAGATGGGAACTTGTGAGCATAAGCATGAGCATCTTTGAATAAGGTGGGACAATAATAACCAGACCTCATTACTCTATGTTTATTTGTGTCACCTGCATAGAGTTCGGTCCTTCATTTTTGAAGGAATAGAATTTTCGGAGGACATTTTGGATAAAGTCGCTGAAAGTAGAGCACTGAAAAATCAAAGAGGTGACACAATATTTATTTTGGGACTTGTACAATGTAAAGCATGGGTGCATACCACAAAATATGGAACCAATTTTGATACATTCAATAGGAAAACAAAGGTAATGGCCTAAGGTTTTGGAAAACCGTAGATCAAGCGAGTGAGGGATCGAATACCAAATCAAACGAGTGCGGTTTATAAAAGAACATGCAAAGAAACAAGAAACAAGTTTAGACAACATCGCAAAGCTTAGGAAGTGTCGTAAAGTTTAAGAGTCATTTAAGAATTTATGTCAGAGTTGGGAAAGAAAGACCATTGTATGCAGGTATGTTGATCTATTGGTCCCTATTTGATAAATGTTTTGAGTTATAATGTTTGTGCACAGTCTGTAAGGCTGCGTAAGGTGTATTGAGAAAATATTGATGTAAATGGGCTCCAAACTTATTTAATAAAGGATAATGGGAATTTTGCCTTATGATTATGTGTTTCGCACCCCCTTTTAAAAAATTTATGCATGTTGTTATTTCCTTTTAAATGTTTAATTTGGATTACCACAATGAATGTATGAATGGTTGCATAAACTACATAAATATATATTTCTAGATCTCCCTTCCATATTTCTATGGTTCTGGTTCACCTCGAGTTAGATGCTCCTTTGATTCAAGGGAGTGAAAATGTCGGCGAAGTGTTAGACTATGTGGAAATCTTTGCTGGCACCCTAGGTTGAACCCTGGGTTATTCTTCATTTAAATTATTCCACCAATAAATGGTTCTGTTGTCAGGACCTTGAGATTTTTAGGGGATCTAGATCATGCGACCAAGGTATATTATCCAGGAGATTCAAGAATGATGGCATGATAAAGTTGGTCATTTTGGTTTGCAGCAAGAAAAATTGAGACAAAAGGATGAAGATTGGATTTGAGAGGAGGTTCTGTATGTCAAGCCTGCTTGTGATCAATGCGAGATCTTTTTGTACAATTTTCCTGAGGAATTAGAGAATTGGTTGACTCGACTTCAACATAAATCAGGTGATGTGATGTGGTTGGGGTTGCGTAGACCTTGGATTGCAGCTGATCTGGCTCATCTTCATCGGTTGGATATAGATTTAATGAGAGTTGTTGATTTTTGGGTTGACGTGACCCTTGAGAGCTACATCATTGAATTTGCGACTAAGAAGCACCAATCCTTCTCTCGTGTAGAAGCCATATTTAATTTTGGTATATGAAGATGAATGTTAAAGTGATTCCTCCTTGGACTAAAGTACTAATGGTTTAATACAGTCTATTAGTAGTTCCATGAGGTCAAATGACAGCTTAAGTTTCTAGTAATGGGGGAATGAATTAGGGGTGAGGAATTTCATATACATGCAGGAGAATTAAGAATTCATTCTAATGAATCAAGAAGAGTTGCAGAAGGAAAGAGATTTTAGAGAATTGTGGAGGGCAAGAATAGCTAATGAGTGGAGAGAGGGGAAGTTGCAGAAAGTTAGGGTTAGAGGAAGGGAATTTTAGCGCATAAGAGACGATGTAAGAAGTTTGGTAGTGTGGAACAAGGGAATGGAGACTCTGGAGTTGCAGAAAGGAAATGAGGAAGAAGGTTTTTTTTTTGGAAAAATAGGATCTGCCAGTGGGAGTGAAGTTGAGGGATTATAAGTGGCTACTCAAATACACGTGGAACCAAAAGGATTTCATATGCCTGATTCAATGAACCAACCAACTATGTTATCAAATGAGCACACACTAGTAGATGATGATCTACATTTTGTGATGAGGTGACTTTTCTTTGAGGATGATTCAGTAATGGAATATAGAACCTTGTAACATAACAACATGACTCCTCCTCTCCCTAACCCTCTCTTGGTGCCATATCAAAGTCCCGATCTTCTCTTTTCTAGCGTATATAAGCTTATTAAATTCCAGCTAGTGCGCAATCGATCTAAGAGTAAAGGTAGTTTTGGTAGTATTGGTCAACCAAGTTTCACTAGTTGTTCTCAACCTTATTCCCATGGATTTATACTTCTTTCCTCAAGACAATAAACCATGGACGGAGTCGCAGCTGGCTCACTTACTAGATACCCAAAATTCTCTGGAAAGGGGGGTAAAAATGTCAAACGACACTGGTATTTATGTGAGGCTATCTAGAGAGCTCGACAGACCCCTAACGCAACTAAGCTTATTGAATTTCAAACTACATTTCGGGATAGAGTGTTGTGGTGGTTTATCAAATGGATCTATGCTAACCCCAATGTCGGTATGGATCTATTCAAGCAAGATTATCTTAAGGAATTTAATTTACCTTAGTCAAATTAGTAAGGATTGGCATAATTATTGGATATTCACTAGCGGGAGGGAGAAATTGCTTGATAATGTATGCAACATTTTAAATATGCTATTAGAAAATTTTCTTATCCTATTAATTTTCATCATCAAAGAGATTGATTTATTAAGGCCATGATACCAATGACTTGCATTCCTTTGTCTCAATAGAAGATTGCTACACTCCAAGATGCTCTGGAACAAGTGATGCAGATAGAAGCTATGGCTAGCTGGTTATCCGCGAGTCTATAGAACTAGTGCTTCTTAAACAGATCCTACTATTGTGGGCCTTCAGAATCATATTGCTACCTTGATAGATAGATTAAAATATCTTACACCATTACGGTCGGAGACCTCATATTTGGTGTACTCACTGTCAGGTAGAAGGACATCATGTCGTAGAATGCCCGTGAGTGAGGGGACCATGACCATCCAGTGGACTGATGGGACCTCCTCCACCACAATCTCCTGGAGTTGCAAAAATTTCCTTTTCTCTTCCTTTTTGGGGCCATACATAATTTCAATCATTTCCAAATCCTCAAGTTGGTCACCTTGACCATTCCACCTTCCATATCAATGAGACTCCTCGAGGATGAGGAGGGGGATCTCCCAAGGGAGGAAGGAGAGGTGGGAGAGGCCCGATTAGGTGTTATAATTGTGATCATGAAGGCCATGTCATGAGAGAATTCCATATGTTACGAAGATCTTCATGTTCATACTACGGAGTGAATACCCATGCAATTGAGGGTTGTAATGAACCTATTGCTCAGTGGGAAGAGTGCAACCAAGCTAATTTGGTCTGTGTGGAGCCTCGAGATCCTAGTCCTACAGTGCTGCCCAATATCAATGTTGTTGCAAGAGGAGGAAAGAATAATAGCGTTGATGTTGGAACCATATGTCATAAGACCTGCATCTCCAAAGAAGTCTTATGATCCAAATCAACACAAGGAATACTATAGGGACGCAATTGAACTTTTCCAATAGTTGATTTCTTTGTAAGGATCTCGCAATGGACAACAAGGGAAAGTAAATTTTTGTGATGAGAACCATTTTGAAGAAAATTTCCAACCAATAATGGATTGGTTTAAGCTATTTCTACAAATTATGAATGATGAACAACTCATTGGTTAGTTGAAAAAAAGATTAAAGGCTATTATTAAGGATGATGTATTTTCTGAAGAACCAATTTCCATGAATTTACCATAGCGGCATCCCAAATGAGTATGAAAAAACAAGAATCGAATTGGAAGGGAGTTCCATGTAGAATCTCAAATATTAGTCTTTTAAATTAAGGACTCCACATTGGATTTGGGCTCGAATGTCAATATTCTGCTGAGAAAAAATTGGGAAGCTCTCAGAAAACCCTAGTTGGTATTTTCCCCTATCCAGTTGCGAATGAAAAATAAATATTGTATTCTTCCTATTGGAAGACTAGAGGATGTTGAAGTTGATATTATCGGTGTCAAAACATATGTAAATTTTAAAGTTATTGACATTATTGGGGATAAGGATCCATATCCATCTTTATTGGGCATCGACTAGGCTTTTGAAAACTATGCAGTCATTGATTTGAAGCGGGAAACTATGAATTTTGAAGTATATGATATGCGAGTCATACAACTTGTTGATCCCTATCAGGGCCCGAGATTTACTAAATCGGTGGATGATGTTGAGTCCCCTAATTTACTGGACCAATTATATCAACTGACTGCTCGGATGCAGGAATATTATATTAACCCTATGGCCATTGGATTTATTATTTTGCAGAGTATTCAAAGTATTAAAGTTGGCTCTAAGGATGTGATGGAATATTAGCAACAGGGAGCTCGTGAAATTTATTCCTGACATTGTGCCATTGTTTGATGTGTTTGCTGAATTGGTTCTTAGGTACACAAGTATCCCATCTTTAATGGTACTAATTCTGTTGTAAATTTTATTAAAGAAGTTGATTCTTGCATAGAAGAAATTCAAAAGGTTCCTTTCATGACTGTTTATTTGCAAGCGACTCCTGTAAGATGGTGGGAAGCACATTGAGATCAACTTCAAGGTTGGAGCAAAATTAAAGTTGTTATGATGCATCAGTTTCTCCCTCTGAATGTGCTTTTAAGTAAAATCTCTACTTATGACGGTTGTATTTGTCTTCAAGAGAATGTTAAGCATTGTTGTTATGTATGGTAGGTTGATGGCCTAGCAGCTGAAATGTGGCTGCATCTATTTATCCATTCCTTGGGAAATATTCTGTAAGCTTGGTATTTGCAGAAGGAATTGAAATGCCAAATAACAGATTGGGATGTGTTGTCTACCCAATTTTGCAGATATTTTTCCTTTTCTGATGCTGATGAAAGGATAGTGTAATCCCTTCAAGATATTAGAGGCATATTATTTTTAGGAGGGAACACTTTTGCAGAATTTAGCAGGTATGGAGACTTTGCACATCAATATGAATTAGCGTTTCGTGAAGTCGTTGCTTGCAACAAGGTTAATAAAGATTCATATGATGACCTTAGGAGTTCAAAAATTTGTCTTATAAAGAGTCTAAAGGTGACAAAAAAATCAAAGAGGTTCATATACATGATGCTTTGCATCTGCGGCCTCTTTAGTTGAAGAATATGAATATCGGGACAGAAGAGAAATCAAAGCTTAGATCGATTGGCGACTATTAGGATGATCAAACCACTCACGAAATTTTTTATCTTCTCAAAGAATATGACGATTTTGTTCCCTATTTTTCTTCAAAGTTAAAGGGAATTAAAGGATATCTGGGAGAAATCAAAATAACATTAAATCCAGATGTGAAGCCAGTTAAACATCGACTGTACCAATTGATTCTGCAGGTCAAGGAGAAAGTGAAGAAGGAAATTGACAAAATGCTATTTGTTGGTCTTATATTTTGGTTGATGAAGATGAATGGATAAGCCCCATTTTCATATAGGATAAGAAGGATTTGGAGGAAATTTGAGTGTGTGTTGGTTACCGCAACCTCAATAACGCCTATATGCATGACCCATTTCTAACTCCCTTTAGCGAAGAAGTTTTGGATAATGTTGGATGAAATGAAGCTTATTCTTTTACTGATGGTTTCTCGAGGTATCATCATGTCCTCATTGCAAAAGAATATAAGAATAATACCACATTCACTAACGAATGGGGGTCTTATGCTTATAACATTATTGCCTTTTGGGTTGAAGAATGCCTCTATTGTTTTCTCACGCATTATTATTGCCGCCTTCAGTGAATATATAGATAAGTTTTGTTGGCTTAAGGGGCTTGGACCCAGGTTAAAAGTGTATTGCGCACCAACAAAACCCTCAACCACTGGCCCTTTCAGCAATGACCTGCAAGTAGATCATAGTCTCACCCAAAGTGGTTATGGGAGGTTGCAGAACTAGGTTTTTGCATCCAGAGGGATATTGTGCTATGGCACCCATGATTTTTCTTATATTTTATACTAATCTACAACTTCACATACATAAAAGACTTCATGCAGATGTTTTACTTCATATATTTTCACTTATTACATAAACATATCAAAGAACAAGATAACATGTATTCTTTCACATAAATAAGTAAGAAGCATGTGTATTAGTACATAGGAACATAGATTAAGAATACAGATACACAAGACTTCGCCAAAACTTATTATTTTTATTAAGATGGATATTTTAGTACATACAACTTCTTCGACCTACACACCTAGCTGTAGGTGTTCTGTGCATTTAGCTGCAGACTCTTCCAAGGCCTCCGCACGCTCAACTGCAGAGCCTTCATTTCAAGGCCCAAAATACAGACTATAGAAAAAAAGCATGATCAATTCATCTACAAATCATTACATCTACTTATATATATTTCATTGCTACAAAACCATGGTCCACATACTATGGGTTCGAAAAAACAATGAGCTAAAACCTCGATACCTATTATAAAATAAGGGGTTGTGACCCACCCTAAAGCCCCTAGACATTGTGCGATAAACAAAAATTCACGGACTTCATGCACTCTGCTCCTCCAAATGCGGAGTCTTTGACAAAAAATGGACCAAGTTGGACGTGCCCAACAAGCCCCCAACACTCACATGTGACTCGCCCTGATTCACTCAGTTGTGGTGCCCTTAATATTTTTTGCGATGCCATTGTATTGTTGGACTATTTCTGCTATCTGATTTTCCTCTCGGCACACTTCTTCCAGCAATGCCTCTGTGGTTGGTCCAACAGTCTTATGCAAAATTTATTTCTCCCTCTGTCGCATCTCCATGAGGTGTTCATCTAATGCTTGTGAAAGTTGGAGGGCCTCATCCTACCACGGTTGATTCCTTTTTGTCAAAATTTGTGCTTTCCTCCAAAGATCTTCAATCTGTTTATGGAGAAAGCCTTTGAGAGACTAGTAGAGTCTTCGTAGTTTCCTGGATCTCTTCCCGCTACTTCTTATTTGCCTGTAGCTCCTCTTCAATCCTCTGAATATTTGGATCCTCCTTAACTGAAGCCCAAATCTGCATGGTTTCATCTAGTAGTTTGGCACAGTCTACCACTGTGTCAGAGATGCCTTTCAGTAAGATTTCAAATCCTTTTCCCTATGCTCATGTACTTCTGGTGGCATGACTGGTTGCTGCCACATTTGCAGCTCAGTAATCTTGATTTCATAATCAAACTTCATCTTTGCAAGCTTATTCTTTGACTCTATTATCACAAGGGAAATCTTCGTGGCCTCTCTACTGGTGACTCCTCTTCGCGGACCTTCACATTTGAAACTATGCTACAAGTATCTATAATGACTTTTTCTGGCTATTGTTGTTGCTGGTATGCTCCATCCCTTTCCTTTATCAATTGATCGAGCTCCTTCTTCAGCTAAGCTTTGTCCTTCTCCACCTGAATGCTTAACAGCGAAGTGTGTTGTTCTCACTCCTTCAATTCATTTGCAATACTTTGATGGATCTCATGTAATACCTGAATAGGTAGCACAACATTTTCATGTTGACGTTGTCCCATGATTTTTCCTGTTCTCTATCCTCTAGTGATTCAAACTGTAATGCTTCAGCTGGTACCTGAAAAATCCTTACTCCAAACGTTTTTTCTATTTGTCACTCTTGCTGCGGTCGTTGCCTATCTGTGTTGGTTGTCTGGTTGTCTCTTCCAGTCTTTAACTTTGTGATTCCTTGTTTCACCTCTATCAAAATCATTTTGTAACGATCATCGACCTTGTCCTAGGTCTCAGTTGTTACTCATTGATGTCCCCATCAATGAGGACAAGCGGTATTACACCCTTAGATTTGCTTGCCTTCTGTTTCTTCCTTGGGCCCGATGTAGTTACTGTAGGTACCCTCTTTTCAATGATGAATGGTGATTCCTCTGTTGGATCTATCTCGCTGAGAGGGTCCTGGATATCTTCTTCTGTGTCTCGCTCTGTCTCTGGCTCTGGTTCCTCTACTTCTTTTCCATTGTTTGTCCCACTTGGGCCCACGTGCTACAAGGTGCCCCCTACTGCTTCAATGTCGTCTATGATTGGGGTCATCCATTCATTTGAACATTGTTGTATTACTGCGATCAAGACGTCTTTAGTGACCAAGTATGGCAAGGGGTGCCATGTCTCCGTTGAATCCTTTCGTGCCTTGCTGTAGAATCTGTGAAAATCAACCTTAAATGTTGCGATGTAGTAGTACTTCTCATACAAACTAGGTGATAACTTGAGATACTAGTTCACCACCATGTGCAAATCCATGCTCAATAGCACAAAGCAAATTATGTTCTCCTATGTAGGAAATGGCTCCTTAATATGCCACAATGATGCATAGTGTGTGGCTTGATATACATCTGTTTCAATAAGAGGAAATTGTGAGTCCTCCAGCCCCTTCCTTGCAATCAGCACGATGATCAAGATCAACCATGCAAAATGAAAGGTCTGCCCTTCCTCCTGTGATTCTCAGCAATCCTCCAAAAAATCCTTACATAAGTATCTGAGCCAGTAGAATAGAACCCCATTACTACATTGTGCATCCAAAGAAAGCATGGCTACTAGAACTTCATTCGCTCTGCACTCCCTCATTATTTTTCCTGCTAAAATATGTCGATGAAGCGCACCCCTTGGTCATTGATATAGTTGATATCATAACCGTGTGACTTCTGGATAATCCCGAACTTATCCTTCATGGCCTGTGTTGTTAGAGTCCTATAGTGATAGGATTTATAATTTTGAATTGGTTGAGAGTAAGCCTTGTAATATTGTACATATCTTTGCTTTCTGCAAATGTTTTCTATATTAAAAATTAAAAAATGTAAAGAGGGTGTGTCCTACAAGAAATATCAAAGGACAAAAAGAATAAGAAAATATAAAAAAATGAAAATATATGAACCCCAAATACAAAAATAGATCGTGAAAGTGTGCAAGTCTAAATTCCACTACTGGTTGTGTGCAGCTTGTCATACATGCCATAACCCACGGTAGTCAAACTGCTTAATCTCGACTATTTCATACTTTAAATTTTATGTTTATAGTTAGGGAATAAAATCTGACCAAACAGCTTAATCTTGGCAGATCATTAGATAGGTAGAGAAAATAAAAGGGGCTCATCAGCTTAATCTGAGCCCTTGGAAGATATAAGGTTAGAATTAGATAGTTTACTTTTCAAAAGAAAAAAGAATGATAAGGGTCTGCTAGCCTAAATGCACCCAAATAAGTGAAGAAAAAATGTTAGGGTAAGTAATGGGTAAGTAGAAGAAAGGTTGTTGAAGTATAAAGTTGATTGGACAAAAGCACATTTATCATGCTTAATCATATGTTTCAATGTGCATGAGAAGTTAAGAAAGCAGAAACAGAGGATTACAAGTTGATTTAATTAACTCCCCCTCATTCATTTCATCCCTATACTTACTAATTTCCCCATCCACAAGTGTGTTCTAGTACTAAGGCTCAGAGCATTTCTCTAACTTTTAGTGGGACCGAACCCTCGGCTTAATGACTTATGGACATCAAGTGTTAGAATTCCCTTCATAAAAGTCATTTCCCTTCATTACCCTAATAAAACCCCTTTTCCTAAGGTTAAACTCCATTTGCCTATGAAAAGTAAAAAACCCCATGTTAAATTCCATTTCACTCAAAATACCCACAATTTTTTTTTATTCTATGTATAAGTGTATGTGAAGAAAATGCGCAAATATTACATTATGCTTAGTAGTATTTTCACTCCGCTCGTTTTGTTGAAAATGGCAACAAGAAATGCTAAAAATAGAAGTGCTAAAAATAGCAGTTTGGGTACCAGTGCTGGATTGGGAAACAGGGAATGAAAAATGGAAGTGCTAAAAATAACATTCTATTTTTAGCAGTTCAGTATGGATTCCTATTTTAGTCAGTCCCTAGACTAGAAATAGGAAGTAAAATTCGAATTTGATATTAACAGCAGTTTGTAAATTAATTAATTAATTCATCTTGAGTTAATTAGTTAAGGAAAAACAAACTTGAAGTCTATGTGAGGACATGTAACAGTTTATCTATTAATTGAGGAATTTATCCCTCAATTAAAGAGAAAAGGATCAGTTGTAATTAGTTGGCTTAGTTAACTGAGTTAAGTCCAATTAGATTAATTTAACAGTTTGTTAAATTAATGAGAGTTCAGTTAGTTAATGCTTGCATGCATGTAACTACTGTATTTCAGATAACTGAGTATTCACTCATGGATAACTCATGCATGTCAGTTTAGACAGAGACCCAGTTGAGATCAGAGAAGGGACAATGTACTATCAGTTGGATGAATATTTTTCCTATAAAGGAAGCTCATCCATGATGAGGATTTATCTCCTTCAGGACTGCGCAGTTGGATCAGAGGTTAGTGAGTGTGTGAAGAGGCCAATTCACACAAATGGCTGAACTAGACCCCAATAAAAATTGTGCAAAGAAATAGGAGGCTTGAAGGGCAGACCAGAGGTTAGATAGAGGCCTTTGACTGTCTATTAGCAGCAAAGGTATTGCAGAGAGAGTAGGATAGCTTTTGAGCTGATTCTTTTTGTAATACTGGCTATATTTCCACTTGTATGATAATACAGAGTTGGGGTTTTAGGCTAAGGCTTTCCCCAGGTAAATTCTTCTTTGTTATGTGTGATTGATTTCTCCATATCAGTTATATGCATTCTTATTGATGTTGCTCTTGTTCGATTAAGCTTCCGCCAGATTGTTTGTAGAAGTAGATCAAGTGTTTTGCTTTATTACATTGCATTACCAGGTGATCTACAGGTGGGAATTTCTACATGGTATCAGATCTAGTTTATTTGTAGAAAAATTTTACATGGTATCAAATCTAGTTGATTTGTAGAAAAATTCTACATGGTATCAGAGCAAAGGTGATCAAAGGAGAGAACAATATACTGAGAGGAGATTTCAGAGTTTTGAGTTTTGGGTTGATAGTTTGCAAAGAAGATCTGAAAATTTATGTACAAAGTTTTCAAAAACAAATAGAATATTTGGATTCCTTCCAGGAAAATACCCAAATTCAAAAAAAACATTGGTTGAATCGGAGTTCGGATGAAGGAGATATCACTGATTTAAAATCAGGTCTTTTTCCAGAAAATTTCATGACGGCGAGAAAGTGGAAACAGATTGGTGTGCTAGCCAAGAACCTGTATGCACTTGAGGTACAAGATGCATGCAAATCCTTGAGGAGCAAGACAAAGGTTAGATACTTGGTGGTTGAGAGGGATAGCACATTACCTTTCAACATGCAGCGCCAGAAGAAGTCTTAGACAATTGTGGAGGAGCCACGATTGGTGCACCAACTTCAGGAGGTTGTGGAGCAGCCACAACAGGGAAAGCTGAGAGGAGATCAAGTAGAGACATCTACTCATGTAGAGACCTACAGTAAGGGGAAACTTCAAGCCAGGTGGGCAGAGGTATCACATGTAGCCATACCTCCAGGTAGGAGGTGGGGCGATGTGGAGTGATCGTCCCAAGGAGGAGGGCCAGGATCCTTGAGGTACCCAACCTCTTTGATTCGACTTTGCTACAGGAGCCCCGATGAGGAGTAGCAGGACTGATTGATTGGGTAGAGACAGATGTGGATGGAGCGGCAGAGAGAGCTACAGTGTAGGAATCCCAAGACAACGCAGAGCTAGCAGGCTGCAGCAATGCGAGAGGCACAAGTGTGTTGCACCAGTGAAAGATGGCACAGAGAGGTGTGCAACAGTGGGATCTGCATGGAGATGTTGCAGTAGCACAGAGGTCAGAGAGGGAGAACTTGTCAATAGCAGGTAGAGCTTCAGCATCAGAGTATGTTTCTAGCCCAACAGAGAGGTCAATTAGGAGTTTTTTTTGTTTCGAGAGTTGCTGGAGCAAACACACTTGGTAGAAGTGTTGCATGCAGAACATTTCGAAGGTACAGGATCAGGTTCGAGAGGAATCCTTTCTTGTTGAGAGAGAGAGTGTTGAAAATGGAAACAAGAAATGCTAAAAATAGAAGTGCTAAAAATAACACTGCTAAAAATAGCAGTTTGGGTCCAGTGCTAGATTGGGCAACAGGGAATGAAAAATGGAAGTGCTAAAATAACATTCTATTTTTAGCAGTTCAGTATGGATTCCTATTTTAGTCAGTCCCTGGACTAGAAATAGGAAGTAAAATTCGAATTTGATATTAACAACAGTTTGTAAATTAATTAATTAATTCAACTTGAGTTAATTAGTTAAGGAAAAACAAACTTGAAGTCTATGTGAGGACATGCAACATTTTATCTATTAATTGAGAAATTTATCCATCAGTTAAAGAGATAAAGATGAGTTGTAATATTAAGTTGTAATTAGTTGGCTCAGTTAACTGAGTCAAGTTCAGTTAGATTAATTTAACAGTTTGTTAAATTAATGAGAGTTTAGTTAGTTAATGCTTGCATGCATGTAACTACTGTATTTCAAATAGCTAATTATTCACTCATGGATAACTCATTCATGTCAGTTCAAACAGAGACCCAGTTGAGATCAGAGAAGGGACATTGTACTATCAGTTGGATGAATATTTTTCCTATAAAGGAAGCTCATCCATGATGAGGATTTATCTCCTTCAGGACTACGCAGTTGGATTAGAAGTTAGTGAGTGTGTGAAGAGGCCAATTCACACAAGTGGCTGCACTAGACCCCAATCAAAATTGTGCAAAGAAATAGGAGGCTTGAAGCGCAGACCAGAGGTTAGATAGAGGCCTTTGACTGTCTATGAGCAACAGAGGTATTGCAGAGAGAGCAGGATAGCTTTTGAGCTGATTCTTTTTGTAATACTGGCTATATTTCCACTTGTATGATAATACAGAGTTGGGGTTTTAGGCTGAGGCTTTCCCCGGGTAAATTCTTCTGTGTTATGTGTGATTGATTTCTCCATATCAATTATATGTGTTCTTATTGATGTTGCTCATGTTCGATTAAGCTTCCGCTAAATTGTTTGTAGAAGTAGATCAAGTGTTTTGCTTTAGTACATTGCATTACCAGGTGATCTACAGGTGGGAATTTCTACATGGTATCAGAGCTAGCTGATTTGTAGAAAAATTCTATACATTTCAGTTCATATTAATTTCTAACTTAATAATATAGCTCCCGATATACCTTTTCCCATATATAAATAAATCTCGTATATAATACCCCAATCCTTAGTTTAACTATAAACTATATTTTTATCCCATGCCCCAGACAAAACCCTCTTAACTCACCATTTCTCGGTAAATTTAAGATAATCCCTTCATTAACCCCGTCCAATCATTTAATCCCATGTTTAAGTCATAAATAATCACAAACCACCATGGATTAAAGCCCCGGGCCCCCCACAAAACCTTTGCCCATTTCATCCGTGCTAATCTGTCACTCGACTGCCATCTGATCGTCAACACCCAAATCTAACGGTTCATAGCCATATTGGGTTCACCCGATATCCGACCTTTACCCGCTCAATAAAGTGGTATTTCCTAGGCCCCCATCTGCAACATGTCAAGCTTTAAGGTAGATCGGGTGACCTCGCCAAAATACTGCCTCCTCCAAAAAGCGGTACGATGGCTTGGGAAACCACCCACTATTCATTTGTAATTCATCCACCAAAAAATGACTGTTGTTCAATAAAAAGGTTGAGAAGCCCTATTTGGCCTTTTTCAATCAATTTCTTTGTAAACCTCTGCAAACCATTGCAACACCTTCAAACCCTGAAATTACCAGTTGACCTCAATTTCACTCCTGAAGAAGTTACAGAGACCCCAATCAAGCTCTTAGTCCATACCAGAGCCCATTCAAACTTATGCAGTTGTCGAGAACACCAATTTGAATTTAATTCACTCAAATTCCAGGTATTTGAAGAGAAATTACCAGACACCCTTTTGATTTGAAAACGTTCAATCTTTAAAGTGTTTTAATTAAGTAAAATTAATTGAAATTACTTTAGAATTAAAGTGTGTGCCTGACTAAAATACCCAAACCCTTCTGAAAGCTTCCAAATTACCTCCAAACCTCTGATATAAACCTGTTTAAGTCAAATTCAAATCCACAAGAACTGAATTATGGTTGCCCCCGTCGTCATGGATGTCAGACCTGTGACAACCCCCCATTTGGACCTTCACCACCTTCCCCTAGCGGACAGGGATTTTCAAATCAAAGACACAAGTGCCTATACACTCCTACTCAAAATTCATTGTTGGAGAAAGGACAAATATCTAAACCATATTGATGACATTGGCCTTTGGGAGTCCAATTTTCCCAAATACCAGTTTCCACAAGTACATGTCTTTCCTGAAATTATGCATTTGTGCCATGCTTGTTACATTCCCAGTGAGAGAGCTATAATGTCCCCAGACCAAAAAGTCTTGTTTACTATTACAATTGAGTCAATCAATGAAATGTTGCAAGTCCAACTAGGTCCAAACCTGACCCCACTCTCCATTGGGGATTTGTTAGACCAATACACCAAATTGAGTCCATCTAGACTGGCCTAAATATTCCAAACTTTCATTGTAGAAGAGCAACACATTCCTACAGATGCCCCTCCATATGTTTTTGCCATTTTCTCTGAAAGGGGAAAGAAAATTGTAACCATGATATCATGTATTCTGGGCTATACCATAGATGAATTCGTTGATGAGCTCATCCTGGCCTTCATGTCCATTTTCACCCCAGGAAAGCCTCCTACTACTTTTTACAATTATACCCGGTTCATAGCTGAAAGGATGCATGAACAATTTACCAGAATGCACAATGAGAGATTATTCAAATACTCATCTGTACTTTACCACATGTTTTTGTATTATTAGTCAGATGGATTTCCCTTCACCATCTAAAAGTTGGTTACTAAAGGCCAGCCAAAGTCTGTTATATTTTGGACACCACTATTCCATAGGTATTCATCACCATACACCTACACAAACTTCATTGGCTCTTTTGTCCATCCAGTTATGACCATGCACAGGAAGCCCTCCACCCAGAATAAGCCAAGAAATCAAAAGAATGCTCTAGTTATCCAAACAAAGTAAGGTGGGAGATTGGTACCTTTACCAAAATCACACCGAAATAAGAATCTATGGTTGCCAACTTGCCCTGTACAAATTGCCCAAATACCTCCCCATGAGGTTATTTGCTCTGGAATATTATAGGTAGATAATGAACTCTAATGATATCAACTTTGTCTAAGCCAAGAAAAGGACTCAGTTCAAAATCAAAAATTAGTTAGGCCCCTTTATTTTCAATTCTAGAGAGGCAAGAGAGGAAGCAAATCAAATTCTGCAACAAATGAAGTTTAAGAACAATTTCATGTGGAGGTATGACCCTCAAGGGTTTATAACCAAACTAAGGCAAAAGGTCAAATTGGGACGTTACATTCATCACCCTATACCAGAAATAGAGAGATATGCCAACCAATCTAAGTGGCTGGAAAACACTCTCATAGACAAGGATAGTACAAAGGTAGATGTTGAAAATACCTTGTTTGATTTAGAGAGACGGATTGATGAAAGCTCATTCCTGCAGGTACTAGAGAAAGAAGGAATCATGAGTGCCCATACTGTTTTGCAGACTCCTTAGAATGAGGAAAAGAATCCCAAAAGGAACAAAGAGGAAGCCTCCAGCTCAGGTATGGACACTTCCAATGTACAGTATGAAGCTAGCCAGAGCAAAAGGCCTAGGCTCAATCCTGTTTCAGAACAGGAAGACACAGAAGGCTCAATAGAAATAACCGATGCTGAGTTGCACATGAGCAAAGGCACAACTCCATCTGGAGAAACACAGGATCCATCTACATCAAAAACTCAAATTTTAGAAAGGCAGCGCAGTGTATAAGTCTCCTTATTCAATAAGACTACTGATAGAGATAGGGACATTAAGGACAGGTTCAAGGAGATTAAAATGAGAAATGAGAAACTGAAGGTAGAATCCTATGCACAATATTTCAAGCTTACAGTCCCTAATCACAGTAGGTTGATGTCAGCTTTTGACATCAAGGAAGGAAAGATGCAAATGTCCTTCATAAAGCCAACTGTACAACAAGCGAGAACATCAGCAGATTTCAAGAAAATAGACTTTGAAGTATTGGCAAGGGATATTCATCCTGTTGACCAAATTGAATTTCACAAGCAGGTTGGAGAAATGATTTACTCCACCCTTACAGGAAAGGCCATAGCTTCTCATCATTTGCAGAATTCACTGAATAACATTTTAGCCTAGTATCAGTTGGAAAAGGCCTCCTCAGAGGCCAAAGACACCAGAATCAAGTATTTGGAAGAATTGATAATTTAATTGGGACATGATCCCAAATACATCAAGGCTACTAAACAGTTAATCAAAAAGAAGAATGATGACATTGCAGCCTTTAAGAAACAGTTGAAGATACCTCAACTACAACACCCCCAGACACAGGAAGTCTTGGAAATCCAAATAAAGCATGAAGAGTTGATGGACTTATTCCTTAAACTAAATGATCAGTTGAGGGAGACAGAAAAGGAATTTGAAAACTTAATCCAATTAAAACAAATTGATCTTTTCCCTACCTCGGTAAATGTCATCCCAATAGTTACCACGATTGTTCCTTCCACATTGGCAGCCTCATTGGCTCCCACAGCTCCAATGGCCACAACACTACTAGCTTCTACATCATCTACATCAGCAACAGGTACATCAGGTGAAGAAGCAACAAAATTGGTTAAAGCTATGGAAGAAATGACCATACAAACCACAAATATGAATAACCTCAAAGAGAAAGTGACAAGTTTGGAAACTGATTACAAGCTTGCCAAAATCATGCACAAAGAAGAAGTGAAAAAGGCTACCAAGATGAGCGAAAGATTGAAAGCCCTGGAAAAGGACCTAACACTAAAAGAACCCCTTGGGCAGGCTAAGGAACAACTATGGGTGAATATCATTGACTCTGTCAATGATATTTGGTCATATATTCAAGTGATTTTCGAGCAAATAGATTTGATAAAACTGGCTACAGAGGCCACCCATAAAGTAAAAGCAGAATTAGGATAAATTCCAGAAGAGGCTGCCAGAATTATCCAATTCCTTAACAGCAAGAATAAGTATGAACTGCAGGAATTGGAAATAGAGGACAAAAAAAACACAATTTTGGAGGTCAAAAAGGTCCTCTCTAAGAGGAACTTGATGCAAAACTTGGAGGATAAGTGTCAGAATATGAAGCTAGTCATTGACAGATTTATGGCTAAGTTCTAGATTTTGAGTGAAAAGGGATTACCCAATCCCTTAGTGATAAATGATAAGCTGCTGACATAGGAGGACTACAAGAAGAAAATCAGAGAGGTAGCAAAGATCAGGTAAATACATCATCAATAAAGGCATTTCCAACAGGCAAAGTACTCTACCAAACATTTGAGAACTGGTTTTATCTCCAGCATGAGGTAAAACACTTGTTTATCAATAAGCCTACTTTTTCCAAATACACAGAGGTAGATGAAACATATAGAAAGATGCTAAAAATCAAATTACCTGATGCTGAAACATGGGATAAATTAACTGATTTAGTATAGAAATGTGCAGTGAAAAGGTTAATGTATAGTAAAAGTAAAACAACATGGTAAAAGGATGTGGACAGATCAACAGAGTCAAAGTGTATCAGATGAAAGGCTAAAGTAAATGAAGCATCTAGCGTGAAAGATCAAACAATAAAGCAGATTAAAGGGCAAAAGATCAAAGCCAGTAGTACCAAAATAAAAGGGACAGAATGAAGCAGTTCGATAGCTATCTCTATCTTCTTGCATGCAGATATTTCTTTCCTAAATTAATTCTCAATATAGTTTGAGATATTTTTGTAAATCCTTTTATATAAATACTTTATAATTCGAAGTATTAAAGTGTGGATTCTATTAGACATTTCTATAGACTTTTTGATCAGAAGACCCAAAAGGTTATTGTATCATTTGCTAAGCGAGCAAGCTGGGTTGATAAATAAAGATCAAATATTTCCAAGGATTCATGTGTTGAGCGAATTTCAGACAAGTATTTTCATGTGTTATTGTTATTTTTCTCAAAGTTATTGATAATCTTTAATGTGTTTCTCAATCTAAATGTTATAACTGGAATAACACTTTAGAACTTGTTTAATTACACTTTGTTTTAATAGTGATACATTTAAATGTTTTCTGCTGATATCTAAATTAAATAATTCTTAATTGCTCTTTGGTTTAGATTGATTTCTTCAATATCCAGGTTAAAGGATTCTTAATTTCCCTTTGATCTTGATTATCCCTTCATTCCTCATTCATTATTTGGGTCTGAGAACCCTTAACTGATCTCTCACCCTGAGTGAAACCCTTTCACCCCTCTGTCTCAAAGATCTGAAAAAGCACTCTGCTATCTTGCCCTTGGAACATTCCCTTTAGTGAGTTAATCCAGTTTTGCTTCCTTATTGTTTGACTCCATAGGCCAATGGTCTAAACGACATCATTTTATCCATCTGTCTAAGTAGATCCCACCACCCAATCTCAAATACAAATCAAAAACCCCTTGAACAATCATAACTAGCCTAAAAACATCTTAACTAAAACAAAGTTAAATTTTAAAGAGAGAGCCCTCTTTGAGCATCAAGAAAGCTAGGTCCTGATCTCCAAAAGCAGTTTGTGGTTACCTTTGGTTTTTCTTTCTTTTTACTTCAAAAGAATTATCAGAGTGATAACATGTGTCATTGCTTTGTCTTTGTTTTTACCAAAGAAATCTTCAGCGAGGTCCTTTCCTTGGTGAGGTAGCTCAATAATCCTTCTTATCAACATTTCATCAATTTGGATCCTTGTCCCCAGCCAAAGGCATCCATAATGCACCAATTCTAGTAACTGTTGCACATAGGCTGTGTTGGATTTTCTTCTACCGAAGTGTGGCACATATAGCATGTTTAACAAGCCTAATATTTGTAATCCTGTAGCCCACTACTGTGGCTCCAACCTTGTAGCTTCACTATCTGGATAATAAACCCGTTGTAGGTACTTGCTTGGTTCGAACTGTGGATAGTTACTTCTATCATTAAAGTCCCAATCCTCCATTTTCAGTTGTGGGATTTTCACCAAACGACACATTCTCCGGTAGAAATGGTGTGAACATGCCAAAATTCAAATCTTTTGGATCCTTGACTGACTTGGCACTCAGTTTTCTCAGCGGAAAATATGGTGGTAGCATAGAGGGAATTTTTGTGCCCTTTGTTTCTATCTGAGGCATTTCAACTTCCTCTTCATTATCATGAATTTCCTCTGGTTCTTCCTATTGTACTGGATTATTTGCATTCTCCTTGGGTTTCTTATCTTTCTTGGGATTCGTTTGTTGCTCTTTTTTTGTCTTCTTCCTTGGGGAAGTTTTGAGCTCTACTCCTTTAGCTGGCCTCTTTTCAGGTCTTTTCTTGGGTTGTTCTCCTGTAACTACTTGTTTCTATGGTGACCTCGCGTGCCTTGAGGACATAGGTACATTCATTGCTTCGATTTGACCAGTCTGGGCTTCCATGACTTCTGATAACCCTTTCTTTGCAAATTATCTAGCAATTTCCTCAAAGCTTCTCCCAGACATACATCAACTCACTTCTCTTACACTTAGTTACAAATTTTGAATTCTCCAGACAACAAAGTGTAAAAGTTGGTGCGGGGCATGGCCTTTATAGTGAATTTGAATTTCGAACCTAATGATTGGCTTAGATTTTACTAATTTAATACAGGTATGGCACTAGATTTGATCATCTGTGTTTCATAAATGTGTTTCTCCTGCGCCTTTTAATGACAACTTTATTTTAATGGTATATTTTTCTAGTTATCTTTGAAAATCACATAGTAATTTACCCTCTGTCGAAATTCTTCTGAATTTAGACATACTTTTAAATATCATGGAGTAATCCTCTTTCAGTGAAGTCCCCTTCTGTAGAGTAGTTTATAGTCTAGTGCCCACTTTCAACTTCAAGTAGCACTAAGACTCTTCTCCTTTCATCTTTCAGTGCGAAGCTCTAGAGATAGATTTGTCCCTTTATACCTTCAATCTACTACCATTCACTAGCCCTGGAATCAGTTGACCATTTAACTTCATGAGTGGAACTGCACCACCATCGAGACATGTTTTATGATATATGGTCCTACCCAATGTGTCTTAAATTTTCCTAGGAACTTCGTGAATTTGCTATCATATAAGAGTACAAGATCAACTTCCCAGAATATTTTTTGCTTGATGTGCTTATCATGCCAGGCTTTCTCCCTTTATTTTTGGACTTGTTCACGAAAACATGCTATAAACATGTCCTCTTCCAAATCAAGCAATTGCGCCATCCTCCCCTCCATTTTATTGAAATCTTCCATGTCTGTGAAGGTTGCAATTCCTAAACTGGGCATAATGTATTCCATAGGAATGACTGCTTCTTATCCATATACCAATCTAAAAGGTGTCTGGCCTGTCAATTTCTTGCATGTTGTCCTATATGCTCACAACACCATTGGAATTATTAGATCCCAGTCATTCATGTTCACATTGAACACCTTTGTGAGTGCATTCTCTAGAATTTTGTTGAAAGCTTTGACTGTACCATTTTCTTAAGGGTGATATGGTGTACTTGAAATTCCTCAGTTAATGCTTCAATGGTCTTATTCAAGAAATGTGACCCTTGGTCACTCATCAATATCCTTGGACACCCAAATCTGGACAGTATGTTTTCAAAAATGAACTTCGTGACAGTATCTGCGCTGCAATCCTTCACTTGTTGTGCTTTAGCCCATCTCATCAAATAAATTGTTATAGTGATTATGTATCTTGTGCTAGTCTTCTTTTCTGGTGGGTTAATAGGTCCAACAAAGTCAATAGCCCACTTATCAAATTCTTGCAATGTTACATGTGGATTTAATGGTATTTCGTCTCTTCTAGATGGCCTTCCTGTTTTTTGACATATATCACATGCTCGACAAAATTATTTTGCATCCTTATGTACTATGGGCCACCATAACCCAACCCTCAATATTTTCTGTGTAGTGGCCTTTCCTACATAATGTCCACCTGCGACTCCTCCATGAGCTTCTACTAGAATACTTTGTCTTTCATGTTCAAGGACGTATCTTCGCAGTATTTCATCTGGTCCCATTTTGTATAAGTTCCCTGCAATTAGTGTGAAATCAATTTCTTTTATCACCAACTTCTTCTTCTGTTGTGTATTTTACTTCACGAGCGCCATTCCTGTGGCCAAAAACTAAATAATATCTGCGAAGTGATCATTCATGACCATGATTGCGAACAACTACGCGTTGGGAAAGTTGTCTTCAATACTGATGGGTTCTTCTCTTGTCTCCAATCTCGACGGATGATTGGTCCTGACATTCAATATTCCCGGCTTGACTACAACTTCAAAATCGTACTCCTGGAACAACAACAACCATCAACATATTTTACCTCCTAAAATAGGCTTATTCACCAAATATTTTAGGGTGGAGTGGTCAATGAACATCTTAAAATGTGCTCCCAACAAGTAGTGTATGAACTTTTGTAATGCATAAACCATAACTAACCCTTCTCTTTCTGTTGTTGTATATTTATTTTATGCCTTGGACAATTTTCTGCTTGCAAAAGCTATGGGGTGATCAAATTTTCCTGCTCTTGGTTGTGCCAACACTATACCCAGCGCTATGCAAGATGCATCGACATGTACATGAAATTCCTTATCCCAGTCCGGAAAAACTAAGATTGGCGTAGTTATCATCTTCTCCTTCAATATATCTAGACTCTTCTGACATGCTCTGTCCCCTTTAAAAGTGACATCTTTCTTCAATAACTTCTCCATTGGTGCAGTTATCTGCACATACCCTTCTATAAACTTTCTGTATTAGCCAGTGTGTCTAAGCTTCATACGTAGTTGTCTCATTGTTTTCGGTGTTGGCAAGTTCACAATGATGGCTCTCTTCGCGGGATCCACCAGCAAACCTTTTTTGCACACAATACTCCCCAAGAGTATGCCATAAGGCACACAAAATATACACTTCTTCAAGTTAAGCGAAATATTATGCTGCCTACATGTATCTAGCATAAGCCTTAAGCTCGCAATCTACTTCTTTATTAGCCCAAAGACTGTCCAATCATCAAAGTAAACTTCCAGGAATTTGTGTATGTACTCCTTAAATGTTACGAATACAACTCTAGAAAATATGGCAGGCACATTCTTCAATCTAAAAGGCATCACTGTGTACTAAAATGAGTTCCACTCTCTTTTAAAATTTGTCTTATGTCTATATTCTAGCACAATCCTAATCTGATGGTAACCCGAAAAGCCATCTATGAAATAATAGGCCTTGTGACCTCCTACATTGTCGAATACTTTGTCTATAAATGGTGTGGGGAAAGGGTCATGCACACATGCATCATTTAGTTTCCTCAATTCAACACAAATTCTGATCTCTCCTTTACTCTTCTTTTCCTGAACTATCATGAGACTTACCCATTCAGACTCTTCGACAGGTTTGATGATCCCTGCTGCTAACATTTTGTCTAGTTCTTCCTTCCCTTTTTCCTTATATTCTAGGTTCAACCTATAGGGTCTTTTCTTCACCAGCTTCACATCAAGTTTCATAGGGATAGTCATAACTCCTAGGTCCCCTAATATGCCCTTGATTTCTAAAAACTTCGTAGGGAATAGCTCCTGGTATTCATGTAACAAATCTATGATTTTAATAACTGTATATGCGTCCTAATAGTCTTCAATCGTCGCGAACTTCAGATTTTCCTTTGTCCCAATATTCACTTTTTGTGTTTTTACTCGCTATGTGATATCTAGTATTTTTGGTTCTGGTCCAACAACTTTGAGATGTCCTTCTGAATCTGGTATAACAATATTGCACGAATCTTCATCTTCTTCGACAGTTTTATTATAACATTCTAATGAATTTTGTAATTGTGCAGCCCAATCATGCTTCCATGATAATGGAGCTTCATTCTCAAAAATATTTACTCTGATTTCCTGAAGAGCCGAGTCTATACATGGGCAATCATAGTCAAAACTGAATGTGAGTACAAACCCTTCAACCAAATATGTCCAGCTTGCAGTTCCATGTTGCAGTTCTATTTCAAGATACCAATTCATAGGAATCGTTTCTAGTGTGTGGATAAATCCATGTACCCACTCTTGTTTTGGAATTTCTTTCCAAACCGAAGTGCAGGGATGAATATTCTCCCAAGTATCAACCTTACCATCGTACTTTTCTTCGATTTCTATGTCGATTGAGCCAAACATGATCCACATTAATCTTCGACAGTACTGCCAATCTGCTATATTATGTTTACGAGTACCCCACCATCTAGCAAGTGTATACCTCAGGGCTACATCCAAAGCTTGCAACCTTTGTTCTTCTGGTATTTCTATTTCATATTCTTCAAGAAACATGCTTACTTCTCCGATCACATCATAATAAGGTAGATTACATACCTCAGAAGTTATGCAGCGAAGTGATTTTGTGGTAGAGACTTCATATAACCTGTTCTACCAATTTTCCCGTTCTTACTCAAAATCTAAAGTACAAGAAATGTGTTGATCCCATCCCAATTTACCATCTACCGTAGGATTAATCTGATCCTTCTCCTTAGCTATTATCCGAAAAATGTTTTCGACATCTGCGTCGCAGTACTCATCCTGGACAAGGTCTGTATAGCACACTCCTTCTGAGGGGTCTAGAGGGATGATGACCCTCATATCGCCTCTTTCGAACACCATTTGTCTCTTATTCAAATTTATTATTGCCAAATTATCAAAAGCCCAATCCAATCTAAGCAGCACTAGATAAGGGTTTCTATCATCTACAATTTCGATTACTTCGAAGTCTACAACAGTTCAGACTCCTTCGATGTCTACTATGATGCCAAGTAACCTTCCCATAGGGATGATGTTCTATTGGTTAGCCATCCTCAACTATATTGGTGACCATTACAACTTCGGTCTTCCCATTGACTCCCAAGTTTTCTTAGGTAACATGTTGGCATCAGATCCTAAATTCAGGATTACCTGATCCATATCATATTCCTTGATCTACGCGGTTAATCTCATTTCCTTCCCCGTTCTTTTCTTGTCTCGATGTAAATTATTTACTACATGCAGATCGCTTCGCAGTACTTCTTTATCAACGCAGGAGTCTATCATGTCCTGGAGTCCTTCGATAGCCTTCTAATTCCTAAACAACTTCATGCAAGTCTGTAAAAATATCTTCAAAATACTTGCATCTAATTGTTGTGTCATAGTAGACACTTTGTCGTAGTCCTTATTTGTCATTAAATTCAGTTGCGCACTAGATGCTAAAGCCCCATCATCCATGAAGCTTCTCTTAGCTCCCATGGAATTTTCTTTTTCCTTTTGGATACTGAACCCAGGGACCTTTTCTGCGGTCTTTCTTACCCATGTCTCTTCTACCTTCTTCTTACCCTTATCATCTCACGTTGCAACTCCACTCTTGGTTACGATGTTAATATGTGATTCATCCTCCCACGGCTTAGCATCGTCATTTGAATTTTTGTTGCCTGCTGCTAGTTCCTTTTCTCCTGCATCTTTGCGATAAGGATGGGACATTCTTCTCACGTGGTCAAAATATCTGTAGTAGTTGCAGGTTGTAGTAGGGTTATGACAGTCTCTTGCGAAGTGTCCTACCTATCCACAATTATAACAGATGATCTGGCCACATCCTCAACCAACTCCTTCTCCTCCTCCTCTTCCATGTCAACAACATAAACTTGTTGGAAATAATACTGAGAGGGGGGGTGAATCAGTATTATTAGATCAAAAACTTTTTCAATTTCATATTCAGAAACATATACGCTACTTCAGTTAAGTGAACCCGCGTGTACACGCTGCTGTGTCTAAAGCAACTAGCGTATATCCAGAAATCTTATGATTCAGTTAGCTTATTTTCAGTAAATGCATCAGAACATTATTAACCATTTTAACAGTAAACAGGTGTAGTACAACAGAACAGATCATCACACAAAAGCCACACACATGAACACCAAGATATAAGGTGGAAACCCAATGTGGGTGAAAACCACCTGCTGCAAGTCGTCTCTATCTTTCTTTAATCAGAAACTTCAGTTTACAATCTTTTGTACTGGTGCAACCTTATACCTGTACGCAGGCTACAACCTGCAGAAGGCTACAACCTTCTCTCGTTTTCCAGACTCTCCTGGAAGGGAGCTCCAACCCCCTTTGCTCTTGTACTAGCTAAGATACTAGTACGTAGGTGCTGGCCTACAATCTTCTTTCCTTCAGGTACCACTTTTCATCAATTTTCAGACTGGATACTCCTGAAGCACAACATTACAATCTGAAGACCACGATTCATTCACAAATCATTGAAGCACAAAACAACCAATACTAGCATCATCAATCTTTGAATCACTGAACCACTGAAAACCTGTCAACACCCAGTCACCAAAACACAGAGCAGACTACATAACTCTGCAATAACAGTCAGACCCAACTGCAACCCCAAAAATTAAGCTTCAAAAGTTATACGCTACTTCAATGAAACAAACCCGCGTATACACGCGCTTTTACCGAAGCCAACATGCGTATAGATCTAAAAATATTTTCTTAAAAACTTCGCAGCTGTACCAGACATCAGTTATACCCAGAACATAACATTGCGTCAGTATGCAGATCTAAAAATACGCATAATCAACCATATAAAGATAGTTCATTTCAAACAATTTGATCCTGATCTATCCTTAGATCTAGTCTTCCATCAACCGGTGTGATCTCTCCTTAGCTCAGATCAAGCAATGTATCATCAACCTAGAACCTGCATACTAGATCTCTTTCTTCATTAGATATTCAAGACTTTTCGATACAATTGCCTAATGATCTTCTTCTCCTTATATAGCCTTAGGCCCTTCACAATACCACGGTCCAAAACCATAGTAACACAATACCATCAACTTCAAAACTCGGGATCAACACGACTGTCGAGATACCTTGGTCCAAAAACATAGGCTCAAGTACCGAGGACTAACTACCACAGACCAAAAGAAAGCTTCTCGACATGTACGCTCTTTTCTGTTCATGAAACTGTGTGTATACGCGACTTCGTACATAGTGAGCCTGCGTATCCGCGACTTAGTATATAGCGTACCAGCGTGTATACGCAACTTGGGCTTAATGAACCTGCGTATATGAAATTTCTCTTCATTCTTGTAGTCTGGACTGAGATCTGTCTTCAAAGAGAGTTGCCATCAAGGACAACATCTGTACCATAGCGCCACACTTGTGCCAAAATGCCAACAATCTCCCCCTTTGGACTTGATGGCAACCCCAAGATCCTTAGAAGCATTCTCCCCCTTTGTCATCAAGGGCAAAGGGCTGTGCTCCCCTTGAGTACATGCTGATATCTCTGCTCTGTTGTGCTGAACATGCTCCCCCTGACTGTAGGCAAGATCTGCAAAAGATGTTCTTCAAAAGAACCAAGACTTATACATCATAAAAGACCTTCCTATCACCAAAAGACTCAATATATACATCCATACTCCCAACCAAGAGGGGATAACAACCAATTACATTACATCATTCATCCTAGGCACAGTGGGGAAACCAACATAGGCCGTTACATGACCTTGACACCATAGAAGAGATATCACAAAAGAGATACATGACATAGAGACGAAAAATCTAGACCAAGACTTATGAAAGTCACCAGCAGCATTTGATAATCATCTTTTAGAACAACGACCAAAATTTCCTTCTGTGCTTCTTCTCCTGAAACCAACAACAGTTGTGAACTAGGACCAAAAGCATCTAAATGCCAACAATGCTTTATTAGATTTTAAGCTGCTCCCCCTGAAACTGTGCCTGAAGGACTCTGTCATACCCATCTCAGACCTTCTCCAACCAGAATCTGCCCTTGCTGTTCAGAACTCCATATACGCGACTTAACCTGCATAAATCAGCGTATGTAGGTGGATATCCCTTACACAACTCGCGTATACCAACTTTTCTTTAGAACAGACAAGCTTCAACAGCAGGATGAAGCATCAACTACTCCCAGCTTTTGTCTGAGATATTCAAAAGTCTCCCTGGGCAGTGGTTTTGTGAGAATATCAGCAACTTGTTCTTTAGAAGAAACATACTCCAACTTGACCTTTTGTTCAAGCACTTGTTCCCGGAGGAAGTGATACTTGATTGGTATGTGCTTGGTCTTTGAATGCATGACTGGATTCTTTGAAATGTTGATTGCACTTGTATTATCACATAATATAGACACTGGTGGAGTGCAAGTGATTTGAAAATCCTGCAAGGTCTGCATCATCCAAAGAAGTTGTGTGCAACAAGATGCCGTAGCCACATATTCTGCTTCAGCTGTAGATAAAGCAATTGAACTCTGTTTCTTGCTGAACTAAGATACTAATCTGGAACCCATGAAGAAAGCACCACCACTTGTGCTTTTCCTGTCATCCACACTTCCAGCCCAATCTGCATCTGTGTAAGCATGAAGAGTGAGATCTGTATCTCTAGGATACCATAAGCCATAGTTTTGAGTCCCTTGAAGATACTTGAAGATTCTTTTGACTGCCTGAAGATGAGTTTCATTTGGGTTGGCTTGAAATCTTCCAACAATTCCTACTGCATGCATAATATCTGGTCAGGTACCTGTCAAATAAAGCAAACTCCCAATCATGGATCTATAAGTTGGTTGGTGAACTGCTGCTGATTCATCATTTGCACTGAGGTTGCATCCTGTAACCATGGGGGTACAAACTGGATTTGAATCTTCCATGCCATACTTCTTCAAGATCTGCTTGAGGTACTTGGTTTGAGACAAGAAAATACCTCCTTCATTTTGTTGGATTTGAAATCCAAGAAAGTATGTCAATTCTCCAAGTAATGACATTTCGAATTCTTTCTGCATAACCAAGGCAAAGTTTTGACTCATAGCCTCTTCATTGCTGCCAAAGATAATATCATCTACATACACAACAAGTATTAGCAATTTGTTATTTTCAACTTTTATATAGAGATTGCTATCTGTTGACCCTTTTGAAAAACCTTGTTGGTGAAGATATTTGTCCAACCGATAGTACCAAGACCTTGGAGCTTGTTTGAGACCATAGAGAGCCTTTTTCAATCTGCATACAAGGTTTGGATCATTCCCAAGAATGAAACCATCTGGCTGTTCAATATATACTTCTTCTTCTAAGTCTCCATTCAGAAAGGCTGATTTCACGTCCATTTGAAATACTTTGAAGTTTTGAAAGCTTGAGAGAGCAAGAAACATTCGGATGGCCTCAAGTCTTGCAACAGGAGCAAAGGTCTCTTCAAAATCTATTCCTTCTTGCTGCGCATAACCTTTACAAACAAGTCTGGCCTTGTTTCTAATTACTTCTCCATTTTCATTCAATTTATTTTTGAAGACCCATTTTGTCCCTATGACATTCTTATCTTTTGGTCTAGGAACCAATTCCCAAGTGTTGTTCTTTTCGATCTGCTCAAGTTCTTCATTCATTGCTTTGATCCAACATTCATATTTGCATGTCTCTTTCACATTTTTTGGTTCAGTGGAAGAGAGTAATGCCAAGTAGCTTGAAGCTTCTGCAGTTGTTCTTCTTGTTTGTACTCTTGCTTCTTTCTGCCCCACAATCTGAGATTCTGGATGATTCTTCTGAACATATTTGGATGGAGTCTTCTCTTCTATTCTTGTCTACTCCTCTGGTTCTTCTTGAGGTTCTTCTTCTTCTTGAGGTTCTTCTTCTTCATCATTCTGTCTTTGAGGGTAGCCTTCATCTTCTTCAATGTCTTCATGATGAACTTGCCTAGGAATGTATCCCTTCTCATCAACCACAACATCAATTTTGTCAACAATTCTGCCAAGTCTTTTATTGTAGCACTTGTATGCTTTGCTATGTGGAGAATAACCAAGAAGAATGCCTTCATCTGCTCTAGGTTCAAGTTTGCCAAGTTGCTCATCAGTATTCTTAATATAACATTTGCTCCCAAAGATTTTGAAGTGCTTCACCGAAGGAGTCTCACCACACCAGAGCTCATGAGGGGTTTGAGTGTTGTTTATTCGGACATTTGTTTTGTTGAGAATAATAACCGCATCATGTGCAGCTTCACCCCAGAAAGTTGTGGGAGTACCTGATTCATCAAGCATAGCACGAGCCATTTGTTGGACTGTTCTGTTCATTCTTTCCACAACTCCATTTTGTTGAGGAGTTCTAGCTGTAGAGAATTCTCTTCTTATCACATGTTCTTCACATAAATCGAAAAATTCATTCGAGGTAAACTCCCCACCTCTGTCAGATCTGAGGCACTTAATTTTGTGTCCTGATTCATTTTCAACCAAGGCCTTGAAGGATTTGAATTTTTCGAATGCTTCATCTTTGTGCTTCATAAGTCCTAACCAGACAAACCTGGAGAAATCGTCAATGAATAATATCAAATATTCTTCTCCTCGAGGTGTTCTTTTTCTGAATGGACCACATGTATCTATATGTACTAGCTCAAGAGGCATGCTAGCGGATCCTTCCTTCTCAGGAAAATTAGTTCTGGTTTGCTTTCCAAACTGACATGATTTGCATATGGTGTTGTCTGGAATTTTGATATTTGGAAGATCACGAACTGCCTGATATCTGCATGCTTTCCTTATTTGTGAAAAGCTTAGATGCCCCAGTCTCCGATGCCATAGCTAGTGTTCATCATCCTTGCTCAAATAGCATCGTTGTTGTCTATCTTCAAATATGTATAGATTATTTGGAGTCCTTCTTCCTTTGATCACTGTTTCACCTGTATCAAGATCACGAACACAACATCCATTTGATCTAAATATTACCTCTGTTCCTTGATCGCACATCTGACTGACACTCAGAAGATTATGCTTCAATCCATCCACATACAAAACATTTCCAGCTTTGACCTTCTCTTTCAACGGAGCAACGCCTTTTCCTTTTATGGCTGCAGAGATATCGTTTCCAAAAGAAACTTTCTTTCCCTTTTCTAATGCGGTATATGATTCAAGTTTTTCTTTATCCCCTGTCATATGCTTTGAACATCCGCTGTCAATGTACCATAGACTTTCTTGACCTTCTGCATAAAAGGCTATCCCACATCTTTCTGGTTGCGGTTCCTTTATTCTCCATGTTCTGACATTTGAGGTTTGTTCCTTCTGAGTTGTCTTTCTGAACCTGCTCCTGCATTCAGAGTCTTCATGACCAAAGTTATTACAAATAGAGCATTCAACTTCATTTTCAAGAACCGAAAAGTTGTTATAAGTCCTTTTCATGGTTCCATTCATACTTCTTTGCTTTTGAGCTTCTCTAGTCATGACTGTCTTGTAGGCAACACATTGAGCAGCTTTGTGACCGAAGTTATGGCAAGAAAAACATTGGCCATTAAAGAAACTTCTGCGATACTCAGATTTATCATCCAACCGATTGTAGCTTCTATTGACATCCATTCTTGGGGAAAATTGGGAAGAATTTACCTGTGGCTGATTGTAGCTTCTGTTTGTCCTTAAGGCAGCTTGTCCCCGAATTTCTTGATTTGTTCTTGAGGTAAACTGTCCCTGATTCACTTGATGACTTTTATTTGGCCTTTGCTCGCTCCTCCTTGCTGCATCAAGATAACTTTTAGAGGTAGAAGCTTGAGATGTTTCTCCATTATATCCCAGACCTGTCTTGATCAGAGGAGAACGCTGCACATTGATAATCTCATCCAAGGTTTCATATCCTTTAACAAATTTAAGATTAATCGCTTTTGTTTTCTCAATCTCCTTTCCAAGAGAAACAATCTCACATTCCAATTTTTCAAGATGTTTTTCCTTTTCAGCCAGTTGACATTGTAGAGAATCAATAATATCACTTTTCTCTTCTAAGAAAACTTTGAGATTATTCATTTCTTCACAAAAGCCTTCTACATCTATAGTATCCATGTAGTCATCATCTTCAAAAGCCATTAAAAGTTTATATCTATTACCTTGTTCATCTTCGTCACTATTTGAAAGACCATCACTATCTTCATGAGTGTAATGGCTTTTCTTCTTTTCATTCTGTTTCTTGTTCCATTTGACAGGTTCCTTTCCCTTGTCATTCTTATCTTTGTGAGGACATTTGGCAGCATAATGACCTACTCTTCCACAAGCAAAGCATTTAAAAGGTAACTTACCTCTGAACCTTCCAGAACCCCTTTGAAGATTTCTGACAAAATTTGATTCTTCTTCTTCATCTTCTGGCACGTGACTTGCTTCATAGTAATCTTCTTTGCCTGAAGCCTTGAAATCAACTTCTCTTCTGTCTGATGGACCTCCCTTTCTCATTTCATAAGCAGTTAGAATTCCGTGAAGCTGGGACATAGTAAGAGTTCGTAGATTTTCCTTTTCTTCTATTGCAGACACTTTAGATTCAAATTTGGGGGAAAATGATCTTAGAACCTTTTCAACCACAATAGCCTCTTTTATTTCTTCACCCAAGTTTTTCATGCAATTAACAATCTCATCCACCCTAAGGAAATAGTTAGCCACACTTTCATCATTATACATTCTAAGAGTCTCATACTTAATCCTAAGAGTTTGAGGTTTAGCACGCTTTACCTGTTCGTCTCCTTCATAGCTCGTGACAATTTTGTCCCATATTTATTTTGCGGATTTATAGTGCATTACCTTCATGAATTCTGATTGGGATATACATCCCAATAGAGTACTGACTGTTTTTGCATTTGTTTCATATTTCTTTTTCTCGGCTGAATCTTTAGGAGTAGCTGAAGGAAAAGTGTAGCCTGTCTCTACGATGTCCCAAACTTCTGTACCAAGAGATTGAAGATAGGCAGTAACTCTTACCTTCCAATAATTGAAGTTTGTCCCATTAAAAACCGGTGGCCTGATTGATGCTTCTTTCTTGTAGTTGCTCATGATGAACGATCTACCTTCAAGCGATCAAGCTTCTCTGAAGGACCTGCTCTGATACCAATTGTTGGAAATAATACTGAGAGGGGACGTGAATCAGTATTATCAGATCAAAAACTTTTTCAATTTCATTTTCAGAAACATATACGCTACTTCAGTTAAGTGAACCCGCGTGTACATGCTGTGTCTAAAGCAACTAGCATATATCCAGAAATATTATGATTCAGTTAGCTTATCTTCAGTAAATGCATCAGAACATTATTAACCATTTTAACAGTAAACAGGTGCAGTATAACAGAATAGATCATCACACAAAAGCCACACACATGAACACCAAGATATAAGGTGGAAACCCAATGTGGGTGAAAACCACCTGCTGCAAGTCGTCTCTATGTTTCTTTAATCAGAAACTTCAGTTTACAATCTTTTGTACTGGTGCAGCCTTATACCAGTACGCAGGCTACAACCTGCAGAAGGCTACAACCTTCTCTCGTTTTCCAGACTCTCCTGGAAGGGAGCTCCAACCCCCTTTGCTCTTGTACTAGCTAAGATACTAGTACGTAGGTGCTGGCCTACAATCTTCTTTCCTTCAGGTACCACTTTTCATCAATTTTCAGACTGGATACTCCTGAAGCACAACATTACAATCTGAAGACCACGATTCATTCACAAATCATTGAAGCACAAAACAACCAATACTAGCATCATCAATCTTTGAATCACTGAACCACTGAAAACCTGTCAACACCCAGTCACCAGAACACAGAGCAGACTACAGAACTATGCAATAACAGTCAGACCCAACTGCAACCCCAAAAATTAAGCTTCAAAAGTTATACGCTACTTCAATGAAACAAACCCGCGAATACACGCGCTTTTACCGAAGCCAATATGCATACAGATCTAAAAATATTTTCTTAAAAACTTCGCAGCTGTACCAGACATCAGTTATACCCAGAACATAACATTGCGTCAGTATGCAGATCTAAAAATACACATAATCAACCATATAAAGATAGCTCATTTCAAACAATTTGATCCCGATCTATCCTTAGATCTAGTCTTCCATCAACCGGTGTGATCTCTCCTTAGCTCAGATCAAGCAATGTATCATCAACCCAGAACCTGCATACTAGATCTCTTTCTTCATTAGATATTCGAGACTTTTCGATACAATTGCCTAATGATCTTCTTCTCCTTATATAGCCTTAGGCCCTTCACAATACCACGGTCCAAAACCATAGTAACACAATACCATCAACTTCAAAACTCGGGATCAACACGACTGTCGAGATACCTTGGTCCAAAAACATAGGCTCAAGTACCGAGGACTAACTACCACGGACCAAAAGAAAGCTTCTCGACATGTACGCTCTTTTCTGTTCATGAAACTGTGTGTATACGCGACTTCGTACATAGCGAGCCTGCGTATCCGTGACTTAGTATATAGCGTACTAGCGTGTATACGCAACTTGGGCTTAATGAACCTGTGTATATGAAATTTCTCTTCATTCTTGTAGTCTGGACTGAGATCTGTCTTCAAAGAGAGTTGCCATCAAGGACAACATCTGTACCATAGCGCCACACTTGTGCCAAAATGCCAACAAAACTTTGAAACGAGAACTGACACTGTTACCTGTTTCATAGAGATAGTAAAAAATTGACTCGATTTTGAAAAGGGGCGATGCAGAACACACATATTTTTTTAGAGAATAGTTTTTAGCACTTTAAATAACCGATACGATTACCCGTTTCGTAGGGGTAGTAAAAGCGTAACCCGATTTTGAAAAGTGGTGATGCAGAATACACTTTTTTTTTGAGCATATTTTTGACACTTTAAATTTTCTTATGTATCAAATATAAATATTTGTTTTTAAATGTTAGTGATTTTCATGCTGATTTTGAAATGTGTTGATGCAGCATATCCTTTTTTTAGAGGACTTATTTTTCACACTTTAAAATTTATTATATCCAATTTTTTTTGAAATTATGATTACTTAACGAATTTTCAAGTTATTTTATTTTTATTTTTTTAAATGTTGATTACTTAAAAGAACAAATATAAAAAAATATATAAAAAAGACAAAAAAAATTTATCTCATAAACCATAAAAGAATTTGGAAAAATATATAAAATTAAATAAGTTAAAAAAAAAATAAAAAACTAGATTAAAAAAAAAATAAAAACAAACTAGATTAAAATAAAATAGAAAATTAACCAAAAAAATTAAATTAAAAAACTAGTAAAATTAATATTAAAAACATTTGAAAAAAACAAAAATACACTTAAATTAGAAAAAAAAAACCAAATATATATATAAATATATATTTTCAAATTTAAAAAAAAAAAATTAAAAACATTTAAAGTCTAAAAAGAAATATGTATTTTTGATTTAAAAAGAAAATTATTTTTTATTAAGCCTACCTTTTTAATTTAAAAACAAAAAAGAATTAAAATTAAAAACAAAAATTTAAAATATATATATATATATATATATAATTTTTTTTTAAAGAAAATTATCTCCACCTGCCTGGCCGCCCTTGGTGGCGCGGCCCTGGGCGGAGGGGAATCGCCTCTCCGCTCGCCCGGGCGCCCATGGTGGCGTGGCCCTAGGCGGAGGGGAATTGCCTCTCCACCCGCCCGGCCGCCCATGGTGGCGCGACCCTGGGTGGAGGGTCTGCATGCAAACCTTCCTCCAAGGGCCGCGCCACAACGAGCAGCCGGGCGGGCGGAAGTAAAAAAATAAAAAAATAAATTATTTTTTTGTTTTTAAATTAAAAAGGTAGACTTAATAACACACACACACACATATATAAATCAAAAATAGATATTTCTTTTTAAACTTTAAATGTTTTTTATTTATTTGTTTTTTTGAAATATATATATATTTTAAATTTTCATATTCTTTTTTTTTTATAAGTTGAGTTTATTTTTAGTTTTTAATATTAACTTTACTAGTTTTTTATTGTTATATATATATATATATATATATTTATATTATTTATATTATTTTTTATTTTATTTATTTATTTATTTTTTTCTAGTTTTTGTTAATGTTTTTTAAATTTTTAAATTTTTACTTAATTATATATATATTTTTTGTTTTTGTTTTTGTTTTTTCCAAAAAAATTTATGGTTTATGAGATAATTTTTTATTTTTATATATATATATATATATATATATATGTTTTTTTATTTGTTTTTTTAAGTAATCAACATTTTAATCTTAATTTTAGTAGTTTTTTTTTTGTTAATTTTCTATTTTTTTTAAGATCTAGTTTGTTTTTAATTTTCTTTTTTTTTTTTAGTTTTTTTTTAATGTTTTTCTAATTTTTCTATTTTTACCTACTTAATTTTATAGTTTATTTTATTTTATTTTATTTTTCTTCTCCATATTTTTTTTTTTCCTTTTGCCAATTTTTTTATGGTTTACAAGATAATTTATTTATTTATTTATATATATATATATATATTTTTTAAATATGTTTTTCTTACTATTTATTTGTTTTTAATTTATAAGTTTTTTTTTAGTTTTTTAATTCTATAATAGGTTATTTTTTTTTCTAACATTTTTTTTTAATTTTTAATTTTTAATTTTTTAATTTTTTACATTTTGTTTTTAGTATATATTTTAATTTATGTTTTGTTATTTTTTTAACCCTTTTTTTTTTGTTTTGTGTTTTTTCATTGTTTTAATTTTTTAATTTTTTATTTTATTTTATGTTTTCATTATTTTTTTGAAATTTTAATGTTTTTCGGGGTCATGATAAAATTTTTTATGCCATTATTTCGAAATGTTGAAATTTTACCCTTGAAAAAAGAAGTGTTATCCTAGCGGCAACATTTTTCGTTTTGAGGGTGTTTTCTGCATAAAATTTACCATTGAAAAAAAAAATTGTTATTCGAACATCAACACTTTTCATTTTGAGGGTGTTTTTTGGACAATTTTTGCACAAAAAATTGGTTTTCACCGCCATTTTTAAAACATGTTGAAAATTTACCCTAGAAAAAAAAAGTGTTATTCTAGCATCGACACTTTTCGTTTTCAGCACTATTTTTTATGTTTTTATGGGGTTTTTTGGCCAGAGATCCCGTTTTTGTATAGTTCTCGTTTCAAAGTTTACGTTGTTGTCCTTGGAAGCTTCTTCAACCAACATACTAGCCTATCTCCTCATGTGTATGTCTTTCAGCTTGCAATCTATAAGCATCAGCAGTGCACTCCATTATCAAGTCATAACTTCGATGATTTCTTTCTTCATGGCCCACTAACTCACAAAAGTTGAAAAACAGATGCTTTGGGGTCTACACGTACTTTTGAAATAAATAGAAATATTCAGGGCAATGTTGGCCTCTCATTATAAAAACCTCGCACCACAAACTTGATCCTGGGTTGATTGGATTAGGTGCTTTGCTTTCCAAGTAATCTCTAAACACGGGGCATTGATCCTTATAATGGCCCTCTACTTTTCATTTCATACACCACACTTCTGATCTGGTTTATTTACCTTTACTGAGATTTTGCAATTCCAAAGTCAAATTTGCAAGCTGACTCTAAATTTGTTGTACTCCTGCATGAGTATTTCCGATCGGCGAGGCTTCCAACTTCATCGCAATCTCTAATGCTTAGGTGTGATTCGCGATCTTCTACTGTGTCAAGGGTAACCTGATATGTGGTAGCAGTGCGGCTATAAACCATTCTTTATGATTTTCTGGGGGTATGTTAAAGCTTACTTGTCCCATTAACACCTTGAATTGTTGATCCAACTCCCACACAAACTTAGTAGTCATCTGTTTGATTTCCTTTAACTCCGTAATGCACTATGATTCTGATTTTGGCTTTTTGAATTCTAATACCAGCGCTTTCTTAATATCATCCAACAAAGTAGCCTGATTAGTCTCAAAATACTTCATGTACCATGTTAGCGCTCTTCTCGTAGCATCGTAATGAGTTGTGCCTTCTTGACATCTTTGTTAGTGATTTGTCTTGCTTTCCATACTGTGTCAGCTACAAACTAGAACTAGTCAGGATCCTTTGATCCAAGGCCTTTGAAGATAGGCATATTAATGTAATCGTCCATTTTTCTTCTTGGGGGGTTAGGGGGAGTGGGCATAGGGGAATTATGGGGAGGGGGATGGCGGGTAAGGGGAATAGATGGATGGGAAATCCCAAAGATCTGATTTTTCTCAACTCCTAACTTCGACACACCTTTAGGGGGGGAATACCATGGCATTGCAGGGTTACTCCCATCTTCTTCACTCTCAAACCCGCCTAACAAGGGACTATAGCTAGTTTCAATAAATTTATTTGGTTTTCAATCTACTCTATATCTCTGTCCGCTTCATGTAGATCCTGGTATTGGTTTAGGCTTATTCCCTCTTTGTCCAAACATTAATATGACTGCATTCGTAGTACACCCTTTTCACACAAAATCATTTTAATCCGCAGCTTTAAAGAATTTAGGTACTTACCTCGCGGACCCTTGAAAAATCTTCGCTCAGCTTTGCTGTAAGATATAGTTGTGTCTATTGCGAATTTAGCGATAAATCCTCCCAAAATATTGTCAATCCAAAAATCAACCGCTCTTGAGATACTGTTGTTAGTATTCCTGAGTCATTATATCAATTCAGGGCTCCATACACTAGGCTCATCATTTTTGAAACAGGTCTTATGCTGGGTCAACTTTGATACGCATTCATATAGTTCATTAGAAAATGTTGCAAAGAAGATCTCGTGTTGTTCTGTATAGAGATACTTATGAAAGCAGGCTTCAGTCGACAATCATGGATTTCTGTTTTCTTGAACTGCAAATTCTCGCTCTTTTTGTTCAACCCACTCCTGGATTTCCTTCTTCAACATACGCCAAAACATATCCCATCCTAGCAACGAAACCATTTGTTGGCTTAAGGGGCTTGGACCCAGGTTCAAAATGTATTTCACACCAACAAAACCCTCAACCACTGGCCCTTTCGGCAACGACCTGCAAGAAGATCGCAGTCTCACCTGAAGCGGTTATGGGAGGTTGCAGAACCAGGTTTCTGCAGCTAGAGGGATATTGTGTTGTGGCACCTGTGTGTTTTCTTATATTTTATACTGATCTACAACTTCGCATACATAAAAGACTTTGCACATATGCTTTACTTCATATATTTTCACTTATTACATAAACATATCAGAGAACAAGATAACATGTATTCTTTCACATAAATAAGTAAGAAGCATGCATATTAGTACATAGGAACATAGATTAAGAATATAGATACACAAGACTTCGCCAAAACTTCTTCTTTTTATTAAGATGGATATTTCAGTACATACAACTTCTTCAACCTGTGCACCCAGCTATAGGTGGTCTGCGCACTCAGCTACAGACTCTTGCAAGGCCTCCACACACTCAACTGCAGAGCCTTCCTTTCAAGGCCCAAAATACAGACTACAGACAGAAAGTATGATCAATTCATCTATGACTCTCCCCTTCGACAAAGCATTACATCTCCTTATATATATTTCATTGCTACAAAACCATGGTCCACATACTATGGGTTCGACAAAACAATGAGCTAAAACCCCGATACCCGTTACAAAATGAGGGGCTTTGACCCACCCCAAAGCCCCTAGACATTGCATGATGAATAGAACTTCACGAACTCTACACACTTCGCTCCTCCAAATGTGGAGTCTTTGACCAAAACTGGACCAAGTTGGGCTACACCCAACAAATTTCTCGAAGTTTTTATGGATGATTGGACCCTCTATAGTTTTCTCAAAAGCTATTATAGTTTGTAGTGATTTATGTTTGCTAGATGTAGAAAACTTCAAATATCTTTGAACTTGAAGAAATGCATTTTTCTGTGCCTTTTGGTACATTATTGGGCCATATCGTTTAAAAGGAAGGAGTATGTGTGGACCCTGCCAAGGTTGCGGTAATATTGAATAGGCCACCACCCACTTCTGCTTGACAGTTGCATTCCACTTTGGGCCATACTAGTTATTATCATAGGTTTATAAGAAATTATGCTTCCATCACATCACTGCTTGAGAAGCTTCTGAAGAAATCTCAACGATTTGTGAGATCTGTTGAATGTGATGCCGCATTTAATACTTTGAAGGAGAAAATTGCAAGTGCACTGATCCTGGTCTATCCTGACTAGAATAAGCCATTTCATGTCCATGTTGATGCATCTGGAATGCCCTTAGGAGCTATATTAACACAACTAGGTGAAGGAAACTTGGATCATCCCATTTATTTTTCCAGCAGAAAATTTTCCACCGTGGAGAATGTTTACACTATTACACGAAAGTTTTTAGCAATGGTATATTCTCTCCAGAAATTTTGACATTATTTTCTGGGAGGCTTATTCATTTTCTTCACAAACCACTCAACACTGAAATATTTAGTCAATAAGCTTGTACTTGAAGGAAGGACTTATCGGTGGTTATTTTTATTTCAGGAATTTATTTTTGAAGTGATTGTCAAGTTAGGCAAGTCAAATGTGGGGCCAGACCATTTTTCCAGGCTGGAGTCAAGAGAATCAGGGGGGTCACTTGATGATCAGTTGAAGGATGCTCATTTTTTTTCATATTGAAGTTGTCCCTGATTACTTGGAAGATATTTCCAATTTTCTTACTACG
Source organism: Pinus tabuliformis (assembly GCA_031772625.1). Lineage (NCBI taxonomy): Eukaryota > Viridiplantae > Streptophyta > Pinopsida > Pinales > Pinaceae > Pinus > Pinus tabuliformis. The sequence goes on from CM062808.1 coordinate 717,186,411, forward strand.
GGGAAATGCCCTCTTGATTATACTCTCGTGCAAAAGAAGCATTTTTTGGTTAGAGCCATAGGCTACCAACTTATTGTAGGACAACTATATAAATTGGGACTAGAAAAAGTTTTTTGTCATTGTATTCTTGATCATGAACATGAAGGTGTATTATGGGAATGTCATGCTGGAGTTGCAGGAGGTCATGTTGGAGGGAAAGCTATTGCTCATAAGGTTCTGTAAGTTGTCCTTTGGTGGTTGATTCTCTTCAAGGATGTGAAGGAATATGAAAAGACTTGCGATGTTTATTAATAGGTTGGCTGACCATCGCATCGTGATGAAATTCCTTTACATCTTCTGCAAGCTCTTGCTTCTTTTGAAAAATGGGCTATTAATTTTATTGGGCCTATTCACCCTCCTTCTCGTCATTCGCATGCTCAGTATATCATTACCACAACAGATTATTTAACTTGCTGGGCGGAAGTTGCTCCGGTTAAAGATTGCACTGTTGATACGATAGCTCAGTTTATTTTTGAAAAAATTATTACCAGATTTGGATGTCCCCGAAGTCTTACAAGTGACCAAGGCTCCCATTTCATCAATGAAATAATCCAAACTATGCTACATAATTTCATGATACAACACCACAAGAGCACTCCTTATCATCCGCAAGCGAATGGTACTTTCGAATATTTCAATAAAATTTTAGAAAAAGGACTTACTAAGGTTTGCTCTACCAATAGAGATGATTGGGATGAACGAGTTCCTACTACTTTATGGGCCTACCAAACTATAGTCAAGTGGTTGCATAAGTATACCACTTTTGAACTAGTTTATGATAAAGAAGTTGTTGTTCTTGCTCAGTTCATTGCTCCTAATATTTGTATTTCTCATGCAACTCAAATTACTGAAGACGTGTCCATTCTTGAATAGTGCATGAATTATTACAACTTGATGATTCTTGATTTCTTTCTTATTTCCATCAAACTGTTGATAAGGAGCGTGAGAAGGCTTGGCATGATCGACATATTAAGAAGAATTCCTTTTATGTAGGTGACCAAGTGCTACTCTATGACAATAAGTATCACAATCATCCTGGTAAGCTTCAAATGCATTGCCTTGGTCCTTTTTATGTAGTGGAAATCAAAGATTTTGGTATTGTTCGGCTTGCTCAATTAGATGGTACAATTTTCTTTGTATGGGTGAATGGTGCTCGCCTAAAGCCCTATTTTTCTCCTTCACCTTCAAATTAAAGTGTCATCTCATTGCCAGAGTAGTAGGTAGGAGTTAGGATAGTTGTGTCAATAAAGTATTTTTTCTGTTTGATAGTTTTTATTTTCTGCCTTTTCCGTAACTGTGTTGTATTTTCAGTTGCGACCTACCACAACCCATTGTGGTCAAGGAGATTTTGTCGTATATTGTTTTGTCAGTGTCATTAATGCTTGTAATTTCTATCATTACTCTCGATCATGTCTGTGTTAGTTTCCATATTTGTTTCTCAATTCTCGATGAGATTTCTCGTTATCGTTAAATTTTCCATCAAATCATGACATTCTTATGTCCGTGCTAGAGTTTCTTGTCATAAATTCCAATCTGAGTCGCATTTATCGCACATAATAGATTCACTCTCCATCCCTCCAATTGTTTTATTTATTCTCTCCATTCATTTCTATTTTTATCTTTTTTATCTAGCGCTCTAAGTTTCCGCTCTGGATTCGTTCTCCACTACCCATGTGTTACTGGGAAAAGTATCTATTTAGAACTGCTCTATCCCACTAAGGTGTGATAGCTGCCTTAGAAACAAACAGAGAAAACTACTTTTGTATTTCCTTTATGAATTAAAGATAGAGGGGGATAGAAAGAACCGACCTGTGTCTTGCGCTAATCCTTTGATCCAATCCCTCTCTCCTTTGACAGCTTCTAGCTACCTGCTCCCTTACTTGCCTAGCTTCACCAAGTACATGTAAGATCACAGAAGAAGAAAACTATACAAAGACATGGATCTATATTCATAAACAGCTTAGGATCAGATTTAAGCTAACCATACAAATGTAACAAGCATCAATGATACACAAGAATGGAGGAAAAACTCAAATAGTTTTATTGATATAACAAGAAGATCCAGGAGGAGTTACAACCGATGATTCCTGACCCAGCATCAACCTCCCAGCAAAGAAGCCCCTCTTCACCTCCAACAAAGCATAAATCACCCAATACTCTGATCTCTATCTCAAAACCAACAGCAATTCCTTACAATGTGCAAAATTCCAGCCTCCGGATGTCTGGGATGAGGGATCCATATATAGATGTATGTAAGGAGGATGAGTTAGCTTGTGATTTGACTAGTGGCTTCTCTCTATCAGTTCTTGCTTCCACTTGGAGACTGAAGGCCTCTTACTCATCCTTGGTCGAATTCAGTGAGGCAAGTGTCATAGGAGAAGATTCTGGAAGCTTCCATTGTCTCTCCACCTCGCAAAATGACACTGCCATTTGTCATTTCCCGCTCAACTCACCCTGATAGTGCATTTAGGTGCATTGCAACACACCTAGCGAGTGTGTTTAGGTGCTATGCAATGCAGCTAGCCAGTGGAGCAGTTGAAATGATCCTGTTTTGACTTATTCTGAGCAGTTTCTGGGAGAAGTTGTAATTTGTTGACCTTGTTCCTTTAGGGGTTGGAACAACACTTTTAGGGACTTAGGAGCCCTTGGTTTATGGACATTTCATGCTTGGAGCTGCAAGGCACAAAAATGTCTATAACAGTTGCCCCCTAAAGTATGAGGCCTTTAATCGGGTGAAATGCTTTATTATGAGGATCCGAAGTTCTTTCAATGCTGGGAGGAGACCTGTAATAAGATACAATACAATATATTATCTTCATACTATTTTTCATGATCTAGCTGAGGTGGGCATTCCCATGCTCAGCTTTATAAATTCATTTTCATGTACATAGGACAGACAATCGTCTGATTGTAGACTGATGATTCTGATAGAGCCATCATCCTTTTGGTAGGATGATTATCTGTGCTGCAATGTTGTACATTTTAATGTCTTTATTTTCCTGAATATATATTGCAGCCCGGATGGATGAAACTAGATCCGGGGTCTTCAATCTCGTCCGATCTTCACTCGAAGTACAAGTCGATCCATGTGAGAAATGTTCTGAAGTCGAACATGGAAAGACATCGCTTGATTACCAGTCAATGATGTAAACTGTTAACAAGCACAAGAGGAATCACCGATAATGATAATGACCCTCAAGGTACTACAGTATAATTCACGTGGTGTGAATAAAGGACTTGGTGTCGAACACCACGCAAAATCTTTCGGTCGAAGGCCATTGATGTAAACCTGTTGCCGGAAGTGAGAAACTTGCCATTAAGGCATGCAAGCTTCAAAGTACTGAATGGGGTGTTCCTAGACCAACTTCTTGGATAATGAGCTGATGTCGACAAGAAGTGATCCGTCAAAGGAGGGCCTTAATGAATCCCACATCAATGACACGGAACGAAGCAAATGATTTTGATGGAGGTGAAAACAATCTGATGATATACGGTTCAGGATGGCGGTCATGAAAGAATGGAGTATAATGTATGGTAGTGGGTGGGACACAGGTGACTTCTCTGGATGACTTCTCTTGAACATGTCGGCGACACTTATGTGATGGATTGGTAGCATTAACCCCAAATGTGGATGGTATGGCGTGACCATGGCGATGTGACCTGTGAATGAAACAACCCAACCCGACTCGGACATGGAGTGGAAGTGTCATGTTCAAGAGCGACTTGCTACCAATAAAGATTCTTTGAGCTTTCTTCCCAATTTTTCCCCAGTCATTGTTGACCAGTACCTCTTTATTTTTGTCAAGCTTGAGGAGGATAACATATGCTTGTTCTATAATTTTCCCTTCGAGCAAACCCATCGCTATGTTTTAACGAGCCTAGCGATAGTGAAACTCATTCTCGTCTAAAGACAAGTTTGTCGCTATTAATATTTTTAAAGAGTTTAACGACAAAGATAACTCGGTCCTTTTCATTTTTAGAGAGTCTGAAAAGGTAAGCAAAGGTAACTCCAAAATTCCTTTTTCGTCATCTAATCCCTTAAGTCTGAAAAAGTATAAAACAATATAGAAGGGATGAATTTTCGATAGTTTTAACGAGCCGAACAAAACAAGTGCTCGATCTTTTTGTGTAATAATCCCTCAGGTCCAAAAAGATTAAAATCTAGAGGAGGGATAGCACTTCTTGTCCCTTTAACGAGCTGGAGAGGCCAATGGCTCAGAAATCTTTTCATATTTTACGAGTTAGCTGAAAAGAGCTTAAAAAAGACTCGTCTTTTGAGGAACGAGTGATAAAATGGGTAGCAGCTGATTCCAGGTAAGGTTTGGAATTTTCCAATCACGGCAGTGTCACAAGGATGGCTAGTGAAATCACTCTTCGCAGCTGTTCCTCAAAATGGGTAAACAATCAAATGGAGGTGAATGATCGGCCAATGAAAAAGTGGAGGTGACGGTGCAAACACGACCAAGGCTTTAATGGCTGAAGTACTACATTCACGGTGGTTATTTACCGGGGAATAGTTCATTTTTAACGAGCTTAAACGCGGGTGGAAACATTTGCTCAGTCCGGGTTTATTTTTTAACGAGCTTGAACCTCGCGGTAACACTGCTCGATTAATCCAGTCATATGATAAGAATGTCTCATATAAAACGACAATTTTTAGAGTTTTGCCCCACATCCTTTCTTTATGCAAGTTAGGAAACGACTAATCCAAAAAACAGATAAATAATCGCTCTTTGCTTGCACTCCAAAAGGTTTGCATGCCCCCAGGTATAAAACAGAGTTTCAAGGTTACCTCTACTTCACTCCGCTAAAACATTTGTTTTACCGAGAGAGGCCTACCTCTTACAAGTTACCCAAAGATTGTTCTATTCACCCCGCAAACAAAACACTTCTTTGGCAATGTCTACCTAGATAAACAAAGGTGAGTGGCGGCGCTCACCAACTCTCATAACTTTGACAAGAGAATCATGTACTAGAATAACCCCCTCTTCCACTCATGGACGGGGGTATAGACTAGGCATATTCTCCCGCGGAAACCTACCCTATACCCGAATTTTTCCTGGCGAAGCAGACCAGGATGCATTCTCCCTGGGTTTCAGTCATATCCCTCCGAATTACTCGTGCTCATCGAAAGGATGGACTGGAGATTGAGACATTTCTTGCATGAAAAGACCATTCAGGGATGGTATATGACTATTTGCTCTGTATGATCCGGGAAATGAAAGCTGGTCCACGAGCTTGACCACTCTTCCTTCGTGCGGAAAACACATTACTCTAAAGAGTGAGGAGATAATGGCTCCCATGCAATAAATATAGTCTCGTCCAAGGAGTAGATTGTAATCTAGGGGTCCTTGAACTACCATTACGTTCATGCGAGTGGTTTTCCCTCTCAATGTTATGGGCACATCGGGAAGGATCCCTAAAGGTCGACTGGTTCCTTTATCGAAGCCTGTCAGATTTCTCATCTCAGGCAAAAGAGATGGCGAACCAAGCGCTTTCCAAGCAGTCGAGGAAAGTATACTCACAAAAGCCCCCTCATCTACGATGGTACCAGCCATAACCATTCTATATATTTGAACGATAATTCGGAATGGTATGCTTGCCGGTAAACGGGGTCTGCCTAGTTGATTCCAGTTGAAGGAGACAACTAGGTTGCTTGGAGGTGGGACCGAATAGACGGCCGGGTATGACTCTGACGAACTTCCTTCCTGAGGTAAAGGAATGGGTGAATTGCCCCCATGTTCGTTGGAGTCTGTGCTTATGAAGAGAATTTGGACGGTGTCATCCTTGTTCTCCTTAGTGAGTGTATCATCTGAAGATGAAACCTCTGAAGGCAAGACCGGGTCAACTGCCGCCTCGACCTTTTGACTTTCGTCTGGTATGGATCCAGATGGTTTATCTTCAATGATAGGTGCTTCAGCAGACCACCTGAGCGGGCCAGCCAGATTTTCAACTAGTGACGGACTCGGCAAGAGTTTTTTATATCCAGGCGGAAGTCGTAACGGGGAAACCGGACGATCATCCAAAACTCTTTTAGCTTCGTCTAAGAAGGGACAATGGTGGACGGCATGATCACCTTCGCACAGTTTACAAGGAAATCTATATTTTCCTTTTTGTCCTGGGACTTCACTTTCACTAGTCGATGGTGTGTTTTCAACATGATCATCAGAGGTTGACGACACCGGGTTGTGCAATCTAGGAGACCAGTCCCTTAATATCTGAGGGATGCAAGGACAATCTCTGTGAAAGTGGTCTCATTTGCAAATGACACATGGAGATTTAGGCCTAGTCAGTGCAGTGTGTGGATTTTCATTAGACGACACTCGTTTTCCCCCATTTGCCTTTGGCTCCTTCTTCTTCTTCTCTTTCTTCTTCTTTTCCTTCTTCTCCTTAGGAACTTGACTTTTGGCTTTACCAACCCCATCAAGCGAAGATGAAGGAGGAGAGGAAGAATTAGAGGAAGTAGAAGGTTGGTGGGCAACTCTGGACTCGTCTAGTTGCTGATTCGATTGTTCAGGAATAGTGGTGTTCTGAACGACAGAGGTTGAGAAGAGCCATACAGGCAAACCAATTGTCAGTCCTGGAAGCGACAATGTGGCCATATGGGGTGCACCAACATCTCCCCAAGAGGAGAAGGGACTAGGATTTCCTCCAAGGGGAATTCCTTGGTAGACTCCATTTTCTCAACCCAAGATCAACGTAGGAAAGGGGTAATGAATATTCCGTTTAAAATAATTTTTTAGACGCTTTGACACAACTTGTTTTTTCAGTTTTTAAGAGTCAAGAAAAAACAAAAGATGACTCTAGTCTCCTTCGATTTTTAATGAGCCTGAAGTGACAAGTGCTCAGATGGACCTTTTCCATTAAAGAGTCTGAAAAGGAACGAAAGGGACTGCTCTGGAGATCTAGGTAGAGGGAGTACCAAACCAATCGCAAAACTGCAGAATACTTTTTACGGTACGACAGTCAATCTTCCCGAATGCTGTGTTCAGTGCATTGCGATCGATAGGGCGGCATACACGGCTTCCTATGGATAAAGGATTTAAGCCTATAGGGGTCTCCCAAAATATACTCGACGGTACGTGGGAGCACAAGTCTGTACTGGCACTTATCGTCTCAAAGTGGAGGAATCACCCAACCATCAGTGAGGACAACAATTACCAGGCTTTACGACGCTGGAATATGTCTCTAGCCTAGACCTCTAAATGTTGTGCGTTAAGTTCCAAAGCGTTGTTAGATTCATTGAATTTATTTTAAGTTGATCTTTCTTATGAAGTTTTCCTTTTGGGTTCACCACGAGATGTAGATGTAATTCCTAAAATGCAATCTAAAGATGATAAGCAAACTTTTATCTCTTTTCTGCAATGAAAATCCTAGCTACTAGGGGAAAAGAAAGACACAATCTTTTCACAAAGAACAAGGAGCACACTATAAATGCACTTTCCTAAATCACGCCAAACAGACTGTCAATATGCAAACGCACATGTGCATGTATTTGTTTTTCACTTTCTTAGTATTGATGCTAAAAAGAAAGTTGATGTACAAATCTGAATTTGCTTTCAAGCAACAAACACAAACAAGCTTCTTTTCGAAATCAAAAGGTAGAGATGATTACGACACTTTATGATTTTGAAATAAATACTCATTTTGACACTAGAAAGTCACAAATTCAAACCAAAGGCAATAGTAAAAGCATAACCGACTATCAACAGCAAATAAATTTTCTCCTATGATCGAAATCGACACTTGCGACAGATCTAAATCAAAGGACGACAGTAAGATTATTATACTTTTGCAATGGAAAACTGTAAATGACTCAACAAACACACAAAAACATCTAGAGTTCTTTTGTACAAATGAGGCGGAATATCAGTAAGGAAAAGGGGTTTGAAACAGTCATATACTGATCACAGGTTGCAAAAATCAGAGACAAAACTGGAAAGAATGAAGAACAAGAACCTCAGCTGCACAGGGCTAGGCTGATCAACGCACCTGTTACACAAAGAAACTGCATTGCAGCGCAAGTTGCCCTTTCGGGAAGTGCGTTGAAATGTAGGATCTCTTCACAGTGCCTGCACTGGGCCAGAAACGAGAATTCTATCCGGGTTCTGGGTCATGGTTTGCAGTTTAGTCTTTGGTTTTTGGGCGAGTAAAAGCAATCAATAATGCACAATCGGTTGGCAGATCTAAGGAGGGTCTAAGAGCTATCACAAAGGGCAATCAGATCATTTGTGGATCACCTTTTCAAATCATAAACAAATCCAGTGAATGGACAGAAGCAACAGATGTCTACTTTGCATTTGTTATGGAAAATGCAGTTCGAATGCTACTTAAAAGTTTATGAAACAAACAACAAAGAGATACATAAACAAACTAATTAGACAATCGTCCCCAGTGGAGTCGCCATTTTGTTACCGGGAAAAGTGTCTATTTAGAACTGCTCTATCCCACTAAGGTGTGACAGCTGCCTTAGAAACAAACAGAGAAAACTACTTTTGTATTTCCTTTATGAATTAAAGATAGAGGGGGATAGAAAGAACCGACCTGTGTCTTGCGCTAATCCTTTGATCCAATTCCTCTCTCCTTTGACAGCTTCCAGCTACCTGCTCCCTTACTTGCCTAGCTTCACCAAGTACCTGTAAGATCACAGAAGAAGAAAACTATACAAAGACATGGATCTATATTCATAAACATCTTAGGATCAGATTTAAGCTAACCATACAAATGTAACAAGCATCAATGACACACAAGAATGGAGGAAAAACTCAAATAGTTTTATTGATATAACAAGAAGATCCAGGAGGAGTTACAACCGATGATTCCTGACCCAACATCAACCTCCCAGCAAAGAAGCCCCTCTTCACCTCCAACAAAGCATAAATCACCCAATACTCTGATCTCTATCTCAAAACCAATAGCAATTCCTTACAATGTGCAAAATTCCAGCCTCTGGATCTTTGGGATGAGGGATCCATATATAGATGTATGTAAGGAGGATGAGTCAGCTTGTGATTTGACTAGTGGCTTCTCTCTGTCAGTTCTTGCTTCCACTTGGAGACTGAAGGCCTCTTACTCATCCTTGGTCGAATTCAGTGAGGCAAGTGTCATAGGAGAAGATTCTGGAAGCTTCCATTGTCTCTCCACCTCGCGGAATGACACTGCCATTTGTCATTTCCCGCTCAACGCACCCTGATAGTGCATTTAGGTGCGTTGCAATGCACCTATCTAGTGTGTTTAGGTGCTATGCAACGCAGCTAGCCAGTGGAGCAGTTGAAATGATCCTGTTTTGACTTATTCTGAGCAGTTTCTGGTGGAGAACTTCTGGGAGAAGCTGTAATTTGTTGACCTTGTTCCTTTAGGGGTTGGAACAACACTTTTAGGGACTTAGGAGCCCTTGGTTTATGGACATTTCATGCTTGGAGCTGCAAGGCACAAAAATGTTTATAACACCATGAATCCTCATTGCCTTGTCGCCCCCCTGTTTGTTTTGTGTATACCCACCATTCTACCTTCATGGTTCGTCAAGTCAGAATTATTTTTAGTATGTATCCTATTGACTCACGTATCCACTATTAGGATGACCTCTTGGGGAAATATGAGAAAGTCACTCTTGTTGATAATGACCTTTTTGATCTATCGTTGTTCCTTGTGCTCTCAACCGATATACTCATGGAGTCCAATGTCTGCTCTACCCTAAAATTCAAAACCAATTTTTTTCCTTTCAAATCGTCCACTCTCTTTGTTATGCATAAGTTACTTGTTTTTGACCCCACGTGTGAAGTTATGTGTTGCATCAATTTTTTAATCAATCATCTCCATGGGGGTTCTCTCTGGTTGGACCGAGAATACCCCATCCATGCAGAATATATTTATAGACTCACAGGACTGTCCATTTATGATATCGATGTTAGCTCATCTTTTCAGAAAACGGCTAAATACAGCAAAAAGACCGATGCAACTAATTTGTACAAAAAGTATGGGACCACTAGAAAAGGGCGTGGAGCTGTTCTTGACATGATCAACAATATGTCAGTTTGAGTTGCTTCCACCATCATTGCTACCAAATTCATGCACCATTTTACCAGAGGAGAATATTTGTTGGATGCCCTATCTATTGTAGAGGCTTGCATTCACGGGATCCAACTGAATTGGTCTAGCTACCTCCTTACTAAATTATTCGATGTTGCTCATGATTTTTATACCTGGCCCACTTATTTTATTTTTGGCCATTTGCTTATTCCTCTTGCTATGTAGAAATGGTGGACTTCGGAAGGCTAAGATCTTGCCACAATTGAAAAAGATGAACCTCTTGTGTATGCTTATGTATCTTGGAGCAATACTGAAGACACTGTCAACAAAGAATTTAATGATCTTTCCTTTGGTCACTAATTCAACAAAATGGATGTGGTGACCAAAAGTATTTCACGAGTGCCACTTCCTTTGCTCGACTAGTACACTCATCAAGTCTAGTTTGTATAATTCATAGTTCATGTTATCTTTGGTTGTTGCATGTTTGTTCTACCATTTTCGCTATGCGGAAGCTGTCATTCTACGTCAGCAAGAACAATTTCCATAATGAAGTTAGCACTTGGTCAACAATCCTACCGTGGAAGCAATATGGGAAGGACCTATGTATATTTGATGCAATGATACCTATCAGCAATACCCCTTCATCCTCATGCAAATATGTCAGATATACGTAAGAAGATATCCATCCCCTGTTGAAAAAAATCCAGGGAGTGTATGAGCTCAGCCTACGCTACTTGGACTGAGATAGGTTCTCTAGTTGAGAAATCTACTTAGATGCATTAAGTCGCTCATGTATCCATTGTACCATCCACTATCGTAGCCACCATTCCACCTACTACCTCCCCCGTTTCAATTTCCTCTCACCAATCCCACCGTGATACATGTGCCTCCACCATTATTGATCTTTATGCTGAGCCCACACCTACGATTCCTATTGTCCCCATTCTTAAATAAAAACCTCTATCCCCGCATACAACTTCAAACGGGACACCTCATTCCTTGGAAGCCACCTTACCTGACCATACTGATTCACCCATCATCCCTGATGAGCCAGAAGATATGGAAACTGACTCCACATTCGTTATCTTTTCTAGTTTTCCTACCGATACCATTCTCCCACCATCAACCACTAATGTTTCTACTGCTACCTCATCTTGTCCCTTTTATTCCACCACTTCGCTTGTCTCTGTTGAGCAAGTTCTTGATTTCATGAAAGACCCCAGGCAATGTTGCGAGGTGATCTCCCTTACTGCCATGCAACATGATCTCATTGCTTTCATTCTGGCCCTTGTTCTTCACCGAATTGAACAAAATCAAAAGTGTTCTCTACAGCGAGAGTCTTGCCCATAAGTTTAGGTAGAGCGTTCGATTGCTAGTGGCAAACCACTGTAATCGTGATTTCCACCAGTAAATACAATTTCAGACGACACCCTCAGTACATGATCTTCACCGTAGTTGTTCCAGTTTGTTCATGCTTTTGTCTCTTAGTTGGATAATCGTTTAGTTTACAAAGAGACTTGTTGCATAGATCTTCAGGTCACCTATGATGAACAAAAACATCAGGTCAATGTCGTCACTATAGCACAAACACAGTTGCACCTTGAGAAAGATGGATTAGATTAGGCTTGGATGAGTGATACTCATTCTCAATCACAGTCATTGTAGCCTACACTTTCTCCCTATGCCGAAGAACAACCTGAAGATCTCATCGCATGTTCCCCTACTGAATGTTGCACTTTTGTTGAAGCAACATGTAAACAGATTGTTGCCAAAAATATTGAGCTCCAAGACACTATCACCACTCTGCAACAGTCTTCATCAGATCCTTTGATGTTCTACCGAGATCATATCACTGACAAGATTCAGGCAACCACCTCTTTCTATGCCACCTTTCCACAAGTTATACAAGAGTCCCAACAAATGTTAAGCCAAATTTCAGATGGTAGTGACATTCTTGAGAAGAAGAATGCAACTACTGATCCCTTGTGCGAGAATGTCCAACACATGTTCCAGCAAGCAATGGTGACTTCTAACTGAGAAGTAAAGAAATAGCTTTTGGATCAAGTTGATGTACTAGATGCTCAAATCAACCAGTTGGAAGATGTGACCCAGGCGACTAAATAAATTCTTCGCGACCTCTTCCCAGAGGCACAAAGACATTTTATCACCTTGAGCATGTTGTCCACGGTTGCTGATCAACAGATTCATGAACTTTTTTTGTCACAATCCAGTGATTTCAGTGAGCAGACAGTTACATAATTTTCAACAAAGGTATCCAGGCTTCTTGACTCATGGAACTCCTATGTTTCCACATTCACCATCTTTAAGGAGTCGACTCTTCAAAGTGTTCCAGAGTTGGGTCCTTCATTTGAAGGTACCACAACCAATCAGAGCAGAAGTCAACTGGCCTAGATTTTAAATGTAGCTACAGCAACAACAACACATTAAATCGAGGGTGAGTCAATGGATTATGGTCGGGGCATGTTGGGTCCTTCGGTTTTGAAGTAATAGAAGTTGCAGAGGATATTTTGGATAAAGTCACTTGAAGCAGAGCACCGAAAAATCAAAGAGGCAACAAAATATTTATTTTGGGACTTGCGTAGCGGAAAGTATGGGCACGTACCACAAAAGATGGAACTGATTTTGATACATTCAACAAGAAAACCAAAGTGTTGGCCCAAGGTTTTGGAAAACCATAGATCAAGTGAGTGAGAGATCGAGGACCAAATCAAGCAAGTGCAGGTTATAAAAGAATATGTAGAGCAACGAGAAACAATTTTAGACAACAAAGCAAAGTTTAGGAAGTTCCACAAAGTTTAGGAGTCGTTGAAGAATTCAGATTTGAGCTGGGAAAGAAAGATTGTTGTATGGATATCTGTTAATGTAGTGGTCCCTATATGATAAATGTGTTGAGTTGTAATGTCTACGCACAGTCTGTAAGGTGTTGCAAGGTGTATTGAGAAAATACTGATGTAAATGGGCTCTGAACTTATTTAATAAAGGATGATGGGAGTTTTTCCTTATGATTATCTGTTTCGCACCCCGTTTTTAAAATATTCTACATGTTGTGATTTCCTTTTAAATGTTTAATTTGGATTACTGCAATGAATGTATGAATGGTTGTGTAAACTGCATAAACATATATTTATAGATCTCCCTTCCATCTTTCTATGGTTTTGGATTGCCTAGGGTGAGACACTCCTTTGATTCAAGGGAGTGAAAATGTCGATGAAGTGCTAGACTACGCGAAAATATTTGTTGGCATCCTAAGTCAAGCCCTGGTTCATTCTTCATTTAAATTATTCTGCCAACACATAGTGACCACTTGCTGGTCCATCATGTAGATCTCTTAGTACCTTATATATGTCTGGAGGCTCAAGGAATCTTAATAAGACACCATTGTGGTGATTTTTGAAAAGTGTTCCATGAATAAGCTGATAAGATAGAGCTTTAAGGTAGGTTTCCCTCTTTTTTTTATTCGATAATGTGTGGGTAAGGTGTCGTGCTCTAATAATTTCCATATGTATGAATACCATGGTGTTGTAGATTTGGTCTAGGGAACTTGTTAAACGTTATAAATTTCTATTTCCTACTCCCGACCTAAAAAATCTTGCTCGGAAGCATCTCTCGCTTTGGCTGCAAGTTGACAAAGGCCATTACCCTTAATGGTATGAACTGGTTTAAACTCCAAATCATATTATTGTAAGAAGGTCAACCAATTTACCTTCTTCTCACTTAGCTCCTACTGCATAGAAATTGTTTTGTTTGCTGGATGAGGCACAAAAATGATCATGTGAGATTTAAGGAGATAGGTCCTGAAATGTTTTAATTCCTTATACGCAACATTAACCTATTTATCAATGGAAGGATAATTCCCTCTGACCCTTGTAAGTCAGCACTCATGAAATAAATAGGTTGTTTGTTTCCTTCAACACCCTTTTGATTCAGTATGGCTGCAATAGATGAATCTGAAGAGAAAGTGTAAAGAAGGAAATATTTTCCATAATCAGAACTATATAATGCATGTGTGTCAATAATAACTTGTTTAATTTGAGAAAAAAAATCATTTTCCCTTTTGTCCCATTTGTAAGTCGCATTTTTCTTAATCATTTCTTATAGAGGTTTCACTATATGATCATAATCATAGATGAACTTTTGCAAGAAATTAATCTTCCCTAATAAATATTGCATAACTTTCTTACTTGTTGAGAATGAGATCTTAGTTATAGCTTTGACCCTTTCAGGATCAACTTTGGTTCCACTCTTTGCAATGATTGTTGGCATTGATGATGTAGTTGTTAGTACAATTGTTGGATACAGGCTTGTTAGTTAGCATTGATGTCAACCCGATAGTTAAGTTATATCTAGTTGTTTATGCTTTCTTGATGATATTTAACTATTTATGCTTGATTGATACGCTTGAGTGGCTAATGGTATTTTTGGCTTGTAGTGCAGCTTGGCTTGTGATTATGTTTCTTGGTTGACATATTAGTTGTAAGGTTCTTTGAAACTTATGAAGATGCTATGTGTGTGGTGTAGAGATTACCATGGTACATGTGTTCATGGGATTTTCATAGCCATGGTATTTACCCATGGTATTTATCAAGAGATTACCATTGTACAGGGATTCGTGGTATCAACATAACCATGGTATTTACCCATGGTATTGATCTAAATATTACCATGGTACAAGGGTCCATGATATTGGCATAACCATGGTATATATGTGGTATTGACCTAGAGTTTACCATGGTACAAGTGTCCATGGTTTTGGAATAACCATTGTATTTTCCCATGGTATTGATTGAAGATTATTGATGGTATTTTGACATATATTATTGTGATTATTTTTTAGTGTGAGTGTGGGTTTATTGCGTGAGTGAGCAGATTGTGTTGAGATTTCATTGGAGAGAGAAATTTTTTGTTGTTATGTGCAAGGGTCCAATTTGAAATATTATGAAATGTGGCCCTAGTGATAAGCAGGTCAAGATATTTTGGTGGAAAAGGGATGGGTGTTCCTTGCCGATGGGTGTCAGTATATTTAGTAGATGAAGTAGCATTCTCATAGTCCAATGGGTGTTGGGCGAGGCTTGTTGGGGATAGAGGCTTGCAATTGATGGGTGTTCACAAAGTTGTTTTAGTGTGAGAAACGTCCTTGCTGGAGATAGTTAGCTATGATGATGTAAAAAGATTTTTTGATTAATAAAAAAAGAAGCAGAGTAGCGAGTGTTTTTTTTCTTTGGAGAGGTTTTTTCCACCAGAAAAAATTTGTGTCCTCTTATGTGCCTGTTTTCCTTGTTGATTCTTTATGGTGCTTTTATATGGTTATTTTGCATGATTTGATACATTGATTCCATGTTGGTTTTATAAGTATAACTGATAAATTATTGAATATGGTGTTTTGGTAAAAAGAATTAAAAGTTAAGTAAATCCTATCACTACTTATACACTCCCCCTAGTAGTGAGACCATTTCCAACAATTGGTATCAATGCGGGGTTCTCTCAATGAAGCTTGATTGCTTGAGGGAAGATCATGGGACCATGGCCAAAAAAAAGAGGAAATAATCTCAGAAGAAGAAGTTTGTAAACAAGTGAAGAATACTATAAAATCTGGAGAACTTATTCTACTGGTGAAAGGTATGGCAAACAACATTTTTAGTCATGAAAGTTTTTCTTATTACAAGTCGAGTGATGATGATTTTGGGATTATTGAAGATATTGATGATCAGTGTTTTGAAGTTGATTCCTCAACATGTGAGGAAGGTGTGTTTCTTGAGGATGATAAATTTAAAAGATTAATAACCCTTGAGGCTAACAAAAAGCTCAAGAAAGGCTAATTGAGCAACTAACTTTAGAGAATAGAGATTCAAATAAGTTACTGCATATTCTTGAGTGTTGGTAATTGACAACAAATTAATGTAAAAGTAAATTTGGATAAATTGTTTTAGTTATTGACAAGTCAGTTTCATACCGAATCAGTAGTTATGTAACTAAGGAGGCTCATATAAAACTGATGAATGCACGAACTATTGTAACGGAGAATCATTTATTGATTGAATAGAGATTCCAATCCCTTGCCCCGTGGATGTTTCCTTGACACCCTGTCAGGGTTTTACCACCCTGTAAGAGTTGGTGCTGGACCAGAGACCCACCAATCCATCTGCATGGTCGACCTGTGTGCTAGTCCTGCATTGACTAGCGAGGAACCTGCCTACTGCAAACCCCTCCGTCATTTCTGCTACATTGATTGGTGAGGAACCCGCCTACTGCAAACCCCTCCATCATTGCTGGAAGACCCTGTGTGTGGCTTCTCTCTACATGGTCGAGAAAGATGCAAGCTTGCATATGAAAAGTGTTGCCCCTACGCGTGACGAAACCTGTGTGGAAGATCCGGGTAATTTTAAAATAATTTTTTGAAAACAATTTTGTTTCCCCAGAATATTTGGGCTCAAAAACCAGTGGAAATTTCTTTTAGAAAATTGTTAAAATTGATGAGAGAAGAGCAAGGTTTCATTAAGGAAAGGAGAACAAGTTTTATTTTTCAGTAAAATCTGTTGAAGGGTTTCTCTAACAGAATCAAGAAAAAAAATTGAAATAAGTTTTTAAATTTGTTTTTTTTAAATAAACAGACTAAAAAAAAAACAAAGGCTCAGAATTGTAGAAAGGAATTTGTTTATTTAAAAAGGGGGCTCAGTTTTTTTTGAAGAAAGGGAAACCAACTCAGTTTTTTTTTAAGAAAGGGAAACCAAAAATAAACCCTAGTTGAAAAAAGGAAACCCTAGGAGGAAAGAAATGGCCAAGATGTCGAATGCAAAGTTCGAGGTGGAGAAATTCACCGGCAAGAGAAACTTTTCTCTATGGAAACTAAAAGTTAGGGATTTGTTGGTGCAACAAGGGTTGCACAAAGCTTTGGACAGGGCAAATAAGAAACCTACAAGCATGAAAGATTCGGACTGGGAGGACTTGGATGTTCGAGCTCTCAGTACCATCAGGTTATGCCTGGCTGATGAAGTTCTCTTCAACATTGTTGAAGAGAGTATAGCTTCAAGTTTATGGGAAAAACTAGAAAAACTGGAAAAACTATATATGACAAAGTCATTAACCAATATAATTTATTTTAAAAGACAACTCTATAGTCTTCAAATGAAGGAGGGTTCAAAAGTTGCGGAAAATTTGAATGTTTTTAATACACTTATATGCCAATTAGCAGATATGGAAGTTAAAATTCAGGAAGAAGACAAAGCTATAACCTTGTTGTGTTCTCTGCCCAAGTCATGGGACCACTTCGTAACTTCAATTAGTTTGAGCACCACTGATTCTTTGAAATTTGAATCAGTTGTGGGAGCTCTCTTATCTGAAGAAGTACGAAGGAAATCCAGTACTGAAACAGCAACATCAGAAGCCATGATAGCTAGAGGGTTGTCAAGGGAAAGAAGAGAAAAAAACAAGGGGGTCTTCTAGATCTAAACCAAAGGGAAAGAAGTGTAAGGCAAAATGTTGGCATTGCAATAAAATTGGACACCTGACGGAAGACTGTTGGAAACGAAAAGAGTCTTATAACCCGAAGAAGGAAGCAAATGAAGTTGATTCAGGTATGATAGACGAAGTTTTATCTGCTGAAGAATTATGTATGGTAGATGAAACTTCACCTGTATGTAATGTCTCTCAGGGTTTTGAACGCTGGTTGTTAGACTCTAGTGCTTCTCATCACATGCGTCCACATAGAAATTGGTTTACTTCATATGAAGATGTAAATGGTAGTTCTGTGTTTATGGGTAATAATGTATCATGTCAGACTGTTGGGATCGGAAATATCAGGATTAAAATGTATGATAACACAGGTAGAACATTAACTAGTGTTAGACATGTACCTGAATTGAAGAAAAATTTGATTTCTTTAGGAATGTTGGATTCAGATGGTTATAAGTTTATAGGTTAGAATGGAGTGCTGAAAGACTCTAAAGGCGCCCTAGTTGTTATGAAAGCAGAAAAGGTCAGAAATCTTTACAGACTCAAAGGAAGTACTCAGGTCAGTGAAGCAGCGATTGTGTCAGAAAAAGAAGAAAAAGGTACTCGCCTATGGCATCAACGATTGGGTCACATGAGTGAGAAAGGTCTTTAGATACTGATGAAATGTAAATCTCTTCCCGATCTGAAATATTTGAATTTGGATTTCTGTAAACATTGTGTGTATGGAAAACAATGTAGATAGAGATTTAAAACTAGAAATCATAATAGTAAAGATATTTTAGACTATATTCATTCTGATCTATGGGGACCATCTCTTGTTGTATCATATGGAGGTGCACTCCCGTAAAGTTTGGGTCTTTATGCTAAAAAAGAAAGCTGATGTATTCCATATCTTTAAAAAATTTAAAGCAATGGTAGAGAAAAGAACAGGCAAATCAATTAAATGTTTAAGAACTGACAATGGTGGTGAATTCACTTCAATAGAATTTGAACAATACTGTAAGGATGAAAGAATTGTTAGACACAAAACTGCTGTTTATACTCCTCAGCAAAATGGTGTTGTTGAACGTATGAATCGGACTCTTATGGAAAGAGCCAGAAGCATGATCAGCAATGCTAACTTGCAAAAGGAGTTGTGGGCAGAAGTAGTATCCACTGCTTGTTATTTAGTTAACAGATCACCTTCAGTAGCAATTAATTGTAAAATTCTTGAAGAAGGTTGGTCAAGTTAGTCTTGTGATTATTCACATTTAAGGATATTTTGTTGTGATGCTTATTCTCTTATTCCTAAAAATCAGCATTTAAAATTAGATCCAAAATCGAAATGTTATGTCTTTGTTGGGTATGACTATGCAGTGAAAGGATACAAGTTGTGGGATCCTACATTGCGGAAGATAGTCATTAGTAGAGATGTAACATTTGTTGAATCTTATTTTTTAAAATCAAATGTTGAAAGAATGGAACATGAACAGGTATCGCCAAATCAACAAATTCAGTTGGAGGCTAGACCTTTCGGTGACAGTCAAAAGGAAGAAGAGACTTCTGGAGAAAAAAGTGTTGAAGATACAAAGGAAACTGCTGAAGTTTCTGAACCAGTTCAGCAACCAGTCACTCTAAGATGGTTTACAAGGGAAAGAAAAACTCCCAAAAGGTATGAATATTCTGCTTCATCTTTTGCTTTGATTACTGAAGATGGGGAACCTTCTTGTTATCAGGAAGCAGTAGATGATACAGATAGCGAAAAATGGAAAACGACTATGAAAGAAGAAATGGATTCCTTAGCCAAGAACAATACCTAGGAGCTTGTAGAACTTCCTGAAGGGAGAAGTGTTGTTGGATGCAAATAGGTCTTCAAACTAAAATGGAAAGTTTATGGAAGTATCGAAAGGTATAAGGCGAGATTGGTAGCAAAAGGGTATTCTCAGGTTGAAGGTATCAACTTTCATGAGATTTTTTCAACAGTTGTAAGACTTGTTTCTATTCGTACTATGTTGGCACTAACTGCATTACTTAACCTTGAGTTAGAATAGTAAGATGTTAAAACAACTTTTCTACATGGTGATTTGAATGAGGAGTTATATATGGAACAACCAGAAGGTTTTGTACAAGGTCGCAACAGAAGATTAGTTTACAAGCTTAGGAAATCATTGTATGGTCCAAGGTAGTCTGCCAGACAGTGGTACAAGAAGGTTGACTCCTTCATGGTGAGCCAGAACTTTATTAGAAGTGAGTATGATCATTGTGTATACTTCAAAAGTTTCAATGGCGTATTCATTATCTTAGCTTTGTATGTTGATGATATGCTTATTACAAGCAAAAGCATGGAAGAGATCAACAGGTTAAAGGCTTAGCTCTCTAGGACGTTTGATATGAAGGATCTTGGAGCAGCAAAACATATCTTAGGGATGGAGATACACAGAGACAGGAAAAATGGTAAGATTTGGTTATCACAGCAGAAGTATGTGGAGAAAGTACTTGAAATTTTTTGTATGAACAATGTGAAACCTGTTAATGTTCTATTAGCTTCCCATTTTAAGCTTTCTTCGGTTTTGAGTCCTAGAACTAATGAAGAAAAGCAGTATATGTCTCATGTACGATATGCTAATGTTGTAGGCAACTTAATGTATGCGATGGTATCTACAAGACCTGACATTTCACATGCAGTTGGAGTTGTTAGCAGGTTCATGGCAAATCCAGGTGAAGAACATTAGCGAGTAGTGAAATGGGTGTTTTGATATCTAAGAGGTACAAGTGACCATTGCATCATCTTTAATGGTAGTGAAGAATCAGTCTACGGATATGTGGATATTGATTATGCAGGTGCTTTGGACAAAAGAAGATCTACTACAGGTTATGTCTTTACTCTTGCAGGTGGAGAAATTAGTTGGATATCAAAGCTTCAAGAAACATTTGCATTGTCCACTACCGAAGTAGAATATATAGCTACTTCAGATGCCAGTAAAGAAGCAATCTGGTTAAAGGGTCCACTTGATGAGATTGGAAGGATGCAAGAGAAAGTGAATGTACTTTGTGACAGTCAAAGTGCTACTCACTTGGCTACAAATCCTGCTTGTCACAGCAGAACCAAGCACATTGATGTAAGGTATCATTTTCTGAGACATGTGATCGATGGCGGAAAAGTAGCTCTTCAAAAGGTCCATACACGAGAGAATTGTGCAAACATAATCACAAATCTAGTTATAGTAGAGAAGCTGCGATGGTGTTTAGCTTCTCTTGGCTTGCAGAAAAGATGATAAATGGGCATGGGCAAGGAATTAGGATAATTGTTGTCGAGGTGGAGTTTGTTGATAATTGACAACAAATTAATGTAAATGTCAATTTGGATAAATTGTTTTAGTTATTGACAAGTCAGTTTCATACCGAATCAACAGTTATGTAACTAAGGAGGCTCATATAAAACTGATGAATGCCCGAACTATTGTAACTGAGAATCATTTATTGATTGAATAGAGATTCAAATCCCTTGCCCCATGGATGTTTCCTTGACACCCTATCAAGGTTTTACCATATAAATCTTGAGTGTTTTACTTGTGTGGTTGTATTCAATTTCCATTCAGTTTCATTTCTTTCTTGTTTTATTAACTGCTCAGACCTACATTGAGGAGAAATAATATGATTTTAAGGAAGAAAGTTCAGATTTGAAAAATCAATTAGAGAAGGAAATGATAACTGAAGTGGAGATTGGAATTCAACTATAGAATCAATTCACACATTATGATAAATTAGAAGAAGAATTGGAAGAAATCATATCTAGTCTAAAGAAAGAAAATGATGTAGTTGTTAAAGAGCCCAAAGAAGAAGGTTCGAGAAGCATAAACGAAGGAAACCAACATCAAAATCAAGAGCCAAAGAAAAACATGAGAAATGTAAGGTGTTTTTGTTGTGAGAAGTTTGGACACATTGTTGCAAAATGATAAAACTTTCCCAACAAAAGAAGAAGTCGAATACGGAAATCTCCCTAGAAGTCATTCAAGGAAATGCAACTTCATCATTCTCCGTATAAAAATGTTTTTTATGGGTACTAGTATTTATGCAATGAATTTGGGCATAAAGGTATTCATAGTAAAAACTTGTCATTTCCGCCATTTCCTAGACACATTACATGTTTTATCTGCAATAATATTAGCCATAGCTCTTGAGGAATCTAATCAACAAAGGAGGAAAATGAGCCAAAAGATTTTTTTTAGCAAGAAGCGGTACACCAAGATTTGGACAAAGAGAGAGAAAGAAGAAAATTGAGGTCATGACAGCCTTAAGGGGGAGCTTGAAGAAAAAAGAGAATTATTTAAGGGGGAGCTTCCGAGAGGAAAAGGAATATTTTCTTGTTTACTCAAATATAGAGAATTGATTTGCTTGTTTTCTGACTCTATGTGCAGTGTCATGATCCTGGATGAGCACCTGCAGCGGAAAAAATTGGTACGCACCTGCATTGAATATGGGTAAGTTAACGTGCCATATATTAAAATTAAATAAAAATGGATATAATGCACGTTTTTCAAACCAATCCATATTTATCAATTCGTGCAATTTAAAAGGGAAGAGAGATAAATATTTTTTAAGGCATTTTCCTGTAGCTACACTCAAACCAAAAGTGATGCATGATGGCTTGATCCTCACTGCACATGCTATATGGTTAGCATGAATCTCCAAAGGCATGTGAGTATAGTAATAGTCCAAACAATGTTTTGTTTTAGTCTCGTGAGATTAAATAGAATGTATTGCTCGTTGCAGTCTTCGAAAGGTTAATTTGACCATATATCTATTAGTTGCAGTGTGAATACATTAATGTTGGGATGCATTATGAATTAAGAAGCTCGTCACTTTTGTTTGAATAAGTGGGAATGAACTTATGGCTATGATCTTAGTGGCAGCTTTGGTCAAATATATTCCAATTTTTGGTTTAATGATTATTTGATTTGTTCTTTGTGGATTTAGTGGGCAATGCGAAAAAGGCCAATGAAAACCCTGAATTTGTCTGAGCCAATTTTTCTCTTGCATTAATTTTGAGAATTGTCATTATTCTAAAGACCTGTAGCTATGGCTATACCACTTCTTTTAGGAACTACAACTGGACCTACTATGTCGAATTCCAAATTAGGCTTGATTTCTTGAGTGCTAAAATCAGGGACAACAATCGATTTATCACCAGGGCGGTGGTACCTTAGTGTTGTGTTAAACCCTAACTAAGATGGACGATTTAAATGTGGGCGATATTTTTTCTTTGTTGGAGTGGAGGACATCGCTCATGGCCATATTGAAATGTGGGTAAAGTTGTTGTAGATAATTTGTTGTGCATCAATCTACCCATGTTAAACAAAAAATTGATGTTGATGAGATCTTACTCTTTTGTATTCAAATCTCACAATTCTCAAGAAGGTTGGTTTTCCGCAGGCATCGAGCGACTTGATACATGTAGCTTGGATCATGTCGCATTGCAAAGGAGAAAACAAGATTGTTCCTCGCTAGTAGGGGATATGGTTGTGGAGCTACCATAAACGACGTTGTGAATTCAAATGGTCGATCAAGGGGGGTGAATGATAAAAGTTTCGAACCTCAGTGATACCTATGAATACGTTGACATTATTCCTAAATGCGGTCACCAGCTGAAACTGCCCGAACATAAATAATGGTGCTGCTACTAATATTGTAAAAAACCACATGGTAATTTTAGTATCTCGTTCGAATCGTTGATGAACATATGAATGCTCGGAAAAGAACGCAGGGCTCCAACACTACAAAGAAAATGATATTGATTTTTGAGCAATCGATGGAGCAAGTTAAGGAGTGGTAGGAAAGCATGCAACAAAAGTTGTTGGCAAATACAAACATGTGCAAGACATAATGATCGAAGAGGAGGCTCTAAAAGGAAAATAAATGGGGTTGCTAGTCGTAATTACTAATGACTGAAATCATAGTTGTGGACCTAAGAGTGGCAACCCTCTATTAATGATGGAAAAGATATACACAACGTGAGAAATATGCGTAGATGGTAAAGAATGACACAATTGGAGAAGATAGATGGTTGGTGTGAGTAGGATCAGATCTCATGGAGCTCAAGCACGCAAGTAGAGTGTTCCAAGTTGTGGCAGTAATTCATGGTAGCATGTAGGTGGTAGTGTTTGATCACTAGAAGCTTGGGTCAAGAATGCATCGACGCAAACAACCGCAAACTTGTGGTTGGCAATTGAGACGCTGAATCTCAATATGTAATGAAAATCTTGAAGGGAAAGGAGAAAAAGGACTAGTGAGATGCAAAGTAAGAGAAAGGAGAGGTGCTTGTGAATTAGAGAGTCTCTGTAGCGAACCCTAGTTGATATCGAGAATAAGAAAAAAGGAGGTGTTTGGGAATCGACGTCGATAACAAGAAAACAACAAGAAATTGTAAACTATTAGGCTTGGTGTTCAGAAAATATTCAGCTTACATGTTTGAGATGAAAAAAGTACTTTCAAATCATATTTTGCGACTAGATAATGGAAATTTGGTTTCAGAGGACTCAGAACCAAAGGCAAAATAGCGGAAGCAAGAGAAAAAAGAAGGTGGTAGTGAAAAAATTCGGGATTTTGTACTCCTCTTCCCCTCTTCCCCTCTTTCATGTTCTTGTGACATTTCCTTGTACTGGTGAAAGTCAATTGTCCCAAGCAGAAGTGGTGAAGTGAATATGGGGTACATAATAGATAAGAATTTATAGGATCCTTCAGATAAGAGGAGAATTATTTGTGACATGAAACTACGGGAACTATTTTGGTGTGATACATTTAATGGTTTTGGCATTACCAATCTCTTAACTACTCATTTCATGAAAACATATCCATTTTGCTACAGTGGTGTATAAGTGTTCTCAAAAAATGAGGTTTGGGGTTGTTCTCAATTGTACTTGCATATAGGGTCCGAATTAAGGCATGTTGGCTTGTGAAGAAAGGAATGAGTTGTAGAATAATTGGTTCCTACTTGTATCTATAAAGTTTTTGTGGTTAAGCATTTAGAATAAAAGGCTATTTTTCGAATTGACTTGGTGGATAACTTATTATGATACCTTGTTTCATGAAAATTGCATTGACGTGGGTCATCTTTTGCCATGAACAGGAATGTTTTGCTGAATATTTTTTATGGTGTGATATGCAAGGTTCCTTTTATATTGTATTGAATATATGACATGAAACCTTGACAAAGATTCACAAATTAAAATCAATTGATCATATGAGGGGTGGCCTATTTTAGAAAATTCTGAAAAACCAATTTTTAGTGACATGGCATGAATAGAAGTATGCGGGTAGAAAATTCAGTGTGCATTCAAGTCGATGTTTGGGCTAGGTGTGAACATTTTCTATATACACTTTACATTAATTACAAAAATGGTTGGGCAACAAGCACATCTTCTTATTCATGTGATCGACAGAGATATATAATGTTGAAATAAAGTTTCTACATAGATGTAGACCATAAAAGTGTTGAATGGTGGTGCTCTGAAGGAGGTTGATGCGCGCATTAGCGTAAAAAGGCATTGTTGTAGCATTTTATGTGAGATAGATTGATGGCAGTACTAGGCGGAATTTGAGAAGTTGTATGGCATGCTCGATGGGACTATGTATGGTCTAGGTGGTCATTGTCATGTAAAGATTTTCTAGCCATCTAAAATTCCTATGAAGCCCTGTAATTTTTGGTCATGTCCTTAGTCAAGAGTCATATTTCTCATATGTGAGGTGTAGCTTTCAAAGAAAGGATCTTCCTTGTAGGTTCATGATGATGACTTTAATTAGAGCATATGCTCAGATGGAGTCTGTTTATTATGTTGTTGTTGATCAGATCTGGATGCTACTTGATGGATATGATTTCTAGCTAGGTTTGTGCTAGAGTTTTTATATTTGTTGTTGTTATTGTTGTTGATACTCTTATTGTTGCCTTGGTTGAGTTTGACATAGCTACTCACTGAGTTAGAGATTGTTGTTGGTTATATGTATGTTGTTGTTGGTTCTTATGATGTGCTACTATATTGAGGTTGATATAGTTGATGGTGATGATTGAGATTTGTTGATCCGAGATGGATCTAGTATAGACTCTAAGTCTAAAAATATTCCTCACAGAGGAAAATGAAAGTCAAAGGATGCTCTTGGAAATAGTCTCATTGCATAGATCTCTTCATTCTGAATCTAAGGCAATTTGAATGGACCAAAATGGACTCTGGATGAAGGAGTTATTGTAAAAAGAAGATTGCCAATTATCCTTAGAAAAGGAGGCAATTTCTTATAAAAATGAACTAAAAGACTCTTTAAGGGAAATCGCATCAGAAGAGGTTAAAGGGAGGACTTAAGCGGAGATGGAAGGACTCTCTGATTGCAATCTCTGACATATCGCATCAGAGGTAGGCCTTCACGCGATATCGGAGCCCCAGACAGAGCGACTTGTGATGGCGGTGAGTCGGATCAGCGGATCAGTGATCGGCGATCGGGATTGCAAAAAATACAAAGGGTCGTTTATACATGCAACTTGCGATAGTGCGATGAGCAATGACGCGATCCCATTCTGTCTATTGGATCGCGAGCTCAATCAGACGGTGGAGATTTAACGGGTAATATCGCATTGCTGTTGTGTTTAAGTCCATGGACTTGGACCTCCCGCCTGTGCGATCGCGATTTGCAATGACAGGACAGACTCGATGGGTTTATAGGTGCGATTTTATATATTTTGAGTTCTAGAAGGAGGGCAACAAATGGTATTTTGGGCAGGCTTCACCTGATTCCATACACCAGCCGACACGTAGCATGCCACAGGAGAGAGAGAACCACTTTTTCGGGCGGGTAATCTCCGTGCAAGTGGGCCACCTGAAATGATCGTCAGCCGTTGATTATCGATCACTGATTGGACGGTGGACAATGAATGAGCTATTTTGCGAACCCAAAAGGATTATAGGGGCGATTGAATGTTATTTGAGTCTCGCTTAAAGGCTCATGATGTGTTTTTCGTGAGTTTTCCTGTGTGTTTCTGTTATGCTTCCATTTTTGGAATGTAGGCAGAAGAATGACCGACTGTGTC
The DNA here is from genome assembly GCA_031772625.1 of Pinus tabuliformis. Taxonomy (NCBI): domain Eukaryota; kingdom Viridiplantae; phylum Streptophyta; class Pinopsida; order Pinales; family Pinaceae; genus Pinus; species Pinus tabuliformis. The sequence continues at coordinate 717,213,001 of CM062808.1, forward strand.
ATTCCCATTGGAAATAGTCCATCGCACCTGTGCCACACTATAAGCGGGTGTTTCTGTAACAGGAATTCATTATGAAGCACGCAGAGCCAGAGGGCTAGATGCAAAGCCACAGAACCAGAGAGCCAGAGGGCCGGACGCAGAGCCACAGAGGAATGATTCCTCATGATTGCACATAGAGGAATGGATGGAAGGCTCAAAGTCAGAGGATTTTTCAAAGGCCAAAGAGCCAAGCGAAGAAGGGGAGCTCCCTTCAGAAGTTTTCCCTTGAAAGAGCAAGTCTCCCTTCGAGCAGCTCACAACAGGCTCCCTTCAGGGAAGTTCTCTCTCTAGAGAGCTCACACTGTAACATCCCATAGCCGCAAAGCTGATAGAGGCATAGAGCCACCAGAGGTTGGGGGCGAATTGCCCAGGGATGATTCCTCAGGATGAGGAAGGGACAGAGAGCCCAAGAACTTGAGCACTGAGAGCCAGAAAGCCTGAGAGCTTCAAAGCTAGAGGGCCAAGCAGAGGCAGAGCCACCAGAGGTTGGAGGCAGAGCCAAACAGACAGAGCCAGATAGCTAAGAGAGCCAGAACCAGATGAGCCAGAGAGCTGAGAGCCAGAGCCAGTTAGTTAGAGAGCTAGAGCTGTAGAGCCAAAGAGCTCAAAACAGACTTCTACGAGCCATGGGCTATAATGAAGTTGCAAGACAACAAAGAGATCAAATGATCAAGTTATTGCTGATGTCTGAAGTGTGCTGAAGACAGAAGAAGGAATTCCAAAGACAGTAAAAAAATTATGAGGGAGTTGGTGCAAGCCAGGAGCTCAAGATAGCCCGGAGTGCTGATTGAAGGAATCTAGTCCAGAGAAGCCTAGATCTGTCTGCAGAGTATGGATAGCTAGCAGGATAAGATGGTATTCTAAACCCATAGGTTCAGTTGTAAACCAATGGAGTTGAGTGTGGAACTTGTAAAAGAAGTTTACCATAAACCCAAAGAGCCTAGTCGAGTTGATTAGAGCTCAAGGAGACGTAGCCCAAGATATCAGGGTGAACTCCAAATTATATTGTTGTCTTATGTGTTTGTTTATTTGCTGCATTTACTGTTATGCGTGTTTATATACCAGTTTAAACAAACAAACTTAAGGCAATTAAGCAGTTAAAGGCAAACACAAGCATACACCTATTTCAAGTTCTTTTAATTCCGCAAATTATCAATCATAAGCATAGATCTTGGAAATTGTTTAAGCTTCGGAGTGGGAAAGGTTCTTGTAAGCTAACAAGAAGCCTTTTAGGTCCCTATTCTGGATCAGGTGGTATCAGAGCTTAAGTTATACTAGAGCAGGTGGTATTATGAAGCAGGTTGTATCATGATGCAAGTGGTATCAGATCAGGATGTTTGATTGACAGAGAAATCTATTTGCTTCTTTAACTTGAAAGGTGTTTAAACATTCAAGAATTGATTGTTTGATTGTTGTAAATTGACTATTGTTTGAGTTTGTAGAGGTGAAGGGAAAGCTACTGATAGCTAATTCCAGGAGAGAACAAGAAGGAAGAAGGGTTGAAGGCATTCTTGTTATCCCAAAGGACCTCAAGGCAATCCTTGAAGCACAAGAGGTTTGTTGCAAAAGGCTGCTTGAATAAAAGCTTGGAGGTAGAGCGAGGCGAACAGAGCCAGATAGCTAAGAGAGCTAGAGCCAGATGAGCCAGAGATATGAGAGCCAGAGCTAGTTAGTTAGAGAGCCAGAGCCGCAGAGCCAGAGAGCTCAAAACATACTTCTAAGAGCCATGGGCTGTAATGACGTTTCAAAACAACAAAGAGATCAAATTATCAAGCTATTGCTGATGTCCGAAGTGTGTTGAAGACAGAAGAAGGAATTCCAGAGACAATAAAAGAATTCCGAGGGAGTTGGTGCAAGCAAGGAGCTCAAGATAGCCCGGAGCACTGATTGAAGGAATATAGTCCAGAGAAGCCTAGATTTGTCTACAGAGTATGGACAGCCAGCGGGATAAGATGGTATTCTAAACCCATAGGTTCAGTTGTAAACCAATGGAGTTGAGTGTGGAACTTGTAAAAGAAGTTTACCATAATCCCAAAGAGCCTAGTCGAGTTGATTAGAGCTCAAGGAGACGTAGCCCAAGATATCAGGGTGAACTCCATATTATATTGTTGTCTTATGTGTTTGTTTATTTGCTGCATTTTACTGTTATGTGTGTTTATATATCAGTTTAAGCAAATAAACTTAAGGCAATTAAGCAGTTAAAGGAAAACACAAGCATACACCTATTTCAGGTTCTTTTAATTCCACAAATTATCAATCATAAGCATAGATCTTGGAAATTGTTTAAGCTTCGGAGTGGGAGAGGTTCTTGTAAGCTGACAAGAAGCCTTTTAGGGCCCCATTTCAGATCAGGTGGTATCAGAGCATCAGGTTTATTAACCCCACCTTCAAAGAAGGTGATATCAGAGCTTAAGTTATACCAGAGCAGGTGGTATCATGAAGCAGGTTGTATCATGATGCAAGTGGTATCGGATCAGGATGCTTGATTGACAGAGAAATCTATTTTCTTGTTTAACTTGAAAGGTGTTTAAACAGTCGAGGATTGATTGTTTGATTGTTGTAAACTAACTTTTGTTTGAGTTTGTAGAGGTGAAGGGAAAGCTACTGATAGCTAAGTCAAGGAGAGGACAAGAAGGAAGAATGGCTAAAGGCATTCTTCTTATCCCAAATAACCTCAAGACAGTCCTTGAAGCACAAGAGGTTTGTTGCAAAAGGTTGCTTGAATAAAAGCTTGACTCTGAAGTCATTTAGTTTAGAAATTTGTCTGAATTTTGTTGAAGTTCTTTCGTTCATTTTCATAATGACTACTTCTACAAGGGAGTCCTCAAATTCTTCCTTCATCACAAGGATCTTTTGATGTAGACATGAATCAATACTTGTTCATCATGATGGATATGGTGAGAGAAATGTAAGAGGATGGAAGGAAGAGCACCGAACTTCGAGAGCAGTTGAATTCCATGAAGGAAGAGAAGCAGTTGCTTTCTGACAAATTACAGGAAATGGAGAGACAACTTCATATTGCAAATATGAACCTGGAAAGGGTGCATGAGTTGGAGACACAGCTCCTTGTTACCAAAGAAGCCTTAGTCAAGTATCAGCTTGAAGAAGAGGTAAACAAATCCAGTTTGTCTTCAAAATCCTCTAAGAATATTTATGTTGGTTCTTTTGAAAAACATACCAGTGGCATAGGGTCCAAGTTAATTTCCAAAGTGGGCTATGAAGGAAAAGAATTGGGAAAATATGCACAGGGTATTGTTGAACCAATAATAGTTGAGGAAAGGCCTAAGCATTTGGGTCTTGGCTATGGACAATCTTATGGAGAAATTTCCAAAGCTGCAATGAAGACAATTGAAATAGTTCCAAGAAGGAGTTTCATTTAAGGTCTTCTACCTCAAGAGCGTAAAGATTGTATTCATGGGGAATGCAATAGCTTGAAACGTCATTTGCAGGAAGAAGGTGTTCATAAGCATACACTTGAACTAGAGAGTTGTGGAAACTCTGAAAGCCTTGAAGAGATTGATGGTGTTCCAAAGGGAGCCACTTATTCATTTGATTCACCTCCTCATGAAGATAATAAAGGTGAAAAAGAAAGGTATAAATCTGGTTCTAATCATATTCTTTTTTATTATGTTAAGCGTGATAAATTTCCATATAAGTAGTGGAAAAGCATTGCATGTCCCTTTTGTGGTTTGGATAACCATAATGTTTCTAGCTGTTGGAAGAAGATGGCCACATGCAGGAAACTTTGGAAGGAAAAGAAGCAAGAAGCCAAAGGTCCATTAGACAAGGCAAATCATGCTGTTGAGGAGATGCACATGTGTTGCACTTACTGCCATAAGCAAGGACATATTACTGAAAAGTGTTGGACTTTTAATCCAACGATTCTTCCACGAAACTTGAAGAAGGTGGAAAGAGAGTGGTAGGAATGGAAAGAAAGATTCCATAAATGATGTGTTTCAAGATGATTCACATGTTGTTGTTGATGTGCAGACAAAGGAAGGACTTTTGAAATGGATTGGTAAGAAATGGTTAGAGTTCTTATCCAATTAAAGTTGCATATCTTTTGATGCGAACAGAAATGTATCACATATATTTGAATTTCTTTGTTAATGAGATGCAAGTTGCAGGATTCTACCAAGAAGGTGAATGGAAAAGTTTAGTAGGAGACTCACTTTATTGCTGCAACATTATATTCATTTCAGCTTCGAAAGTACAGTGTGCTTAAGCGAAAGTTGAAAGATGAAATGCATGCATAAGCACGATATGCATGACCATAGGGATTTCGATGATTTCCTTGTATTTGAACATGTATGTGTAATTAACTTGAAGGGTTGATTGCTTTGTTTTTAAACATGCATGTAATGTGATGTTGACTTGGAAAAAGTTGATTTGGTCTCCAAGATGGAGATAATGATGAAGTGTTTCATCTTTGAAAAAAAAAAAAAAATCCTACAGTTATTTTTCTACATTGCTTGACTGGAAGGGTCAATTGTCTTAAAGGCATGTTTTGTTGGCTTGTTATCTAGTCAATCATTTGTATGCAGACGTAAAGACATGGAGGTGTTCACAAGATTTGAAATATGTTTCTTTTGATGAAGAAAGAATTTAGGCCATCCAATTGTTGTTTGTAATTCTGTTGTTGTCAACAGTTGTTGTTGACAATATGTCAAACAGATACAAATGTAATTTTTTGTGAATAAGATGTAAATTCAAATTTGTTTGAGCCATCTTAGATCAATGATCAAGGAAGAGAAGTTCAAACTACCTTCTGTAACCTTCTCAGCAGGAGTTCTACATGAAGTCAACGAGGAAGACAGTTCTTCCCAGGAGGACCAGCACATCCAGGAAGGAAACTGTTCAAAGGCTTTGGTTCAGAGGCACTATGCAAGGCAAGTGTATGGAGGCTGAAAGAAGAGGGTGACGTACTCTCAGTTACTGTTTATATTAGTATATCAATCTTTTGGAGCCTAAAAGCTTTTTAGTGGGAAGGCGTGATCCAAAATTGATCTAGTATAGACTCTAAGTCTAAAAATATTCCTCACAGAGGAAAATTAAAGTCAAAGGATGCTCTTGGAAATAGTCTCATTGCATAGATCTCTTCATTCTGAATCTAAGGCAATTTGAATGGACCAAAACGGACTCCGGATGGAGTTATTGTAAAAAGAAGATTGCCCATTATCCTTAGAAAATGAGGCAATTTCTTATAAAAATGAACTAAAAGTCTCTTTAAAGGAAATCACATTAGAGGAGGTTAAAGGGACGACTTAAGTGGAGATGGAAGGAATCCTCGATTGTCACCTCTGACGTATCACATCAGAGGTAGGCCTTCACGCGATATCAGAGCCCTGGACAGAGCGACTTGCAATGGTGGTGAGTCGGATCAGCGGATCAGCAATCGACGATCGGGATTGCAACAAATACAAAGGGTTGTTTATACATGCGGCAAGTGACTTGCGATAGTGCGATGAGCGATGACGCGATCACACCCTGACCGTTGGATTACGAGCATGATCGGACGGTGGAGATTTAACGGGAAATATCGCATCGTTGTTGTGTTTAATTCCATGGACTTAGACCTCCCACTTGTGCGATCGCGATTTGCGATGACAGGATAGACTCGATGGGTTTATAGGTGCAATTGTATATATTTTGAGTTCCAGAAGGAGGGCAGTAAATGGTAAGTGGTATTGGAAGGGCTTCACCTGATTCCATACACCAGCCGACACGTAGCATGCCATAGGAGAGAGAGAACTGCCTTTTCGGGTGGGTAATCTCCATGCAAGTGGGCCACCCAAAATGACCGTCAGCCGTTGATTATCGATCACTGATTAGACAGTGGACGATGAAAGAGTTGTTTTGCGAACCCAAAAGGACTATAGGGGCGATTGAATGTTATTTTTGTCCCGAATAAAGGCTAATGATGTGTTTTTCGTGAGTTTTTCAGAATATAGGCAAAAGAACAACCGACTGTGTCATTCCCATTGGAAACAGTGCATCGCACTTGTGCCATGCTATAAGCGGGCGTTTCTATAACAGGAGTGCGTTATGAAGCACGCAGAGCCAGAGGGCCAGACGCAGAGCCAGAGAGCTAGAGGGATGGACGCAGAGCCATAGAGGAATGATTCCTCATGATTGCACACAGAGGAACGGATGGAAGCCGCAGAGTCGGAGGATTGTTCAAAGGCCAGAGAGCTAAGTGAAGAAGGGGGGCTCCCTTCAAAAGTTTTCCCTTGAGAGAGCAAGTCTCCCTTCGAGGAGCTCTCAGCAGGCTCCCTTCAGGGAAGTTCTCTCTCCAGAGAGCTCATGATGTAACATCCCATAGCCGCAGAGCTGATAGAGGCATAAAGCCACCGGAGGTTGGGGGTGAATTGCCCAGGGAAGATTCCTCAGGATGAGGAAGGGCCAGAGAGCCTGAGAACTTGAGAACTGAGAGCTAGAAAGCCTGAGAGCTTCAGAGCCAGAAGGCCGAGCAAAGGCAAAGCCACCAGAGGTTGGAGGCAGAGCCAGAAGGACAAAGCCATATAGCTAAGAGTGTCAGAGCTAGATGAGCCAAAGAGTTGTGAGCCAAAGCCAGTTAGCTAGAGAGCCAGAGAGCTCAAAACAGACTTCTAAGAGCCATGGGCTGTAATGAAGTTGTAGAACAACAAAGAGATCAAATGATCAAGCTATTGCTAATGTCCGAAGTGTGGTGAAGACAGAAGAAGGAATTCCAAGGATAGTAAAAGAATTCTGAGGGATTTGGTGCAAGCAAGGAGCTCAAGATAGCCCAGAGCGCTGATTGAAGGAATCTAGTCCAAAGAAGCCTAGATCTGTTTGCAGAGTATGGACAGCCAGAAGGATAAGATGGTATTATAAACCCATAGGTTCAGTTGTAAACCAATGGAGTTGATTGTGGAACTTGTAAAAGAAGTTTACCATAATCCCAAAGAGCCTAATCGAGTTGATTAGAGCTCAAGGAGACGTAGCCCAAGATACTAGGGTGAACTCCATATTATATTGTTCTCTTATGTGTTTGTTTATTTGCTGAATTTTACTGTTATGTGTGTTTATATATCAATTTAAGAAAAGAAACTTAAGGTAATTAAGCAGTTAAAGGCAAACACAAGCATACACCTATTTCAAGTTCTTTTAATTCCGCAAATTATCAATCATAGGCATAGATCTTGGAAATTGTTTAAGCTTCGGAGTGGGAGAGGTTCTTGTAAGCTGACAAGAAGCCTTTTAGGTCCCCATTTCAAATCAGTTGTTGCTACTATGAGATATCTATTTGATGTTGTTGGGTTGAGTGTTTTTTGTTTTTGGAATTGTTGATTGATCATGATGGTGAGCGGCAGACTTGTGTTATTTTTGTTGGTTATGGAGATATTATTGTTGTTGATGATCATGAGAGGATGTTGCTACTGCCCACACTATGTTGATGGATATGGTTTTTTATTATTGTTTGGGCTGGTATGACAATGTTGTTCATATAGATGGAGTTATTGCTTGAGTATGTTTTGTTGCTTCAGGATGGAATGAGTAATGGTTGTTGTTACTTATTGATACCCAGATGGTGTCTAAGGGGAGTTGTTGTGGATCCAATGGATGATCAGTGGAGTGATGTTGTTATTGATGAGCTTTAGCCATTTTCCATTTATTTCAAAGGGGGTGTGCATGAGGAGATCAGTTGCAAAGGTCAGCGTCGGATGGATGGTTCAGTAGGAGTGTCCATCAGTGCCAAAGGGGGAAATTGTTGGCATTGATGATGTAGTTGTTGGTACAGTTGTTGGATGCAGGCTTGCTAGTTGGAATTGATGTCAACCTGATAGTTAGATGGTATCTATCTATTTATGCTTGATTGATTGCTTGATGATATTTAGTTGTTTATACTTAATTGATTTCTTAATTCATAAGCTTGAGTGGTTGCTGGTATTTTTGGCTTGTAGTGAAGCTTGGCTTGTGATTATGTTGCTTGGTTGACATGTTAGTTGCAGGGTGCTTTGACATTTGTGTAGATGCTATGTGTGTGGAGAAGAGATTACCATGGTACAGGTGTTCGTGGGATTTTCATAACCATGGCATTTACCTATGGTATTTACTAGGAGATTACCATGGTACAAGGCTTCGTGGTATTGGCATAACCATGGTATTGATCTAAAGATTAACATGGTACAGGGGTTCATGGTATTGGCATGTGGTATTTACCTAGAGTTTACCATGGTACAGGTGTCCATGGTATTGGGATAACCATTGTATTTTCCCATGGTCTTGATTGGATATTATTGATGCTATTTTGACATATATTATTGTGATTATTTTTTAGTGTGAGTGTGGATTGATTATGTGAGTGAGGGGCTTGTGTTGAGATTTTATTGGAGAGAGAAATATGTTGTTGTTGTGTGCAAGGGTCTAGTTTGAAATATTATGAAATGTGGCCCTAGTGATTAGCAAATCGAGATAGCTTGGTGAAAAGGGATCGGTGTTCCTTGGTGATGGGTGTCGGTAAATTCAGTAGAGGAAGTAGCATTCTCATAGTCCAATGGGGTTTGGGTGAGGATAGTTGGGGGTAGAGGCTTCTAATGGATGGGTGTTCACAAAGTCGTTTTAGTGTGAGAAACTTCCTTGCTGGACATAACCAGTTATGATAATGTAAAATGATTTGTTGATTAATAAAAATTTGAAGCAGAGAAGCAACAACAACAGGTGGTTTTTTTCCCTGGAGAGGGTTTTCCACCAGAAAAAATTTGTGTCCTCTTATGTTCATGTTTTCCTTGTTGATTCTTTATGGTGATTTTATATGGTGATTTTGCATGCTTTGACACATTGAGTTCATGCTGGTTTTATAAGTATAACTAATAAATTACTGAATTTGGTGTTCTAGTAAAAATAATTAAAAGACAAGTAAATCATATCACAACTTATTCACCCACCCCCTGCTCAATAGTGAGGCCATTTCCAACAATGATGTGTCCTAAGAGAGTGCCTTCTCACACACCAAACAAGATTTTCTTGGAATTGAGAGAAATCCCATATTTATGACGCCGCTCAAATATTTGCTTCAGATGGTGTACATGATCTTAACTTCTTTTGGGAAACATAGTTACATCATCCAAATAAACAACCACACTTTGACCAATCAAGCCATGAAAATTGATGTCCATGTCTCTTTGAAAAGTAGCACCAACATTGATAAGCATGAATACATACGCTTAAAAGCAAATTTTCCCTTCTTGGTCTTGAAGGTAGTTTTGATATTATCCGATTTTTCCACTAGCAGTTGATTATAGTGAGAAAAATCATCTAGCAGAGAGAACATATCAGACCCAGATATTATTTGGAGGATTGTTCCATTGTTGGGTAGCAGAGGCCCCGCGTAATGGTTTTGGGGCTTAAAGTCCACAATTTTGGGTAATAGTATGGTAAAGGCTCCGCGAGGTGCGTGGAGCGTGAATTGTAATGAGTCAAGTCAAAGGGTTGTCCGCCCGAAAATAATGTAAGAAAATAGAAAATGAGTTAGCCTGCCCATGGTCCGCAAGCCATGGGAATGTATAAATAGAGCAAGGCTCTAAGGTTAGAGGTCAGTTTTTGATTTTGATCTTGAATGTTATGGGTGTATGAAGGCAATATTCTCTTTGCATTTGTAAGTCCGAGTCGAGGGTGCTAGTAGATAGATAGTGGCTCTACAGCTGTGTGCGCAGAGGCCGGGTAGAGTCCGCAGTTGTGTGTGAAGATCCCTACAGCTGAGTGTGTAGGGCGGATCTGGTTGTATTGACAGAAGATAAATAACGATAAGAATGTATGAATCAGTTGTGTGTTTTATCGCGAATATATTTGTTTTCTTATGTTATGAATTTATGCTATTCATGATTGCGCGCACTGGTTAGTATTGTTAAATGCTTGTTTAAAGACTGTAGATTAAACCTGTAATAAACTCATTAATAATAAAACGCGACAGCGTGGATCTACGCAAAAGCCTAACAACAGTGCAGAGTGGCGCGAGGCCGCAGATCTGTTCGCAACCAATCCAGCCCACATCAAGACATCCCCAGGGTATGGAAACCTAGTTCCAGTACCCTCCCCTACTACCGCGGTTGAGACTTCAGTTCACGCTCCATGGATTGTTACCGAAAGGGCCAGTAGTGTAGGATTTGTTTGGTTAATAACTCTTTCGAACATGGGTCAGGCCCCAATAAGCCAACAATTGGTTCCGTTGCTGGGACCGAGATCTACCTAAGGGATGTTTGATGTCAGAACACTGGAACCCTACAAATAAAGAACTTGAAGATTGGTTGGATAAGAAGCTTCACGAGTTGGTGGTACAGGAAAACATCAATCTACAGATATCTGAGGAAAGGTGGCTGGATCGCTACATATACACTGAAATCCATGAGATCTTCTTCGCATCCTTCTCGACAGAGCTATATGAGTGGATCGCAAGGCTAGCTGACAGTCATGGAAGGTGCACATTGGATCAACCCATCGTGTGGACTCCAGAGTTGGTGCACAGGCTAGAAGCATCTGAAGATAAAATCGCACGGGCAGTAGATCACTGGTTGGATCGAATAATAGGAGGGTTTATCACTGAGTTTGCGATAGAAACAACTGTGAGTTATAGCGAAGCAGAAAGGCGCTTCCTCCAAGGACTGCGGGGTAAGTACATCAAATCGTTGAATACTTGGATTAAAATGTTGTTATGTGAAAAATGGGTTATGCGCATCCATTGATGTTTGGGGTAACATGGAGCGGAAGAGGCTACTGAGGGATCGAAGGATTAGAGAACAGTCCCCTGATTTCACTTTCATGAGAAAGTAAGGGGGAGCTTGCAGGGTTCTCTCCGAGATACCACTGTTGTCCACACCATCACCTACATCAAACCCATCTTCACCTACCCCACCTCTGCCACCACTGAGGGTTGGAATGGTGAGTGCGATCAAGTTTCGTGTATTTAGAGGCGTAGGAAATGAAGAACTAGATCATATCTAGTTCATGGTAAACGTTGTATGGGAAGCCCAAGGTATAATGGATGATAACATCAAAATGGCTACTCTAGTAGTGCGCTGCAGGATCGTGCATTGACGTGGTATATAAAGTACTCCAGCGATCACCCAAATGCCGGAATAGCGGCGATCCAAGATGCATTAAACAAATAATTTAGCCGGCCAAAATTAGAGATGTAGTCGATCATCAGGTTCAAGGAAATCGTGATGCTACCTTGTGAAACTCCATGGGATCTGGATTAGAGATTGAAAAGTACGATCCATGAGGCTAACATGACACTGACAGATGCGCATCATCGCGCGTGGTTTGTGGCGTCCTTGACACCACACCTGAGGACGACGTTGTTACAGCAAAAGATCTCAACCCAAGCTGAAGCCTTAGAGATAGCGATGAGGTTGCACGAAATGCCAATATAGGATACGGGGTTGGAAGTTCAGCTAATCGACGCGCAACTACAAAATCTATGCTTAGAGATGCAAAGTTTGAAGCAAGAAAAGGCACCCCAGTCAGAGGCGCGCGAAGAGGTGTGGTGCATAAAATGTAAAGGCCAGGGCCACGAAAAGGATCTTTGCCCGATATTCGCGAACTATTTGGCAGGGGGGACCAATGCCATTGTGACTAGAGGCACAAGTGGGGCCAAGCGCGGCACCCGCACTCTGGTGCACGATCTGTCAGGTGGGAGGAATGCACGCCATAGACAACTGTTATCTATTGCATAAACTTATACAACCCCAAAGCAACTATTTGCATTTTTTGTAGATCGATGGACCATAACAAACGAAATTTCCGAAGTTATGAGTTGCTAATGGATCGGACATCTGCTTACAGGATGCAAACGGAGGCGCAAGGTCAGGATCCCGCTGCAACAATAGCACGTGGTGGATTCCAAGGACGTAGATGGGGAAAAGGAGGAATGGGACCCAGATGAGGGCGCGGACAATTAATTTGCTACAATTGTGGAGGACTTGGGCACTACGCATGTGACTGCATGAACCCGACCAGAATATCTTGTCTGTACTGTGAGTAGTTTGACCATGAAATGGTAGATTGTCTGACACTGATTGCCCAAATGCGCGAAAGGGGGTACTAAAACCTAGTCCAACTCAAAATATCCAAATGATGAGGTCTAAGCCACGCGAGGAGGACCCCAACGTAAACATGGTACTAAGGAGCGACGCAACTACAGGGGGAGATGTGAGGAAACAACCTGGAGAATATGTGAAGGGTCGCGATGCTCCTATAAAGGAACCTGACTCTGAGATGGAACAGGTGAAGCGGATGTCTAAGGAAGCTAAGAAGAGCTTCACGGAAGCCTCTACTCCAGGTAGTAGGGATCCAATTGAGTCGGGAATGGATCCCTCTATGCTTACTACCTTTTTAGAGACATGTATGAAGCTGCTACGTGACAATAAGGCAGTTAAGGGATTACAAGAGTTGATCACTAGGTGCGCAGGATCAAGGAAGCCATGCATAGTTCGGAAACTTGGAAAACATGCTCTGCGCACTAGGCGGGAAATGCGAATGACTGCACAAATTGGTGAGTATGAGATGGATCAAGTTATCTTGGATTTGGGGTCGGATGCAAATGTATTGCCTAAGCAAACATGGGAATGCATGGGCAGGCCCGCACTATAGTGGTCTTCTATTCAACTACGGATGGCCAACTAGCAAAAGATCTCGTTGATGGGAAGATTGCAAGGGGTGGCAGTGGAAATTGAAGACGTAAGTACGTAGATAGACTTTGAGGTAATAGAAATTATTGATGACAGTAATCCATACCCTGAGTTTCTAAGGATAGATTGGGCCATGGACATGAATGGGGTCATCAACTTAAAAATACGAAAGATGACAATCGAGAAAAAGTCACTCCGTGCTATAATCCCGCTGGACCCAACAGAAGGGGCGTGCTACACCGAACCGGTACGCGACGAGGACAATGATGATGAACTGGACTGCATTTACCAGATAACAGCACAAGACCAGGATCGAGTGAATCCCACAGCGGATGGGAGAATCTCATGGGAGCGCGATAGTTCCTGCACATCAGATTTAGATGAGGAGATAGAACGATAGCATAACCGATTGCATGAAGTCACAACACTCAACTGTAACATGATGATTAGATCACTGCGATGAGTGACAATCGCGGTAAGGAAACGACTAGCGGACGACGCCGCAACAAATGGGGAGGACTTTATCAACCTCTGTGGAACTTCAATCGTAGAGCAGAAGCGGTGGGGCGCGCCAGAAGGAGCGTTGCGCGCGTTACACTAGTATGTCATTCACATAGGAATATGAGGTGGAATGGGCGTGAAGGTAGAAGGTGGATGCGTGTATGGGTTGGAGGACTTCCGCAGCAAACGCAGCCAGGGCAGCCACTATGAAGCAGTTCGAGCACCCATCTACAATGGAGGGTACGACTGTATGCGGTACAACGATCGACCCAACTGAATCTGTGCGTGCAAGGGGTTCGCTGGGCCAATAAGACCATAAAAAAAACAAGGCGTGCAAAGATAACTCTACCCGCGGGTAGACGCAATGAAACCAAGAAAGCAAAGAGAATTTCCCCGCCCACGGCCTCTCCAGTTCAATTTGAATGAGAGGACCTAGAAAAAGGGATGTGGCAGTTGCAGTAAGCCATTTGGCGCGACAGCTTGAGACTTCGCAAACTTGAAGAAGAAGGGGCAAGGCTAAGGAGGAAAAGCGCGAGGCTGGATGAAGAAATTAGCAAAATAAAAATCGGAGTCGCACAATCGGGCCATGCGAATGTGAGAATAAGGGGACCAGACCTGACCGGCCCTCCTATGATATGAGAACGAGCCATAGCCTTGCTATCATGGTTGCACTCGCACCCTACTGAACGAGGAAGCACAGAACGCGACGCACTACTTGACACAAAGGTATGCGAAGTGTGCCTGCAACCCGAGCTAGCAGGGAATAGGAAGTCTCGCACGAGGGGTGCGACCACTTGACTATCTATAGGAGGCCTAGTCTCAGCGCTCCATGCAGTTGGAAGAGGGTGCCGGACTATAAATAAGTTTGTAGGAAGGTTGCATGGTTTGGACGTGGCACGTAGGACTAGTAGGAAGCATTAGACGCGTCCGCGTACCAGGGACTGCGCTACTGCATGGGAAGGATGGAAGGTGACCACTGCAGATACTGTTCATGACAAGGTGTTCCATTTACGACACCAAGGAGCGGGCGACGGGCAATTAAGACACAGGGCTTAATGGAGTTGCCGCCAAAATCGCATTAATGAGCCACGAATGGAGGGAATGGTCGAATTTAAATTCAAAGATGCATATAAAGCACAGATGGCTTGTCACCAAACAACCCTTGGCACCTTGCATATTAAGTCGTGTTGTTATCAAGAAAACAAGAACAAGATGGATGAGGCACTCCTGAGAGAGAGTCTGTGGTTTCAAGCAGTGCCGAAGGATATGCAGGAGACCCTAATTAAGATGTCAGCCATAACCAAGGAGGTGACGTAGAACCCTCTGCCGCAGGGAGGGAGTACAACTGAGATCCCTAAATCACCCCGGACGCTGCGAACTAAGAAGAATCCATAGCTAGCAAGACTGGTCTGGATGTCTCCGTGAAACCTGCGATTCGGTAAATTGTCGATGGAAGAAAAGGGAAAAACCGTGACTATTGAGAGTGATGAAGAGGAAGAGGAGCCCCCGACCTTTGTCGAAGAAATAGAACCAGAAGAAGAGATAGAAGAAGATATCCAGCTAGTATAGGCTCCAGCAAAGCGGCCTACGTATGTTCCTCCAAGAAAAGGGAGGGCCAAGGTACCTAAAGATTTGGATGTCGTTGATAACATACTCATCACCTCGTCTCTCCCAAAAGGGGTTTTGTTCGAAGGAACGGCAACCGGCCGCATCCCTACTATGAAATTTGAAGACTGGGACCTTGTGGATACTGAGAAGTTTCCCCACTTGGAAACTAGCAAACTGATGGAGCAAAGCACGGAGGGGGCTGTTACGACACTACAACCACAGGAATGGCTGTGAAAGGTAGAGGAGGCTGAGCTACTTTGCCTCCTGTCAATTCCACATTTCCAATGGCCCCCAATTACAATATTGATAATCAGGCAACTACTCTGCCTGGTACATGATGGGTACTTATGGATAGACAAACCCGTCCCCATCACGGTGGAGCTCATTCATAAGATCTCTCAGCTTCCCTGTGAAGGAAGGAACCCCACGGAAATAGTTGGTATGAGTGGCGATTTAACGATGACGGAAGCCCTGAAAAATAAATACAAATTGGAAAAAAAGCAAACAGGGTATGCTATTGATATTATTCCGGACAAAGGGGTCAGCGTTGCTACCCAGTTGTTGGTAGGAAAAGTGATGAGTAAATTCCAAGGCAATGAGGTCCCAACAATAGTCGTCGTGTTATCTAAGCAATGCGTAGAAGGGGAATACTTCAATTGGGCACAGTTCCGCTGTGACGAATTCCTGACCAACTGCAGGGAGGCCCAGGAGGAGGGTAAGACCTTCCACTATGCATGGTTTCTTTTACCCATCTTATTGGTTACAAGTGAATTACCCGAGGATAGTCAGTTTCCTTCCCTCGACCAGGATTGGCCAGAGGCTGCAAAATACACGTTGCTCTGGGTGATGAAGGACGTCGCAAGAATCTGAGAATTCAAGATTTTCTGGATATTGATGGATGTGAGCATACGACAGTGGATCAACCAAAAACCCCGTCTATCTACTGAGGTATATGACAGTGTGAATAACATAGCCAAGTTTAAGGCGGATATGCACCATGTATACATTCGAGCACACAAGGATCCAGAGTAGACAAGGGCCACGCTTCTGTTCATTGCCATCGATGAGGATATTTTTGCGGTGTTGGATACCTGGCCACTGGAGTGGCATGGACCAAATGCGGTAGGACGCGATGAGACCACCATTCAAAAACAAAAGGCTGAGGCCAAGCGCTTACCACAACAGAAGCGAAACAACCAACATGCTGTGAAAGTACGAGTAGCCTGGGTGGCAGCGTAGGCGTCCACAGGCAAGGTGACAGTAGGAGGGGCTGCTACGACCAAGGACGAAAGCGGCCCGAAGGTAACCACAGAGTCGGGCACAGATACAGGGACGAAAGGTGTGGCGCCAACCACCACCGGTTTGCCCTTAAAACGACCGCGGCCGACAGAATGGTCAAAGTCACGGAAGAAGACCAAGACGTCCAAGTTGGATGTGGAACTTATCACATTGACTGAAGGTGGCCTATGTGACATAGGGGATACAGTTCACAAAGTCACCTGGGAAGCGCTCGATGAGGCCATGATGGAGCAGCAGACTGTGTTGGGGGCGCTCAGCACGCAGCTGCAGGAACTCGGAGCAAGAGCCTCACAGCCGAGAATAGTCGCTACCTATGGAGCTAAGGGTATGCCAGCAACTGAGCAGCTACTACAGGCCAAAATGGCTAATACTATCGCACTCCTAGTAGGAGCATTGACAACAGACAATGTGGCGGACAGAGCTGTGGTAAGCTGGCTTATGGGGCTGCGATTAAATTTGGCTACCGTCCCACACGAGAGCTTATACCAGCTCCAGGATAGTGCAACGATGGAGCTCCATGCTAGGGAAGGACGTGCGGTATAGGTACTCAGTGAGCAGTGAATTAATATAGAGCAGTTGAGCCTCCACCGTGATGAAGTAGTAGCACAAAATCGACAGTTGGAGCAAATTGTGGGGGAAGCGTGTTGTCGTGCCCCTGAGCTCAAGATTGTGGCAGATCTACCTATCGGCATACGGATCCACAAGTTGGCTGGTGGGTTCTGCAAAGCAAAGGACGAAGCAGCGAAGATCCAGTTGGCCCTCAGCTTGCAGATCACAGAAATGAAACTGAAATCACAGCCCTCTACACCACTAGAGGTCACAGAGTAGCGGAAAGGCATCATTTAGTCCAGGCAGGAAACAATAGCACATGCCATGCAGGAGTGTGTCGGCTTGTTGGATCAGTCACTTATTACGGTCACTTCACTACAGGAAGACCCAACCTTACAGCGGTTGGAAACAGAAGCAAGGGAGTTACAACAAGCCTATGATAATGTCAGGGGGACTGCGCAGACGGTTGCTATTACGCAGCGCTTGGCCAAGATGAGGGAGGCCCAAGCTCTCAAGATACAAGTTGATGTCACGCGGCAGAAGGAAGTAGTGATTAAAGCACGCATCCAACCTTGGCTTGATGAGGCATTCGCGGTTTCCACCACCATCGAGCGAAAGGTAGCACATATGCAGGAAGTATATGAACCCAGACAAGCAACGGAAACTAATACTGATACATCGGTGGCTCGCATTGATCCAAATTGGATCCTAAAACTCTTTAAGTTTTCATGATTGTTTCAATTATGTTAAAAGATTCAAGTCTTAGAAAATATCGAAGCTATCAGAAGCAATCCTCATAACAATTTCAGTTGTGGCCCCAAAATGCTCGAACCCAAAAACGCTATAAAACTCAGAAAAGTAATTGTTTCAGTTCCGTAGCACGGATTCCCCAAAACCGGTAGGATATCGGAAGGCTTCGAGGTGGTAGGAAGTGGTGAGCTCCAGTATTGTAGCAATAATGCTACAACTCCTGGGGCTTCCTGTCTCTTAATTTTATCAACCCGGTAGTTCGTACAAACTTGGAAGCGGCGGTGCTATATGCACAAGTACTAGCTCTTGTCGCAGCTGTCACTTGGTCAGCTGGCACAAGTCCGCTAGGGCTCAAGCCAACTTCTATAGGCTCTCAGAAGAAGCTTGCTAATTGATGGACGAAAGCTAATCTCAAAGGAAAGCTACTTTACTTGACAAAAATGAACTGAAAGCAAATCAAAGCATGTAAACCTAGGAAACCCTAATTTGACTAGTCTAACCTCTACAATGAAAAGAATGTAAATGCAACTTCTACCAATGCTGACATTACCTCTAATAAGTGAAAATGCATGGATCTAAACTACTTGCATCATGAAAGTTATGTTTTTGTATTTTTCCTTTAAGTGTGTGGAATGATGGTGATCTTGTGCTAACTAGGGTTTGGTTGTGCAGATGGGATGGAGAAGGAAGGAAAGCGTGGGATAGGTTGGGGAGGCTAAGAGAGGTCCCTAGGGATCCTTAGCATCCATCCACAGAGGTTCCTCGCATTCAGATGCTCAGCAACCGAGAGAGTGGCCTCCTACAGGATGGCTGTGGAGGATCCTACAGGATACTCTGTTTTCTATAGGATGTCTAAAAATGGCTACAGGATGACCTACCGTGAGTGTTTGGAGTGATGGAGGGATGATGAAATGGTAGAGGGAGATGTGTAAGGTAGGAATGAGGCTGGTGATGGCTTTAGAAGTGAAAGAATGGGATGGGAAGTGAGTGTAGGGAGTAGGGTGGAAGGTAAAGGGCTATGTCAATGAAAGGGCTAGAGAATGGAAGTACATGAGGAGTGAAAGGCTTTGTGAGATAACAGAGCGGAGCAGGGATCAAAGATGTGTTTGCAGGTGTGATCAAGGTGGAGGACGAAGTGATGGAACAAGAGAAAGCAGTGTAGATGAAACAAATGCTTGTGACTGTTACCAAACCGAAAATGCATTAACCTAAGCGACCTGTGACATAAAATCAATGAACAGCAATATAAATTGTGAAGGAAACTCATGCATGGCAGTGGAATGAAGAAGTAATGCTAAATATAAAAGTGCATGAACGGATCTAAGTAATGCCTCAGCCTACTTCCAAACAACTACATCAATTCTAACTGATAAAACCAATCTGTTTGACTTCTATAGGAAATCCAAATCAGCAACTATACTCGAATGCATGTAGAGGAAAATGGAAACGAAATGCGAAAGGAACAATATTGATACAAAGGAAGGAGGCCTGAGCTCTCAAGTTGGGCCCAACCCCGAGAGCTTTAGGCTCCTTTAAAAACTCAAAATCTGATCCAAAACTGCTTGCTTTTATTCATAATCAAAAGTCTAATGTCATGCCAAAACTGGCTTACAAAGAGCTAAAACCACATTGACTAACTAGCTGCTACGAAATGACTAACTACTAGCTACCAAAAATGACTACCAACTAGCTAACAAAAATGACCAACCACTAGCTACAAAATGTCTACTAACTAGCTACAGAACGACTACCCACTAGCTAACCAAAAATTGACTAACTCAAATGAGGTCTTAAGCCCTTTTATTTATACAATTTGAGGACCCAACAGTCCTCCTAAAAGTTAGGGACTTGGCTGCCCAAGACTTGTAGTTAACAGCAGTCCTACTTGACTTGCTTGGCTGCCCTTGTGCTCATTGATTTGGTGGCCTTTGAACTCCGAGCTGATGGTGGAGAATTCGAGGTAAGGGCCCATAAATGAGGGGGACACCTTCCTACAAATCCTCTAGCTTGTTCTCCCACGAATTTGGCTGCCAAGTGCTCATTAAGACCTTCAATTTTGTCTCCAAGTTGACCAACAAGGCTACACAAAGCACCCATTAGACTTGTTGGCATAATGACTAACCAAATTCACTCTATTAACATAAAAATAATCAAAAACATGCAATAAACAAATGAGAATGGTGGACTAAGTCAAATTAGGAGGTCGAATGAGCCCAAATAATTGTACATTTTTGGGGCTCATCATCACCCCCCTACTGAAGGTGTTGCTCATCCTCTGAGCAACCAATCTCTCTCCTTGTCTTTGATGGCCCTGATGGCCTCCTTGTCATGCCACGCTTCTGAAGTGATGTCCTCTTCTCTGTACAACCATGCTTCTTTGCTTCTTCCCACGACTTGCTCCTTTTCCTAAAGAATTCTCAGCTTGGGTATGATTGTGCAAGTATTTCAATCTGATGGTGGAAATGGTGGTGAAAGGAGATGAAACCAGTGGAGGATGGAAGAAAAGAGTGGTTGCATGCCTCCTCAACAGACTTCAAGCTTCAAGTCCCTCTCCATAACTGATTCTGGCCTGCCAAAAGGCTTCTACAGGATGTTTTTGGCAAAAATACAGAGCTTCCTGTAGAAGGTTGAACCGTGACTAAATTGTGCCCGAACCTTGAAAGAAATGAGTGTTCATGGAGGGGATGGATGTGCTTAGGGTGGCCAACACAGGTGCTGCCTCCTTAGCTAAAATCTCGGCCGATTTCTCCTTTTGCTGCCCTCTTTTCGACTTCCTGTAGAAACAGTCCTGTAGTGGCTTGTTCTGTCTTCCTGTAGAAACAGTCCTGTAGTGGCTTGTTCTGTCTTCCTGTAGAAACAGTATTCACTGTTTTGGCCTGCTTGGCTGAGGGTGCCTTCTTCTGGTTTTCATCATCATTCATCACTGCTTCGTTGAGATCTTGATCTTGCCATGAATATAGTTATGCCCATACTTCCAGCGCTGTGACTGAGGTTGTCCTCATTATTGCACCATTATTACATCATCATTCATCATAATGTCAAAGATCCATCTGCTTGCTCTGCAATGCTTGGTCAAGTTGCATATTCAGACCTGCAACATCTTCCTGCACGAAACAATCTTCTTTTTCCCTCTTGTTGGCTTATCCAACAGGCACCCAACTTGAGAGGCACTAACTGATGATGAGAAGAAACACACAACTCTGCCTCTATTGTTTGACCTGGACCAAGACAGCGAATCTCTTGCATAAGATCACAGGCTGATCATGTATCCTGTTGTTGGTGCTCCAGATTCAACAGGAGACTCGATTGACTCATCAGCTTTGACAATAATGTTAAAAATTGCATCTGCTGAACATTATAGAAAAAACGAACACAGACCATTATTGGTGAATAACATGACTGTTCATTAGAGAATGCATACATGACATTCATACCGTCCCCATTTGTAATGAGCCTTCACTTAACCTGTGATTGATCAATTTCTTGGCCAGATCCACTTTCAGGGCCCTGCAAACTTCCTTCAGCTGTTAGAAGGACTGATATCTTTGGCCAAACCCTGATATTGCCATCCCGAGACAGGTTTTGGAAATAGCTGGAGGTCACTGTTGCTGTGTTTATCTCCCTTGAAAATCAGCGTTCATCCAACTGTTTGTGCATATTTTTTATGGCTGCCAAGTGCATGTGTATAACTAACGTAAATGGGAGACAAACTCCCACCCAAATCTTCAACTAACCTGTGATTTGACACGTCTGCAACCAAATGCCACTGCTGCCAATCAAATCTGTGTATAGCAGCCAGCGTAGAGGTTGATCTGCTGTGCGTGTTTCTCTTGAAGATTAACGTGCCATATTTTTACTGCCAGGTGTGGGTATGAGTGGAGATAAGGGGGAGTTTAACTCCCATCAATCTGTTGTCGTAAACTGCCACCAAACCAAAGTTTTGATTGCTGTGATAAATCCTCATTTAAATGACCACTGCGTATTGTCTCTTGCTGGTCTGCGTGGACTGCTGTAGGAGTGAGGTGGCAAAGACGTGCTAGCCCATGCAATTGTGCATGAACTGCAGTTGTTAACTGTGTTCCATGCCTGTGATTCCATCCACCCGTTTCACTGGAGTTTAAACAACCAACACTGTCCGTTTTTTCCTTCACGTGCATGGCTGAGCGCACGTGTCTCATTCACCCACCAAGTGCCGTTGAACTAGATGTGGGTGGCTAG
Organism: Pinus tabuliformis; assembly: GCA_031772625.1. Classification (NCBI taxonomy): domain Eukaryota; kingdom Viridiplantae; phylum Streptophyta; class Pinopsida; order Pinales; family Pinaceae; genus Pinus; species Pinus tabuliformis. The sequence goes on from CM062808.1 coordinate 717,234,615, forward strand.
TTAGCTGGCCACCGATTTTTTTAATCCCTAACCATCTCATTCATTCATGCAATGCTCAGATTAGATTCATGCAAACAGAGGAATCGGTTTTGTCACGTACCTGAAGCCAAACGGCTGCTTGTGAAGCGTCTTGCTGCATGCATGTGTTGATCTTCATTTGTTGCATGTATGGTAGCTTGATTGATGATTTATGGCTGTTTTCTCTTGTGCAGGTGCCCTCTGGACGGATGCATGCAACAAAAGTTCATTTCCACGTTCAGATTTGCACATTCAAGCTGTTGTTGCTGCAACTTCCCCAAACCAGAACTTGTTTTTGACATTTCTCCCAAACGCCAAAGAGGATTGAGCTGAAACTCGGTGGGCATGTTCCTAGCATCATGATGCATCTCCCATAGCAAATTCGTGATCAATGGATGCACGGATTTCGAGAAAATTGGAAAATGGCTGAAGATTTCAGAGCTCGATTTCTCGGAAACCGTGCATCAGAATCGGCTGAAACTGCTTGGGTGGGCTACTATCATCCAAGTGCATCTCCCCATGAAACAGGTTTTGAAACGGGTGCACGGTTATGGAGAAAATGCAAAAATGGCTGATGGTGATGGAGGCTGATTCCTTGGAAACCGTGCACCGGAATTGCATGAAACTGCTCAGGCATGTTTTCATCAACCTTGTACAATTCCCCATAAAACGGTTTGTCAAATGGATGCATGGTTTTCAAGTTATGGCAAAAACAAATTTGGCTCTAGGTATCTTTGCTTCAAGGCTTTTTGCATGTGCATGCATGGGATGACAAAATGAATTTTTTTTTTGATGCAGGTATGGAGATGATGGAGGATGAGTTGGAAGACTGCAGGAGGACTCTTGAACCTTTGAGGAAGCTATCATGCTTGTCAAACCACTTTTTGAAATGCATGCCTAGTTTCCCACAATTTCTACAGGAAGATCCTGTAGAAGCACAATGAGAAGCACAAGGAGGTGGAGAAAGTGATGGATGAAGGCAAGGGATGGACACACAAGTTCTTGTAGGCCTAATCAACAGATTCCCACCATTAGATTCACTTTTGAAATTGAATTTGGCTCGTCCAAAGGTTCTACAGGATGTTTCCTGTAGAAATATAGAGCATCCTGTAGAAAACACAGTTTGGAGGAAAGAAGCATAATGACATGAAAAGAATGATGGAAAAGGGGTGAGGAGTGGAAACATAGATGAGTGTAGGCCTCATGGACATATTCCAAGCCTTCAGGTCCTCTTTGGAGATCAATTTGGCTTTTTTGCAAGCTTCCTGTAGAAGATACGAAACTTCCTGTAGAAGGCACAAAAACTCCTTTGTCTTTGATTTGAGTGCTCCTCCTATCATGAAACGTCCTCCTTTACCCTGCAATGTCAGTGCTGCAACATGAACTTATTCAATGGAGATTAACTTCATTTTTCTTTTTCTTTTTTTCTCTTTTTTTTTTTGGAAAAACAACTAGGGCACCTCATGGAGGTTTTCACCCTAATTGCCTGCCTTGGGCGCCTCCAAGGGAGGTTTTCACCCAAAGATCTTTTTCTCTTTTATTTTCTTTTCTTTCCAACCCATTGACCGCCTCATGGAGGTTTTCAATCAATGAGCCAATCTAAGGCGCCTCCGAGGGGGTTTTCACCTTAGATTGTTATTTTTCTCTTATTTTCATTTTTTTCATTTCTTTACCTTTTTTTCTTTTTTTTTCATTTTTTTCTACCCCACCCTACCTGAAAAACAAAATCATTTTCAAGTATAGGAATACTTCCAATGGAGCCATGTGCACATCAAGATTAGAGAAAAAATGATGTGAAGGCTCGAAATGCATGCTTGGACAACTATCCAACTTTCAGAGACAAAATGATCTGACTTTGAAGGTACAAAACATAGCTGAGGAAGAGAGTACTGCTGCAACTGAGTGACCTTCTGAAACCATATCTCAATATAGCTTTGATATCCTTGGTTCTTTTGCTGATCTGGATCATTCTTCATGTCACCTTCTATCATGACCTTCTGATCTTCCTCTTTTTGTTGATCTTCCTCTTGAGTACATGGAAGATTTGATGGTAACCATGAGGGATCTCTCTCGATCTCTGATTTAGATCTCTTTTCTTCATCAAGTGCAGCCCATGGTTCTTTGATCTTTTCTTTTGGATCTTCTTTTGCCTTTGGTCCTTCAATGCTTTCAAGATGATCTCTTTTTTGCAACACTCTTCCTGAGCTTTGGTGAAGATCATTGGGCTCAAGAGGAGTTGTTTGGATATGTTGTGCCTCAGATTTGCAATGGGGTTGAGCTACTCCATTGCATGGCTTTGGAAATGGTACGGGTAGATGAGTGGAGGTGTGAGTTTGAGATGGAGATGGATGGCATTGTGGTTGGGTAGGCATTTGGGGTTGCCTTGGTGGAGGAGGAGGCGATGGTTGTGGATGAGCAGGTGGTGGAGGAAAATGAGCGGGATGAGAGTTATACTGGGGCCTCCACTCCTGATAAGGTGCATTCCACTGAGGTTGTGGCTGAGCATAAGAGTGAAATGAATGAGCAACTGGTTGGGCATAGTATGGATCTGTGAAGGAACAAGGAGAATATGACCAAGGAGGAGATGTAGACCAGGAAGGATGAGCAGGGGGATCCCAAGAAGGCATGAAAGTGGCTTGATAAGGGTCATAATAGGTCTCGGGTATCCCTTGCATCTCCTGCTGGCAAGATCTAGGTCCATGTGGCCTCCTTTGGTTCATATAATAGAGTGATTCAGTGGCTCCCTTGGCTCTTTGATATGCAGCTTTGATTCTGGGCAAGGAAGGGCACTGATCTGTAGGATGGTATTCTTCACATACAAAACACACTTCTAGGGAGTGCATTGGACATTCGTTCCTAGGATGCTTTTTAAGGCACCTAGGACAAAAAATGACCAAAGCCCTCTTGGATTCCTCTTGCTTCTTTTGGATCCGCAAGGTATCCAGTTGTATGGCAAGAAACTGCCTCATATCACTCTTGAAATCTTTGATCTGATTTTCAAATTCATCTTTGGACAAGATGTTGCTCCCAACATCTCTACTTGTAGCCATTTTCTTCAGAGGAATGTTTTCTTCTTCTTCTCCCCGATAGTTTCTTCAGATATTTCTTGATGTCCACCCAGGGGTTCTTTCATCACAGCCATCGAAGAAGAACGTTGGCTGTGTGAAGCAGTGGGGGTGTTGTGCAATCATTTTTCTAACTTATCTCTACTCCTACAAGGCATGAAATAGATTGAACTGCAACTAACTATCTTGCGAAATTGAAATGAAAGTAGGAAAGGACTAATCTATTTTGCTCAAATGAAATTGCAAGAATGAAATGCTAGGCTACGCTTGCGAAATTGAAACACTAATCTACGCTTGCAGAATTGAAATTGCGGAATTGAAAGGCTAATCTAGGAAAGCAGGAAATGCTAATCTATGAAAGCAGGAAATACTAATCTATGAAAGCAAGAAATGCTAATCTACTTTTGCATAAATGAAATTGCATAATGGAAATGAAATAAACTACTTAGCAGAAGGTTGTAGTAGAAAATAGAAGAATAGCAAAAATCACCAATACTCTGCCGCTTCCCTGGCAACGGCGCCAAAAAGATGGTGAGCTCCAGTATTGTAGCAATAATGCTACAACTCCTGGGGCTTCCTGTCTCTTAATTTTATCAACCCGGTAGTTCGTACAAACTTGGAAGCGGCGGTGCTATATGCACAAGTACTAGCTCTTGTCGCAGCTGTCACTTGGTCAGCTGGCACAAGTCCGCTAGGGCTCAAGCCAACTTCTATAGGCTCTCAGAAGAAGCTTGCTAATTGATGGACGAAAGCTAATCTCAAAGGAAAGCTACTTTACTTGACAAAAATGAACTGAAAGCAAATCAAAGCATGTAAACCTAGGAAACCCTAATTTGACTAGTCTAACCTCTACAATGCAAAGAATGTAAATGCAACTTCTACCAATGCTGTCATTACCTCTAATAAGTGAAAATGCATGGATCTAAACTACTTGCATCATGAAAGTTATGTTTTTGTATTTTTCCTTTAAGTGTGTGGAATGATGGTGATCTTGTGCTAACTAGGGTTTGGTTGTGCAGATGGGATGGAGAAGGAAGGAAAGCGTGGGATAGGTTGGGGAGGCTAAGAGAGGTCCCTAGGGATCCTTAGCATCCATCCACAGAGGTTCCTCGCATTCAGATGCTCAGCAACCGAGAGAGTGGCCTCCTACAGGATGGCTGTGGAGGATCCTACAGGATACTCTGTTTTCTATAGGATGTCTAAAAATGGCTACAGGATGACCTACCGTGAGTGTTTGGAGTGATGGAGGGATGATGAAATGGTAGAGGGAGAAGTGTAAGGTAGGAATGAGGCTGGTGATGGCTTTAGAAGTGAAAGATGGGGATGGGAAGTGAGTGTAGGGAGTAGGGTGGAAGGTAAAGGGCTATGTCAACGAAAGGGCTAGAGAATGGAAGTACGTGAGGAGTGAAAGGCTTTGTGAGATAACAGAGCGGAGCAGGGATCAAAGATGTGTTTGCAGGTGTGATCAAGGTGGAGGACGAAGTGATGGAACAAGAGAAAGCAGTGTAGATGAAACAAATGCTTGTGACTGTTACCAAACCGAAAATGCATTAACCTAAGCGACCTGTGACATAAAATCAATGAACAACAATATAAATTGTGAAGGAAACTCATGCATGGCAGTGGAATGAAGAAGTAATGCTAAATATAAAAGTACATGAACGGATCTAAGTAATGCCTCAGCCTACTTCCAAACAACTACAGCAATTCTAACTGATAAAACCAATCTGTTTGACTTCTACAGGAAATCCAAATCAGCAACTATACTCGAATGCATGTAGAGGAAAATGGAAACGAAATGCGAAAGGAACAATATTGATACAAAGGAAGGAGGCCTGAGCTCTCAGGTTGGGCCCAACCCCGAGAGCTTTAGGCTCCTTTAAAAACTCAAAATATGATCCAAAACTGCTTGCTTTTATTCATAATCAAAAGTCTAATGTCATGCCAAAACTGGCTTACAAAGAGCTAAAACCACATTGACTAACTAGCTGCTACGAAATGACTAACTACTAGCTACCAAAAATGACTACCAACTAGCTAACAAAAATGACCAACCACTAGCTACAAAATGTCTACTAACTAGCTACAGAACGACTACCCACTAGCTAACCAAAAATTGACTAACTCAAATGAGGTCTTAAGCCCTTTTATTTATACAATTTGAGGACCCAACAGTCCTCCTAAAAGTTAGGGACTTGGCTGCCCAAGACTTGTAGTTAACAGCAGTCCTACTTGACTTGCTTGGCTGCCCTTGTGCTCATTGATTTGGTGGCCTTTGAACTCCGAGCTGATGGTGGAGAATTCGAGGTAAGGGCCCATAAATGAGGGGGACACCTTCCTACAAATCCTCTAGCTTGTTCTCCCACGAATTTGGCTGCCAAGTGCTCATTAAGACCTTCAATTTTGTCTCCATGTTGACCAACAAGGCTACACAAAGCACCCATTAGACTTGTTGGCATAATGACTAACCAAATTCACTCTATTAACATAAAAATAATCAAAAACATGCAATAAACAAATGAGAATGGTGGACTAAGTCAAATTAGGAGGTCGAATGAGCCCAAATAATTGTACATTTTTGGGGCTCATCAGGAAGTTTTGACTGAGTCCTGCACGATGCCACACATCGAGCGACACGCATCCTGCGGAAGAGAGAGAAAACCACCCACATCGGACGGGTAAATGTCGTGCAACTTGTCTACCTGATATGAAGGACAACCGTAGGATCTGGGGGGGTCCAGATCGACGACGAAGATACGTCCCGATGACTGACCGGATTTGACAGGTCAAAAAGCAAGATGACAGGGATTTGACGTTTGACGTGGATGATGAGTTGGCAAACGATTCGTGTTCACGGGTGATCTTGAAGCAAATAGATTTAACGACAATTCGAGTATGATTTAGGGAATCTGACACCCAGTTCTTTAGCAAACAGTTGGCGACCTCCTTGCGAGGCGTTACCTAGTGATGATGACACAGAGCATAAGAACTAGAACGGATAGAGGAAAGGAAACCAGAAGGCCGGGAAGTGGAAACGAGTAGTCAAAGAGCAGACTGGCTTTAAAGCCATGAACTCACAAAAGCAGAGGACAGGTAACACACAGAGACGAAGAAAGCCAATAGCAGAGAACAGAGAGTAGAAGACGAGTGACCTGAAGTCAGCATCGAGCCAGATAGAGCCAGAGAGAGTCAAAGAGTCTGTGTACTCCATTGAAGGCTTGAGAGGTTCAAGCAAGCTCCTCAGCATAGGCCTGTCATACTACTGTGACCCTCAGAGGTTGAGTTCAGTAAGGAGAGTCTGTGCACTCCATTCATACTGACTTCATTCTGTTAGTGAGACTCGAATCAAGCTCACTGTTGTGAAAACTCTTCTTGAAAACATAATAGAGAGGCCACTGAAAGGCTGGACCAGGAGACGTAGCCCAGGAGCATTAGGTGAACTCCTTATTAAACTTATTTTGTTTACATGTTTGATTGTTATGTTTTCTCTGATTACGTCAGTGTCTATGTATTCTGGCAATCTTATCGATCTGTTGCATAAGTAACATAGGCACCTCCATGCACATGAGTCTGTGATACCTTTCATTCTTTATCCTGGATAAATTCCAGATCAAGTGGTATCAGAGCGTTTGGTTTATTAAGGTTAGACAAGCTTGTACTGGATTTTGTTGTTGAATGCTAACTAGATCAAAGCTTAAATTAGGAGAAGGAGAATTGGCTGAAACTAACCTGGAAATTGGAAGAGTCTATTCTAAGAGGAAAATGTCAGAAGAAAATCCCTTGGAATTAGACCCCCAGTTCATGGATAGTTTTATGACCCTGAAGTGGAGGAAATGTATAGGGACTATAAGAAACATAGAGATGAAGATGCATCAAGCTCCAAACAAGACAAAGGAGTAGAAGAATCTCTCCTCCATGATCACTCCAAAGACAAAGGGAAAGAAGAAAAATTCCTTACGCCCCCTAATAGCCCTAAACATAATAAGAAGACATTTTTGATTAAATTAGATGTTAAATTTGATTTACCAATATATGATGGAGAGTTGAATGCAGAGAAGCTAGATAATTGGATCAGACAGATTGATGTTTATTGCAAAGTGCATAGCATTGACTCAGACAAGAGTAAGATTCAGTTGGCCAGCCTACGGCTCGGAGGCACTACCTTGGTATGGTGGGAAGGCAAGACACAAGCTGACATGAAGAAACATGGTAAGATTCTTTTTGTCTAGAGTGAATTTGTTTCTGTAATTAAAAAGCAATTCTATCCACTCGCCTACATGCAGCAAGCCATGATGAGCTGGCAAACTCTTCGACAACTAAAAGGGCAAAGTGTACAAGGTTACACTCAAGAATTTAGGAAAAGAGCTTTGATTCTAGGAATCTCTTTAGACTCAGCTGAGACTCTATTGAAGTACATAGGTGGTCTACACAGATGAGGCACACTATCCTCATGTTTTATCCCACTAGAATAGATGAGGTATCTGTTCAGGCTATGAATTTGGAAGCTAGAGGTAAGAATGGGAACCCAGAAGTTGGGGGATCATCCCAACCCACTGCAAGCAAAAATAAGGAGAAAAGAAAATAGAAATGAAAAGAGAGGAAGACAAACATTGTACAGAAGAGCAAGCCCTCATGCACTCACTGTAAGAAGGATGGGCATGATGATGAACACTGCCAGATTCTACATCTGGAGCTGAAACCTAAGAAGTTCGAGGGCAAGAAGAAGAACACTGTTGCAGCTATTCAAAAAGATTTGGGGTCAGACTCAGGAGATGAAGCAACAATCGCAGCCACAAGTATAAAAGGTAAAAATTATAAATCAGCTACTAGTAATTATGCACAATCTACTGATAATGAAGAAAATGAGAGAAAAAGACGTGAGCTTTTTCATATTCAAGTTATTTCCAATCATCAAAAGATTGATACTTTGTTTGATAGTGGCTCACAAGTAAATTTAATTTCTGAAGCAATTGTCAAAAAGTTGGGATTACTAACCACACCTCACAAGAAACCATATCCATTAGGTTGGCTATGTGATAAAGCAAAGCTACAAGTGACTAGACAATGTAAACTTAAGTTTTCTTTTGGGTCAGCATTTGTAGACGAGGTTGAGTTAGATATAGTTCCTTTGGATATATGTGGAATTGTTTTAGGAAGTCCTTACTATATGATAGAAAAGCTATCTTCTATAGAGTTGAGAACAAGTATCTACTCGTTAAAGATGGAATCGAATATATTGTACGAGCTCATAAGCTCAAGAATAATTATACTCTCATAAACTCAGGGTAGATGAAACGAATTGTAAATTCATGCAAACAATTTTTACTGATGGTTGTAAAGGAAAAGAAACCTGATAAAACCAATGTATTTGACGGTTGTGATGCTAAACAACAAGCTGATTTAGAAAAATTTGTTTCGGAATATGATGTATTGTTTCAAGAACCTAACGGTCTGCCACCCAAAAAGGAAATAGTGCATGATATTAATTTGCAGCAAGATGTTCCATTGCCTAACATCGGAATGTACAGGTTGTCCGCTTTAGAGAATGCAGAAATCAAGAGGCAGGTATAGGAGTTGCTCGAGAAGGGTTTCATCAGACCTAGCACATCACCATGTGGGTCTCCAATCATTTTGGTGAAAAAGAAAGATGGTTCGTGGAGAATGTGCATTGATTACCGAGCACTGAATAAGATAACGATAAAAAATTGTTATCCCCTTCCTCGTATAGATGATCTATTAGATCAGTTAAAGGAAGTTGTTTATTTTTCCAAGTTAGACTTGCATAGTGGCTATCATTAAGTCAGAGTTGCAGAGCAAGATGCATGGAAGACTGCTTGCAAAACAAAGAAAGGATTGTATGAGTGGCTGGTTATGCCTTTTGGCTTAACTAATGCTCCTGCTACTTTCATGAGAGCAATGAATGATGTACTCAGAACTTTTCTTGATGATTTTGTTATTGTATATCTGGATGACATTCTTATATTTAGTAAAATGTGGGAAGAACATTTAAAGCATGTTAAGCAGACACTAGATGTTTTGAAAAGAGAAAAACTTTATGTTAAACTCTCAAAATGTGAATTTGGCAAAACATCTTTGAATTATTTGGGACATATAGTAGGGGGTGGTGAATTGAAGATAGATCCCTCTAAGGTTGCAGTCATTGTAAACTGGCCTAAACCCAAATTTGCTACAGAGTTTAGAAGCTTCTTAGGAGCAGCACAATATTGGAGAAAGTTTATTTCTAACTTTTCCTTAATTGCAGCTCCCTTACATGCTTTAACAGGATTGAACAAGGTGTTTCAGTGGGGAGGAAAACAACAGAAAGCCTTTGACACCTTGAAAGAAAAGATTAGTACAACGCCAGTACTAGCACTGCCCGATCTTCAAAGACCATTTGATATTGAAATAGATGCCAGTGACTATGCCATGGGAGCAGTGTTGATGTAGCACGGTAAACCCATATGTTAACATTCTGAGACATTTAATTCTACAGTAGTTAACTATCATACATATGATAAAGAATTGTATGCATTAGTACAGAGTGTGAAAAAATGGAAACATTACGTAATGGGAAAAGAGACAGTTATACATACTAATAATTAACCACTTCAATATCTACACTCCCAAACTAAGTTGTAGCAATCAAGACACTATAGATGGATGGGTTTTCTACAATAGTTTCATTTAGTCATTAGATATAAAAAAAGGCATACACAACAAAGTTGCAGATATGTTATCTAGACCAATTATAAATGCATCTACTATACTTAAGCATAATTCAGTATTGCATGAGAGCTACTTTGAACAATATGCTCAAGATGTAGATTTTAAAGATGTATATGCAACTTTAAGTCAAGGAAAATGAGTAGAAGAATTGGACCAACTCTTGTATCATTGTGGGAAGCTATGCATTCCACAAACTGAAAGAGTAAAGATAATTCGAGAAGCACACACTTCTCTAATATTAGGTCACTTTGGTGTAAGCAAAACGGTTGCACAGCTGCAAAGATTTTGTTATTGGCTAAAACTGAATGAGACAATTTCTAGATATGTAAGAGGGTGTACCATGTGTGCTAAAAGCAAGCCCAACAATAGAAAACTAGGCTTGTACACTCCACTACCAGTTTCTTCTCATCCTTGGGAAAGTGTTTCCATGGACTTTGTTGGAGGACTACCTAAATCTAGGAAAGGTCATGACTATTTATATGTTGTTGTGGATAGGTTTAGCAAAATGTGTATTTTAATACCTTGTAACAAACAAATTACAACTGAACAAACTACAAAGTTGTTCTTTAAGCATGTATGGATTCATTTTGGATTACCCACTTCCATAATATCTGATCGAGATACCCGATTCGTTGGGAAATTTTGGTCAAGCTTGTGGGAATTGATGGACATCAGGCTGAAGAAAAGCACAAATTTTCATCCGCAAACAGATGGCCAAACAGAATTGGTCAATAGGACAGTGATCCAGTTGCTCAGAGGCTATTGCAACAAGCATCCCAAACTTTGGGATGAACATTTATGCTATGTGTAGCATGTTTACAACCGAGCTAAACACTCTTCTACACAGAGATCTCCTTTTGCGACCTATTTTGGTTTCACACCAAGGTCTCCCTTGGATTTTGTCTTTGGTAAAGACATAGCAGTTGATGGACATAGTGATGTGGACAAGGCAACCAAGTTCATTGAACAAATATAAGAGATTCACCAGGTAATACAGGAACAGCTGAAAAAGAGCCAAGCCAAGTACAAGGCAAGGTATGACAAGCATCGGATGGAGCAGATTTTCCAAGTTGGTGACCAAGTCTAGTTGTATATCAGCAAAGAAAGGATGCAAGGTGAAGGTAAGAAGTTGAAGCCAATAAGGTATGGACCTTTCAAGATACTTGAGAAAATTGGTGAGAATGCTTTTTGCCTTGATCTACCAGCTTACATGCACATCTACTCAGTTGTTAATGCAAACATCTTGAGACTATTTGAACCTTCATTAATTGAGGATCCCGAAGAGCAAAGTCAATTGCCTTCTATTGATGATCTGTTAACTAAATACCTTAATGAGTTGCAGGAAGATGTAGTTCTGGACAGGAAGCTAAGAACTACATGCAGAGGTGACGTTGAGTACCTCAGGATCAAACTCAAAGGTTCAAATCCAAGCAGTGTGAAATGGATAGAAATTGAGCAAGCGAGGAAGCAATACCCTCGCTTGATTGATGCTTGAAAGAAAACCAACTTTTGGTGGTCCAAAAGCATTTTCAGTGGGAAGGCCGTAATCCAAATTGGGTCCTAAAACTATCTAATTTTTCATGACTGTTTCAATTATGCTAAAAGATTCAAGTCCTAGAAAAGATCAAAGCTATCAGAAGGAATCCTCATAACAATTGCAGTTGTGGCCAGAGCGGAGCAACAAGGACCCTCGATCGAGCGCGCAGACCGTTGGCCCATGATAAAGCGCAATGGAACGAAATTGCCAAAATCGGAGGCCAGATCAAGAAACGAAGGTGGATTCTGATATGTGATTAGTGCTAATCGCATATCGCAGGGCGTCCCCCCCAGTGAAGGAAAGCCCCGGAACGCTTGGACCCGAAAACGCTATAAAAATCGGAAAAGTAACTGTTTCGGTTCTGTAACACGGAGTCCGCAAAACCGGCAGGATATCAGAAGGCTTCGAGGTGGTAAGCAGTTTTGACTGAGTCCCGCCTGATGCCACACATCGAGCGACACGCGTCTGACAGAAGAGAGAGAAAACCACCTGCATCGGACGGGTAAACGTCGTGCGACTTGTCTGCCCGATATGAAGGACGACCGTAGGATCTGGGGGGTCCAGATGGATGGTGGAGATACATCCCGATGACTGATTGGATTTGACAGGTCAAAAAGCAAGATGGCAAGGATTTGATGTTCGACGTGGATGATGAGTTGGCAAACGATTCGTGTTCGCGGGCAGTCTTGAAGCAAATAGATTTAACGACCATTCAAGTATGATTCAGGGAATCTGACACCCAATTCGTTAGCAAGCAAGTGGCCACCTCCCTGTGAGGCATTACCCAGTGATGATGACGTGGAGAAGAGGAACGAGAATGGACAGAGGAAAGGAAACTAGAAGGTTGGGAAGAGGAAACGAGTAGTCAAAGAGCAGACTGGCTTTAAAGCCATGAACTGACAGAAGCAGAGGACGGGAAACACACAGAGACGTAGAAAGCCAATAACAGAGAACAGAGAGTAGAACCCGAGCTGACCTGAAGGAAACATCGAGCCAGACAGAGCCAGAGAGAGTCAAAGGGTCTGTGTACTTCATTGAAGGCTTGAGAGGTTCAAGCAAGCTCCTCGGCATAGGCCTATCATACTACTGTGACCCTCAGAGGTCAAGTTCAGTAAGGAGAGTTTGTGCACTCCATTCCTACTAACTTCATTCTGTTAGTGAGACTTGAATTGAGCTCACTGTTGTGAAAAATCTACTTGAAAACATAATAGAGAGGCCACCACTGAAAGGTTGGACCAGGAGACGTAGCCCAGGAGCATTGGGTGAGCTCCTTATTAAACTTGTTTTGTTTACATGTTTGACTGTTATGTTTTCTCTAATTGCCTTAGTGTCTATGTATTCTAGCAATCTTATCGATCCATTGCATAAGTAACATAGGCACCTCCATGCACATGAGTTTGTAATACCTTTCATTCTTTATCCTAGATAAATTCTAGATCACGCGTAGAATGGGTACAACATATGGTAGAAGACTTTGTGGCGAGTGTAAGCGAAGCGCATAAGTTGTTGAATGACCTCCGTGTGAATATTGCCACACCAGCCGAGTGACTCGGGATAAGCCACGATGATTGTGTTAGGGGTCTGTTGGGTAGTGGAGGCCCCGCATAACGGTTTTGGGGCTTAAAGTCCGCAATTTTGGGTAATAGTATGGTAAAGGTGAATTGTAATGCGTCAAGTCAAAGGGTTGTCCGCTCAAAAATAATATAAGCAAATAGAAAGTGAGTCGGCCTACCCATGGTCCGCGGGACATGGGAATGTATAAATAGAGCAAGGCTCTAAGGTTAGAGGTCAGTTTTTGGTTTTGATCTTGAATGTTATGGGTGTATGAAGGCAATATTCTCTCTGTGTCTGTAAGTCCGAGTCGAGGGTGTTAGTAGATAGATAGTGGCTCTACAGCTGTGTGCACAGAGGCCGGGTAGAGTCTGTTGAGCCCTGAACTTGCATCTTTCCTATACACCTTCCTATACTTTTTCCATTTCACCTGGACCTCCTAAGCTATCAACATCATTGCATATTAATCATAAAAGAGCACTTAAAGTGGTTTTTAACTATGTTTTGTGTATGTTGTTTGAACTAGATTTTTGCTCATTAAGCTGCGGAATCCTGTCACTTTCCGCAGCTGCTTCAACTTTCCGCAGTTGTTTTTGTTAAAGTATACATTGCAGGTGTCATCAGGGAAATCGAGCCACATGGGAAAGTTGGAAATGACTTGGACATGGACCAAGTCCTATTGGCTCAGTCGGATTCATCAGAGGAGGCCGTGGTCAACGGTGGTCAAACAGAAGAGTCCTATGGCAATAGGACTCCGTTTCCAAGCACGTGAAAGATTTTCATGACCATTTCTAGATTTCTGGAGGCACACTGACACCTGTAGGCTACCCACGATGTGAATCCAACAAGCTGTTTTCAATAGATTGCATAATCTCGGCAGCATGACGCTAAATCCATGGACGCTGTCATTCACGTGTCCTCTGTCGGCGCAGTTTATAGGAAAGCAATTATGTAGTCTTTTGTTATAAATAATGCGTTTCCATATGCATAGTAGTTAGTCTTTTTGAATATATTTTTGTTGTTAAAAAGCCCACTGTGCCATGACACTAGTTTCATTATTGTGACTGCGTTCTGAAATATATGAGAAGACACTGTTTCTGAGCATAATTCTTGATTGATAGCTATTGCCCGAGGTTGTGCAGAGGGCCCCTGCATACGCCGAGGTTTTGTTTATTATTGTTGTACATTTCCATGCTGTGTTTCTTTATGTTTATTATTCCATAGTTATTCACTTATGTACATTTCATTTACTATGGTACTAATGCTTCATTATTGTTCATAGTTTTACGTGCTTTATACATTGCTGACAACACTGACCAGTGTGTATGTTCCATATTACAGTAGGCAGCCCGGGCATTTGCATATAATTTTCACAATGACTAATGACATGGAATCAGTCTTTCTGTTGACTTACTTTTCTTAGCTTTTAATTCCAGTTCTGTTTTGTTTATTTCAGTTTTGTTCATTGGCTTTATTAGTTAGCTTAGATATTAAATTTCTCAAGTTGTTGATGATTACCTCTGAAGGCCATAGCGAGACTAACTGGCGAGGGGTCAGACTATGAATTGATGTGATTTGATTTTAAATTTACTTTTCTGCAATTAGATATCAGATTGCTCAAGTTGTTGATGACTACCTCCGAAATCCATAGTGAGACTAACTGGAGAGGGGTCAGACTATGAATTGATGTGATTTGATTTTAAGTTTACTTTTATGCAATTAGATATCAGATTGCTCAAGTTGTTGATGATTACCTCCGAAAGCCATAGCGAGACTAACTGGCGAGGGGTCAGAATATGAATTGATGTAATTTTATTTTAGCTTTACTTTACTTGCAATTTTGGATTTCTTTGAGTACAGTAGCTTAATTCATTTCTTTTGTATTTAGACAGTAGCAGGGATAATGGTTTCATGATCAATAGTTCACTGTTTGTTTGATTAGAATAGTGGCACATTTTCATTTTCTTTTAAGAATTTATTTCATCATTAGTATGTTCTAAGACCCTATAAAGTTTGAAGTTTTGGAAATCATTATAAAGGACATAATTTCCTTGAAAATTTATATCCATAATTATCTTTTAGAATTTCCATTTCGCATTAGGAGATAAACAAAGATAAAAACCCCCAAAACAAAATAAAAAAATCAAAAACAACAAAAAGTAAGGAATAGGTTATCTTGCACATATAGTGCGCCACACTTCAACAGTTTACGACTCCTGGATTGAAAATTAATATAGTAATTTAGGACACTCTAAATTGACCAAACATTTTGGCACCGTTGCCGGGGAAGTGTAACTAGGTAGCCAATTTCTTAAAAAAAAAAAAAATCAAAGAAGGGAAAAATTGATAACTTCTCAAAGTATGCTCTCCTCTTGCACCTAGTGTGATCTGGAGGATCAGAAAAGAAAGTTATTGGTTCAATAATTTCTTGAGTATGCTCTCTTCTTGCACCTAGTGTGATCTGGAAGATCAGAAAGAGAATTATTAGCCCGACTTGAAGATAAAAAATAAAAATGACATGCATAGAGCAAGAGATTCTAGGGGAAGGTTTATAGCTAGGGCCAAGAGTTCGATTTTTACAACTCCATCTACTTCAAGGCATAGACAAGATACAGCTCCATCATCTCCAACTCACACTCACAGCCTTAGGATTCCTGGAATTCAAGGGGCAGCAACTGAATTAGGAGACTCTCCCACACTATCTATCAAATCTGACCTAGGGAAAGAACCTTTCTTCACTTCTACAGGGGAACATATTGTAATCAAAGAAGTAGAATCACCTGAAGAAGAAGAGGGATAAATTCCTCCTCGTTCGCCATTAATAGAAGAACCAAAGGACTCTGAAAACTCTGAGGAAACTATCATGACAGAGGAAGTAGTAAACGGATTTGGAGGAGGAGGTAGAGGTAGAGGTAGAGGAGGAGGAAACAATGGAGGAGGTAGAGGTAACAATGGGGAAAATAGGGATGGAGATAACTCATTTGGATTTCCTATAGTTGATGAGGAAACTCATACAACAATGAAAAACATCTCACCATCTGTCCTCCCAAACTTTTATGGGTTGCGAAGTGAGGATCCTGAAACATTTCTATTTGAGTTTGAAGTTGTGTGTCGAACTTATGACTATATGGAAGACTCTCAAAAACTCAAATTGTTTCCTTCAACATTGAAGGGAGCTGCTTTGAAATGGTTCATGGGATTAGTCACTCAATCTATTAGGACTTGGAATGATATGAAACAAACATTTCTGGATAGATACCTGGACTATTGCATGCCCACCAACCATAAGGATGAGGTATTCAAAATGGTGCAAAAAGAAGATGAAAACTTAGAGGATTTACTTGAAATATTTCAATACAACTTAAAAAGAGCAAAAATGAGTAACTTAGATGAGGAGACCCTGAAAGCCCTTCTATTAAAAGCCATTAGAGATGAATGGATAGATATTTTAAATATGATGGGAAAGGGAGATATTTCTCAACTTCCACTTCGTGACATAGCAGAACTATGTGCCCATCTCTCGAGGGGAAAATATAAAACGGGAAAAGGGCCTAGAGATCCTTCTCTTATTAGAGCAAGCAAATCTGCAACTGGATCAGTAAGTAGGGTAGAGATTGGCAATATGCTTGATGAGTTCAAAACTGATATTCTAGGGAGCCTTAGTGAACAACTAGACACCCTTAAAATACAAAACAAGTAGAAAGCAGAAGCTGAAGCCTTGGCCATCTTTTTTCCAAAATGTAGGAAGAAAAATGCTCTAAGGGAATGCCCCTTGGATGCAAAAGTTGTAGAAACATGTACGATTTGCTCGGAAAGCCATGAGACCAAGGATTGTCCTTCAATTCCTGGGCTCAAAGCTATCTTTCAAGAAGATCCCAATTTAGTAGAGTCTCTCTGTTTTGTTTCAAGGAGACCTTGGCAAGGGCAACAAAATCAAGGGTTTAACAACCCTATGAACTTTCAGCCCCTGCCAAATTGGAATTCTTGGCAACAACCTTGGTCCCAACCTAAAAATCCATATCAATCATGGGTACAAGGTATGCAAAATCCTTATGGGAGATTTGTTCAATTTTATCAATATCCTCCATCTTTCCAAAATCAACAAGCTCCACAACTTCCAAATCAAAACCCACAACTTTCATTGCCATTTCCACAACAACAAACTTCTCAACAAAATCCAAATTCTCAACTCTTGATTCCATTCCAACAAAAGACAAATCAACTACCAGCCTAGCCATTTCCAAATCCTAATAACAAAAATCCTTAGAATGCTTACATGGTAGAAGGACAACAATTTCCTACCTATATGATTGTTCCTCTTAATGATGTACAACTCAGGTCTGGTAGAGTTTTAGAAAAACCTTCTATAGATGCTCAAAAGCAAAGTACTTCTGAGGAAGATTCTCTTAAAGTCAATAAAGGTTCTGAAGCTTCTCTTCAAAAGCCAAACACTCAAAAAAAAAAGAAAAAGAGTCAACCCTCACAACTCCTATAGTTGAGAAACCTGCATCTTCATCAACCCCTCATTTCCCTGAAAGATTACAAATTGACAAAGGGGTGGAAAAACAAATCTTGTTGCCTGACTATGATTTCCTAGATGAATTAAAGAATGTCTGTATCAAGATTCCCTTGCTACAATCCATTAGAGAGATTCATATTCTAGCAAAAACAATAAAGGAGTTGAGTCTCAAAAGACCAGGAAGGAAACCAAGAGATACAAGAAGAATCCACCTGGTAGGAAAAATTGCAGATATCATGATGGGAAAAATTACCATGCAGAAATATGTAGATCCAGGTAGTCCAATCGTCAAGACACATATAAACGGGATAGAAATTCCAAACACATTAATTGACTTAGGGGCTGCTATCAACATTATGAGTAGACAGACTATGGAACAACTTAAACTTCCTAATCTTGTTTTTACACCTACCTTACTGCAACTTGCAGATAGATCAATAATCAAACCAGATGGTGTATTAGAAGATATTTCAGTCTCCTTAGATTCTTGGGAATATCCAGTAGATTTCATGATTTTGACTCCCAAGAGTAATTTAGGAGGGCACCCACTCATCTTAGAAAGACCTTGGCTAGCCACAACTGATGCTTTAATTAATTATAGATTTGGAGATATGTACATTTCTGATGGTAATTCGACAAAGAAGTTCAATTTGTATCCTCCAGCAAAAGCAATTATAGAAGTAGGAGATAATGAATGGATCGATGATGAGGAAACTATACAACCTGTCTTTACCATTTCTGAAATTAGTGAAGATAGTCAAATTCTGAACACATTAGAAAATTTTGAAACATCTTCAGAATATGACCACACACAATTTCAGTTAGATTTTGACATTGAGTATTTATCATCAAGACAAATGTCTCTTTACTCTATGGAAGAGTTTGGTAGTTCCACCATTGAGATTTTTCCAGGTAAAACATTGAATATCAATAAAAATTTGGAAAGGTCACAACAGGAAGAGCTAACCAAAATCTTGCAAAAACATTCTACTGCATTTGCATGGGAGTATACTGATATGAAAGGTATTGACCCTAAGACTTGCATTCATCACATCTACATCGAGGAAAATAGTAGACCAATCAGACAACCTCAGAGAAGGATGAATCCAAACCTTAGGGAGATAGTGAAAGAAGAGCTCCAAAAACTACTCAATGTAAACTTCATTTATCCACTTTCAGATAGCCGATGGGTTTCTCCTTTGGTTATAGTACCTAAAAAGAATGGTAAATGGAGGGTATGCATTGATTACAGAGAATTGAATAAAGCAACTTTGAAGGATCACTTTCCTTTGCCCTTTATCGATTAAGTATTAGATACATTAGCAGGCAAAAAGTACTTTTCATTTCTGGATGGTTTTAGTGGCTATAATCAAATTCAGGTAGCACCTGAAGATCAAGATAAGACCACATTTACTTGTCCATGGGGAAATTTTTCTTATCGAGTGGTTCCTTTTGGATTATGTAATGCACCTGCAACATTCCAAAGAGCAGTACTAGGAATCTTTTCTGATCTAATCCATGATTGTGCAGAGGTTTATATGGATGATTTTACAGTTTATGGTAATTCTTTTGAAGAGGCATTAGAGAATTTGGAAAAAGTCCTTATAAGATGTAAAGAAACAGATCTTTCATTAAGTCATGAAAAATGCTTTATGATGTTTACTGAAGGTATTGTTTTGGGACATCACATTTCAGGGGATGGGATTAAAGTTGATAGATCAATAGTTGAAGTCATCTCCAAGTTGCCTATTCCAAATTGTCAAAAATATGTTAGAAGTTTTCTGGGATTTACTGGGTACTATAGAAGATTTATAGAGAACTTCACTAAAATAGCATCTCCACTCTTCAAATTTCTTACAAAAGACTGTGAATTCAAATGGGATCTTGATTGTCAATCAACATTTGAAACTTTGAAAATAAGAATATCTCAAGCACCCATCTTGAGAAGGCCAAATTGGAAACTTCCTTTCCATATTTCTATAGATGCTTCAGATACAGCTCTAGGGGTTGTGTTGGGTCAAAAGGATTTAGTTCCTTATGCCATTTACTATACCAGTAAAAATTTGACTCTTACTGAGTTGAACTATACTGAACTGAAAAAGAGTTCGTAGCTGTTGTTCATGCAATCAATAAGTTTAGACATTATATAACAGGCTATGAAACTTTAATTCATACTGATCATTTTGTGATTAGATATCTAATGAACAAACCTGTTACTAATGGCAGAGTTACAAGGTGGCTCTTACTTTTACAAGAATTCAATATTACTGTGTTGGATAGACCAGGGAAACAAAATACAATAGCTGATTTCTTGTCTAGGATTCAGAATACTAAAGAAGATTCTCCTGTAGAGGACAAGTTTCCTGATGAATACTTATTTGCAGTAACTACCAAGACCCCTTGGTATGCAGATATAGCTAACTATTTAGTTACAGGGAAACTGTCTCCACATTTATTTCTTGGTGAAAGAAGAAAGATTATTCAGGAGAGTTCAAAATATTCATGGATTTCTAACGAATTGTTTAAAATAGGGCTAGATCTTGTGATCAGAAGATGTGTTAGGGAAGATGAAATGCATGATATCCTCAAAGCATGTCATGATGAACCATGCGGCAGACACTTTGCTGAAAAAAGTACAACCTATAAAATCCTCTCTTTGGGATATTATTGGCCATCCCTTTTCAAAGATGCAAAACAATATGTCAAAAGGTGTGATAGCTGCCAAAGAATAGGGAAACCTACCCTTTCAAATGAAATGCCATTGCAGCCATAGGTACTCATCGAACCCTTTGAAAAATGGGCTTTAGATTTCATTAGACCTATTAACCCACCATCTAAACAAAAAAAGTATATATTGGTATGTACTGATTATGTCACTAAATGGGTAGAAGCCAAAGAATTATTTTTTGCTACTGAAAATATAGTTGTTAATTTTCTTTATGAGGATATTTTTACTCGCTTTGGTGTTCCAAGAGAAATTGTGACAGATCAGGGAAGTCAATTCACATCCAACTTGGTGGAGAAGCTGATGGAAGAATACAAAATCAAGCACAGAAAATCTACTCCTTACCATCCGCAAGCAAATGGCCAAGTGGAGTCTACAAACAAAGTTATTGAAGGCATCATCACCAAAACTATTCATCTACGCATAAGAGATTGGGTAGAAAGGCTTCCTGAAGCCTTATGGGCCTACAGAACCACATGGAGAAATACAACATGACATTCTCCCTATGAACTAGTTTATGGGAAAGAAGTCCTACTCCCCATTGAGTTCCAAGTCAAAACTTTCAAGATGGCAGTTCAGTTGGGGATGGATCTATCAGAAGCCCAAAAGCACAGAATGGAGCAGTTGAATGAGCTAGATGAGATCAGACAAGAGGCAATTCTAAGAACTGATCTAGTTCAATATCAAATAGCTAAATGGCATGACAAATACATCAAAGAGAAAAAGTTTCAAGAAGGAGATTGGGCATTTCTATTTGATTCCAAGTTTAAAGATTTTAAAGGAAAATTTCAGACTCATTGGCTTGGGCCATATGAGATTGACAAAATCTTTAGCAATGGAGCGGTAAGAATCAAAACCATTGATGAATATCAAACTCCTCTTATTTTGATGGCCACAGATTAAAGATCTATCATAAGCCACTCTCAAAAGAGGAATTTGCCAAAATGTTTCAAGATAGTTCTGCAATAAGGCTGGTGAAGAAGAATCCTTCTTCTCCACCAGCCTAGCCTTTGTTCCTTTCTGTTCATAAAATAATAATAATAAGCCTGAAAACAAATCACTGATTGGAAGTCTTATACAGAAAATATAGGGTGAAAATCAGGAACTCCTGACGCCCTATATTTTCCAAAAAAAATTTCTCTCTCATTTCACAGTTTTGTGACACTCCACTTCATTTCATTCCACTTTATTCCACTCCACTTCATTTCATTCCACTCCATTTCATTTCATTCCGCCAATAAAAGTTTTCTTCATGACCATTTTCATTCAGTCAGTTATCATCTATCTATCTCCATTCAGTCAAATGATTGTTGTGTCAGTTTCCGGCAGCTGAAACCAGTTTCCACAGCCAGAAGCAGTTTCCGTAGCTATCACTCTGTTTTTCAAAATTGACAGTCAGATGTTAGTTAAATAATCATGAAATCAAATGCAGGTATGACCGATGACATATTATGAAGGCATGAGGCACTTAAAAGCATCAACAATGAGCAACTGATCAAAGATTAATGAAAAAAAAATGGCAAGAATTCCAAGGTATGAGTAGAAATTTATTTCAAATAGCGTTCAAAGCACTTTTTTACATAGTTATAAAACCATAGCTCCATTATATGCAATGATTGGCGTTGATAACTCCATAACCGTTCCACGATCTCTATACGATTCCCCCACAATCCTTGCATTTATTTTGAAATGGCCTCATGATCAAGCCTCTGGTTTTAACTCGTGTTCAGCTGTACTTTGATACTCCACCTGTAATTATGGGACGTGGTTGATTTGATCACGGCTTCTCTCCGCCGCACAAATTCCGCATCCATTTCATAAGTGTGTTTACGTCCACCCCGCAACCATCCAATTTAAAATTCTGTCGGGTTCACTTTACTCCCCTACTATTTTATTGAAGCCATGGTTGCATTTCCACCTTGTTCATATCAGTCTCCACTCCATCCCGTGAATTCACTCCCGCTACCTATTCTCTGTTTTCCATTTATAGTCACTATTTTCTTCTCCATAAACCCTATTCATCACCGTAACCCAGCTGTCTACCTCCGCTAAAACCCTTACTCACGCAGACGAAATTTAAAGACAGAAGGAAGGATGGGTCTGCTGTTGAGGGCAGAACCGGAATGGCCCAATTTTTTGGAAGGATACCCACAAGTGAAAAACATATTGAAAAAGGCAAGGTGGCTATGGTTTCTTCAAAAATTCAAGGGCTACAACAAGGAGATTACAAAGACTTTTGCGAGGTCTTTTAATGGCCTGGAAGTGGAAGTTGGAGACCTCAAATTTACAGTCACCTAGGCATCTATAGCAGCTGCTATAGAACTTCCGTAGGAGGGTGAATGCTGGTTCAAGAACAAGAGCTTTGACGAGAAGGCTTGGAGGGTTATCCTACGAAATCCAGGTATGGATGTAACTATTTTTAAACGAGGAATCCCTATCCATGCTTTAGAAGAGAAGTGGGCCAGTCTATTGTTGATTATTCAAAATTTCATCACTTGTGAGGGACGTTTTGGATCAATGTATATGTATCACACCCGGTTGTTGATGAATTTCCTAGAAAACCAAACCCTCAATCTGCCATACTTTTTACTGAACAGTTTGAAAAAGATGTCTGTAACCGTCCAAAAGAATCTGGGGGACGTAGAACCACACTTGTATCACCATGGCCTTGTGAAAATCTTGATAGAAAAACAATTGAAAGAAAAGAAGAACACATGGGAGCAGTTTCTAATCAGAAATTTCTTTCAAGATCCACAAGAAGCCCCTGAAAGCAGTACATCAAGAAGAAAGAGAACAAGTGATAAAATTCAAAGTACTCCTACTAACATAGTTGAAAAAACTAGTAGAGAAGAAAGACTATCTAAAAGGAGGAAGGAAAAGATTGATTTAAGAAGCCAAGAAAATCAAAAAAGAAAAGAAGCATTGAGGCTGTGCATCAAACCCCAGAACCTTCCTCAGAGGAAGACCATCAAGTATTGTCTGAAAGACTAGTTCACCTTTAGGAACAATCAGCTACAGCCAAGAAGAAAGGAAAAGAAAAACAGAGTAGGGAGGAAAAAGACACTAGTCCACATCATGTAAGAAGAAGCTCCATGCTAAAAGGGAAATTAAGGACAATGCAAACCAAAGGACCCCACTTTATTGGCTTGGGAGGGGAAACACCGGAGCAACCTCTAGCAACCTCCCCTAACCGTAGCCCACACCATACTTCCATTTCACAGCCAGATTTTGACATGAGTCCTTCTCGGCCAAATTTGGAAATCAGTCCTTCTCAACAGGATTTTGGGGTCAGCCCAAGGAAAACTACACCTGAGATAGACCCGAATCAGCAAGAGATGTATGATTATCTAGACTCCTTAGAAAAGACAGCCCCAGGCCCAAGCACTTCATCCACTCAGCCTCACACAACACAAGAAGCTCTAGTCCAATCGTTGAAACAAGAAGTTTTTGAATTGGAGGTTTTAAATAGACATATTAAAAATGAAAATGAAGCATTAAAGGAACAAAGCAGATTAGACAAGATCATTCATGACAACACTATGTTACATTTGGGGTTGTGGCAGAAAAAGAACAGGAAATTGAAGAAGAAATGCAAGAGGTTGAGTAAAGCACTTATCAACCTCAAATTCAGATGCTTGATGAGGAAGCCTAGAATGTTAGCAGTACCAAGGAAGAGGAGAAGAGGACTAGATGTGCTGGTAGAGGTGTCAGAGCATATGGATTGAAGAGAGGATGGTCAAAATTTTGGTTTCATGGAGACATGCAACACCTTCACAGTGGGGGTATGTTGAGCCCTGAACTTGCATCTTTCCTATACACCTTCCTAGACTTTTTCCATTTCACCTGGACCTCCTAAGCTATCAACATCATTGCATATTAATTATAAAAGAGCACTTAAAGTGGTTTTTAACTATGTTTTGTGTCTGCTGTTTGAACTAGATTTTTGCTCATTGAGCTGCGGAATCCTGTCACTTTCCGCAACTGCTTTAACTTTCTGCAACTGTTTTTGTTAAAGTCTACATTGCAGGTGTCATCAAGCAAATCAAGTCACATGGGCAAGTTGGAAATGACTTGGACATGGACCGAGTCCTATTGGCTCAGTTAGATTCATCAAAGGAGGCCGTGGTCAACGATGGTCAAACAGAAGAGTCCTACGGCAACAGGACTCAGTTTCCAAGCACGTGAAAGATTTTCATGACCGTTTCTAGATTTTTGGAGGCACGCTGACACCTGTAGGCTGCGCACGATGTGAATCCAATAAGCCGTTTTCAATAAATTGCATAATCTCGGCAGCATGACGCTAAATCCATGGACGCTGTCGTTCACATGTCCTCTGTCAGCGCAGTTTATAAGAAAGCAGTTATGTAGTCTTTTGTTATAAATAATGCGTTTCTATACGCATAGTAGTTAGTCTTTTTGAATATATTTTTGTTGTTAAAAATCCCATTGTGCCGTGACACTAGTTTCATTATTGTGACTGCGTTTTGAAATATATGAGAAGACTTTGTTTCTGAGCATAATTCTTGATTGATAGCTATTGCCCAAGGTTGTGCAGAGGGCCCCTGCATACGCCGAGGTTTTGTTTATTATTGTTGTATAGTTCCATGCTGTGTTTCTTTATGTTTATTATGCCATAGTTATTCACTTATGTACATTTCATTTACTATGGTACTAACGCTTCATTCTTGTTCATAGTTTTACATGCTTTATACATTGCTGATAACACTGACCAGTGTGTATGTTCCAGATTACAGTAGGCAGCCCGGGCATTTGCATATAATTTTCACAATGACTAATGACATGGAATCAGTCTTTCTGTTGACTTACTTTTCTTAGCTTTTAATTCTAGTTCTATTTTGTTTATTTTAGTTTTGTTCAGTGGCTTTATTAGTTAGCTTAGATATTAAATTGCTCAAGTTGTTGATGATTACCTCCGAAAGCCATAGCGAGACTAACTGGCGAGGGGTCAGACTATGAATTGATGTGATTTGATTTTAAGTTTACTTTTCTACAATTAGATATCAGATTGCTCAAGTTGTTGATGATTACCTCCGAAAGCCATAGCGAGACTAACTAGCGAGGGGTCAGACTATGAATTGATGTGATTTGATTTTAAGTTTACTTTTCTGCAATTAGATATCATATTGCTCAAGTTGTTGATGATTACCTCCGAAAGCCATAGCGAGACTAACTGGCGAGGGGTCAGAATATGAATTGATGTAATTTGATTTTAGCTTTACTTTACTTGCAATTTTTGGATTTCTTTGAGTACAGTAGCTTAATTCATTTCTTTTGTATTTAGACAGCAGTAGGGATAATGGTTTCATGATCAATAGTTCACTGTTTGTTTGATTAGAATAGTGGCACGTTTTCATTTTCTTTTAAGAATTTATTTCATCATTAGTATGTTCTAAGACCCTCTAAGGTTTGAAGTTTTGGAAATCATTATAAAGGACATAATTGCCTTGAAAATTTATAGCCATACTTGTCTTTTAGAATTTCCATTTCACATTAGGAGATAAACGAAGATAAAAACCCCCAAAACAAAATAAAAAAATAAAAAACAACAAAAAGTAAGGAATAGGTTATCTTGCACATATAGTGCGCCACACTTCAACAGTTTACGACTTCCGGATTGACAATTAATATAGCAATTTAGGACACTCTAAATTGACCAAACAAAGTTCGCAGCTGTGTGCGCGGATCCCTGCAATTGAGTGCGTAGGGTGGATCTGGTTGCATTGACAGAAGATAAATAAAGATAAGAATTTCTGAATCAGTTGTGTGTTTTATCGCGAATATATATGTGTTTGCTTATGTTATGAATTTATGCTATTCATGATTGCGTGCACTGGTTAGTATTGTTAAATGCTTGCTTAAAGACTATAGATCAGACCTGTAATAAACTCATTAATGATAAAACACGACAGCGAGGATCTACGCGAAAGCCTGACAACAATGTAGAGTGGTGCAAGGCCGCAGATCAGTTCATGACCAATCCAAACCACATCAAGACTTCCCAGGGTACGGAAACATGGTTCCAATACCCTCCCCTACTACCTCGGGTGAGACTTCAGTCCACGCTTCGCTAATTGTTGCCGAAAGGGCCGGTAGTGCGGGATTTGTTTGACTAATAACTCCGAACCTGGGTCAGGCCCCAATAAGCTAACATCCATGGATGGCACAGGGCAATTATCTTGATCTAATGTCCAGTTGAGGTTGCGAAAGTCTACACATAAATTTATCTCACTGGACTTCTTTCTAACTGGGACCAAATTGGAAACCCAAGTGGAATGTCTAACCTTGAAAATGGTCCGAGCATCTAGCAGCTTTCTCAGTTCTTTATGAATTAGGGGTTCCAGCATTGAATGAACTTTCCTTAGCTTCTGCTAAAAAGGTTTTACCCATTATTTAATGGCAATGACATGTTGGATGATATGAGTATCATATGTCTTCAAATCATCATATGTCCATGCAAACACATCGCAGTATTGTTTGAATAGGCAAATGAATGTTTGTCATTCTGGTCAAAAAAACATGTACCTAGGTGTACATATTTCGTATCTTCTTGATTTCCCAAGTTGTCTTGTTTAAATGACAACTTCAATCTTTGAGTCTTAGCATTGATTGGTCCCCTGAACCAGTTTTGCAGGTCATATAAGTTTTCCAGGGATACTACGCCTTTAGGCATAATATTTCCTTTCATTGCATTATATGCTTCTTGCAAAGCCTTGTTGTGCTCATCCTCTTCAATGGAAGCATCTTTAAATATGTCTGCATTAGCTAATGCATATGTTGAAGCATTTCTAAGCCTAGGAACAAAAATTATATTAAAATATTTAAAACAATTAATCAATTAGAATACCTTCTATTGGTAGTTTTTGAAGATTTGGTGAAACAAAGTGGATGGTGTCCTGTACCTGGTGAGTAACCACTTCTAAGTCACCAATTACCTTGAGAAACTCTACCTTCAGATTGATGGATTTCTTTATTCCAAGCAAAAGTGCTTCATATTCGGCAGTTTTATTTGTACACTTGAACTCCAAATAAAATGGTAGGATGTACTTCTTGTTGTATGAGTCTATGAGTACGCAACCAGCTCCAGATACATCCTATGTTATTGAACCATCAAAGTACATAGTCCACATATTATTAGCTACTAAACTAATTCATATACTATTATTACTATGATGTACATCTATATTATAGGTTTCATTAGCACCAATTGGAGTACAAAGAAGGAGCTCCAACTTTGTATCAGATGGGACGGGTGATGGTTATGCTTGATAACACCAGTGATTAGTTTCCAGAAAACAATTTCCAAGAATCAAGTCGGTAAAGGTAACACGTTCATTATGACCCTCAAGTGGTGTCACATTATATTTCATGTATGATTCACTCTCTACTTGAATTTGGTTATTTTTGGCCTTATATGGAATCCATAAGTGTGACCAATATATAGAAAAATACCCTTGCAATTTACTAGACCAATCTCAACTCAAGAGTATGCCATAGACTTCAAGAATTTCCACAATTACAATGTTTATACATTGGTCTACTTGGTGATCAGATGATAATCAGATAGTAACATTCTTGAGTTCACCAATAGCTTGGACAAGAGATCTCTCTAGTTGAATAATTTGTGCATCAGTTTCATCCCATTTAGTGTTAATTTTATTAGCAAAAGATAATGGCATTACATTCACAAATGCCCCTGAATCGACTAAACAATTATGGAAATTTTAATTAAAGATTTTGAAAGTTAATAAAAATGGGGGGCATATATTATTAGCATATAACATTACAACGTTAACCATAGATTTAAGAGTACCAGAAGACTTATTAGACACCTTTTGAGAAGAAGAAGTTTTGTCACCTAGTGAAGGTTGTGAAAAGGCTTGGAAAAGTAGTTCCCATTGGCTTGCTATCTTAGCAGGAGTTCTCTTCAAATATTCAACTATGTTATAATCAATGATTTCACTTTTAGTAGGCAGTGCTAAAGTGTCTGGAGGTGTAGTTTTATTTGACACTTCTGGAGTCATAGATTTGTTTTGGGTACTAGTGGAAGAGTTATTAGTAGTAGAATTTCCAAACTTACTTTACGCATTCTGAGAAGGGTTGGTAGGTGGTGATATCCTTCTTAATGGTTGCTCCTTCAATTTTTATATCATCACCTCCTGTTAAAAAATGGGCCCTTAACTCCTCAAACTATATCAACCATTCTATTTCTGAGGAGGGGCTTTACTTTGCGGCAGTGCTTCAACACTCTTCTTGTCAACATTCAGAATACAATAAAAAGAATTAACTACATGCCCATACTCCAGTACCTATACTTTCCTTAGCCACTACAGGTTAATTTGTTTGTTTTCTCTACTCAGACTGCTCATCTTCTAGTAAGGTATCAACAATATCTGCAACCAGAGCATTCATGTTGTGGTTCCACTATGGGCATGTTTTCTATGAATGTCATTATTGATGAAAGGAACAATAGTTATCCATGCTTATACTTTAAATATTCAACACATTCAAACTCTGGGTATATTTAGCCTGTTTCTTTTTGTTATTGTTATTCCTTCTAAATGGGGAAGATTTGGGGGGATTGATACTGGTAGAAGCCTCGCTTGACCTTCTATTTAATTTTGAAACTTCATTGGTGAGTTCTTTTAAATTTATGGTCAAGCTTTCAATATCCACAAAATAATTTTCTTTAGCCTTGCTTGAAGAATGTTGATACTTATTGTTAGTCTCCTTGGAGTCTTTAGATTCATCATCATCTATAATAACTCCAATGGAATGAAGGTCTTTCTCCACGATGATTGTTTTTTCAAAGTTTACAGCCAATGTCTCCTTTGCATCTCGTTTAAAAAAATAGGAAATGTTTGTGGGCAAGGAAAATGTATAGTAATCAATTGTAATTGAATCATGAGGTTGTGTATCTGGGGAAACTTGTTCAATATCTAGTTAAACCTTTGATTCAAATCCTTAAATTTATCCTTTTCCCCATCTTACTATTTTCTAGTTCTTTTAATAATATGGCAGGAGTCTTGTCATCGAAAAATTTCTCCAAAAATAATTTCTTAAACTCCCTCCATACATGGATTGAATTAATAGGAATACTATGGTACCATGTTGTTGCTCTAACTTCTAATGTAAAAGGAAAAATCCTACAAGAAACATCATCATATCGTACCTCCAACATTTGTAGATGCATGTAGAAATCATTGATATTATCTTCTACCATAGTCTTATTGTCAAGATCAAAATTTGTTAACAACTTCTCTAGATGTATAGGCATTCTATGAAGGTTATCTAGAAGAGACAGTAGCCCTTGGGCCATCCAATCCAAGTTCTGATTAGGCATTTCATTGTCTCTTTTCTCCTCCTCCTTTTCTGAATCAGACAAGCCTTCTCCTTCACCCTTTAAACTGCCATCAAACTCAAAATTATATCCCAATTTTTCTTCGTTTGAAAGAACAATATATTCCTCATACTCTGTGCGAATGGGTGGAAGTGTCTCTCACTAAACTGTGTCTTCTGAAGACTCTGCTAACTCCTCAAGAGTGTAGAAAACCAAATCTTCCACCAATGAAACCAACACACCAATGTGAGTTGTTTCTTTCTTCTTAGGACAATGAGGAATATTATGAGAAACAAGGATTAAGAGTGATAGATTTCACAAACCAATGGGTGATAGGTTGAATTGCCTAGATTTGTTTGTAGGTAACTTTGTAGGCCAACTCTGGACCAGGTTGAGAATACCCTCCTACTTCGGGAATAGGAGTTGGGATAGTGCTCGGGATATTATTGCCTTGTCGGAAAGATGAATGATTAGGATGTGCAGAGTTATCAGTCATAAAAAATTGGTTTCCCTCCTTCTAGCGCCAGAATGTTGACGATGTTGGATATTGCCAACATACAGGGGATCTCCCCAATATAAGGTCCCAATTAAAGCTCACATTGTTTGGTGTAGGAATACCATCAGGAAATACAACTTAGTTTTTGTTTACTTAAAGGTTTTCCTTGGCTTAAGCAATTAACATGAGAGAGAATTACGCATGTGCTTTTGAATGAGAAAGAGAGTGTGCCTTATGAATGTTTAATTGTAGATGTATCAAGGTTCTTTCAGTGTAGGGGGGAAGAAAGTGGGACTCTAAAGGAGAAGTAATAGTACTAATCTAATGGAGACACATACATGGATAAGAAAGACTCATCTAGCATCAAACGAAGTAGTTCATATAGATGTGACGATCGTTACAATCATTACAACACACTTGCAATAAGTCAAGCACCAAAGTCACTAAAATAGTTCAATTACTTTAGTACGTGTGAAATCCTACATGAATCATAAACCTTACAAGAATAGTCTTAAAACATTCACAATCCATGCATGAAAATGTGTTTTCCAAATGGCTTCGAGTATTAAGAAAAAATTCCAAGATGCATAAGTACAATGAACATCACTAGCTCCAATAGTGGAGCATTAGAGCCACTACTTGCTCCCCAAAAGTATTATCTTTATCTCTCTAATGCCTCATGGGAGGAGTTGAGCTTTAAATTCCTTTTCTTGACTAATGACGATCCTTTTATAACTTGAGGCATGAATTTTCATATCCTCGTGACTCTTTAATTTCCAACTTCTAATGACCTTTGGACTTCTAGAACCCTTGGAATTCCAAGTGACCTTTGGAAATACATATGACTCTTTCGAATTACATGTCTTTTGGACTTCTATATATGGCTCTTATGTCCATACATGAATCTTGAACTTCCACCTATTTGTCTTTACAATAATTACATGATTACATCATAACTTCCACATCATCATGTGGTGATACATGACAAGTCATTATTATTGATGATTGGTACTTATAGTAACTAATGACGTGGATTTTATTCAACAGGTGACATGGTTGCCACTTGTGTATTTTCTCTTGCTTGTAGCGTCTGATCATTGATGTCTTCACCCTTTAAATGGTCTTTGATCTCATGGATTCTTTAGGGGTGCTTTGATCTTCAAGGCTTATTGTGTTCTTTATTCTCAAATGCTTCCCTTGACTACCCTCTTTGCCCGATATTCTTCATGCATCATTTCCATGTTTCTATTGAAATACCTGTAACTGCAAGCACTCATTGCAAGTACACATAAACTTGAAAAATATCCTATTATAACATGTTTCATGCAAATTTTCTCTTCATGTCTTAGCAGTGCACTTAGGAGGAGCAAGGAGGACTTCTGGGCGTAAGGGCACACTTCGAAAGGCTAAAGGGATGGGAAGATGAAGCTTTAGGGCTTCGAGATGAACTCATTCACTCAAGAGGATAGAGATAAAATCAAGGGAGGGTGCACGAAACAAGTTTGAAGGATGAAGGATGAGGATTCGAGCTTCCCAAGTGAACTATGCGCTCAAAGGAAATAAGGAGGGCATAGGGTACATAGCTGAAGGATGAAGGAAAATGCTTCAGGGCTTCAAGGTGTGCTCATGTGTTTTAGAAGGAAAAGCAGGGTGAAGGGTGCATGGTTGAAGGCTGAAGGGGTTAGGCTTCTAGAATTTAGAGTGCACTTATGCACTCAAGGAGGGCACACTTCTTCGAGTCAAAGGAATGTACTCAAAGGAAGACATGATTCTTCAGGGTGTAATTCAGAACAAGGGGAATGATGCTTAGGAGGGAACTATGTGCTCTTGGAGGTCACAAGGTGCACTTGTAAATAATGAAGGATTCTCGCTCAAGGTTTGAGAGTGCACTTTTGTGCCCCTAGCCTTAAAGGGCTCACCTAGCAACCAAAATTTTCCTAAGTGTGAAAGATAGAACAAGGGACGAACATTATGAGTTTAGACATAAAATCACGTGTGACACATACCAACTCATTAATAAAACTTAGGCAAGATTTAACAATGATAAGTAGATATCAAAACACCACTTTACATACACTCCCGGAGTACAACAAACAAAGTGTGTACAACTAGGACCAAAACGTGTCATTTTACAAAAAACAAAGATGTTATAACCATGAAGTGTACTAGAGATTTTCTAATCAATGTGATCACACATAAGAATGATTAAGAACACTTGAAACATATAGAATGACTTGAACCGACACTTGATGACTAAGTCGACACTAGATATAACAATGAGGTAGGCTCCAAAATTTGAATACAGTGAAATTTTTGGAGGATGTTGTAGTAATGACAACAAATCCCAATCCCAGTCCCTTAGGGACAATCACCTTCACTTTCACATTAAGTATTATGATTTTTTCAAAGTGCTTTAGGCACCCACATGTTATTAAAACATATAAAATTATTCTTTGACTCCCATAGAGAGCTTCATTGGGACAACATATCATTTGTGGTTCTAAGACTTTTAAATAAGTAGTAGGAATCTCTTGAATGTTTTCCAATGCTTTTATGAATGTAAATTCTTGATATCATTTCATAGCTCTCTGATGACTAGACCATAGTTTCTTTTATTCTATTTATTAAATTTTCTTTAATTGTGTCCCCTCATGATATGTGAATGGATAAATGTAGTGGAATGGATCTTGAAGAATACACTTATTTATATTATCATCATTTATTTTTATTTTGAGAACACATATTTGACTCTCAAGTGCATGTACAAAATTTTTATATTTTGTTAATTTTGAGTATTGGAATGTTTGAAAAGAAGGGTATGACCTATATAAAAATGAGAGGGAACTTGAAAATAGGCGCTTGGAGGTTTACTCTTTTCCTTGAAAAGAAAATACATCAACAATTATGTACATGAGTCATTACCGAAAGTTATATTTCCTCCCTTTTCAATTATTTTTGGAAATTGTGAGATTTCAAATGTTAGGTGTGGAATCCTTCAAAAGAACTTAATCTAGTTATGAATTGAATATCATTTTAACATTGGGAAAAGCTTATATCACTTACTTTTTTGAAAAGTGTGATTTAAATTCCTACATGATTGATTCTCATTTCCCACACATGTGAATTTAATTTCTTCATGAGAGATTTTAATTTTTGCGTGATTTTGCTTTGGTTTAATAATTTTCCATTATAGCATGTGTGACGTTTCTTTCCAACAAGATTTTGAAATTTAATTTTAGTCTAAATGATTCTCAATCATGGTATTTCACTAGAAATTGATTTTACTACAAGATTAGCTTCTTAAATAACCCTTCCAATAATCGAACATATTCAAATTATTTTCATAATTGTCATCTTTAGAACTAGAAATTCAAAACCAAGTCATTTTTTGAATGCCTATTTTCCCACATACTATATTTCATGTTAGCTCACAAGTTCTACACAAGCTCTAGGTTAACAATTAGATGCACAAACCTTCTTACTAACTCTCTAAGAGATAAGAAGGTAATTATAGGGCCCTTCATATATAATTGCAATTGTTTAGTGGCTCGAAGGAGATAAGGTTTAAGGGAGGAAGATATTCAACTAGTTGTATATTTTAAGGACTACTTACCTAAAGATGAATTTTTTACTATCCTATTAGCACTACATTTTTGGAATGGATTCCTAATGCTTTGGGGCGAAATGGAACAATCTGGTGGCAAAACCATACTTAAGGTAAGTGGTTCAAATATTAAACTAGTGTGATGTTGAGTCATTTTAGAGTGTGATGTATTTTTATCAGCTTATTATCAAGAATTGGACCATCTTTTGGGGAATGGCCAACAAAAGAAAATGAAGGGAGAGAAAAATTATACTATTTAAAGAGTAGGGACATCTCAATTTAAGATTTTTGAAGGATTTAATCCTAAACCTTTGAATCACTCTATATTCTTAGATTTATTGGTTTCTAAGTTGGTTGATGGAAGAAATGAAGATCCAGAGATGGGAAATAGAGGCTTTATAGGTTGATATTTGGAATTAAAATGTTTTCAAGGAGAGACAAAGGTGAATGAGGTGAAGGGAAGGAAGTGGAAGAGGTTCATAAAGATTCAAGGAAGTAGAAGAAGTTCATAAAGATTCAAGGAAGTGGAGTTTCCTTGGTGGTAGGTGAAAATGTTGTTGTAAACTAGATACTTGATTTGGAAAGAAAGAGCTTGTTATGGAGATTCATGGGTCGAAGGGTGACTTTAGAACAACTTGGAAGTTGGCCTCAATAGGCATGGGCATTAATTCTTGGCTATCATTCATCCATTCACATATTCTCTTATGGATGGCTAGAGTTCTTATTCAACTTTGAGGTAAAAGATCTGTCCATTCTTAGGCATGGTCCATGGATATTTATTTCCTATCCATGAAGCCATTCCATCCTTTATTTGATACCAAATGAGACTTTATGAAAAAACTCTAGTGCTTGTGAAGCTACCCACCTTACCCATGGAACTCTAGATATTACAATGTCTTTGTAATGAACAAACACTATAGTTATTTGTGCTTAGGATGTATTTGTACAAAAAAATATTGTAAGTATCTATATATCTATATATATATATATATATATATATATATATATATATATATATATATGATAGAATAATAGGATTGGTGATATTACAAATGAGAGGCCCCATTATAAATACTAGGCAGGATGCCCTTTCATATGAAGAGGTGTGTCTCTTTGATAAGGCACACATTTACACCTTTTTCATTAATTATTAATTATTAATTATTATTTTTTTTGTTACATTGCCACCCGCTTATGGGATGTTTTGTCCTTAAAGCATAATAAAAATAACTCTCTTCTTATTACGTACGTCACTTTGACATGTGTAATTCGCTAGTACTACTATCTTGGAATCGAGGTTTACCCATTTTTCTTTCGATTTTTTTAATAGATATACATATACATATACATATACATATACATATACATATACATATACATATACATATACATATACATATACATATACATATACATATACATATACATATACATATACATATATATATATATATATATATATATATATATATATATATTATATAATATATATATATATATATATCAAAAAAAAATTATAAAGTAAATTTATAATCTTAATAAAGTAACTTTATAATGTTTTAATGAAGTAACTTTACAATAATTAATTATTTTTTATTAATCTTATATATATATATACATAGATAGATATATAATAAAATGTATAAACATGCCTAATTAATTTTCTGGGCGAGTCATAAAGTGTGGCTTATGGGTTTGTAGAAATGAGAATGGAGGCATCAACTTGTAGTCGTGATGCCATGTTGCAGTCGTACATGATCATGATCAGAAACACCAATTCGTTTTCAGGCAACAATGGTGTTATCGTTGTTGAACCTATGTGTCCCTTCCCTAAGAGTGACAAGTGACTTCCAGATCCTACAAAATAACTCTTCTTTGGTTTGTCTTGTGGTTTGTTGACATCACCCATCGGACTATGTTTCTATCGGGGTCGTTTCTCTCACAAAATTTTTGTGTCCCAACAGACCAGAAATAAGGCCCTCATACCAGATAGTGATCATGATCTAGAAGTAGAGTTAGCGGTAGAGCTACATGTTTATCATGAATTTCTAGAACTGCGAGAGTAGTTTCAAGTTGATAAACATGAAATACAGCAGGTATTAGAGAAGATGAAACTCTTTTCTTATGATATTGGTTTTATTCTCACACACCACAGTAATAGAGCATAAGATTATTGGTTTTATTCTCACACACCACAGTAATAGAGCTTAATATTATTGGTTTTATTCTCACACACTGTACTAATAGAGGAATCCAGAATGAGAGTCCTTTTGTTGTTATTACAAGTTACCCCATCATTCTTAGGAAGTTTTTGGTGAACATAGAACAACATATATACACTTCATTGTTCTTTGAAAAAATCTTTTGTTGTTGTAGGACAAAGATTTTGCTCTCACATCTAAACCAATATTTATTTGCATCTTAAATGTAAGCAAAATACTTGTTGAGATGAACAATAATGCAATACATACTATACACATAATTTTCACCTTGTTGTGGAGAAGTTAAATATTGAGTTAACAGGAGAAGTTGTGGATAGTTGGTAATGATTGTCCATCGTGTGTTTGCATTGCACATAACACGTCGATAGTCTTGTCTCATCTCCACTCTAAAGGCAACATTGGAAGTTATATCTTTGGTCGTTGGGGGGTGATTTGATTACCATAAAAATGGAAAGTCACACAATGTAGATATAGGGTGTGAAGGAAAAATAATTGGTGGCGTTGGAGGAAAAGAGGCCTTAGTTAGTAGAGGGAGAATACACATATTTTGCAACTTCAGGCATTCACTATCAAACGTAACTTCTATTTTTTTCTATTTGCAAGCAACATTTTGTGTACCTCTCAAGGATTTCTCTTTCAAAGTATCCTATTTTATATATTTCTAGTTTTTTAATGTCACATTGCATGGCTCTAATGCTATAGCTTCCTTATCAATAAAATCTCCCATGATAGGTTGAGAACTTTTCTTGTTATGTAAAAAAATACTATAGATCTCTATCTACAAGAGTAAAATGTTCAACTTCTATTGTTTTCTTTTAGGTTCTCTAAATTTTTATTCTTGCTTTAAGGTTTTTGCTTCCTTTCTATCTTCATTTTTCCTTATCTCATCCTCCTTAGCATCATAAGATTTATTTTTATTATATGTCAGGAAGGCTTTTTGGTGTCCTTTTCACAACACTTTGAGTGTCACTACTTGTTCTATCTAAATTTGACTCATCTCTAGTTTTCACTATCATCCTAATTAAACCCTT
This sequence comes from Pinus tabuliformis, assembly GCA_031772625.1. Classification (NCBI taxonomy): domain Eukaryota; kingdom Viridiplantae; phylum Streptophyta; class Pinopsida; order Pinales; family Pinaceae; genus Pinus; species Pinus tabuliformis. Next base: position 717,271,467 of record CM062808.1, read on the forward strand.
GTGTTTTGTACGTTGGAGTATGTCTTCTCTTATTTTCTCAGAATAATTCTTTACAGCTATATTTGGAGTCTCATCTTTTTCATTTATTGTATACTATTTTACTTCCTCATTTATAGCTTCTACATCTTCAAGTGTTGTATTTTCAATAATTTCATCATCTTTGACATTAATGTTGTCTTCTATTGCAGGTGTTGAATTTAGTGTTTCAATATTATAAAATGATTTTCTAATTGTTTTTCTAGTTTCCCGTAGTGATTCTGTGAGCTCACTTAATTCTTTAAAACACATGTCCATGATTTCAGAACCTGGAGCATATAATGGTAGTCTTAATGTGGCTCCAGTGCAATGGTTGAATGGCTAGAAGGACGAACAACTTTGATATTACTATAACGAACAAACATTGTATTTGTTTGTACTTAGGATGTATTTGTACAAAAAATATTGTAAGTAATATATATGTGTGTGTGTGTGTGTGTGTGTGTGTGTGTGTGTGTGTGTGTGTGTGTATGTATTGATGGATGGTAGCATAATAGGATTGGTGATGTTACAAATGAGAGGCCCCGTTATAAATACTAGGGGGGGTGCCCTTTCATATGAAGATATGTGTCTCTTTGTAAGACACAACTTTACACCTTTTCATTAATTATTATTTATTATTTTGTTTGTTAGATTCTTACAATAAGTTGGAATTTTATCAGTAAGAAACTTTTAATTGATGATAGATTTTAAACTAATATAGTTAAATTGGTCATTAGATTTCTACTTAAGGTATATGTGAGTATTGTCCTTTATGAGACAATGTAATTTATAATGGGTGGTAAAAAATATCCTTAGATTGTATATATTCAAAACATCCCATTTAGATGCATGATGGGTCATGTCTATGTCCATGTGTATAAGGACTCTAACAAGGTTTTATTCTAAATGCTTTGCCTAGAGACAAGCTCAAGATTTACTTTCAATTAGGTGACATTTCTATACCTTTGATTTGTTAGACATCAAATAATAGAGCAATAAGATGAAAATATTGGAAACACAAAAACACATAAAACAAGAGCGACACAAATATACGCGGTTCACCCAATTTGGGCTACGTCCACAAAGAAACAACCAAGCCTACCTTGTATATTATCCAACAAACTGAAGGGATACAACCTATAGCACATCCACTGTAACTTTTCAGTCTTCTCTCTTACACGGTCTCCTCTCTTTTTCTCACAGAATAATACACAATAGAAATACAATTCACTCATATAAATTGAGGGTTTCCTTCTAGGGCAAAAAAATCCTAAATTAACATAACTTCTACCATGAGATATTTCACCTAATGAAAATTCCATATTGACTACAAAATTATAATATTTTACAAGGAAATTTTCCCAAAAAATTGTCTTTTAGGGGCATTACCCCTGAATCCCTACTAGGAGGGGCTCAAAATCATGTTGCCACACCCTTACAACACTAGTGGGGAGGAAATCCCCCCATCAACCCCCTTCCATGGACTTGGATCCAAACATAGTTGAAACAATACTTCTAAATCAAGAAGATAATCAAGCTCCACACCCAAAAATATCCCACTTGGAGAATGATTATAGCAACTCCATTGATATTTCACTTGCTAGACAATGCTTCCACTTGGACTTGGTTATTTCTCATCCTGTTTATGTTTAGTATTAGAATGAAGTGTTGAGGTCTTTGCAAGATGAATGGCACTTTGGTTGTCATTATATAACTTGCTAATATCCTACTTCTTTCCCAAATCATCCATAAACCTTTTTAATCAAATCATGTCTTTACTAGCCTTTGTAGCAACAACATACTCTGCTTTTGTTGTTGAAAGTGAAAAATTACTTTTCATTTTAGAAACAAAACTTGTTGGTGTTCCACCTATAGTAAGCACATACCTTGTGGTGCTCCTCCTATTATCTCGTTCACTTTCCATATCTGAATAGATATATCCCTATAAAACAGTGTTGTACCTGCAAAAAATAACACTCGATTAGTGGTACCTCTCAAATACCTGAGAATCCACTTCACTATCATCAAATGTTATTTTTCTCGATTTTTCATATACATTCTCACAACTCCAACTACATGTGAAATACTAGGCCTTATGCACATTATTGCATATATTAAGCCTCCAATTGTTGATGTATATGGAACTTTAGACATGTAATCTATCTCTTCCTAATTCTTGGGACACATCTCCTTACTTAGTTTGAAATGGTTAGCCAAAGGTGTATTAATTAGTTTTTCATTCTGAATATTAAATATTTCCAACACCTTTTCTATGTACTCACCTTTAGACAATGTTAATTTGTGTCTTTTCTTGTCTCTAGTTATTCTCATTCCAAGGATTTGATTTGCAACACCCAAATCCTTCATTACAAAAGAATTGACTAATTTTCTTTTGAGAACATTTATTTACTGCATGTTAAGCCCTATAACAAGCATGTCATCTACATACAATAGCAATATAATATAGCTTTTGTCATTTTTCTTCTTAAGATAAACATAGTTGTCAGAATGACATCTAGTATAACATTGTCCAGATATAAACTTGTCAAATTCTAGATACCATTGCCTTTGAGCTTGGTTTAATCCATACAAGTTGTTATTCAACATGCATTCTAATTTCTCCTTTTCTTTGACCTAATACCCTTGTGGCTACTACATATAAATCTCTTCCTCCAAATCCCCATGGAGAAAAGTTGTCTTTACAGCTAACTTTTCAAGATGAAAATCTTTTGTTGCCACTAGAATTAAAATAGTTCTAATTGAAGTCATTTTTACAACAGGAGAAAATATTTCAATAAAGTTTATACCTTTATTTTGTGAAAATCCATTCACAAAAAGTCTAGCCTTATACCTCTTTTTTCCTCCATTTTCTTATTTTGGAATGTTATTTAATGTAAAGGTAGCATGACTAAGTCCCAACTTCGGGTATGTACCAAGGATTCCATCTCTTATTTCATAGCTTGCACCCATTTCTCTCTCGTTTCTACCTACATTACTTCTTCATCTCCTTTTGGTTCAATAGAATCATTCAACAATACATAATATAATGAATGAGAGTATTGTTCAAGGGGTCTACTTAACCTGGTAGATATTTTAACAACACTTGCAAGAGTTTTAGGTTCTTCTTACTATTGTTGTTGTTTTTTGTTGTTGTTGTTATTGATCATTATGATTTTCTGGCACCTTTGACTCTCTTTTTTGTGATTTCATCAAGAACAATATATTCTATGTTTTCCTTTTCCTATTTCTTTCTCTGCAACTGATATTTTTACAAGACCCTTTCATTGAATGCCACATCTCTACTCCTAATGATTTTATTGTTTTCATAATCATATAAGTGATAACCAAAATCATTAACACCATATCCAATAAAGGTACACTTCTTTGATTTTTCCTCAAGCTTTGTTCTTTTTTCTTTATTAATGTGGATAAATGCTTCACAACCAATGTAGGTTTTAACCCTGTACAGAAATTACCTGCATACAAATTCTAAAACATAGAAAATAAACAATGCGAAAGCATAACACATAAAACACATATACACAGAGATTTTCCCCTGGATCCCAAAAATTGAGACTACCAGCTTGATTTTTCATTATATTCATTTCAATGTTACAATACATATTTATACATGCTGAAGCATCCAATACCATGGACCAAAAACCATCATGTCCAAAACCATGGACCGAAAACCATAGGTAGGTTTGCCCAACCTAATATAGGGTCCAAAAATAAAATTCGCCGTAGTTCCAAGAGAGAAACTGGTTCCTATCTGAAAGGACCAAAATGTAGGTTGTAACCCCGTACAGAAATTACCTGCATACGAATTCTAAAACACAGAAAATAAACAATGTGAGAGCATAACACATAAAACACATATGCACAGAGATTTTCCCACTAGATCCAAAAACTGGGACTACCAGCATGATTTTTCATTATTTTCCTTTCAATGTTACAATACATATTTATACATGCCGAAGCATCCAATACCATGGACCGAAAACCATTGCGTCCAAAACCATGGACTGAAAAACCATAGGTAGGTTCGCCCAACCTACTATCGGGTCCAATTTTTTTTTCACGGGACGCTGCCCCGGACCCCGTAAAGGGGGGCTACCCACCCCCCTCAACCCCCCCCCACTACACAATCAGCACAACGAAGGGGGGGCTCCGCCCCCTAGTTCTCTACGTAGGTTAGTCATGGAAAGAATATAACACAACCCAACATTCTCCCACTTGTTGTTTTCTTTCCACATGGAGCCATAGGAGAGCTTAGTCATTTTTCCAGCTAAAACGCCCATTATTTCTCTACACCAAGAGAAATTCTCAGAGCTCACAGATTTTGTTAATGCATCTGCAGTATTCTTCAAAGTGTCCACCTTTACCAGCAACACCTTTTTGTCTTCTATTATATACCTCACAAAGTGATACTGAACATCAATGTGCTTTGTCTTTGAATGATAAGCAGGGTTCTTTGCTAAGAAAATTGCACTTTGGAAATCACAGTCTATCCTTAAAGCTCCCTATACTAACCCAATACTTGAACACAATCTCTGCAACCAAACTGCTTCCTTGCTTGCATGAGTGGTTTCCATGTATTCTGCCTCTGTAGTTGATAGTGCCACTACAAATTGTTTCTTACTCATCTAACTGATTGCTCCTCCAAATAGGTTAAACACATACCCAATTGTAGATCTTCTCTAATCCAGATCTCCAGCCCAGTTTTCATCAACAAAGCCACGAATATCCAACACTCTATCCAATCCTGGTATTCCTTGGTAGCACAAACCATAATCACTAGTGCCACACAAATACCTGAAAATCTGCTACACTGTTGTCCAATGCTCCTTCCCTGGTTTTGACATAAACCTGCTCAATACTCCCACTACATGTGAAATGTCTGGTCTAGTACAGACCATTGCATACATCAGGCTACCGACTGCACTTGCATATGGAACACAGGACATATCCTTTTCCTCTTCTTGTGTCTTTGGACACTATTCAGAAGATAACTTTACACCTACAGGAATAGGAACCTTCACTGGTTTACGATCCTGCATATTAAACCTCTGCAGTATTGTCTCGACATACTTCCTCTAGTTTAACTAGAGCTTCCTCTTTGCCTGATCTCTTTTAATTTCCATGCCCAAAATATAGTTTGCAGCACCAAGATCTTTCATGTCGAATTTGGAGGACAATTGGGTCTTCAAATCCTGGATAATTTCTTTGTCATTTCCAACCAGCAACATATCATCCACATATAAGACCAGATAAATAACATGGTCACCAATTAATTTAAAATACACATAGTGATTTTCTTTGCTTCTGGTGAAGCCAAGTCCCCGTATAAATGTATCAAATTTCTAATACCACATCCTTGGTCACTGTTTTAACCCATACAGAGACTTCTTTAACTTGCATACCAGTTCTTTCTTACCCTTCACCGCAAAGCCTTCAGGTTGCTTCATGTAGATTTCCTCTTCTAGATCCCCGTGAAGAAATGTTTTCTTCACATCCATCTGTTTTACCTCGAAATCAAAAGCAGCAGCAACAGATAAAAGTAATCTAATAGAAGTTACCTTGGCAACAAGAGAAAAAAATATCACCAAAATCAATTCTCGGCACCTGGGAATAACCTTTTGCTACCAACCGAGATTTGTATTTGAATCTCCACCTTTCCTTTACATTTGTCTTCTTCTTGAACACCCATTTGCTGCCAATGGGTTTCCTTCCAGCCGGAAAATCCACTAGATCCCAAGCCTAATTTTTGTACAAATATGCCATTTCATCAACCATGGCCTCTTTCCAGAGTTTTCCATCCTCTGAATCTACTGCTTCCTTCATAGTTCTGGGATCATCGTCAGTAATAGATAAAGAAAAATTTGAACAGAAAGCAGATGGACTATACCTTTCTAGCTACCTTCTTTCTCGATCTGATCTTCTTACACTCGGAGTTTGTGGCTCTTCGTCTTCTAATTCCTCCCCTGTTGTAGAGTCTGATTCGTCCTCCTTTAGCTCAAACTCTATCTTCTCAGGTTCCTTTGGTTAGAATTCATGTTTAATAACATCTTTCACCTCTCTGAACACCACATCTCTGCTGTACACAACCTTCCTTGTTGCTGGGTTCCAAAGCTTATAATGCTTTAAACCATCCTTATACCCAATAAAGATTCACTTTTCATATTTATTATCCAACTTGGTCCGTTTCTCCTTTGGAACATGTACATATGCATCACATCCAAATACCATCAGATGTGAAAGAGAGGGTTTCTTACCAGTCCATACCTGTTGTGGAGTCTTATCCTCCAATGCTGATGAAGGTGATCTGTTAACCAGGTAACATGATGTATCCACCGCCTCTGCCCAGAATTTTTGTCCTAACCCGACACCACTGAGCATGCTTCTTGCCCTTTCCATCAACGTCTTGTTCATTCTTTCTACAACTCCATTTTGCTGAGGTGTATATGGAGTAGTCTTCTGACGTGCTATACCACACTTCTTACGGAATTATTCAAATTCCTTACTGCAAAACTCTCCACCATTATCTGTCCTTAGCACCTTTATCTTCTTCTCTGTCTGGTTTTCCACCAGAGCCTTAAATTCTTTAAACCTGTCAAAGACTTCAAATTTCTTTTTAAGGAAATATATCCATGTATTCCTTGAGAAGTCATCTATAAATGATACATAGTACACAAACTTACCCAGTGATGGAACCTTCACAGGTCCAAACACATCACTGTGCACAAGCTCTAATATTTGTTTCGCCCTCTTATCGCCAGAGGGGAAACTCACCTGATTCTTCTTCCCATATACACAATTTTCACAGAAATCAAAATCCAGAGAGCTATTACTCATACCTTTACCATGAAGTATTCGAAGGCCCTTCTCTCTAATATGTCCAAGCCTTTGATGCCATAGCATGATCTTCTCTCTAGAGACCACTAGATTTTCTGCTCCACTTTTAGGAACCACAGAATTGTTGCACCCATCAACAACAGTGCTACCTTGTAGCTTGTACAAAGTTCCAATCTGAACTCCCCGCATCAGTACCAGTGCTCCCAAAACCATCTTGTAGGTATCCTTCTCGAACACTATTTTTACACCTGCATCATCCAACTTGCTTACAGAATTCAGATTTTTGGCCAATGCAGGAATATGCAGAACACCCGGAAGTGTTCTAACCCTTCCACCTTGTAACTTCAACTTTACTTTTCGGCGACCAACGATTCTAGCCTTCCTATCATCCCCTAAGAAGACATCACCACCATCGTATTTCTCATACTCGCAGAACCACTCTCTATGGGGAGTGAAGTGAAAGGATGCACCTGAGTCAATCAACCATGCCTCATGATCTACATGTGTACTTGAAGAAGCCAAGTACACATCCCCACCTTCATCTGAGGTGGTTTTCGCCTCTACAAAAGGAGCATCATCAGATTCCTTTCCTTTAGTAGGAGCTTTAGATTTACAGTCCCTTTTGTAGTGCCCTTCCTTTCCGCATTTCCAACACACCACCTTTACAGGTTTTCCTGAAGATTTAGATCTCCCTCTAGATTTAGATCTCCCACTCGATGACTTATTTTTGTTTTTGTTCTGGGACCATCCTCGTATAGATAAGGCATCACCATTCTGGCTCTCCATATTTTTCTGTCTCATCTCCTCCATCATCAAGGATGAGACTATTTCATCAAACTGCAAAGCAATTGCACTGCTACCTATTGCAATAACCAGACTATCCCACGAATCTGGTAGAGAACACAACAAACTGATGCACTTATCTTCATCTAAAATTTTAATATCCACAGATGCTAACTGACTTACCACAATATTAAATGTGTTTAGACATTTCTACCTATTGCAATAACCAGACTATCCCACGAATCTAGTAGAGAACACAACAAACTGATGCACTTATCTTCATCTAAAATTTTAATATCCGCAGATGCTAACTGACTTACCACAATATTAAATGTGTTTAGATGCTCTGTCACTGAGTCTCCATCTTTCATCCTTAGGTTATACAGCTTTTTCCGCAGGAATAATTTATTCACCAAAGACTTAGATTGGTACAAAGTCCCTAACTTGTCCCACAAAGCCTTCGTTGTAGCTTCCCCTGATACATTAAGCAATACTGAATCTGAGACACAATCGTATTGTGCTCTTTGCCTTCCAATCCAACTTCTTCCATTCTTCATCGGACACTCCCATTGGTTTAGTACCTTGATCTACTGCGATCCACTGATCTTTATCCACCAATAGATCCTCCATCTTGAGTTTCCACAACTCAAAACTCTGACCATTAAATTTCTCGATCTCTATCTTTCAACTGCTTGCCATCTTCTTTCACCACAAGAATCGATCTCGCAGATCTCCCACTGAACAGGGTCTACCACAGGCCTGAGAGAAACCACTCAGCAAAAAAGGCATCCCCTTGAAGCCAAAACAGGTCTGATACCAAATGTAGGTTTTAACCCATACAAAAATTACCTGCATATGAATTCTAAAACACAGAAAATAAACTATGTGAGAACATAACACTTAAAACACAATTACATAGAGATTTTCCCCTGGATCCCAAAAACCGGGACTAGTAGCTTGATTTTTCATTATATTCTTTTCAATGTTACAATACATATTTATACATGCCGAAGCATCCAATACCATGGACCAAAAACCATAGCATCCAAAACCATGGACCAACAACCATAGGTAGGTTCGCCCAACCTAATATAGGGTCCAAAAAAAAAATTTCCGGGGGCGCTACCCCAGACCTCGTAGAGGGGGGCTACCCACCCCGCTTAAACCCCCAGGACAGGGGGGCTACCACCCCCCTGTGACTCCCCCGCTGCGCAATCGACACAATCAAGGGGGGGCTCCGCCCCCCCTCTAACCCCCCGGTTCACTACGTAGGTTAGTCATGGAAAGAATATAACACAACCCAACAACCAAAGGTATTTAAAAATGAGTAGCTTACGTTCTTACCTATCCATGCCTCCTCTAGAATACCACCATCGAAGGAAGTTGGAGGCCCTCTATTTATTAGATAAAAAATAGTATCTACAACATCTGCTAAAATTTTTAAGGGTAATACTACGTGTAATCTCATACACCTTGCACACTCCATGATAGTCACGTCGATCCTTTCTGACACGCCATTTTCTTGTGGTGTTCCTAGAGTTGTCTTCTCTCTATGAATTCCATGGTATGAACAGTAATTATCAAACTCCTTATTGCATTATTCACCTCCATTATTTGATCTGAGACACTTCAACTTCTTTCTTGTCTCATTCTGAACCAAAGATTTCAATTTCTTAAAAGTATCAAATATGTCAAATTCATTTCAAATATAATAAAGCCAAGTTTTCCTAATTGTATCATCAATAAAAGTAACATAATAAAAAGAGCCACTGAGAGATGACAACTTTCCCAGTCCCCATACATTTATGTGCACAAGATCTAATTTTTCACCCTTCTTTTCTTTCCCAACTCTGAGAAATATAACTCTCTTCTATTTTCCATAAACACAATTCTCACAAAAACCCAAATCAACATGCTTAAAACCTAGCAACAAATTTCTTGAGTGAATAATTTGCATCCCCTTTTCACTCATGTGCCCAAGCCTATCATTCCACAATGTTAGATATTCTCCTATGGAGGTTAAATTATTAAAAGAATCAGAAATACCATTGCATAAAGACAATGTACCAACCTTCTCTCCTTTTGTCATTATTAGGGATCCTTTGGTGACCTTCCAGGTTTTATCTGTAAATGTAGTTACACAACCTTCACATCCAACCTGCCCTATTGAAATTAGACTTTTCATTAGATATAGAACATGTATTATCTCGTTTAACATCCATTGGTTTCCATTCTTTTTTTTATAAGTACCTTACCCATTCTTATAATTTTACAGGGTTTATCATCACCTAGACGAATTTGTCCAAAATATCCCTGAACATAGTCATGAAAATATTTCCTATGGGGCATGGAATGGAATGAAGCCCCTGAATCTACCATCCAAGTATCAATAATATTTTATAATGAAATAATCAAAGCATCTTGCAAAACATCACATGTTACATGCGCTTCCCAATTGTTCTCTTAATGTCCATCTCCTACTTTTCCCTTCCAAGATTTATACTATTTCTTTAGGTGTCCTTTCTTCCCACATTTCCAACATGCTATCCCTGATATGGATTTGGATCTCCATTTCCTTGACTTAGTATGATAACCTGGGCCCTTTCCTCTCTCTATTTTTCTTCCCCTAGTCTCTGCAATCAAAGCATTACTCGATGTCTCACCTGAGCTTTTCCGTCGCATTTCCTCACTAAGGATAGCACCAACAACATCATCAAACTTTAAAGTACTGTAACCATAAATAGAATTAATGATAGTCATGACTAATCCATTCCAACTTTTTGACAATGTGCATAGAAACAACAAAGCCTTAACTTAATCGTCAAAATTTATCTCTATAGAATTTAACTAATTGGTAAAGGTCTTCAACTCATTGAAGTGATTAGCAATAAATCCACCTTTAGACATCTTCATATCAAATAAATTCTTCATATGAAATACCTTATTTGAGGCTAAGGGTTTTTCATATATTTTGGCCAATTCCTTCATTAGATCTTCAATTTTCATTTCCTTTAAAATGTTGAAGGACGCTGACGTTGTCAGGCACAACCATATTGTTCCTAGTTCCTTTCTGTCGAGAATATCCCATTCTTCGTCTATCATACCCATCAGCTTCTTTTCTTTTCCACTCAATGGTAGATAAAGATATTTCTAATACAAATAATCCCCCATTTGAATCTTCCACAGTGATTTTGGCCATTTAGCTTCTCAACCCTAAACCTACCATCTTCTGCCATTGCTCCCACTCGAACCGAGAACCCTTCTTTCCTGTGAGTTTGTTAGCCAAAAAGACCTTCGGCTCAGATGGCAGTTGTTAGAAATTAAATAACAGAGAAATTCAAATAAAATATTGAAAACATAGAAAAGCATAAAATAAGAGAGACCTAGATATATGTGGTTCACCCTATTTGGGCTAAGTCCACAAATAAACAAAAAATCGTTCTTTCTATATTATCCAACAAACTAAAGGGATACAACCTACAACACATTTGATGTAACTTCTAATTCTTTTCTCTCACACATTCTCATCCTTTTTCTCACAGAATATTACACATAAAATACAATTCCCTCATATAAAACAAGAGTTACCTTCTACGGAAAAACCCTAAATTAACATAACTTCTACCATCATATCTTTCGCCTAATGAAAAATCCATATTGACTACAAAGTTACAATATTTTACAATGAAATTTTCTAAAAAAAAACTCTTTTGGGGGCGTGCCCGTGAACGCATGCTAGGAGGGGCTCAAAAGTATGTTGTTTCCCTCTTGTAGGAATAGTGTGGGGGAATCTCCTCCACACACCCCTCCAGGGACTAGGATACAAATGTGACTAAGACAAGACCTCTGAATTAGAAAGATAATCAGGCTCCACACCCAACAATCTCCCACTTGGAGACTAATTATAACAACTCCACGACTGCTTTACTTGTTGGATAATGCTTCCACTTGGACTTGGTTATTTCTTATCTTTACCATCATATTTGAAGGCCAATTGAAACTAAGAAAATACTCAAATTTTCCCTGGTTACAACCTTTGTTAACATGTCTACATGATTTTGGCTAGTGTGTATATTTTTCAACTTCAATTATCCATCTTCCAAAATTGACCATATAAAATTATACTTGAGTTGTATATGTTTAGTCTTAGAATGAAATGCTAAGTTCTTTGAAAGATTAATGGAATTCTCCCTATCATTGTATAACCTCTTAATCTCCTACTTGTTATCTAATCCATCCATAAACCTTTGTAACCAAATCATTTCTTTACTATCTTTTGTAGAAGAAACATACTCTTGTTCGTTGTTGAAAGTGCAAAAATACTTTGCGTTTTAGAAACCCAAATTATTGTTGTTCCAACTATAGTAAACACATACCCTGTGGTGCTCCTCTTGTTAGCATTATCACTTTCCATATCTGAATCGACATATCCCTATACAATAATCTTTGAACCTCCAAAACATATAAACACTTGATTAGTGGTACCTCTCAAATTCATGAGAATCCACTTCAATTCCATCCAATTCTCTTTTCCTGTATTGTTCATATACCTGCTCAAAAATCCCACTATATGTGCAATATCAATCCTCGTGCACACCATTACATACATCAAGCTTCCAACTACTGATGTGTATGGAACTTTAGACATATAATCTACACATCTCCTTACTTAGTTTGAAATGGTTAGCCAAGGGTGTATTAACCGGTTTTTCATTCTACGTGTTAAATATTTCCAACACCTTTTTCTATGTACTCACCCAATGATAATGTTAGCTTGTGATTTTCCTATCTCTAGTTATTCACATACCAAGGATTTTCTTTTCAACACCCAAATCCTTCATTACTAATTAATTGGTTATTTTTCTTTGAGCACATTTATTTCTTGTATGTTAGACCTTGCAACAAGCATGTCATCTACATACAATAGCGATACAATATAGCTACCATCATTTTTATTCTTAAGTTAAACACGACGATCAAAATAACATATAATATAACCTTTTTCACATATAAACCTGTCAAATTTTAGATACCATTACCTTGGAGCTTGTTTTAATCCATACAAGCTCTTTTTCAACTTGCATATTGATTTATCCATCCCTTTGACCTCATACCCTTGTGGCTATTGCATATAAATTTCTTCCTCCAATTCCCCATGGACAAAGTTTGTCTTTAAATGTAACTGTTCAAGATGCAAAAAAAATTCCCGCTATACTTAAAATAGTTTTGATTGAAATTAATTTTACAACATAAAGTATTCCATCAACTTCTATACCTTTATTTTGTTCAAACCCCTTCATAACAAGTCTATCCTTATACCTTTTTTTTTTCTTCCATCTTCTTTCTTCAACCTGTACACCCATTTATTTTGTAATGTTGTTTTACCTACAGGAAACCTGACTAAGTCCTAAGTCTGGTTATGTACCAAGGAGTCCATCTCTTGTTTCATGGCTTGCACCCACTTCTTCATGGTTTCCACCTACATTACTTCTTCATATCCTTTTGGTTCACTAGAATAAGTCAACAATACATAATATAATGAAGCAGAGTATTGTTTAAGGGATTTGCTTAACCTGGTAGATCTTTTAACAACACCTGCCGGAGTTTGAGGTGCATGTTGTTGTTGATAATATTGTTCTTGTTGTTGAACATTACGATTTTTTGGACCTTTGACTTTTGTTTTTTTGTGATTTCATCAAGTAATGTGTATTTTGTATTTTCCTTTTCCTGTTTCTTTCTCTGCAATTGATCTTTGTACAAGACCCTTCCATTGAATAGCACATCTCTACTCCTAATGATTTTATCGTTTTCATAATCATATAAACGATAACCAAAATCATTAATACCATATCCAATAAAGGTACACGTCTTTGATTTTGCCTCAAAATTTGTTATTTTTTCTTTATTAATGTGTAAAAATGCTTCACGACCAAAGGTCTTTATAAATAAGTAGTTTACCTTCTTACATGTCCATGCCTCCCCTACAATACCACCATCCAAGGAACTCGAAGTCCCTCTATTTATTAAATAAATAGTAGTATCTACAACATCTACCAAAAATTGTAAGAGTATCCTGCAGGCAATCTCATACATCTTGCACGCCCCATGATAGTCTTATTTATCCTTTCTGACACACCATTTTCTTGTGTTGTTCATGTAAATGTCTTCTCTCTATGAATTTCATGGTATGAATAGTAATTATCAAAATCCTTGTTGTAGTATTCACCTCCATTATCTAATCTAATACACTTCAACTTCTTTCTTGTCTTATTCTCAACCAAAGCATTCCATTTATTAAAATTATCAAATACGTCAAATTTATTTTGAATATAATAAACCCAAGTTTTCCTAGTTGCATCATCAATAAAATTAACATAATAAAAAGATCCATTGAGAGATGATACCTGAGCTAGTCCCCATGCATTTGTATCCAAAATCTCTATTTTTCACTCTTCTTTTCTTTCCCAACTCTGAGAAATTTGACTCTCTTATGTTTTCCATAAGCACAATTCTCATAGAAATCGAAATCAACATTCTTCAAATCTGACAACAAATTTTTTGTGTGAAGAATCTCCATCCCCTTTTCACTCATGTGCCCAAGCCTATGATGCCACAATATCTTATCTTCTCTTATGGACGTAAAAGCATTAGTAGAATCAGAAATACCATTGCATAAATATAATGTACCTACCTTCTCTCATTTTTCTATTACTAGGGCTCCTTTAGTGACCTTCCAGGTTTTGAATGTAAATGTAGTTACACAACCTTCACTTCTCAACTTCCTTGTTTAAATTATATTTTTCTTTAGATATGGAACATTCCTTACATCCTTTAACAACCAATGGTTTCCATTCTTTTGTTTAATAGGTATCTTCCATTCCAATAATTTTATAAGGTTTATCATCACCCAAATGGACCTATCCAAAATCTTCTTGAACATAGTCATGAAAATATTTCCTATGGGGTGTGGCATGGAATGAAGCCCTTGAATATACCACTCAGACATCAAAATTATTTTCTAGTGAAATAGTTAAAGCTTCTTGCAAGACATCACCTATTACATTAGTTTCTTGATTGTTCTCTTGTTGTCCATCTCCTTCTTTTCCCTTCTGAGGTTTACAATCTTTCTTTAAGTGTCCTTTCTTCCCACATTTCCAGCACACTATCCCTGATTTGGATTTGGATTTTTTTTTCCTTGAATTTCTACGATTTCATGGGCTCTTTCATCTCTCTATTTTTCTTCCCCTAGTCTCTACAATCTAAGTATTATCTGATGCCGCATATGATCTTTTCCGTTGCATTTACTCGCTAAGGATAGCACCAAAAACATCATCAAACTTTAAAGTACTAGAACCAGAGATAGAATTATTGATAGCATGACTAAGCCATTCCAAATTTCTAGCAATGAGCACAGAAATAACGGAGCCCTAACTTCATTATCAAAATATACCCCTACAAAAATTAACTGATTGGTAACTGTGTTAAATTCATTTAAATGATCAACAACAAATCCACCTTTTGACATATTCAAAATAATTAAATGCTTCATAATAAATACTTTGTTTGAGGCCGATGTTTTTTCATATAGTTTGGCTAATTCCTTCACTAGATATTATGTTTTCGTTTCCTTTGAAATGTTGAAGGCCACCAACACTGCCATGCACAACGATGTTGTTCTTAGTGCCTTTCTTTCAAGAATATCCCATTCTTCGTTTGTCTTATTTGTCAACTTCTTTTCTTTTCCACTCAATGGTAAATAAATATCTTTGTGATACAAATAATCCTCCATTTTCATCTTCCATAGCTGGTAATTTTGGTCATTGAATTTCTCAACCCTAAATCTACCATCTTCCACCATTACTCCCACTCAAAGTAGGAACCCTTCTTTCTTACGAGTTTATCATCCAAATAGACCTTTGGTTTTGATACCAGTTGTTAGAAATTAATGAAACGAAAATATTGGAAACACAAAAAAGCATAAAACAAGAGAGACCCAGATATATGTGGTTCACCCAAATTGGGATACGTCCATGGAGAAACAACCAGTCCTTCCTTTTATATTATCCAACAAATTCAAAGGTTTCAACCTACATCATATCTGTTGCAACTTCTGAGTCTTCGCTCTCCCACAGTCTCCTTTATTATTCTCACAGAATAATACACAACTGCAATACAATTCCCTCATATAAACCATTGGTTTCCTTCTAGGGAAAAAAAACCATAAATTAACATAACTTCTATTACCATATCTTTCACCTAATGAACAATCCATATTGACTATGAAGTTACAATATTTTATAAGACAATTTTCTCAAAAAAAAATAGAGGGACCCCTCTATAGAAATAGTGGGGCGAAAATCCCCCTAGCCCCCCCCCCCCCCACACCCCCCCGTTAGGGACTAAGATCCAAACATGGCTTAACAATACCTCTAAATCGACAAGATAATCAGGCTCCATACCCAACATGATTATGGGATCATAATTAGTATTGGGGCAAGAAGATGTTGTGTCTTTACATTTAATGGCAGAAGTGTCCTCAGACACACAATTTTATTAATCAAAAAAAAAAAAAAAAAACAATTACATATTTGATTTTGCAAGAGTTTACACCCGAACAACCAAACACTCTTGCAATGAGCTATTTATAAGCTCAATGTCCTAACTACCTCTAATTATGGATCACTTATTAAATAACGTGTCCATTTACAATAAATGCTATTCAAAACAACTAGCTAACAAATCTCCTAAAATAAAGCCTAAGATACGACACATTTGGAGAGTCATATCTTGTTACAACAATATACTAATTCTAAATGTCTCCATTAAATAATTAAACATTCTAGAATAATAATTATTAATTTAATATCTTAAATTAATAATTGTTTTATTCCAACTTTATAACCTATGATAATATTTTATTTTTAGATCATCTAACAACATTTTGGATTGCATTGGTATACTCTTTCATTTTCAAATAAGAATGATTGCAAGCAATATCTTGTAATGGAGGATCACAAGCTTTGAGGAAGTCTAATACACTACCTCTTAATTTACTTGTGGAGTCTTCTACTTTTCAAAAGATGGAGGAAGTAGACAATAATATTGTGAAATCAAACTAAAATACTATCTTTGGTGTTATGTTTTTATCTCTATAGAAAGATTTCAATTTTACTGGAGTGAAAGCCACAGGGGAATCCCTTGATGTTCAATCTTCAGAGTCTATTCATTTTGTTGATAAAGGAAAAAACCTATTGGTAGATGAAATAGACAAATCATTTTGAACACCCCTGTGAGGGGTGAGGGAATTACCTACTATGCTGAAAGAGGGCATTATCCCCAGTATATCTACTAGCTTTAGTAAGTATATAGGCTTGGATTGACCAAAATACATAGGACCTTTGACTATATGAAGAAATTCATATTGAAACTAGCTCAAGAAAAAATAAATCAAAGAAGTGAATCAAGGTAAAGAAATATTTCTTATAGGGACCCTTCAAGTGGGTTTAAACCCCTCCTTAATATCTCAATGAAATTAATTATAGTTAATATGAGAATCCTAGGATAGAAGTCCAAGAGGTTAACCCTCAAGTGATTGATGGAGTTAAACAAACTTGACATAGTTCTAATATTAGAGACATTGGGAACTAAAGAGTAGTAAATTTTTGAATCAAAACGTATTTCGGGAGGTGGGACTTTCTTTCTTTAGATTTTGAAGGGTTTGAAGGGGGGTTGATTATAGGTTGGAATTAAAACGTATCCCTTATTACTGCTTGCTCTACTCATTTAGGACTTTGCATATAGGTGCTAGGTAAAACCTTGAGAATGACTAACTTTTCTAAATATGTATGGGCCTAATGAGAGTAAGAAAGACCTATTGGTAAAGTTTGTTGGCTTCTAAGGGTTCTAAATTTTACAACCTCATTATTGGGGAGGAAGTAAAATTTTACTTTACATAAAATGGATATATGGAGTTCTAGTACTAGAGTAGATATCTTAGCTAAATTATTCCATAAATTGGTTAATTAGATAGGTGTTGGGGACATTGACACAATTAAGCTCATGCAAACTTGGAGCAATAATAGATCAAGGAAAGATTGTGTTTCCAAGAGGTTTGTTAGGTTTTGTATCCTTGAAGACTTTCTACAGAGGGTGGAAAGGTACCAACCATGGGTGGGATCCAATAGATGCTTAGGTCGCTTTTCATTTGTTTTGGAAATGGATAAAATAAATAGAAAATGAAGATTTTTTTCAAGTTTAATCTAGATTGGTTGGTGATGAGGAGATTCAAGATATTGTTCTTGAAAATTGGTTAAGGTATTATCCTTCACAAGAGGGCACTACTTGGAACAAATTGTAAAGGATTTAAAAACAGTTAAGGAAAAGGTGGTTGAATGAGCAAGAAACAAATAAATAGAAAGGAATGGTCAACTAAAAGAAGTGGATAATAATATGGGATAACTTTTTTAATGTTATCTTAGTGATGAGGATAATGTTATTTTAAAGGATCTAAAGTCAAAAAAATGAAAATCTCCTTCTAATTAGGGAAAGACAATGGAGGATCAAGAACAAGGCCACTTGGATTGAATTGGGGGATCAAAATACCAAATTGTTTTTCAAGTATTTGCTAATCATAGATACAATATGTGATCTAACCAATAGGGAATGGATGAAGACTAGAAAATTTCAAGATCTAGTTGAGTTTGGAGTGCAACATTTTGAGGAGGTGTTTAAAGAACCATATAGAGAAAACATAGAAGAATGCTCAAGGTGACATTCTATTTCCCTAGATTGGTTAGAGAATAGGATAATGAGAGGATCTGTAGGTAAATTCCAATGGAGGAACTTCCTTACATTCTTAACTCTTTTTAGATAGATAGAATTATAGGCCTAGATTATTATGCAATCAGATAACAAAATAGAAGAAAAGATAGATCAACAACTTGAAAATTAGCCTCTTCAAGGGGGAAACCTCCTTTACATCACATAAAAGAACAATGCTTGGATGATTCAAATGACAATATCTCCTTTGAATATATTGGATTCTAAGGGGTCACAATATAATCAGAGCCTACATAATAATAATATAAGGGCCCAACAATAACAATAGTGGGCTTCTATGGGGCACACCAATAACAATATGGTGGCTACATGGGCACAACAATAGAAATAAGGGGGCTACACTAAAAATAACAATAAGGAGGCTAAACTAGTATTATAGGGAACTAACATGACCCTCTCCTTCAAAAAAAGTGTTTCCCTCAATGCTTGAGTAGTTTTATATGCTTCTGTGTAAAACAAACTTTCATCCTCCCACGTGGAATCTTCAGCGGGTAAGTTATTCCACTTAATGAGATACTTTGAAATTGATCGATTCCACAGTTGTTGAGTTCTTGTTTATGTGACTGCTTTAGCCTCCAATAAGATTTTTACTTCTTTTTCAAGTTCTAGCAATATTGTTTGAACTCAGAGCTTGTCACTCAGAACCTTCTTTAAGCATGAAACATGGAAAATTGGGTGTACTCGGGAAGATGCGGGAAAATCAAATTTGTATGCCATAGTACCAATATTTTGCAATAGCTTGTAAGGACCATAGCATTAGGGTGACAATTTCTTATCCTTATTAGATTGCTTAAGGGACATTTTTTTCTATGGTTGTAGCCGTAAAAATACCTAGTCACCTACATCAAAAATTCTTTCACTATGATGTTGATCTTCTTGGTGTTTCATTCGATTATGTGTTAGAGTGAGGTTATCCTTTAAGAGTTGGAAAACTTGTTGTTGATGCTCGATGCGATCTTCCACTATTTGAACCTTAGAAGTTTCTCTTGAAGATGATGTGATGGACGGTGGATGATATTCATAAAGTGCCATAAATGGGGTCATTTTTGCTGCAATATGGAATGAAGTGTTATACCACCATTAGCCAGAGGTAACCATCTAATCCATTGTGTTTTTTTTCAAATACAAAGCAATGATATATCCTTCCAAACATTTGTTCACTATCTCAGTTTTCCCATCAAATTGAGGATGATAAGATGAGTTATGAGCTAATTGAGTACCAAGAAAAGAAAATAGTTCCATCCAAAAATTTCTTGTGAAAATGAGATCTCTATCACTCACAATAATATTTTGGTTCCCATGTATCTTTTGAATTGTTTCCATAAATTTAGTAGCAAATTAACTGGCTTTAAAAGGATGGGATAATGCACAAAAGTGTGCATACTTGGTAAGTCTATCAACTACCACCATGATGACACTCTTTCCTTCAGACTTGGGTAAACCTATGATAAAATCCATTGAGACCTCCTCCAAATGCTGACTTGGAATGGCTAAAGGTTGTAACAGACCCAGGGTCTTAATTGTCTTAACTTTATTTTGTTGGAAAACTAAACATTCTACCACAAACTTTAAATATCATATTTAAGGCCAACCCAAAAAATTCCTTCTTGACCCTGTGGTAAGTTTTTAAAAATAATGAGTGTTGTCCCAAGGGGGAGGTGTGCAATTTGAAAAGAATATTTTTTTTGAGTTGGTAATTCTTACATAGATATAAGTGATACTTGTACAAAATGAATCTTTTTCCCAGATAAATATATCAGATGTACTCGGATCTGGCTGCAACTTTTGAATGAGTGTCCACATTAAAGAAATTTTGAGGTCTAAAATGGGTCTCAAAATAAAAATGTACAACTAAGATCAACTTTATAAGAACCTATAGGATTCAAGATGATGATGTCAAATATGGGGGATGATTCACCATTTTTGGAGTAAAAAAGTAAAAACATTAAAAATAATAAATAATAAAAAACCACTTTTTCAACTTGTATTTTCAGTTTATCTCCCTACGATTTTACTCAAAGAGCGGGAGCACTAATTGGATGTGGAATTTAATTCCTCATACAAGGAGTACCCATGTTGCATATTTTTAATCGACCATGCTACACGAAAAATGATAAATACATGAAAAATGTGATTGCAAATATCACATTTTTTCATGCATTTCTCATTTTTCATGTAGCAGGGTCCATCAAAATTATGTAACATGGGTACTCATTGGATGATGATTTAAATTCCACATCCAATGAGTTCTACCGCAACAAATTTGAGTAATACCATATGGAAATTAGTTGAAAATACGAGTTGAAAAATATTTTTTTCTTTTTTCCCTCTAAAATTTGATGATGTAATCTAATCTTATTTTATTATTTCCACTATTATTTTGTAATATTCCTTAGGAGGCCCATTTTAGACCTCAAAATTTCTCTAATGTGTCTTTTCGTCATTCTTCCATTAATCCCTTGCTTCAGTTATCCAATCAGGTTGGATAATATAAATGGCACAGAGCAATGTTTCCACATCCTCATCCTTTATTAATAATGCATCTGCAACAACATTTTGCTTCCATTTTTTGTATATGATTTCAAAGTCATAACCCAACATATTTGTGACCCATGTTTGTTGCTCTTCTGAATTTAATTTTTGTTCCAAAAATTATTTAAGGCTATCACGATCTTTTCACCTTGAAGTGTCTTCCCATTAGATAAGGTCGTCATTGCTTTAGTGCATCTAGTATTGCCAACATTTATTTCTTATAAATAGGATTGTGTAAATACTTTCCCTTGATTGGATGACTTTCAAAAGCAATGGGTCTTCCTTCTTGCATTAAAATAGCACCAATTCAATTTCCTAAGGCACACATTCCACAATTAAGGGTTTTGTGAAGTCTAGTGTAGATAAGATCGGTGCTTGGCACATTTCCTCTTTAAAATATTCAAAGACCTTAGTTTCTTATGGAGTCTAAGAAAATGCATCTTTATTTAGTAATTTTGTTAGGCGTGTTTTTATTCTCCCATAATTCTTAACAACCTTGCAATAATACCCTATGAACCTAAGAAATCCTCAAAGATGCTTTAGGGTTATGGGGATTTTCCATTCCTTAATGCATTTAATTTTGTTAAGGTCTACCTTAATACCCTCATGAGATACAATATGACATAAATATTCAACCTCCTGTACTCCAAAGAAACATTTGGAGGTTTTTGCATACAATTGTTTCTCCTCCAATAGTTTGAGCATCGTGTCAACATGTTGAACATGATTTTTCTAAGACTTGTTGTAGATTAGTATATCATCAAAAAATATTAACAAAAGTTTTCTAAGGAAAGGTTTGAAAATGGAATTCATCAAACCTTGAAATGTAGAAGGTGCATTAATAACTCCAAAAGGCATCACTGAAAATTCATAATGACCTTCATGAGTTATGAATGTTGTTTTTGAAATGTCTTCAGTCTTCATTATAATTTGATGATATCCTGAACAAAGATCCATCTTGGTGAAGTAAATTTCTCCATGTAATTCATCCAACAATTCATCAATGACACGAATGAGAAATTTATCTTTAATAGTGAGCTTGTTGTTAGGATATTATGACACAGAGGAAATAATTAAGTACAACTTGGTCTAGTGTATAGTTAGGTAAAATGTGTTTCTTTAGTATGTGCTTTTTTAACTTACAATCGGACGGTCACGATATGTTCTAGACATGAAGTGATCTGACGGTTCATTCTAACCTCGGTATTACCGACACCTGATTCGTGGCTTAACACCCGATTGGTCCATGATCTCTATTTAAAGAGAATGGAGGGTCATTTGTTAGGTGACCATTCATGAGAGAATCTTGTGTGAATTTTCTTTCTTTTACATTAATAAATTGCTTGAAGTGGCCCTATTGGCTCAGAACGTGGACCGTTTCCCTCTTTGAGGGTTTTAACCACGTCAAAAATATTGGTTTACAGATCTGTGATCTGTTTATGAGTGGTGTCCTTTGGTGTTCTATCTAAAGAAGTTACCCTGTAAATTCCTACATGGTATCATAGCTATTCGACAGCCGCATTTGTTGGTGATCCAAATCTGAAGCCGATACAACTGCATCCAATGTCGTTTCTTAGATATACTGTTTTTTATCGCTTTCAAGCCGACAGCACTGCTCTATTATGTTAGAAGCATCTGTTCCAGTGAGGAATCTGTTTCGCTTCATGCGAAAAGGTTTTTGGTAGCCCTAGCTACGTCATTTTTGAGATCTGGAGGTATACAGTATTTATTTGCAGTTTTAGTTATTTATCTCTCTGCTTATTTCAGTTTATTTATCTCTCCTTTTTTATTACTAGACCTATAACTTTCATTTATGTGTATGCACTTTGCCCCGCGACTCTGTGAGCTCTAGGAAAACCATAAATAGAAAAAAATGATTTTTCTCATGCGTGTGATATTTTCCTCCGCACCTTAATGTGATCTCGGAAAACCAGAAACATTGAGGAAAATATATAGTTTCTGGCCAAATATTACTTTAAGTCATAAGGCTTGGATTACTTTTTGTGTGTTCGTTTTGGTTTGTGTGGCCTTTTTTGTTTTGTAGGCAGAAAGGGGTTTTTCAAGTAAGCACGCACTCCAAAGGTTCAGTGAGCAAAAAATAACCCTTTTCCAAAAATTACGAACCTTTTAAACTAGCTCATTTGGTTGAAAGTTACTTTATGAGAATAGAGGTCTTGGTTCAAGTCTTTCTTTTTGTTGAGTTACTTTTTCGAAAAACACATGTATCTTATGTTTTAAAGTTAATTTATGTAAAATTGTTCTCACCCATTATAAAAAGTGAGTCACTTATAATTCTAAAGTCACTTGATCTTTTATCTAAGTTACAATTTAGTGGATAGTTCATAAAGTACTATTGTAAAAGTCAATTTCACTTATTTATAAAAGTGGGTCACATAAAATAATATTTTTTTTTAAAGTGAGCTAATTAGATTAAGTTTAGAAAGGGGGTGAGGGGGGTTTAAATATAACATTATCATTCACTTCCCAACATTCATGTGGTTCATCAGTATCTTCAACAACTTTTCTTCAAAAATCCATAACTTCTTCATCCGGAAACCATTTTTAGAGCCATTTTTTTAATCGGCCTAATTTTTCGATATCTTTCCAGTGGAACACTTAGTTTTAGCATCTACAACTTCAGTTTCTTTTAAAATGGAAATTCCATGCCTAGTTACCCTTGACAACACCAACTACTTCCAATCACTATCCTACATTGTGGATTTACTTAGAAGTAAAGGTATTTATAGAATAGCCTCAGGCCAAGAGTCTAAATCTAAATATGAAGATAAGAAATCCAAAGGGGAAAATAAATAATATGAAGCATGTGGGTTGATAGGGATGTCTATTTATCCAGACCTTAGATTCCATATCGCTGAAATTAATACCCCTAATGAAGCAATGAAACAACTCGATAAAGTTTTTGGAATTAAAAATGAAACTAGAGCCCATCAACTCGAAAATGAGTTGATTATGTTGGACCTCAATAATTTTTCTTCCATTGAAGATCTTTTGTCCAAGTTCAAGACCCTTAGACTTCTCTTGGAAGGTGTTAAGGTTAAGAAAGAAAATGGTAGCCTTATCTATTCCATTCTTACTAAATTAGGACCAGCCTACTTTATGTTTGTTTCCACCTTCCATTCTACTAGAGAAGCCTTTGTTTCTCAAGGACAAGCCTACAAGTCCCCCTCTTTTCATGCCTTTTGTAATTATTTAATAAGGGAACAAGAAAAACTCTTACATCTTGGTCTTCTTAATACTGGAAACTCTTCTAAGAAAGCCTTAGCATCCCAACGACAACCAAATTCAAAGAATCCTAAGAATAAACATCATAAAAAGAAGTCCTAAACCAAACAAGGGTCCTAAGCAATTTCAATCTCAAAATGAAATGATAAATCAACTAAAAACAAAGGGAAGAAGATTGATAGACATTGAAACTTTTCTAATCGCGATGGACAATTAGAATCCAAATGCTTTAAGAATATGGAAGCCTTGGAAGTAGTAATGAAGAAGAATGACATCCATTTGGAGCACTCTTCAACTTCAACTTCATCTTCATGAATAACACTTTTTGCATGTGGTTGTCAAGCATCTCGGTCTGGTTATTCACTAAATGTATTTTCTTCTTCTCATTCTCATGAGTGGCTCATTGATTCTGAAGCTTCTTATCACATGGACAAAAACAAAGCCATGTTTTTTCCTTTAAATGATTGTAACACCAAAAATATATATGTTGGTGATGATAGATCTCTTAGTGTTGTAGGCACTAGAATTATTCATCTAGGCAATGGTCAATTTAATGATGTATTATGTGTTCCTACCTTATCCTGCAACCTTTTATCTGTATATCAGATAACTCATTCAAGTGAAGGTAAAACTGTTGAATTTTCACCTCATGATGTTGTAACTAAGGACCTAAGAGATCCTAGACAGATTTTAGCTACTTGAATTGCTGATGATTCTACAAGGTTGTATAAGTTTAAAAGCATTAAGTCATCAACTCTTCCCTTGGTATTTGTTGCTCATAATGATGAAGTGAGCAAATTTTTGCATGAGCGATTGGGTCACTTAAATTATCACTCCCTTCAAAATCTATGTAAATAAAATATGGTGATAGGTATTCCTATGGTATCTTGTAGATATGGTGTTTGTTCCGGATGTGTACTCGGAAAACATCATCAGGATAGTTTTGAAAAATGTGCCTCTTGTCATGCCTTAGCCCCTTTACAACTTGTGCATAGTGATTTATGTGGTCCACTTCCAGTTCTTTCATTCTCTGGCTACAATTATTTCTTAACTTCCATTGATGAGTTCTCCAGATGCACTTGGGTATACTTCTTAAAAATCAAGAGTGAAGTCTTTAACATGTTCTTGCCCTTTAAGACCTTTGTTGAGAAACAGTCTAGACATCAAATTCTTAAGATAATATCTGACAATGGTGGAGAATATGTTAACAACAAATTCATCAACTTTTGCACTGAGCATGGAATTCAATTGCAACATACTATTCCATATACTCCACAACAAAATGGTGTCGTTGAAAGGAAGAATCGCACCTTAAAGGAAATGGCTAATTGTATGCTTCAATCTAAAGGACTTAGTCTTAATTTTTGGGCAGAAGCAATTAGCTATGTAAATTACATAGTAAATCGCACTCCTACTAAGGTTTTAAAGAATGTCACTCTAGAAGAAGCATGGAGCTCAATTAAACCATATGTAAGTCACTTTCATGTTTTTGGAAGTGAAGCATGGTCCCATATTCCATATGAGAAACATAAAGCCTTAAAACCTAAGAGTGAAAAATGTATTTTTGTTGGATATTCTGAATATATCAAAGGATATATACTTCTTCAACCTAAATTCAAAAAAATTTATCATTAGAAGAGATGTAAAGTTTGCTAAAAATATATTGGCCTACGAGCCTAGTTCGGCAAATGTGCCACCTCTCTCTATCCCTTATACTTCTGAGAATATTTCTTCTTCATATGATGACAATGAGGATGACAATCCTCCCCCACCTTCTTAGGATGCTCCTTCAACTCCTCAGCTTCCAAAATGGGTCTGTGCTACTCGGGATGCAGCAAGTGCTCTTACAGGTGATCCTATAGATCAGTGTCGTACACGTTCTCAGTTCGATAGAGACTCTTCTTTACTAGCTCAAGCTTTAGTGAATGATGATCCTGACACCTTTGGAAAATCTTCAGGACATCCAAATTGGGATGCAGATATGAATGAAGAATATCGTTCACTATTGACAAATGATACATGGGACCTTGTTCCTCTTTCAAAGGGATGAAAACTTGTTAGATGCAAATGGGTTTACAGAAACAAGTTGGGACCAGATGAAAAAGTTGATAAACATAAAGCTCATCTTGTTGCTAACGGTTTTTCACAAGTTGAAGGCATTGGCTATACTGAAACCTTTTCCCTTGTTTCTAAAATGAACTCTATTTGCCTTGTTCTTTCCCTTGGTGCCTCTTTCAAATGGAAATTCCATCAAATGGATGTTAAATCCACCTTCTTGCATGGGGACTTGCATGAAGAAATCTATATGGAACAACCTCTTGGCTTTATACAAAGAGACTCCAACCTTGTATGTCGACTTAAGAAATCCCTTTATGGTCTCAAGAAAGCCCCTCAGGCTTGGTATGCCAAAATGGATACATTTCTTTTAGATATTGTCTTTTCTAGGTGTCATTCTGATAATAATGTCTACACCAAGAAAGTGGGTAAGTCTCTTATCATTCTTCTTATTTATGTTGATGATATTATCCTTACCGGTAGTTATCCCAACCTTATAAACCATGTGAAGTCCATCCTTAAAAAGCAGTTTGAAATGATAGACTTAGGACACTTGCATTATTTTCTTGGTCTTCAAGTTTTGTAATCCAAAGAAGGTATTTCCCTTTCCCAGTCCAAGTATGCTTGTGATATTCTACGCAACTTTCACATGGAAGACTATAAGCCAACCCCTTCTCCCTTTCAATCTAGAACCAAACTTTCATTCACTTACACTTCCCCTGAAGTTGGTGCTACCTTATACCGTCAACTTGGTTGAAAACTTTTGTATCTGACCCATACTTGTCCTGAACTTTCCTTTTTTTTGGCCTTGTTGCTCTGTTTATGAAAAACCCACATGAAAGTCATTGGAAAGCAGCTAAAAGAATACTTTGTTATGTTCGAGGTAAAATTCAGTTTGGGATTCATTACAGTGCAGAAGCATCTCCTCTATTGGTTGGTTTCATTGATTCTGATTGGGATGGTGACCCTGGTGATCGGAAGTATACTGTGGGTTATGTCTTCACTCTTGGTTATGGACCTATTACATGGGCTTGAAAGAAACAAAGTTACGTTTTTCTTTCTTTAGCAGAAGCAGAGTATCGTGGCATCATTGAAGCTAGTAAGGAAGCCCTGTGGCTTCGTCAAATCCTATAATAGTTTGTTTTTCAGCAACAACATCCGACTGCACTTTGGTTTGATAATTAAAGTGCCATTCAACTATGAAAAGATCCATTCCAACATCAGCACAACAAACACATTTAACTACACATGCACTTCATCAAAAACCTCATTCATGACCATGTTCTTGAAGTGCAATATCATTCAACTGATGATCAAGTTGCAAACATCTTTACAAATGCTCTCACAAAGGCGAAGTTTAGTAAACTTTGATTTATGGTTGCACTTCAAGAAGTTGTCACTAAGGGGGGATAGGATCTAATGCCTCCTTCCTTCTCCTATTTTTTCATCTTTGTATGTCATTCAATTGTATCCCAAGTTGTTCTTAAGGGGGAATGTTAGGATATTCCGTCACATAGGAAATAATTAAGTACAACTTGGTCTAGTGTATAGTTCGGTAAAGTGTGTTTCTTTAGTATATAATTTTTGTAACTTACAATCAGGTGGTCACGATATGTTCTAGACATGAAGTGATCTGACGATTCATTCTCTCATTGGTATTACCAACACTTGATTTGTGGCTTAACACCTGACTAGTCCATGATCTATATTTAAAGAGAATGGAAGGTCATTTGTTAGATGACCGTTCATGATAGAATCTTATGTAAATTTTCTTTCTTTTACATTAATAAATTTCCTGAAGTGGCCGTGTTGGCTCAGGATGTGGATTGTTTCCCTCTTTGAGGGTTTTAACCACGTCAAGAATATGGGTGTACTGATCTGTGATCTGTTTATGAGCGGTGTCCTTTGGTGTTCTATCTAAGTTACCCTATAAATTCCTACACTTGTTAATATCCCTATAATCCAGACACATATTCCATGATCCATCCTTCTTGTGCACCAATACTACTGGAGTAGAGAAATATCTTTGGCTAGGTTGAATTATACCAACCTCTAGCATTTCTGCAACCATACATTCAATTTCACTTTTTTGGGCATCGAGATATCTGTATGACATCATGTTTGGAGGAACACTTCCTAAAATCAAGTGAATAACATGATCATAATCAAGAATAGGTGGGAGGCCTTTGGTAGTCACAAATAATTTGGAATGATTGTACAATACTTTTTGGAGATATGAAGAAATGGATGATTTCAATGTTTGAACCTTTAGTGGGCATAATTGTGCAATTATGCCTTGTTGTTCTTTCTTCAAAATCTTTGTCATTCCATTAGAGTTGATTATCTTCCATGGTTTCCTTGTGACACCCCTTAATTCAATTTCCTTTCCTTACAAGAAAAAATTCAAGAAAAGTTCTTGAAAAATAAAAGTTATCGTCCCCAAATATTGTAACCATTGGAATCCTAGTACAACATGAACACCACCCATTGTAATGGAAAGCATGGACTATTCAATACATATTTCTCCATAGTTAGATTGATATTATGGAACTTTCCAGAGAAATTTATAGTTCATCCATTTCAACAATTACTTGACACTTTGGTGCTAGATATAGAAAGCAATTCAATTCCTTGGTTATCTTACAATGAACAAAATTATGGGTACTACTCAAATCAATCAACATTATTACCTTTTTATTCTTGATATATCCTTCTATCTTAATAGTTTGAGGAGTGATAATTCCCACTAATGCATTAAAAGATATGGTCAGATTAATTTATTCTTTCTTTGGGGTTGTTCCTTGGTGTATATCCTCTTCTTTTGATGTTTTTAGTTATTTTTCTTCCCCTCTTCACAATCTATGTTAGATAATTTCTTCTCAACACACTTATGACATTCAGCGTATTTGTTATCACAACTATAAAAAATCACTTTTTCTCTCTTTTCCTCCAGTTTTCGTGGTGTCAACCATGTAGGTTGTGGAAGACTAGGATCAGCAACACTTCCTTCTTTATATTTGTGAGTGGTAGACTTCCTTGTTTCCATAATTTTGCTTTCAACTTTTCTTGCCACCCTGAATGTCGTCTCCAATGAATGAGGTTCTCGAAGATGAACCTCATGTTGTATGTTATCCTTTAAATTCCCTATGAAGACATCAATCATATGCTCCTCTAGAACATCAGCTACCATGATATTCAATTTTTCGAAGTCCTCAATGTGCTCTGCCATTGAACCTTTTTGTTTGAGGTTTATAGATTGGCTAAAGAAAGTGTTGCTATTTTTATACTCATAATGTGCTATCATTTCCTCTGTAAAAATTAACCAAGTAACAAGTGATTTATGTGAACAAAGTCATCGATACCATACAAACTAATTGGGTTCTAAATATAAAGATGCAATGTGTACCTTTTGTGTGTGTTGCACATCACGTAGATTCAAATATTGCTCCATTTGCAGTATCGATGTTATTGAATCCTTGCCATCGAACTTCCACATATTGATATTTGTAATGTGGTTGGTATTTAACCAAAAGTTAGAGTCTCTGAAATCATGATTAATATTCCTTTTGTTCTCATCATGAGTTTCATGGAATACCTTGTCGTCATTAGGAAGCATTTCTGGTAATAAATTTAACAAACCTTCCTTTAAACCTTCCTTATTTTCTTTTAAACCATCCTTCAAACCTTCCATATCTACTTTTATTTTTTATTCTTAACCATCCATCTTAACATTCATGATCGCTTCCAATTCATTTTTGGTTACTCTTTGTGAGAACAAAATTTGTTGCACTTGCTCTTGTAATTTTGATATACCATGTTGCATTTCTTCCTCTTCTTCATGTGTCATAGTAGAGTTTTCTGGGAGTATCCATTTTTTTGTTTCGAGGCATATTGGAACCAATTAATGATATCTATGCTTTCTTATGCACTTTTAATTACATCAGATTGTTTTTTCAAACAAAACTTTTGCAAATTTAAAAAAATACACACCTCTTTTTCTTTTTTTTGGAGCTTGATATTGAAAATGTTGTATCTCTATAATTTAGACCTGTCGAGGTCTGAAATTCCATGTTGTGGTATCCCTATGATTATTCTTTCTAATTCCACAAGTCATAGCAATATTGGATTCTTCAAGATAAAGTTAAGCCAAATCTCCCACAATAACCTAATTACAAACTGGTTCAGTAGAGCGAACTTGTACGAGATTTCACATGTTATATTTTCAACCTTCCACCCTAAAATTGATACAAAGAAAACAAAATTTTGTACAATTCTAGTCACTTTTGCAGAATTTAAATTTGATGCTTGGAAAGAAATTTATGACGATTTTCCCCAAGTCACTTGTTTAAGAATAAATTTTGGAGCATGCAGAGACACCAAGTTCTTCGTATCATATCTCAGAAAATATAGTGAACCAAGATCCGAATTTTTTCTATGAAGTTCCTCAAGATTTCGGCTCCACATGGTCAAACTTTAAGCTTCTGAGTTCTTGTAGAAAAACGTTATAGTGAATATTCTAGGATGACCTATTTGGAGTAGTAAAAACCTAGAATCCAAAGCTCCGATAGCAAATATTATGCAACCAGATCACAAAGCAAAACAAAAGATAGATCAATGACTTGAAAATTAGCCTATTCAAGGGGGGAACCTTCTTCACATCACACAAATGAATAATTCTTGGATGATTCAAATGACAAGACCTCATTGGTATATATAGGGGTTTAAGGGGTCACAATATAATCAGAGCCTACATAATAGTAACAATGTAAGGGAATAAGAATAAAAATAGTGGGCTTCTATGGGGCACAAAAATAACAACATGGGGGATACGTGGGCATAACAATAACAATAAAGGGGTTACACTAAAAATAATAATAAGGAGGATACAATACCATTATAAGGACCTAACATAGATGGTTCGACTCTGAATTCTTGTAACACCCACCCCACATTTACCCACCTTCACAATCTCTCCAACGTAAACATGAGATGAGAGTTACTATGACATGATCGGGCAACCAAGTTCCAGTTATGGAAGTGGGGCTTACTAAATTAACAACCTTTTGCAACCTCTAAGGAAAACCTAATCACCTGAATGTCAGACAACACCCAATGGTGATCTTTCCCTAAGATGGAACTACCATTTTACTAGCTTTATTGCCTAGTCACACCCATGCAGGCTTATGCATGCATCCAGAAGGCTTCAGTTGCATGCACAAGACTTCCTCCCTACATCCAAAACCACATTCACATGCCATATTCCCTGTGTCCAGGGAATTTTACCCAGAAATTCAGGGCTAGCCTCTAGGCCAATTGACCAGAACTGCCGAAAACTTCCATAGCTTCCTGTAGGAGTCTTCTTACACTGTTATGGAATCTATCCTTGCTCAAAATAGACCAATACATATGATAATCATTTACACAAACATGTTGTAAGCATAGTTCTTTTATGTCATGAATGCATATATTTATGCTGATTCATTAAATCATTTGAGGACCATCAAGAAGGCTCACACCTCTCTTACTACTTGTACAAACACATGTTATCTCATGCATTCAAATATATAACCAAGATTCTGTCAAACCATGGAATAGAACCATAACAAGAGCACATCACATAATGATAAATATACCATGCTTGAAACCAACATTTAACCAGGAAAAAACCATGACAAACTAGTCATATAATCATATACTAAACCAGAACTTATGCTCATTGATCTAAAAAAGAATCAACACATAATAACATATGCAAATGCCAACCAAGCTAGTGACTTCCACGTACCACCTAACCATATATTTAGTTGAACTAGATATTTCTTTCATCCAATCACCCCCGTGCCATATTCCAAGCATGAATGTGGGATCACATGGGATAAACTAAAATAAAACTAACCAGGGCTTTTAGAGGCTAAAACACATCAACCCTCAACCATAGTGATTTCACCTAAATTAGTTCAGAAATCACCAAAACCAAACAAACTTGGATGCCTCTGACTCTCTTCACCATACGCGGAAGAATTTTCCTATCTCCACCCACCTATCAAGAGTTCTAGGAGAAACACCATCTCCACCCTTGACCCTTGGGAATTTTCCTAATACCAGCTCAACTAGGATCCAAAATCTATTCTCCATCCAAATATTAACCAAAATAGGGAACCCACTACATCATGGCTATCCAGGAAATGGAAAAGGAAAGGTTGTACACCACTATCAATCCAAGAAAATCCCATGCCAATGACAATAAACATAAATAGTAAACCAATGCATAGACCATGCATCAAATCCTAGCATGTTAAATTACACATGCACACTATTACCTGCAAGTCCAAAATTATTTGTTGTTGTCCAAATTGCCTCTTGCACTCCCTTACTTTCCTCGCTTTCTTCTTCCCTTGTTTGTTCCCTCCATTTGAGTTTTATTTCTTCCTTAGAAAAACTAATGCTATCAAAGATGAAAACTAAGCAAAAGTTGAGCAAAAGTTGTCAATCATTTCTCAAAGGAATTTTTATCATTGTTTTCTAGTGTCTATTCCTTTCATTTTCCTCTTTCTTTCATTTTCATTTATTTTCTCTTTAATTTACCTTGCATGCATACTCTTGTCTCTTCATCATCCTTTTCTCCTATTTTCCTTTATTTATTCAATTAATTGTCATTTATGGCCTTTTTCCTTTTTGTTAATGCCATTTTCCATAGCCATTAATTAACCACAAGTGATACCCGCTTTAATTTTTTTCCCTTCATTCAGCTTAGAATACGTGTCCTATGACCTTGGTTGATGTTTTTTCCTTTTTACATGGAAATATAACCTAGGGCTATTACAAACCCCTACCCTTCAAAAGAACATCATCCTTGGTGTTCTATGACACTTATGACTAGCAAAACATATTATTTATGGATCTTTATAAACATAGCTCGATGAAATATTTACAATGATGAACACATACACACCTATGCACATTTTCTTCAACCAACAAATAAACATATTGTTTATATAGATTTATAAACATGGCTTGATACAATATCCACAATAATATTCACATATATACATATGTACATTTGATTCAATGATCGAATAAAAGGATATGAAGCTTTCATCAGCAACAAGGGAATCCAGAGGCTCACACCTCCACCCCAAAGTAGTACAAAGGATTCAAATCCTTCCCAAGAAGTCCATAATCCACTACTAAAATAAATAAATAAATCCTGCAATGTCTAGTGCTACAATCCTTGTGTTGCTTGTTCTCTCAATGAATATTTATTAGATCATTGTTTCTGGGTGCACTCCCAATGTGATTTTGATTCCAATCAACAATTCTATTGATGAAAACAAATTTATTCCCCATCCTTCCCTTCTCTACTTCCCGGTCCCTCGGGCAATCAGATCGCCCCCTTTTGCGCATTCACTCACCCTCCAAGTTCCCCAAAATCCCCTTTTCTGCTTCCTGGTCCCTCAGGAAACTCATCCCTTGGCAATGTTTCCTTGCATTGGAAGGTCCAAAAACTAAGGCATATCCCTACCTCAAAACCATCATAATGGTCATAACATGGAAATCAATGGACATTATTGTAGTACTAGTGTCTCACAATGGCCCTACTCCTGAAGTGTTTTACCAACATACTGTTGCATGTTCCAATTCCTTTTGTTGATATTGTTAATCACTTTTGCAGTATATTCCAACCACCCTAACCAGGCATTTCCATGCTTTCTTGTACCAAGCACATAATTTCCATTAAACTCAAAATGAATTGAAATAAATTCAAATCATACCTCATTAGTATCTCATCAATAAGGTGATACTTGCAAATCTGTTTAATTCCTGTCATGTCGAGTCATATTAGCTCCTTGATTAAATCATCATGTATAAACATATCACATCCAATTAGCTCAAAACTCAACCATAATTAATATAATCATATATTATGTTCATAATTGTGAAATTAAAAACTGAAATGAAATACCAACACTTATCTTTTAAATGGTTCTTTTCTTCTATCTTTGTTCCTTATCATTTTCATACACACATGGGATCGCTTTTCAAACCCAGAAAGCACCCATTGCCTTCTCTTCTCTTCTCTTCCATATGCAGTATCGAAAACAAGGGCATATATATACTATACCGCCTCTACCCTCAATACCAACAACAAGGGTATCCAGAGACTATACCACCTCTACCCTCAGTATCAACAACAAGGGTATCTAGAGACCATATCAACTCTACCCTCAATATCAACAATAAGGGTATCTAGAGACTATACCACCTCTACCCTCAGTATCAACAACAAGGGTCTAGACATGCCCATACCTTCCTATCCCATCATATTATAGAACACATACACATACATGTGGTGTACAACACAACGCCTTCACATATACACATGTTACAACACAACACGTACACAATACACATGGCATAGTACAACATGTATTCAACACAACATATACAACATGTACACAAAAACAGTATTGCACATCTAGAGACCATAGCGTCTCTACTAGGAAACCTTTCCTCTAGTGTCTTCCCCATGCCTTTCTGCATGCACCTACAATCCAAATCTAGGATTCGTGGTATTTCTAATTATACATTCTTGTCCCATCATGCCACAGATCACACTTCTTTCATTCTCCTAATGTATCCTTTAGCATTTCCTTCCATAACATAAACATAGGCATAGTTATAAGCACATAATATCAAAATCATATCCACATGATACTAACCTCATAGACCTTTCACGGCTACTTTCCCACTTGATTCCTCATAGAACGAAGAATATTTTCACGTCATTCACCTGCATAAAGAAATCATTATTCCACAAGAACGATCCCTATTACCACAGTTCATAAGATCAAGGTTAAGATAACTTCCTTTATCCATGCAACACATGCACAACATTGAGAACAATAGTTCCCACCTTAACCACAACATTTTTTACCTCAAACCCATTTATTTTACCTTTCATGTTACCTTTCTCATGACTATCCTACCACTATCCATTTATCCCAATGGACCCAACCATCCCAACTAGTTGTCTTATTCTTGCCTTTAGTTTCCCTGTATTCGTGCATCAAGCTTCATCTAGGTCTTACATTGCATTTTGGGTTTCACCCAACTCTCCTCGAGCTCCATTAAATTTCCTCTTTTGGGCCAACCAATTCCCCAGACCCTCAAAACATAAAAGAAAAGAACAAGAAGACCAGATGAAAAACATAAAAATCAAGGCAACAATACAACACCACAAACAAAGTGGCATGGACATGCACCGATCACAATCAAAATTTCAAATCAAACACAAACAAGTCATGAAATTCCAAAAGCACAAAAACTCCAACATACACCATGACTCAATCCCCATGGGTTCCTAGTGCTTCCAAGGGTTCCTAAATAAAATCTCATCCTTAGCCTTCTTCAAGATCTATGGTAGTCTCTTTTTCCATGCAATTCCCTGCATCATACTTCCATAAACATACAATTGTTAGTGCATTAATAAATATAAAAATATACTAGTTACCTTGCCCTATTATACCCATCACATTGCCCTACAACTAATAACCTACAAATGTCATCTCCCAAGGGATTACAATTCCCTTGATGAATTTAACTATAATTGGAAACTGGTTGTTATGCCTGCATCTGATCAACCATCTTCCAAGTAGCTTCCTTTGCCCAAAGTGCCTCCACTACACTTTAACTTACTCTATTTATCAGTTCCAGAGCATGAGCTTATTCTGATGTAAGATTTATTGAGGATCTGACTGGAACTCTCCTTTTGGTCCCACCTTTCATTTGGATGATGGATGCCTGGTGATCTACATGCTTGTTATCCACTGCTGCATAGATATGGGGAATTCTTTGCCCTACATCCCCAACTATCTGTGCCTCCTAATCACTATATGTTTTAGGCCTGTCGTCTGACATCGTGACTCAATCCCCATGAGTTCCAAGTGCTTCCAAGGGTTACTAAATAAAATCTCATCCTGATCCTTCTTCAAGATCTATGGTAGTTTCTTTTGCCATACAATACCATGCATCATACTGCCATAAACACCCAACTGTTAGTGCATTAATAAATATAACAATATACAAGTTACCTTTCCCTATTGTACCCATTATGTTTCCCTTCAACTGAACACCTACGCATATCATCTCCCAAGGGATTCCAATTCCCTTGACGAATTCAGGTATAATTGGAAACTAGCTATTATACCTGCATCTAATCAACCATATTCCAAGTAGCTTTCTAGGCCCAAATTTCCTCCATTGCACTTTAACTTGCTATTTTTCTTGGTTCCATAGCATGAGCTTATTCTGATGTAGAATGTATTGAGACTCTGACTGGAAATCCCCCTCTATTTCCACCTTTCATATCGATGATGGATGCATGGTGATCTAGCGACTTGTTGTCCACTATTGCATAGATCTGAGGAATGCTCTGGCCTACATCCCCAACTATTTGTACCTCCTAAGCACTGTAGATCTGAGGCCTGCCACCCTGATGCAATGGATAATCCCTCCTGCAATGGTCTCCACCATAGGTACAACACCTGAAAGGTTTTCTACCATCTCCTTTATTTTGTTTCTCCTCGAGCTAAGACCCATGCCCTCTCTAAACTGCATTGAAATTCTTATGAGGTGCCACAATTTTCCTTGTCACATGCTTCCTGGGATCTTCCTCACTTCTTGAGCCATTTTCCTTCAGTCATATCATTACCTTTCTAATCATGTTTGAACTCAGGCTTGCACTTTGACTACTCATGAAAATGCTTTAGCATTCTGATGGCTTCCTCCAATGGTTGAGGCTCATCAAACTCAATTTTGTCTATTAATGATAATGTAAATCCATTGATGAACCTTTGGATCTTTGTTTTCTCATCCTTGATATAGGGAAAATATCTCAATAGCTCTAGAAATTTGGTTGTGTGCTCTTCATCTGTCATGGAAACCATCTTGAGCTCTTAGAATTCCTTCACCTTTCTATCATAATATCTCTCATACAAGTACTTCTTATTGAAGAGTCTTTCAAACTCATCCCAAATCAGCTCATCTTCCTTTATGCCTTTGACATGCTTAACATATTTCCACCATATATTTGATTTTTGCTTAAGACTGAAGGTAGTTATCTTGCCTTTCATGTTCTTTGAGTAATCATGAAACCTGAAGAATTGCTTCATCCCAAGCATCCATGATTCTGGATCTTCTGATTTATTCATTTCCCCATTAAAAGTAGGAGGCTTGGCTTTCTTAAACTCCTCTAGAAAGTACCCCCTCTCACTCCTCCTATAAGGATGTTGACAGTGATGGCAACGATGTCTTTTAGAACCAGAGCTAGAATACAATCCATGAGTGTTAGTCCTCCTCTCAAGCATATCCAAGGACCTGCCACCCTTTACTATATCATATGTATCCATCCTGTACCCTTTCTGAGACCTTCTTCCATCTGCACTATTAGTATTTTCTTATTATTTGATCTCATGATTGATTCCTAGTTGTCCCCATTTCTACAATTCTAAAAGGCTCTAGAGGATGATTGCATTAACCTCACCTTTCTTTTCTTGAGCCTTTGCAATTTTTTCCTATTCCTCAATCAACTGCTCATTGTCTGCTTTTAACTCACAATTTTTTCCTTCAAACTTTTCAATGTATCTGCCAAAATAGGAGAATATCCCTCCTTACTGCTCAATTGATCTCTCGCACGCTACCAATTTCTCTTCAGATCTATACGAAGAGTCATATGAACTTTACTCAATTAATTTTCTCTTCATCTCTTGGACTTCTATTTCCTGCATTATCTCATTGTTAGTTAAATAAAATCATAATCAAAATCATACCTTAAAGTATCTTAGGGAAGGTTATTGAATTTGTATAGGACAATCCAGATTATCATGATAAAACATCACAAGAATACCAACCCATATATGGATATCATAACCATAACAATAAACATGCATGCATGATAAATATATAAAAAACTGACATGCATGCATAAAAATCCTCATTTACCCCAAGGTCTAATGTTGCAACCTCTCTTTAATACCACTCTGTAACACCCCACCCCACATTTACCCGCTTTCACAAGCTCTCCAGGGTAAACATGAGATAAAAGTTACTATGACATGACTCGAAAACCTCATTCTAGTTATGGAAGTGGGACCTACTAAACTGACAACCTTTGGCAGCCTCCCAAGGACACCTAATCACGTGGATTTTAGACAACATCCATTGGTGACATTTCCCTGAGCTGGAACTACCCTTTTACTCAATTTACTACCTAACCATGCCCATGAAAGCATGTGCATGCATCTAGAAGGCTTCGGATGCACGCACAAGCCTTCCTCCCTACATCCACAATTGCACTCACAAGTCATCTTCCTTGCATCTAGGGACTTTGACCAAGAAATTCAGGGCTAGCCTCAAGGCCAACTACTCAAAACTTCCAGAGCTTCATGTAGGAGTCTTCTTGCACTATTCTTGACTCAATCCTTA
The DNA here is from genome assembly GCA_031772625.1 of Pinus tabuliformis. Taxonomy (NCBI): domain Eukaryota; kingdom Viridiplantae; phylum Streptophyta; class Pinopsida; order Pinales; family Pinaceae; genus Pinus; species Pinus tabuliformis. The sequence continues at coordinate 717,310,275 of CM062808.1, forward strand.
CTCAAACTAGACCAATACATATTATAATATTGTACACAAACAGGTTGTAAGCTTAGTCTTGTAGCTTATGAATGCATATATGTACATTGATTCATTAAATCATCTAAGGACCATCAACAAGACTCGTTTCCCTCTCTTACTAGTTTTACAAACACATGTTAGCTCATGCATTCAAACATATAACGAAGAGCCTATCAAACCATGGAATAGAACCATAACAAGGGAACATCGCATAATGATAAATATACCATGATTATACCCATCATTTAACCATAAATAAATCATTATAAACCAGTCATATAATCATATATTAAACCATAACTTGTGGTCATTGATCTCAATAAGTATCAACACATAATAACATTTGTAAATGCCAACCAAGTCAGGGACTTCCACGTACCACCCAACCATAGATTTGGCTGAACCAAATATATCTTTCATCCAAGAACCCCATGCCATATTCCAAGCATGAATGTGGAATCTGTTATGAAACCGGCTCAAGAAAAGATAGAAAAGATAGATCAACGCCTTAGAATTCAGCCTCTTCGAGGGGGCAACCTCCTTTACATTACATAAATGAACAATTCTTGGATGATACAAATGACACAACCTCCTTTCTATATATAGGAGTCTAAGGAGTCACAATATAATCCAGCCGACCTAACAATAATAATATAAAGCCACAAAAATAACAATAGAGGGATTCTATGGGGCACAGAAATAACAATATGGGGGTAATAGGGGCACAACAATATAAATAAGGGGTATAACTACAATAGTAATGGGGTAATCACTAGTATTATAGGGACCCAACATGCCCCTCTCCTTCAAAAAAGTGTTGTCCTCAACGCTTGAGTAGTTCTGGATACTTCTGCATAAAATTCTCATCCTCCCATGTGGAATCTTCAGCGGATAAGTTCTTCCACTTGATAAGATACTCTGAAATTGATCGATTTCGTAGCTGTCGAGTTCTTGTTTCTGTGACTGCTTCCGTTTCCAATATAATTTTTCCTTCCTCATCAAGTTCTGGCAATATTGTTTGAATTGGGAGCTTGTCACCTATAACCTTCTTTAAACATGAAACATGGAAAACTGGGTGCAATCGAGAAGCTGCAGGAAGCTCCAATTTGTATGCCATAGTACCAATCTTTTGCAACACCTTGTACGGACCATAATACTTTGGTGATAATTTATTATCCTTCTTAGCTTGCTTTAGGGACATTTGCTTATATGGTTGTAGCCGTAGGAATACCCAATCACCTACATCAAAACTTCTTTCACTGCGATGTTGATCTGCCTGTTGTTTCATTCTATTTTGTGCCAACACGAGGTTATCCTTTAAGAGTTGGAGGACTTGTTGTTGATGTTCGATGTGATGTTCCACTGCCTGAACCTTAGAATTTTCTCTTAAATATGATGTGATGGATGGTGGTTGATACCCATAAAGTGCCATAAATGGGGTCATTTTTGTTGCTGTATGGAAGGAAGTGTTATACCACCATTCAGCCAGAGGCAACCATTTGACCCATTGTGTCTGTTTATCAGATACAAAGCAACGAAGATATCCTTCCAAACATTTGTTTACTATCTCAGTTTGCCCATCAGATTGAGGATGATAAGATGAGCTATGAGCTAACTGAGTACCAAGACAAGAAAATAATTCTGTCCAAAAATTTCCAGTGAAAATGGGATCTCTGTCACTTACAATAATCTTTGGGTTTCCATGTAGCTTTTGAACTGTTTCCATAAATGCAGTAGAAACTGTACTGGCTTTAAATGGATGTGATAATGCACAAAAGTGTGCATACTTGGTAAGTCTGTCAACTACCACCATGATGACACTCTTTCCCTCAGACTTGGGTAAACCTGTGATAAAATCCATTGAAACCTCCTCCCAACGTTGGCTTGGAATGGATAAAGGTTGTAATAGACCCGGTGTCTTAATTGTTTCAACTTTATTTTGCTGGCAAACCAAACATTCCGCCACAAACTTTTGAATATCTGATTTAAGGCCATCCCAAAAAAATTCCTTCTTAACCCTGTGGTAAGTTTTTAAAAATCCTGAGTGCCCTCCTAAGGGAGAAGTGTGCAATTCCATAAGAATCTTTTGTTTTAGCTGGGAATTCTTACAGAGGTATAAGCGATCTTTGTACCATAACGAATCATTTTGCCAGCTAAATGTATCAGAAGTACTGGAATCTTGTTGTAGCTTTCGAATAAGTGCCCACACTTCTTCGTCATTCTTCCATTCCTCCCTTGCTTCGTTTATCCAATCTGGTTGGATAATAGAAATGGCACACAACAATGCTTCCACATCCTCATCCTTTCTTGAGAGTGCATCTGCCACCACATTTTGCTTCCCTTTTTTGTAGATGATTTCAAAGTCATAACCCAACATCTTTGTGACCCACTTTTGTTGCTCTTCAGAGGATAATCTTTGTTCTAAAAAGTATTTAAGGCTATCATGATCCGTTTTTACCTTGAAGTGTCTTCCCATTAGGTAGGGTCGCCATTTCTTAAGTGCATGGAGTATTGCCAACATTTCCTTCTCATAAATAGCTTTTCTTAAAAACTTTCCCTTGATTGGACGACTTTCAAAAGCAATGGGTCTTTCATCTTGCATTAGAACAGCACCAATTCCATTTCCTGAAGCATCACATTCCACAATAAAGGTTTTTGTGAAGTCCGGTGTAGCTAAGACCGGTGCTTGGCACATTGCCTCTTTAAGATGTTCAAAGGCCTTTGTTGCTTCCGAAGTCCATGAAAATGAATCTTTCTTCAATAATGTTGTTAGAGGTGCTGCTATTCTCCCATAATTCTTAACAAACTTGCGATAATACCCTGTCAACCCAAGAAATCCTCGCAGATGCTTTATGGATGTGGGGATTTTCCATTCCTTAATGGCTTTAATTTTGCTAGGGTCTACCTTAACTCCTTCATGAGATACAATATGACCCAAATATTCCACCTCCTGGACTCCAAAGAAACATTTGGATCTTTTTGCATATAATTGTTTCTCCTCCAATAGTTGTAGCACCCTGTCAACATGTTCAACATGATCCTTCCAAGACTTGTTGTAGATTAGTATATCATCAAAAAATACTAACACAAATTTTCTAAGGAATGGTTTGAAAATTGAATTCATCAAACCTTGAAATGTTGAAGGTGCATTGGTAAGGCCAAAAGGCATGACCAAAAATTCATAATGACCCTCATGAGTTCTAAATGCCGTTTTTGGAATGTCTTCAATCTTCATTCTGATTTGATGATATCCCGAACGAAGATCCAACTTGGTGAAGTAAATTGATCCATGCAATTCATCCAGTAATTCATCAATAACAGGAATGGGGAACTTATCTTTAATAGTGAGCTTGTTGAGCTCCCTATAATCTGGACACATGCGCCATGATCCATCCTTCTTGTGCACCAATACTACTGGAGCTGAGAAAGAACTTTGACTCGGTTGAATTATACCAGCCTCTAGCATTTCTGCAACCATACGTTCAATTTCACTTTTTTGGACATAGGGATATCTGTACGGCCTGATGTTTGGAGGAACACTTCCTGGAATCAGATGAATAGCATGATCATGATCACGCATAGGTGGGAGACCCTTGGGAGTCTCAAATACCTTGGAATGATTGTCCAAGACTTTTTGGAGATCTGGAGAAATAGATGATTCCAATGTGGAAACATCTAGCGAACATAATTGTGCAATTACACCTCTTTGCTCCTTTTTTAGAAGCTTTGTCATACCATTAGAGCTGATTATCTTTCCTGGTTTCCCTGCAATACCCCTTAATTCAACTTCCTTTCCTTCCGAAGAAAATTTGATGAAAAGTTCTTGAAAATTAAAAGCTATTGTACCCAAGGATTGTAGCCATTGGACTCCTAGTACAACATCAGCACCTCCCATTGGAATGGAAAGCATTGGGCTAGTCAATACATATTCTCCCATGGATAGCTTGATATTATGGCACTTTCCAGAGCAATTTATTGTTCCTCCATTTGCAATCATCACTTGACACTCTGGTGCTGGATATAGGAAGCAATTCAATTCTTTTGCTACCCTACAATGAATAAAATTGTGGGTGCTTCCTGAATCAATCAACACTATTACCTTTTTCTTCTTGATTTGTCCTTCTATCTTGATGGTTTGAGGAGTGGTAATTCCCGCCAATGCATTACAAGATATGGTCGGATTTATTTGTTCTTCATCTAGGCTTTGTTCCTGGAATATATCCTCTTCTTTTGACCTTTCTTGCTCCTTTTCTTCTTCCTCTTCACAATCTATGTAGAATAATTTCTTCTCAGCACACTTATGACCTTTTGTGTATTTGCTATCACAATTGTAACAAAGCCCTTTTGCTCTTTTTTCTTCCAATTGTTGTGGTGTCAACCTTGTAGGTTGTGGAAGACTATGGGCAACAACACTTCCATCTTTATAGTTGTGAATGGTATGCTTCCTAGTTGCCATAATTTTGCTTTCCATTTTTCTTGCTAACCTGAATGCCTTCTCTAATGAATCAGGTTCCCAAAGGCGCACATCATGTTGGATATTATCCTTTAAAGACCCTATGAACACATCAATCCTATGCTCCTCTGGAATATCTTTTACCCTTATGTTCAATTTTTGGAACTCCTCAATGTGCTCCATTATTGAACCCTTTTGTTTGAGACTTATCAATTGGCTAAAAAAAGTGTTGCTTTTTGTATCCTCATAATGTGCTATCAATTCTTCCGTAAAAATTGCCCAAGTGATAAATTGTTTACGAGAACAAAGCCATTGATACCATACAAACTGATTTGGTTCCAAATATAAAGTTGCCATACGTACCTTTTGTGTGTTTTGCACATTATTGAGATCGAAGAATTGCTCCATCTGTAATATCCATGTGGCGGGATCCTTGCCATCAAACTTCCTCATATCGATTTTTGGAACATGGTGAGTCTTCGATCCAACATTAGAGTCTATGGAATCATGATTAACATTTCTTTTGTTCTCATCATGAGTTTCCTTTACTACCTTTTCACCATTAGTGACCCTTTCTTGTAGCAAGTTCTTCAATTCTTCCATGTCTGTCTTCAAATCTATCTTCAAATTTACCATCGAATCCTCCATCTTAGCTTCCATGCCCTTTATCTTAGATTCCACGCCATTTATCTTAGATTCCACGCCATTTATCTTAGATTCCACGCCACTTATCTTAGCTTCTGTTAGCTTTTGTGAGCGTGACATTTGTTGCACTTGTTCTTGTAATTTTGATATATCATGTAGCATTTCTTCCTCTTCTTCATGAGTCATGCTAGAGCTTTCAGGTTCCTTACTAGGTGTTTGCATTTTCTTTCCTCGGGGCATCATTTACCGATAATAATGCTTTACTATGCCCTTTGAATTCCGTTAAACCAAGCTTAGATAAAAAATTAAAAAAAAACTACACACCTTTTTTCACTTTATAGAAGCCTGATATTTAATCTGATGTATCTCTGTAATTTCGGATCATCTAGTTCTGAAATTGCTACCTGTAGTAGCCTTCTGCGTCCTCTTTCCAATGCCACAAGTCTGAGCCAAATTGGATTCTCCAAGTAAGAGTTATGTGAAATCTCCCACAGTGACTTTCTTTTAGACTAGTTCAGTAGAGCGAACTTGTACGACGTGCCACGAGTCACTGTTTCAACCTTTGAATCTGAAACACACATACAAGAAACTACAGTCCGTCCTCTTTCTGTACCTTTTTACGAAATTTCAATCCGATCCTTAGAGAGAGAGTTATGACGATTTTCCCCAGGTCACCTGTTTTGAATGTAATTCAGGAGTCTGCAAAAAGGCCAACTTCCTCAGATCATATCTCCGAAAATCTCACGCGAAAAGCTCTGAAATTCGGACCCAAGGTTCAGCGCCAATTCTTCTCAAATGGGTTTTTTTTGAGACTTCTGAAACGTCACAGAAAAAAAGTTATAGCAAAAATTCCACGATGACCTGTTTGGAGCAGCGAAACCCTAGAATCCAAAGCTCTGATACCAAATGTTATGAAACCAGCTCAAGAAAAGATAGAAAAGATAGATCAACGCCTTAGAATTCAGCCTCTTCGAGGGGGAAACCTCCTTTACATTACATAAATGAACAATTCTTGGATGATACAAATGACACAACCTCCTTTCTATATATAGGAGTCTAAGGAGTCACAATATAATCCAGCCGACCTAACAATAATAATATAAAGCCACAAAAATAACAATAGAGGGATTCTATGGGGCACAGAAATAACAATATGGGGGTAATAGGGGCACAACAATATAAATAAGGGGTATAACTACAATAGTAATGGGGTAATCACTAGTATTATAGGGACCCAACAGAATCACATGGGATCAACCAAAAAACAACTAACCAGGGCTTCTAGAGGCTAAACCACCTCAACCCTCAACCATAGTGATTTCACCTAAACAGGTCCAGAAATCACCAAAACTAAACAAGCTTGGATGCCTTTGACTTTCTTCACCATAGCTAGAGGAATTTTCCTGTCTCCACCCACCTGTCAAGAGTTCTAGGAGAGACACCATCTCTACCCTTGACCCTTGGGAATTTTCCTAATACCACCTCAACCGGGATCCAAAATCTATCGTCCATCCAAATCTTAACCAAAACAGGGAACCCACTACATCATGGCTATCCAGGAAATGGAAAAGGCAAGGTTGTACACCATTATAAATCTAGGGAAACCCCATACCAATGACAATAAACATAAAAATTAAACCAATGCATAGACCATGCATCAAATCCCATCATGCTAAATCACACACGCACACTATTACGTGCAAATCCATAGTTATTTTCTTCCCTTACTCATTGTTATCCAAACTTCCTCTTGTGCTCCATTCCTTTCCTTGATTTCATACTCCCTTGCTTGTTCTATCCCTTGGAGTTCGATTTCTTCCTTAGTAAAACTAATGTTGTCAAACCTGAAAATTGATCAAAAGCTGAGCAAAAGTTGTCAATTGTTTCTTAGATTCCTTTTTATCATTGATTTTTGGTGTCTCTTCTTTCCTTTTCCTATTTTCTTTCAATTTTCTTTATTTTCTCTTTAATTTCATTTGCATGCATATTCTTCTCTCTTCATCTTCCTTTTCTCCTATTCTCATTTATTTATTGAATTAATTTCCATTTATTTCATTTTACCTTTTTGCTAATGCCAGTGTCAATTTCCATAGCCATTAATTAACCACAAGTGATACCCACTTTAATGTTTTTCCCTCCATTTATCTTGGAATACGTGTCCCATGACCTTGATTGACATTTGTTTCCCTTTTACATGGAAATATAACCCAGGGATGTTACAATTTTATATTGAATTATTTGATATGTTGGGTGAAGGCCCGCTCAAAGTTGTTGAAGAAGTTAGAATATTTGGGATACTACCTGTATATTTTAACTCCATTATTATTTGTCTCATCCCAAAAGTGGATTGTTTTGAGACTTTTGAGGGTCTTAGGTTTATCTCTCTATGAAATTGCAGTATAAAATCATTTATAAGGTTGTTATAGTGAAGATGAAGATTGTCCTATTAGAAGTAATCTCATCTAAACAATTTGGATTCTTAAAAGAATGATAGAAACATGAGGACCAACACAAGAGGGAATACATACTATCAAAACATCACATATGCTAGTATCAGTAATCAAGTTATATCTCTCCAAATCATATGATAGAGTCTCATGGTTGTACCTTCGCCTATTGTTAGTTCAGATAGAGTTCTCACTTCCCTTGGTTAAATGGATTATGGGAATTGTGGATACCATTTCATTTGCAATATTTATTAATGAATCATCATCAAAGTTCTCTAAGCCATCAAAGGGGATTGGATAGGGTTGTCTACTCGCACCCTACCTATTTCTTTTGATAATAGAGGGACTAAGTAGATCCATTATTGAAGTTAGGATAATTAGGAGAATCAAAGGGGTGAAAATAGGTATATTTGAGGCACTCACACACTTATTGTTAATACATAATATTATACTATTTTTTTGTGTTAGAAGGGGAGGTTTCATGTCTCAAGAAAATTTTACAAGTTTATAATAAGGCTTTAGGCAAGGGCATAAAAGAGAATAAGTTTGCAGTTTATATACTTGGTTTACATAGTAGATAGGATTGGGATATTGAAGGAAGTTTTCTTTTTCAATGCTTAGACATGTTATTAGGGGTAAAATATCTAGGCTTCACTCTTAAGAATGATTTCTATGTAAGGCATATTGGTAATGGTTGCTATCTAAAATTGAAAAAGATATCTCCTTTTGGCGTAATAGGTGGCACTATATGGGTGGTAGATTTCTTTGTCATTGCTAGAATATATTATAGTCTATAGTCACACTTTTAGATCATATACCCATAGGCATTCTTGATAAATTCATAAGATTTTGCTTTAATTTTCTATGGAAAGGGAGTAGTGATTATAAATGGAATCGCCTAGTTAAGTGGGATAGGATTGCAACTCCAAAATCTTTGGTGGATTGGGGGTTGAATAAAATACATTTATTTGGTAAGGATTTATTGGAAAAAATATTATGAAATGTCATCATAAATGGGAGTCTATGGAAAAGGATTCTTATATAGAAATATATTTCTCCAAGAACCCTCTTGGATTGGATTAGAAAGGAAAGGAGGAGTTTTGTGAATGTATCCAAGTAGTGGAAGGAAATGACACTAAAATTCCAAGTCATAGGCTCATATCTAGCATGGAGAGTGGGATATGGAACACAAGTAAGAGTTGGGGAAATATGAAATAATGGCATGTGGTAGAGACATATTTCTCCCTAGTGAAATTATACAACACCTAAAGGTGATTGGAAAATGTAAACATAATTTGATTGGTAGTCCAAGTGACACATTCGTATGGTATCAAGGTTGTATAAAGGAAACTAACCTTTGTTTAGAAGGAAATTTGGACCAAAGGTGGGATCATTTTTTAGTATAACTGAAGAAAGCACATATAATATTGAACAATTCCCTATATGAACCAATATGGGATATGAATGGAGAAGGAGGAAATTTTACCCATAGTCTTGGGTACTCAAATATTTTTTGACTAGGATAAGGGCATGACAAATTATGGTGGTGGAATATCTATAAAGATAAGGCTCATCACAAGTGTAAGTTGTTTTTTTGGCTCATATTGAACAATAAATTGTTAACGTGGGAATCACTTCAGAAAAGGAATAGAGTAGGTGCAGGTATTTGTTTACGTTGTGGTTGTAGTGAGGAAAACACTTCACATTTTTTCTTACATTGTAGTTATTCTTAAAAAGTGTGGGGTTGAGGTTGGGGATATTTTTGGCATCCATAACCTTAAACACGTCTCAATGTATGGTTTAATTGGAATGCCCTAAAGTGCATAAGGGAAATCCAATTCTAGTTATATGGGTAATATAGATAGTTATAAATGTTATTTTATTTGAAGGGAAGATGATGCACACTTTCTATGTAGTATAAATTATATTGAGTTTGAAGAGAATATGGTGCTCGCATTTCAAGTAGCCATCTATGTTAATCATTTATTTTTGTGTTAAAATGTTAAATTACAAAGAGATATTTCAGAAATATAAGTGGATAAATTATTAGCTTGGAGATTTTTTGATGGGGCTTGTCCAGTTCTAGATTCTATTATTGAGATTGGTTTCATTATGTACTAAATAGAGACACCTCATGTAGTGTCCTAAACCATCTAACTAGGTATATCATCTAAGTTACCCAAAATAGGAGTATTATTTTTTAATTTTATTTTAACCATGATTGATGAGGAATATAAATCATAAAATAAAACCAAATACTCAAGCAATCTTGGTGTGAACTAGTGCAAACAAGTTCATATTAGAAATACATAAATTATCTCAAGGTAAAGCTATTATGTGGAATCTTCAGCATACATTTCTAGTTAAACATGGAAAACATTCCCCTTAAAAATAACGCTATATGCTCTCATATGATATCCCACATGATAAGTTCCATAAAAAACAAAATAATGAAACATTTTCATTCAAAGATTTTGACAAATGTTTATAGACAACAGCCTAAAGCCACACTCATATTTGCAAGGTTTTAACCTAATTTAGATTATTTTTCTTATATTAGTAGGCTTGACTTTCAAGGTTGCAGTGGCCGGGACAGGAAGCTTATGATTAATATCTAGGATTCCTTTGAACTAAATATCCATAAACCAAGATATCCATAAACCAAGATGTTAAGACATTCATATATATGATTTCAACCAAAAAAATGCATCATGCATGTTGCTCACGCAAGGTCTAACAAAATACACCAAAGTGTCGCTATCAAATGATCGAATATGACCCTGTATGCATGAGCGTATTTATTCATATATTTCATCAAATAGTATGGAAAAAAACAAATGCAGTCAATTCAATGATGGCATCAAGCATGAAAAGAGAAATTGAAAATTAGAGTTTAATCACAACAAATGTTAGAGGGTCATTACTGTTACTAAATGTTCATTACCCTTTGGTATTTTATGTGGTATTTTTTGAAACAACCAAAAGTGAAATTACACCCTCCTAGATTGCACCATGAAACCCTCCTAGATTGCACCATGAAATTTATAGGAGTTTCTAGGGGAGGACACACAAAAAGGAATTTCTAGCTCATACTCCAACTCGATGACAAGTGTGCAAATATTAAAATTAAATGGAAGCTACACACATAAAAAGGAGTCCATCGAAGTGATTTATCAAATAGTTTGAGTGCAACTATTTGTAATCAGAATTAAAGGTAGCAGAAATAGTAAATCCTCACATCACGCTTGTAATATTATTTGTTGAACAATGAATATACAATTTCCAAGCATAAAAATGGAAATCCACGCTTACAAATATGAGTTTAAACCTCCATTCTACTTAAATCAAATGATTGTTAAGTTGATATATAAAAATTCATGAATATACTTTGTCAAATGGCTAGCACGCAAACTCAAATCTAGTAATTTTCTTAATCTTATAGCTTGAAAATCCAGGATTTGAACATGTATATCATTGGTGGTGTGTAATATAATAACTAGGGAAACCTTTTCAATATATATATATATATCCACCAAATACTAAGAAAGCTATAGTCATTAGACCTAGCAACAATTCTTATTTGACCTCCTCATGAAAATTTCACCCATGGCCACCATGTGAGATGTTGAACCACCTGTAAGTAAATTACATCTATGGATTCCATATAAGGATTAAACCATATACAAGTAGTGTTTATAGATGATATATGCTATTTCTATATAGGCTAATTCCAAATGATATATGCTTAATTTATCTTGGTGATAAATCAAGTTAGTTCTAAGAAATCTTCTAAGAAAAACTAATTAATGCTAAATGTAACAAAATTGAAATTATACTTGATACTTAAACGAATTTATTTTTTCAATAGCTTCACTTGCCAACTCCAATAGACCCACCTTGTTTCCACCCAACAATACCCAAGGAGAACATTTCCCCATGAATCCCCTGAGCTGCAAAGCTCACAAACAATACCATAATAGAAGAGATAAGTAGAAATAAGGAAGAGTACTCTCTTCCTTCTAACACCACTCAGATCACACTTAACCAAGTAAAAAAACCTATATATATTACTTAGAAATTACAGAGCCATTCTAGCGATATTTGGCTAATCTACTGGTCACACCCCAAAACCACAGGGATATCTCTCCATTTATAGCCTTTGAATGGGGTGACATTGCATCATCCTTCATGCAAAATTAATTTCTTTTTAATTTCAACATTTCATATTATTCATCACCATCCTTTTATGTGGCAATACCTCAAATTTTCTTAATTATTTAATTACTTAAATTATCTAATATTCATCATCCCCATGTGTCATTTAATCATAATCTATTATTACTTATTTATTTTAATAAATTAGCTACCATTTTATTAAAATAATATTTAACTTAAAATCCCATTTATAGTGGGTATAGTGAAATTAAATTGATCTAAATTTAATCTTAGGTTGGTTCACTTGGTTAATTTATGCCCTTGAGTGGTGCTTTTTTGATGGAGAATAGGGATTCCGTACCCCCTTTGTATACCTCTCCAAATGTATTAGGAATTCATGTCCCTATCTTGTACCTAGGGCTCCACATCCTAGTATTTTCAAGACTTAATGTCTTGATCTATCACATAGATCTAAGACTCTACGTATTGAACTTTTAAAGATGTATAACTTTTCATCCTAATCATTTCAAGCCTTCTCACCTACTCTTCCTAAAACTCCATGTTTTGTTTAATGTATTGATTGTGAGCTCTACCCATTTGATGGTTTTGTTGGCAAGGTCTTGATTCCTTAGGCCCACACCCATCACAAAATCATAGGTTAATATAATCAATTAAAATATAATAATGGGTTAATTTAATTATGTTGTTGGACACCTAATATGCTAAGGGTTGGTCTGGAATGTGAACAAACATCGGATTCCAAGAGACCACTTGGTATGTGAAGACCAAGGGTCACAAGGAAATCTATAATTGTATATCTTTGTGAATTGAAATGCAACTAATGATTTATCCTATCTGTTATCCACATTCCATGTGTGTTTAACATGGTAGCAAAGCCATAGTGTGTGGCCTTCCCCAACCATTAGTTTTTCTGTCTTCATCAATCAGGGCATTCCATAACTGGTTAGGGTTGTATTTCACGATTTACCCAGAAATGTAAAAAAATTGTATGTGGTTATTAATGAATGATAGATCGGTTTGTTGGACTATCCCTTTGCCCATGAGTTTTGCCTCTACTACTTCTGCAACCCTCATAAACTATCCCTGCCATTCTTGTTGTCCTATGCATATGTTAGAGAAAAACTTGTAATTTCGCTAAGGCATGCCATCCCTAATTTGCATTATCCTTGAAAAAAAAGATAAATACTCATCTCCTAATGCCCTTAATCTATTGTTTGTAATTCTCAGGCATGCCTCTCTGCTACTCTGCTTTGTCTCTCCTGTAAAAGCAATAATTCAACCATCCCTGTCAGGTCTGCAACATACCTGTGCAACATAGATTCCTAAACATTAGATATTTTTGTTTTAATTTGGATTTTGATTTCTTTTTTGTTGTTTCGGATATGTTTGGGATGACGTCCCATGGCTAAGATTCGATAATACTTCTTCAAATCATCATTGCTCGCATTATATTTTTGTGCCTTTCATGAGAAACGAGAGAAATTGAAGATGACTGTGAGTGACTTGGTGAGAAATGCAGATGGGATTTAAAGGGAGACAAGAAGCCACCAAGCCTCTTGGATAGTTCAATATTGAATTCTTCTATTGAAATTGTGCTTTTCCTTTCTTTGAATTCAAATTGTCATGCATCTCTAAAGTATGTGGAGCTTTCTTTAAATATTTAAGAGTGTGAATAGTCGATGTGTATCTCCAATGCTCTTCCTTACACTGAGCTTGTTATGCAACCAACTCATGAAATAGTAGAATAGATAGATCAACGAATTAAAAATTATACTCTTTGAAGGGGAAACCTCCTTTACATTACATAAATGAACAATTCTTGAATGATACAAATGATAAGACCTTCTTGGTATATATTGGAATCTAAGAGGTCACAATATAATCAAAGCTTACATAACAATAATAATGTAAGCGCATAACGATAACAATAGTGGGCTTTTATGGGGCACAACAATAACAATAGGGGGATACACTAACAATAAAAATAAGGGGAATACACTAGCATTATATGGACCTAACATGCCCCTTCCCTTGAAAGAAGGGTTGCCCTAAATGCTTGAGTAGTTCTTGATGATTTTGTATAAAATTCTCATCCTCCCATGTGGAATCTTCAATGGGTAAGTTCATCTACTTAATGAGATACTCTGAAATTAATCGATTCTCTAGATGTTAGGTTCTTGTTTCCATAATTGCTTCAGGCTCAAACATGATTTTATTTTTTTTTCTTCATCAAGTTCTAGCAACATTATTTTAACTAGGAGCTTGTCACTGCTAACCTTCTTTAAGTATGAAACATGGAAAATTAGGTGTACTCGAGAAGATGCAAGCAGCTCCAATTTGTATGACATAGTACCAATATTTTGCAAGACCTTGTAAGGACCATAGTACTTGGGTGATAATTTATTATCCTTCTTACCTTCCTTGAGGGACATTTTTTTGTATGGTTGTAGTCATAAAAATATCCAATCACCTACACCAAAACTTCTTTCACTCCGATGTTGATATGCATGTTGTTTCATTTGATTATGTGCTAGAGTGAGGTTATCATTTAAGAGTGTTGGGTGTGAAGCCTGATTATCTTATTTATTCAAAGGTATTGCCATGTTGGACCCCAGTTCCTAACAGGGTAGAAACGTCATTCGTTTAATCATCGTCAAGGTTGTTCATTAGGTATATGATCTAACATTAGAAGTTATCTTCAATTTAGGGTTTTTTCCCTAGAAGGCAACCCCTCAATTTATATGAGGGAATTGTATTGCAGATGTATGTATGTGTATGTGTATCCTGAGGGCGAAAGAGAGAGGAGAATGTGTGAGATTGAAGAGGAAATTACAACGAATATGCTATAGGTTGTATCTCTTCATTTTGCTAGATAATATAAAGGAGAGATTGGTTGTTTCTCCATGGATGTAGCCAAAATTGGGTGAACCACGTATATTTATGTCTCTCTTGTTTTATGCATTTTTTGTTTTTGTGTTTCTGCAATATTTTATGTGTTTCATTGCTTTGTAACATATAAATTTCTAACAACTTTTATTGGAGTTGAAGGTCTATTTGGCTAATAAACTCACAGGAAAGAAGGGTTCTTGGTTCGAGTGCGAGTGCGAGAAATGGCAAAAGATGGTAGGTTTAGGGTCTGTTAATTTTTGCAAGTGCAGTAAAATTCCACCTTGGACAACTCAAATGACTAATATGATGCCTACATTAAATTCCTCTTTTCGAGAGGACCAAAATCGACCTAAAGATCACCTAATTTGGTTAAACAGAAATTAAGTTTTGAATTATTTTATTCATTCATACATTATCGAATGGGTCAATCCTAACCACATGGGTAACTGCTTGGGTCAATATTAACCCCAATTTAACCCTCAGGAAAGCCTATAAAATGAAGCAACCTCAAATTCATTTTAACACATCATCATATTTCTATTCTTCTATTTTTTCTTGGCTCGCACAGGTACGTTGGAAGTTCACACTAGGTCTAAAATCACAGGTGAAAGGTTCGCATTGAGTTTGGGTTTTCTAATTCTCAGTTGCTGGCACAAATCAGGACATTTTCATCCCTAGTCATATGCACATAGTGGGAAAGGGAGCAACTTTGGCTCGGAAGGTTCTAGTCCCCGTTCGCTTGCAAAGAGTAGTCCTTGGAGTGACCAAGACATCTCGGTCACTCGCATAGGTATAGTAAGGGAGCGACTCTAGATCTCAGTTGTATTATGCCATAATCACATGCTTGAAGCCTTCCTAAGAGAAACTCTGCAGTTACAGTTGCTCATATACAGTATCTGAGAGAGCGACCCAGGAGTTTCGGTTGCACACAAACAGTTGTGATGAGGGCGACTAGAATTCAAATCTAGGGTTTGACATCTTGAATCCAGTTGACTTCAATGATATGGTAGATCTGAGTTTCTCTCTGTTTTTATATATATATATATATATATTTGTAGATATTATTTGTTAGTTTCCGCTACAAACATATGTATTGGGATCATTTGTTGAGTTGTGTTATATTATTTCCACGACTAGCCCTCTAGCTAAACCAGGGGGTTAGAGGGAGGGTGGTGCCCCCCCTTCGTTGCACAATCTGGGGGTCATGGGGGGTAAGAATCCCCCCCTGTACGAGGGGTTTGAGGTGGGTGGTTAGCCCCCCTCTATGGGTTCTGGGGCAGCGCCCCAGGGAAATGTTCATGGTTTTTTGCATGGTATTGGATGCTTTAGCATGTATATTTATGTATTGCAACATTGAAAGGAACATAAATGAAAAATCAATCTGGTAGTCCCGGTTTTGGGATCCAGAGGAAAATCTCTGTGTATATTTGTTTTATGTGTTATGCTCTCGCCTTTGTTTATTTTCTATTTAGAATTCATATGCAGGTAATTTATGTACAGGGTTAAAACCTACATCATTGACAGTGACAACAATGCTCAGCAGTGTCCGACAGAGTGACAATAGTATACAACATTCGACATCAGTTTATGACAACACATTATAGCCATCAGTATGAGGACTCTCATTCCTAGCATGATTAGGTCTGTTTCATAGATATCATTATTGTTTTGCTGCATAGATAAAGTTATGGATTATTGTACTCTCTTTTGCTGCATCATTTGATGATGATCTAAGAAGAATAAGCTTTGCAAGAACTTTCCCCACAATGGGTTTGGCCTTGGCCTTGGACCAATCCTGGTGTCTCTATATGTGTGCATGATTTCTTTTATTGTTATATTCCGCTACATTGATGATTATGGTGATGTTGTTTCCTTCTATATAATTACATATGATGATGTATAATGGTGTAGAATTGAATAATGTAATGATGATATGGGGTGGACTTAATGTATTAATGATGAAATGCAACTATCATAGCAAAGAAAAATGTCTCCCTATGGAAAATTAACATGGTATCAGAGCTTTGAAGAAAAGTCATGGAGATCACCCCAATAATGACACCTTTGATGGAAGTAAGAAGAGGATGGTGGAGATTCTAGGGTTTTAAGATAACCCTAGGCATCTTGATTATTAGGGTTTGATGGATTATAGGTTAGGGTTGGAGAGAAAACGTTGGTTTATGGAAAAGGCTCGACATTAGATGTATGAACCTCTAGAATGGTCTATGTAAAGATGCTCAAGCACTTGACAAATATTTGATGAAGCCCTATATGGGATAATCCCTAGCAAATCTGGTTGGAAACTTGAAAGCAACATTGGTATATGGACCATGGACATTGATGGCTCTTGAAGATTGGCTCAAGAGGGAGAGGGTCACCTCTCATTGAAGATAAGTATTTCTTGACTTATGATACTTCTTGCTTTTTATACTTATGGATCTGATGATTATGATTTCTTGTACTTCCTGCATATATATTTAAGTATATGGATTATTATAACCTCCTTGATGAGATGCGATGAGTAGATCCTTCTTGAGGATCACTTTGAGATGTCGATCTGGAAAGAAACAAAGAGTTACTTGATGAAAATATGGCAAAGTGCTT
Organism: Pinus tabuliformis; assembly: GCA_031772625.1. Taxonomy (NCBI): domain Eukaryota; kingdom Viridiplantae; phylum Streptophyta; class Pinopsida; order Pinales; family Pinaceae; genus Pinus; species Pinus tabuliformis. The sequence goes on from CM062808.1 coordinate 717,327,510, forward strand.
CAAGTAGCCTATGTCTAATGAAAAGGTGCACAATTTATACCACAAGGTATGCATGGTATGTTTCATCTATTGGCTCGGTAAGCCCTAAGGTATGATTAAAATGTATCTTTCTTTAATGACTCATACATGTATATGAAAGTGACTTAGATATATGGATCCTATAATGAAATGTTGCTCCTAGTATTGAACTTTTGATCTTCTTGAATTCTATGAGGCTATCTAATGTTGATACATTGACACACTTGATGTTTTGCTAACATATATGATCTATCTGTTGGACATATTGATCCTATAAAGAAGGCTTGCACCTTGGCTCTAGAAAATGATACTCTTGATAATTCTCATGATGTATTTCATATAAAAGGATAGTTCATTGACTCCTATACATGAGTATGTTGGTAATACTTGTGATAAATATGATTGACACTCTTGTTGTTTTGATAAAGCTTTATTGAATGATCTAACCTGATTTATGAAGAGCCTAATAACCTTGATGTGAGAAGCATAAATGTAAGATTGATAAGTATATCTCTTACTATCTATGGTCATGTCTTGATAGCATATGGTTAAAATAAATGTCCTGACTTGATGGAGTGACTTCATAGAAAGTGATATTGTGTTCATAATCCTTGAGATATGATGTTGCATCTATCTACTACTTTGAGTCTAACCTTTGTTGAAATATTAATGTCATGATGTTGATAGCCACGTGTTTATGATCTAACAGATATGTTGTTGCATGAAAATAGTAGAGATAGGTTACTTAAATGATTCAAATTTAAACAGGAACACAACAAATTACAGATATAACCATAATACAAAGATGCAACAAAAACAACACTTCATTTCATTAATATCAAATATTGAAATATGCTTACAAACAAAATGGAAATAAGACTAGCTCGAGAAATGGTAGCTTATCTCTGAGAAGAGATGTGGTGGCTACATGCCTCTGAACTGTGTTACAATGAGGTTCAAAGGCCTATTTATTATTGAGAAACAATGGAAAACCCTAAACATCCAAAAACCTAACCCTAGGAGATGAAGTGCCAAACTATGAGCCCCATTTGGATAAATTGGTACATCAACTTCTCAGGGTCGTAACTTTGGCATACGATCTTCGTTTGACGTGCACAATACCTATATAGAAATATCTATCCGAGGAATTCAACTTTTGAATGACCAACATCGGTCACTGACCCATGTTTGTCATATTTTTCCCAAAAAACGTCGTTTAGGGCCTCAAAACGACTCTAAAAGTTTAGGACCCGAAAAACTGCCAAAAATAGTAAATTGTGCTACAAATAAGGAAACTGAAAAATTGAAAGAAACAATGGTGGGTCTCCAAGTGGAATAGGCAGGTGGCCACCAATATCCACCTAGATCATTCCTTCCCCCTTAGGAAGCAATGGTCCCTATTGCGTTGAGTTCCTCCATGAGATGAGGAAACTTCTGTTGAACTTGGTCCTTGGTGATCCACTTGCCCTGGTGAAGGTGTTGGCCTACTTTGACAACTCGATATAGTTGGATCCTTTGTTGTCATGTGTTCTTGATTTGCATGTCCATGATCCGATCAGTTGTGTCTTATTCCATGCAATCGGGATTTAACTCTATAGGTGTGAGTTGTTCTGCAATGTCTGATGTGTCCAACAATGGTGGGAAGTATGGTCGAAGGCAATCCACATTGAACACTCGGTGCAGGCCAAGGAATGGGGGAATGTTGAGCTCAAATTCATTGTCTCCCACAACCTTGGTAATGGTGTAAGGTCCATATCGGAGTGGTTTGAGTTTCTGATAGGCTCCGGTAAAGCGTTCTTTCTACAAATGCAACTAGACTTTGTCGCCCACCTGAAACTTGTGTGACACCTGATGTTGATTATGTCGCTTCTTGTACTTGGCATTTGATTTCTCCAGAATGTCATGGATTTGCTGGAGGATATGTTGGATGTACTAAATGAAGTTTTTTTCCTTATAAGCTTCGGACTGGACAGGAGCCGAATCTACCTAAGTAGCTGCAAACGACATGACCACATCAATGGGACATAGTGGCTGGAATCCCAAGCCCACCTGAAAAGGGTTGTGCCTAGTCGAGCTATGGGGAACCGGGTTATAGTTGTGCTAGAGATAGGGGAGGCTCTCATCCCATGTGCATGGATTATTTGAGTTGTAAATGTGCAAAATGTGTACGATCATCTTGTTGACAACCTCTGTCTGGCCATCAGTTTGGGGATGGAAATTTGTGGACTTAGTGAGCTTAGTGTCCAGCATCGATCAGAGACTAGACAAAAATGTACTGAGGAGCTTGTTGTCCCGATCTGAGATGATAGACTGTGGGATCCGAAAGTGTACCCACACTCGTTCAAAGAATATTTTAGCAATGGATTCTATTGTGATATTCTTATTGCAGACCGTTATAATGGACATCTTCGAGAATCTGTCGACGACCACAAAAACACAGTCATTGCCATGCTTAGTAGAAGGAAGGCCCGACATGTAATCCATGGAGATGGATTCCCAAGGTCGACTAGGGTTAGGCAGTGGTGTACAGAGGCCTTGCTTCTTGATGGTCAATTTGGCAATGGCACAGGCATTGCAGGATCTGATGTACTTCCCGACATCTTGTCGAAGATTCGGCAAATAGAAATACTTCTACAGTGTTGCCACCATTTTCTCGACCCCAAAATTATTAGTGGCCCGACTGTAGTGCGCTTCCCAAATCATCTTGGCACTCTCACTTGAAGGAACACAAAGGTGTCCCAGGTGGCATAATAGGGCATCCTGGAGGGGAAAATCTACAATTTGTTGACCCTCCAAGAGCGTCTGGTATGTGTGGTTGAATTCTGGGTCGCTTTTGTAGGGAAGTGGCCAATCAAAATTCTCGTGCCCACAAGAGTTGAGCACGGTGGTTAATGCCATGATCGATGGTCAACTGAGGTAGTCTGCAACATTATTGGTGTTGCCCTTCTTATACTTGATATTCAAATGGAATTGTTGCAGGTTGTTGAGGGACAAAGTCCCCTAGGGTTTTGGGTCAACACCCTAGCAGAGCGGGGGTTATCTACAATAAAAAGCAAGTATTCCACACAGCCATGATATTTAAATAAGCAAACTACGCGAAGAGAGGTGCACTTGAGGGTCTTTTGTTCGGGTAGATCCAGCTAGGGTCCAAACCCTCTTGGAGTTCCTCTCGATCCTTGAACCTGCAAAACAACCAATTCAAAGAAGAATAGCAATATATGGACCAAGTATCATATAGAAATCAACTTCATAACATATTGAAAGGTGGTAAATTATACAATTGAAACAATTATTCATATGTGAACCATAACAATAACATCACATGCATAAAGAAGATTGATTTCGGGAACAAGACAAATGTTTCTTCATTGCAGATAACTCAAACAAAGAAAGGAATGATATCACCTGAATCTTCCTCTTGCTGGCTCCAAGCGGAACCGTCCTCCGGATCCATCCAATCCCAAGCCTTCAAAACACTCCTTCCATGACTGACACAAAGATATCTCAACTAGTGAAATGACATCATAACTCAAGGAAACAAGGGTTTCTTGTAATGGGGGAAGTGTTGAAAGCACAAGGATCTTCAGACCTGATCAGGGATAATCTCAGCAGAGTACTTTTTTCTCTATTCTCTCCTCCCTTAGGCCTTCCCATTGAAGCCTTTTTATACATCTCCCAAAGTAGTTTTTTAGTTGGGAATCCATTGGGAACAGTTGGGCCATGGGCACTAATATGTAATCAATAGGTAAAACCCGTGATCTCCACCTGAAATTAATGAGATTTAATTTTTTTAAGTGTTTTAAGACATATACGCAGGTTGGGTATACACTAACCCACGTACACACGCATTTAGCTCAGGGCAATGTCGTGTATAGGGAGTAAAACACAGTTTTTTAAGTATTTGGACCAGGTCTGGAAGGAGGGGTTTCCCTAGGCCATAAATGCAACATCACAAATATCAAGGGTGAGATTTGGAGCTATAACAGATGCCCCCTAATATATGAGGTCAGAAGGGGTCCATGATGGCCGAAATGTATTAAGTACATGGAAAGGAAACCTGTCAAAAACTGAGAAGGACTTCACCAGATTTCAGCCTACCAATCCACAAAAGGAGACCAGAAAGAAACATTATCTGAGGCGGGCATACCCATTCTCAGAGAAAGTAAAGCATGTCTGCATATCAAGTACAAGCGGATCCATTAAGTATACAAGTATAGAAGATTGGAAATACATAATGGATCATCTGATCATAATCGAACAAGTACATGTCTGAATATCACATATAAGAATGTCAATGATGCTGAAGGATGAAGCTGATCATTGATATCAAAGACTGATCCCAATAGTACCAAATGAACTTGATGGAATAAGATGGCACTACACTGCAAACTCGGGTGCCAGTATATAGAATGTCGCCATGAATGACTACAACATATAAGGTGGAATGGTATCAACTAGCAGCAACAAGAGCAACTGTGAAGTGAACCAATGAATGCTGATGCAACCCGGGGTCTTCACCGACCACTGTGGTACATTTCGACACAATGGGAATGAATGAGTTGTAGTCGACCATGTGAGAAATCGTTTGATTACCAGTCATTGATGTATACCTTTAACAAACGTGAGACTACCCACCAATGATGATAATGAGAGTCAAGGTACCCCAGTAAAATCTATCAAGTGTGAATAAATGATCTGAAATCGAACACCTAGAAGAATATATTGATCAGGAGACAATGATGGTTTCCCACTGTCGATAGCGAAGGATCCGCCATTAATGACTGCAAACCCCAAGGTACTGCCAAATGGACTCTAGAACTTTCCCCCAGAGCAATGAGTCATAGTCGATGGGGAAAGATCTGATAGAAGGAAGGCATTCAGGCATCCTTCTTCAATCTAGTGCGAGTGTAACCCGCAAGACAATAATGTGGAAGGAATTAGACGAAAAAGATGTAGTAACCCGACTGAAGCACATTTCCAGCATACACAAGATGTGGCTACCGCATGACAGAAAGCCTCTGAACCAACCAATAATGAAAGCTGACACAGAGGCGAGGTATCCACCAATAGGGTCAAATGGAAACCAAGGTACTGCACGAATCCCAATGTGTGATAGTGAAAGCTGATGTCGAACACAAGGGAAACCACGCAGTCAAAGACCCATGATACTGATCAATGATGAGCACAAGGTGACCTATCAATAATGAAAATAAGGCCATGGTGTGGCTCTAGGCCTGTCCTTAGAGAAAGGTGTCGTCGTCGATAAGGACAAGACCCGTCAACAAGAAGTCAATGGAGACCTTCTCAAACCGGCATGAGTAAAGGACCAATATAACTGATGTGATGATAGTCAAGACACTGACAACTAGGGATGGCCGACTAAAAAATGAGTCAAGAGACATCGCAGAGAGGCCGACTCAGTCTAACTTCCCTTGAACAAAATCACGACTCAATGATGACTATGTGGCAACATATGATGACTCTGTATAAGTTCATCATGCAAGAGGCATGAACGAACTCTCCATATTATTAGAAGAGATAACCAATCGGAGGAGAACTGACTCAATAACAAGGTTAAGGCGTACCTAAGTCAAACTAAATCCCACCCAAATGGAGGAGACTTTGTTTTGAGTGCTTTGTTCAAGGGCGACACGACTGACTCTAGCTGCCAACAATAAATGGAAATATTGTCCCGTTCCCGCTCTTTTTGGAATATATATTTTTTTTTGTCTTTTTCTTTAAGCTAGAAAAAGAATAAAGGAATGCTATAGTACAGTGGAAAGAATGAGTGTCGGTGAAACAAATGATCTAGTTCCTGGGATTGGAACAATCCTATGCTCAATGCAGGGAGGCGAAAACTGGTCAAAGACACTCAAAGGTATGTTCCTTCCACGGGTCATAAGGTGTCAAGTTGCAGAAGCTAAGGGATTGCAAGTTTGATCTTGCAGATGACATGGTCAAAAAGTCGCTTAAACATGAGTCCAAGTGAAGTCAGCTCAAGGCCAAAAGGTGAAAATGGTCAAAATGCATTGCAGTAGTACAAATCAACATGAAGGAGCTTTTAGGGTATAAGGCTAGAACAAAGCGAAGAAGCAAAGAGGAATGAGTCTTCATTGCATAAGTCATGGCACGACTATAGAGGACTCCCGAGCCTACTAAAATCGAAGCAGCATGGGCAAAAAATGTGAGTGAGGTGATATTTATGATGCCCATGAAAAGGATGGCTCTACCATCGTGCCATGATTTAAAAAATCGGTGAGTGAAGATGGTTTACGAACCATAACATGATGGGATCGACCCTATGGCAAGTGTATCGACAAATGGAGGCTAGTATGCATAATGCAATGGAAAAATGGTTTCCCTAACCTATATGCTAGTGAGAAAATGATACCTGCCATGATGGGTCTACAGTCATGGAACCGACTTGAAACTGTCGAAAAAGCGTCCAAAGGTCCTGAAAAACAAACCATTCTCGACATTCCAAGCTCCCAAGTTAAAAGTTACATGAGACAAAACAAAATCATGTTTTGAAAAAATTTGACATTTTCAAAGCTTATAAAATAGTTTTTTGACTCACCATTGTTACCGTTTGAGTTGAGAGCACAAGGAGTGGAGAAAAAGAAGCAAGCTTTGCCTTTTGTCGTATTCAACCATTCAAATCTTCCCAAAATCACCAGGTAACCCCCAAACTTGTCTTGCATCAATTTGTGATTGGTTTTAAGAATTTTAATTAAAGTTTCACCGTTGAATTTATGTCAAAAATTTTGTTGTGGCATATACACGGGTTGGCTATATGCAACCTGCGTATACGCAGGCCCTAGATGCAACTGTGTATGAAAAAGACCCGCGTATACGCCGTTTAAACTTCAAAACAAAAAACTAATGGTCCAAACTTGTTTTTTTCTCAAGATGCCAGTCACCTGGAGGGAAAGGGAGCATGCCACTGTTGATGATGAGGTTATGAATGATCCACAGGCTTTGGATGCCTTAAGAGAATGCGGTTTGCTAAAAAAATTTAAAATGCCAAATATGAAGGCAAATACTCACATACTCTGTTTGGTCAATTTAGTGTGTCCTAAATTGCTACATTAATTATCAATCTGAGAGTCGTAAAATAATGAAGTGTGGCGCACTATATGTGCAAGATAGCCTCTTTCTTATATTTTTGTCATTTTTCAATTTTTATTTTGTTTTGGGGGTTTTTATCCTCATTTTATCTCCTAATATGAATGGAAATCTTATTTCTGAGTCTTTAGAAGGCAAGCATGGATATGGATTTTTGGCAATTATGTCCTCTATAATGGTTTCCAGAACTTAACACTTCAGAAGATCTTAGAATATACTAGTGATGACAGTAATACTTGAACAAGAATGAAAAATGTGTTGCTATTTAAAACAAGTAAATAATGAACTATTAATCATGAAACTATTATCTCTGTTGTTGTCTAAATACAGAAAAATGATTTAAGCTACTGTACTCAAAGAAATCAAAAATTGCAAAGAAAGTAAAACTAAAATCAAATTACATCATTCATAGTTCGATCTCTCGCCAGTTAGTCTAGCTATGGCTTTCGGAGATAATCGTCAATAACATGAGCAATCTGATATCTAATTGCAGAAAAGTAAAACTAAAATCAAATCACGACATTCATAATTCAATTCCTCACCAGTTAGTCTAGCTATGGCTTTCAGAGATAATCGTCAATGACATGAGAAATCTGATATCTAATTGTAGAAAAGTAAAACTAAAATCAAATCACAACATTCATAATCCGATTGCTCGCCAGTTAGTCTAGCTATGGCTTTCAGAGGTAATCATCAATGACATGAGCAATCTGATATCTAATTGCAGAAAAGTAAAACTAAAATCAAATCACAACATTCATAATCTGATTCCTCGCCAGTTAGTATAGCTATGGCTTTCGGAGGTAATCGTCAATGATATGAGTAAGTTGATTTCTAAACTAACTAAAAAGCAAATGAGCAAGACTGAAATCAACAAAACAGAACTAGAATTAAAAAAAAAAAACTAAGAAAAGCAAAGTCAGCAGAGAATTAATCCCATGTCATTAGTCATTGTCAAAATTATATGCAAATGTCCAGGCTGCCTACTCTATCCTGAAACATACATACACTGATCAGCGTCATACAAAGCTTGTAAAATCATGAACAGAAGTGAAATGTTAATACCATAGCAATTGAAATAGCCACAGGTGGATAACTATGGAATATATGCAATGGAAATAAGGAAACAATGCATAAAACTGTACAGCAACAAGGAAAACGAAACCTCATTGTATAGGGGCCCTCTGCGCAGCCTCGGTCAATAGGCTATCAATCCAAAATTATGTTCACGCAATCATGTAGAAACAAAGTCTTCTCATATATTTCAAAACACAGTTACAGCAATAAGACTAGTGTAACGGCACAATGAACTTTGAACAACAAAATTACATTCAAAAAGACTAACTCTATGCGTTATAGAAATGTGTTATTTATAACAAAGGTTACATAACTGTTTTCCTATGAAACTACGTCAACAGGAGACATGTAAAAGACAGTGTCCATGGATTTAGCATAATGGTTGTCGAGACTATTAAATCTATCAATTGTGGTTGTTGGATTCACATCGTGGGGCAGTCTACAGGTGGCAACATGACCCCAGAGATTTACGAACAGCCACACATCCTTTAGAATTCTTCACCTGTTTGAAAACAGAGTCCAGCTGCCATAGGACTCTTACGTTGGACCACTGTTTGACCACCATTGACCATATCTTCCCTTGATGAATCTGGCTAAACCAATAGGACCTGATCCATGTCCAGGTCATTTCTAACTTTCCCATGTGGCTTGTTTTTCCTGATGACACCTACAACCTAGAGTTTAACAAAAACAGCTACGGAAAGTTGAATCAACTGTGGAAAGTGACTGGATTCCGCAGCTAATGAGAAAAATCTAGTTCAAACAGCAAACATAAAAAAATAGTTAGAAAACCACTTAAATTCTCTTTTAGAATCAATATGCAATGATCTCTGATAGTTTATGGAGTGTTGGTGAGGGGAAAAAGTCTGGGAAAATGTGTAGGAGATGTGTAATTGCAAAGCTCTACATACCCCCACTGTGAAGGTGTTGCATGTCCCCATGCAACCAAAACTTTGATCATCCTCCTTTTAGCTCATGTGTTCTGAGACCTCTGCCAATACATCCAGCCTTCTTTTCTTTTTTCTTGGGACCACTACCATCCTCGGCTTCCTCATTAGACACATGAACTTAAGGTTGATGAGAGCCCTGTTCAACCTTCTGTTCTTTTTCTTTAATTTTCTATTTTTCTTCTGCCATATCCCAAGATGCAACATGGTGTTGTCATGAATAATCTTATCTAACTTGCCTTGTTCCTTTAATGTTTCATTTTCTCTTTTGATGTGTCTATTTAAGACCTCCAGCTCAAAAAATTCTTGTTTTAGTGATTGGATTTGAGCTTCTTGAGCTGTATTAGGCTGGGCAGATGAAGTGCCTGGATCTACGGCCATTTTCTCCAAGGACTCTATATAATCATACATTTCTTGCTGGTTTGGGTCTATCTCAGGTGTGGTCTTTCTTGGGCCGACCCAAAAATCCTGTTGAGAAGGATTGATTTCAAAATCTGGCTGAGAAGGACTCATGTCAAAATCTGGCTGAGAAATAGGAGTATGATGGGGACCACGGCTAGGAGGGATTGCTGAAGGTTGTTCCGGTGTTTCCCCTCCTAAATCAATAAAGTGGGGCCCCTTAATTTGTATTTTCCTTAATTTCCCTTTAAGTCTGGAACTTCTCCTCAAATTTTGTGGGCTAGAACTCTGTTTTTCTTTACCTTTGTTCTTTGCTGCAGTTGATTGTTCCTGAAGGTAAACTAGTCTTTCAGACAGTACTTGGTGGTCCTCTTCTGAGGAAGGTTCCGGGGTTTGATGGAAAACCTCAATATTTCTTTTCCCTTTTGATTATCTTGGCTTCTTACCCTCAGTATTTTCATATAGAAATCAACTTCATAACATATTGAAAGGTGGTTAATTATACAATTGAAACAATTATTCATATGTGAACCATAACAATAACATCACATGCATAAAGAAGATTGATTTCGAGAACAAGACAAATTTTTCTTTATTGCAAATAACTAAAACAAAGAAAGGAATGATATCACCTGAATCTTCCTCTTGCTGGCTCCAAGCGGAACCGTCCTCCGGATTCGTCCAATCCCAAGCCTTCAAAAGGCTCCTTCCATGACTGACACAAAGATATCTCAACTAGTGAAATGAGATCATAACTCAAGGAAACAAGGGTTTCTTGTAATGGGGGAAGTGTTGAAGGCACAAGGATCTTCAGACCTGATCAGGGATAATCTCAGTAGAGTACTTTTCTCTCTATTCTCTCCTCCCTTAGGCCTTCCCATTGAAGCCTTTTTATACTTCTCCCAAAGTAGTTTTTTAGATGGGAATCCGTTGGGAACAGTTGGGCCATGGGCACTAATATGTAATCAACAGGTAAAACCCGTGATCTCCGCCTAAAATTAAGGAGATTTAATTTTTTTTAAGTGTTTTAAGACATATACGCAGGTTGAGTATACACTAACCCGCGTACACACGCATTTAGCTCAGGGTAATGTCGTGTATAGGGAGTAAAACACAGTTTTTTAAGTATTTGGACCAGGTCTGGAAGGAGGGGTTTCCCTAGGCCGTAAATGCAGCATCAAAAATATCAAGGGTGAGATTTGGAGCTATAACAGATACCCCCTAATATATGAGGTCAGAAGGGGTACATGATGGCCGAAATGTATTAAGTACATGGAAAGGAAACCTGTCAAAAACTGAGAAGGACTTCACCAGATTTCAGCCTGCTAATCCACAAAAGGAGATCAGAAAGAAACATTATCTGAGGCGGGCATACCCATGCTCAAAGAAAGTAAAGCATGTCCGCTTATCAAGTACAAGAGGATCCATTAAGTATACAAGTATAGAAGACTGGAAATACATAATGGATCATTTGATCATAATCGAACAAGTAAATGTCTGAATATCACATATAAGAATGTCAGTGATGCTGAAGGATGAAGCTAATCACTGATATCAAAGACTGATCCCAATAGTACCAAATGAACATGATGGAATAAGATGGCACTACACTGCAAACTTGGGTGCCAGCATATAGAATGTCGCCATGAATGACTACAACATATAAGGTGGAATGGTATCAACTAGCAGCAACAGGAGCAACTGTCAAGTGAACCAATGAATGCTGATGCAACCCGAGGTCTTCACTGACCACCGTGGTACATTTATACACAATGGGAATGAATGAGTTGTAGTCGACCATGTGAGAAATCATTTGATTACCAGTCATTGATGTATACCTTTAACAAACGCGAGACTACTCACTAATGATGATAATGAGAGTCAAGGTGCCCCAGTAAAATCTATCAATTGTGAATAAATGATCTGAAGTTGAACACCTAGAAGAATATATCGATCAAGAGACAATGATGGTTTCCCACTGTCGATAGCGAAGGATCTGCCACTAATGACTGCAAACCCCAAGGTACTGCCAAATGGACTCTAGAACTTTGCCTTAGAGCAATGAGTCATAATCGATGGGGAAAGATCCGATAGAAGGAAGGAATTAAGGCATCCTTCTTCAATCTAGTGCGAGTGTAACCCACAGGACAATAATGTGGAAGGAATCAGACGAAAAAGATGTAGTAACCCGACCGAAGCACATTTTCGGCATACACAAGATGTGGCTACCGCATGACAGAAAGCCTCTGAACCAACCAATAATGAAAGCTGACACAGAGGCGAGGTATCCACCAATAGGGTCAAATGGAAACCAAGGTACTGCACGAATCCCAATGTGTGATAGTGAAAGCTAATGTCGAACACAAGGGAAACCACTCAGTCAAAGACCCATGATACTGATCGATGTTGAGCACAAGGTGACCTATTAATAATGAAAATAGGGCCATGGTGTGGCTCTAGGCCTGTCCTCAGAGCAAGGTGTCACCGTCGATAAGGACAATACCCATCAACAAGAAGTCAATGGAGACCTTCTCAAACCGACACGAGTAAAGGACCAATATAACTGATGTGATGATAGTCAAGACACTGACAACCAGGGATGGACGACTGAAAAATGAGTCAAGAGACATCGCAGATAGGCCGACTCAGGCTAACTTCCCTTGAACAAAAGCATGACTCAGTGATGACTATGTGGCAACATATGATGACTCTGTATAAGTTCGTCATGCAGGAGGCATGAACGAACTCTCCATATGATTGGAAGAGATAACCAATCGGAGGAGAACTGACTCAATAATAAGGTTAAGGTGTACCTAACTCAAACTAAATCCCGTCCAAATGGAGGAGACTTTATTTTGAGTGCTTTGTTCAAGGGCGACAAGACTGACTCTAGCTGCCAACAATAAATGGAAATATTGTCCCGTTCCCACTCTTTTTGGAATATATAATTTTTTTTTGTCTTTTTCTTTAAGCTAGATAAAGAATAAAGGAATGCTATAGTACAGTGGAAAGAACGAGTGTCGGTGAAGCAGATGATTTAGTTCCTGGGATTGGAACAATCCTATGCTCAATGCAGGGAGGCGAAAACTAGTCAAAGACACTCAAAGGTATGTTCCTTCCACGGGTCATAAGGTGTCGAGTTGCAGAAGCTAAGGGATTGCAAGTTTGATTTTGCAGATGACATGGTCAAAAAGTGGCTTAAACATGAGTCCAAGTGAAGTCAGCTCAAGGCCAAAAGGTGAAAATGGTCAAAATGCAATGCAGTAGTACAACTCAACATGAAGGAGCTTCTAGGGTATAAGGCCAGAACAAAGCGAAGAAGCAAAGAGGAATGAGTCTTCATTGCATAAGTCATGGCATGACTACAGAGGACTCCCAAGCCTACTCAAATTGAAGCAGCATGGGAAAAAAATGTGAGTGAGGTGATAACTACGATGCCCATGAAAAGGATGGCTCTACCATCATGCCATGATTTAAAAAATCGGTGAGTGAAGATGGTTTACAAACCATAACACGATGGGATCGACCCTATGGCAAGTGTATCGACAAATGGAGGCTAGTATGCATAATGCAACGGAAAAATGGCTTCCCTAACCTATATGCCAGTGAGAAAATGATACCTGCCATGATGGGTCTGCAGTCATGGAACCGACTCGAAACTGTCGAAAAAGTGTCCAAAATGTCCTGAAAAACAAACCATTCTCGACATTCCAAGCTCCCAAGTTAAAAGTTACATGAGACAAAACAAAATCAAGTTTTGAAAAAATTTGACATTTTCAAAGCTTATAAAATAGTTTTTTGACTCACCATTGTTACCGTTTGAGTTGAGAGCACAAGGAGTGGAGAAAAAGAAGCAAGCTTTGCCTTTTGCCGAATTCAACCATTCAAATCTTCCCAAAATCACCAGGTAACCCCCAAACTTTTCTTGCATCAATTTGTGATTGGTTTTAAGAATTTTAATTAAAGTTTCACTGTTGAATTTATGTCAAAAATTTTGTCGTGGCGTATACGCAGGTTGGCTATATGCAACCTGCATATACGCAGGCCCTAGACGCAACTGTGTATGAAACAGACCCGCGTATACGTCGTTTAAACTTCAAAACAAAAAACTAACGGTCCAAACTTGTTTTTTTTCTCAGGATGTTAGTCACCTGGAGGGAAAGGTAGCATGCCACTGTTGATGATGAGGTTATGAATGATCCACAGGCCTTGGATGCCTTAAGAGGATGCGGTTTGCTAAAAAAATTTAAAATGCCAAATATGAAGGCAAATACTCGCTTACTTTGTTTGGTCAATTTAGTGTGTCCTAAATTGCTACATTAAATATCAATTCGGGAGTCGTAAACTGATGAAGTGTGGTGCACTATATGTGCAAGATAACCTCTTTCTTATATTTTTGTCGTTTTTCAATTTTTATTTTGTTTTGGGGGTTTTTATCCTCATTTTATCTCCTAATATGAATGGAAATCTTATTCCTGAGTCTTTCGAAGGCAAGCATGGATATGGAGTTTCGGCAATTATGTCCTCTATAATGGTTTCCAGAACTTAACACTTCAGAAGATCTTAGAATATACTAGTGATGATAGTAATACTTGAACAAGAATGAAAAATGTGTTGCTATTTAAAACAAGTAAATAATGAACTACTGATCATGAAACTATTATCTCTACTGTTGTCTAAATACAAAAAAATGATTTAAGCTACTGTACTCAAAGAAATCAAAAATTGCAAAGAAAGTAAAACTAAAATCAAATTACATCATTCATAGTTCGATCTCTCGCTAGTTAGTCTAGCTATGGCTTCGGAGATAATCATCAATAACATGAGCAATCTGATATCTAATTGCAGAAAAGTAAAACTAAAATCAAATCACTACATTCATAATCTGATTCCTCGCCAGTTAGTCTAGTTATGGCTTTCGGAGATAATCGTCAATGACATGAGCAATCTGATATCTAATTGCAGAAAAGTAAAACTAAAATCAAATCACAACATTCATAATCCGATTCCTCACTAGTTAGTCTAGCTATGGCTTTCGGAGGTAATCATCAATGACATGAGCAATCTGATATCTAATTGCAGAAAATTAATTTACTAAAATCAAATCAAAACATTCATAATCTGATTCCTCGCCAGTTAGTCTAGCTATGGCTTTCAGAGGTAATCGTCAATTATATGAGTAAGTTGATTTCTAAACTAACTAACAAAGCAAATGAACAAGACTGAAATCAACAAAACAGAACTGGAATTAAAAAAAAACTAAGAAAAGCAAAGTCAACAGAGAATTAATCCCATGTCATTAGTCATTGTCAAAATTATATGCAGATGCCCAGGCTGCCTACTCTATCCTGAAACATACATACACTGATCAACATCATACAAAGCTTGTAAAATCATGAACAGAAGTGAAATGTTAATATCATAGCAATTGAAATATACACAGGTGGATAACTATGGAATATATGCAATGGAAATAAGGAAACAATGCATAAAATTGTACAACAACAAGGAAAACGAAACCTCAGCGTATAGGGGCCCTCTGCACAGCCTCAGTCAATAGGCTATCAATCCAAAATTATGTTCATGCAATCATGTAGAAACAAAGTCTTCTCATATATTTCAAAACACAATTACAGCAATAAGACTAGTGTCATAGCACAGTGAACTTTGAACAACAAAATTACATTAAAAAAGACTAACTCTATGCGTTACAGAAATGCGTTATTTATAACAAAGGTTACATAACTGTTTTCCTGTGAAACTATGTCAACAGGAGACACGTAAAAGACAACGTCCATGGATTTAGCATAATGGTTGCCAAGACTATTAAATATATCAACTGTGGCTGTTGGATTCACATCGTGGGGCAGTATGCAGGTGGCAACATGAGCCCAGAGATTTAGGAACGGCCACGCATCCTTCAGAATCCTTCACCTGTGTGAAAACAGAGTTCGGCTGCCGTAGGACTCTTACGTTGGACCACCGTTTGACCACCGTTGACCACAGCTTCCCTTGATGAATCCGGCTGAACCAATAGGACTTGATCCATGTCCAGGTCATTTCTAACTTGCCCATGTGGCTTGTTTTGCCTGATGACACCTGCAACCTAGAGTTTAACAAAAATAGCTATGGAAAGTGACTGGATTCCGCAGCTAATGAGAAAAATCTAGTTCAAATAGCAAACACAAAAAAATAGTCAGAAAACCACTTAAATACTCTTTTAGAATCAATATGCAATGATCTCTGATAGTTTATGGAGTGTTGGTGAGGGGAAAAAGTCTGGGAAATTGTGTAGGAGATGTGTAATTTCAAAGCTCTACATACTTGAAATGCTCATTCACTACTGGAGCGTCGAGGAAGACTCATTCATGATTGATCAAATGCCACTGAGGATAGATATTGGGGATATCTATTTTATCACAGGCCTTTCCTAGAGGGGAGAGGTAGTACATTCCACGGGCCAATCACGAGGTAGCCTTTCTATCGAGGACTATGTGCATATATATTGCCTGGGCCATCCAGAAAAGATTGGAAGCCAAATTCCAATCAAGCACATAGAGAGTTTGTCATTGAGGATCATCCTGTTCACTATAACCAGAGTGAATGGATCAGCTTCCTTACACCAGGCTTCACAACTTGCCATGAGCTTGGCGGTAGACTGTCTCACCACAGTATTTGATTGGTGTACTCCTCTTCTCACCAACTTGAAGAGCCAACTATCATCTATCAAAAAGGGCCAGACCAAAAACTTTGGGTATGGGACCATTCTGTGCTCCTTCTTTTTTGAGAGGGTCCCAGTGCTACGCCCTAGAGTACCAGTTCCGATCAGTAGCCTGCGAGATCCACGGATGGGCAGGTGGGTTGATCTAATGAAACGACTAGGAGGTGGGGACGTACCACAGACAACTTTTGACGATGATTTCTTCTCTTGGTGGGAGTAGAAGATCATCGCAATGGATGATTACCCCTATGCCAACTTGGACTTCTGGGGAGATCCTAATCTAGCATTACCACCAACTGTGACATGGGGCGATATAGGTAACAAATGTTTTTGATTTATGATTTTTATGATTTTTGAAATATGAAAATGAACTTGAAAAATATTTTTGATGGGATTCAAATGACTAATGTAATGATCATATTCCAGATATTGGGCCAGTACGACCAGATGGTTTCCTACGGCATGGACGTCGTAGCCGAGGTGCCGAAGAGGCAGCTGCCGATACAGAGCGACTCCTATACATAGTTCAGCAAAACTTGGTGAGATTAACTCATCGAGTACCGATGGAGGCCGTAGAGGATCTCCCTATAGACATGTAGTGTCGCATGGTTGGAATGCCACGGGACTGAATTTGGACTCTTAGGCGTGTGGCCAAAACAGTAGTCGCATACTTAGCTGCTCATCCTGAGCCAGGGCATTAGATGTACTAGACATGATTATGGGCATTTGAGTCCCAATTTTTGTATATTATTTTGGACAGACTTATGTACACTCGGGATGTTTTATGATATATATATACAGTTTCGACTTTTCGATGCTTGATTTTATTGTGATGAATGAATGATGTGCCAGTCTAAAGCTTGATTAGCAATAGAATCTGCTAACCAATTATGAGATCTTGGAATTTGCAAATAAGTAATGTAAGTAAATGATATTTGCAACAACCTCACCCTTAAATATTGGCGATATAAACATGGATCCCTAACTCGATAAATGTTATTCAAGTGTGACACTATCAGTTGTGAATAAAGATAGACTACCAACGAATCGATTCCATAAGAAATAGATTCAGATAGTAAATTAATGACGACAGTATACTCAGCCATATTATTTGATGCGGGACCAATGCATACTCCCCTTGACACCATCGATTGACTAGTTGGATAGTAGATCACTCAAGTTGTGGAAGCGAGGTTCCGAGTGTGCCGACTAGCACCATCAGCGAATCCAAAATAGGCCAAGTCATCCATAAACACTTGCCACAATAGATCAAAAAGTGTTGATATCAAAAACTCCCTATGAGATATGTACAAAAATACAAAATGTACAAAGAAGCCATTGCCTAGCTACTACTTAAGAAAAGTACTTCTTAAGGTAGAACCGATCAAGGGGCTCCGCCAACTTGTTCCTATGGATGTTTATAGGTACAGTCATTGAACCAATCAATATATTACCTTCGGCAGACATCTGTGTTGGAGCCAAAGGAACATACAAACATCACTAGTAAGTAGACTGGAGGACCTAGATTCGACTTCATGCAAAGGATGACGGACAAATAAATGATGATGTAAATATTCAGATGGTCGATCTACAGATGTCATTGCTTCAAACATCGCTTCATCAGATGAAAAATTGTATCTAAGCACTCCAAAGCAGAAGTGGAATCAAGGGTCCAAGTAGGGGCCACATCACCATCTAACTCCTCCTCAGAGAAAGGAGTAGAATGGTTGTCTACAAAGTTATCGGTAGATTCATATCTAAGCTCTGCTGTAGACATAGAAAATTCTATTTCACCCACCTTGCCGTCATCCGATGTGGTCACAGATAAAGATAAGGCTCCAGGATCCGAAAAATAATGATTTTTAACAAACTCTTTCTGTAAAGGCTCCATGGAGGATGAAATTGTATCTATTCTAGCTATAGGATGGGGAAGATCAAACGTACCCATTAATGAAGAATACATCCTGACCCCCAGATTCTCAGTAGGCAGACGAGGGTTATCCACCATCGAAATAGTAGAATCCGAAGTTGCACGAGGATCAACTGGAGAATAATCCAATTGATCAACCTTAACAATTTTCCCCTCATGAGGAAAGCAAAGGACATGGAATACATCCGAAATGATGGCATCCATTTCATAAATCCAATTTTGTCCTAAGAGGAGATTGTAATCTAGGTTGGCATCGATGATTTCTACTTCGACGTTAACAAATTTTCCTCCAACATATATAGGAAAGGCCGAAATAATCTCGTGTGGCCTATGAGAATGACCATCAAACGCTGTCAAGAGGGTGGGTGAAGGAATAGCCAAAGGCGATCCAATGGCCTTCCAACATGACATAGACATGACACATGTGGAAGCTCCCTCATCTATAACCGTCTGAAAAATATTAGTTTTCCAGTAAGTAGACTTTATCTGGAAAGCCATATGATGAGGAAGTCTCTTTTTGACATTATGCATATCAAAAGTGAGAGCTAATGAATTATTTGGATCAACTGCTCTTATCGTTGAAAGCAAAGCACTTCTTTGAGTTGGACATGACTGGAGTACCTCTAAAGCAGACCTCGTGCATGGACTCTAAGCCAGATCCTCAACAATGGAGTAATTCTAGGCAGGCCTAGCATTAGGGTTGATAGTAGCGTGTTTGGCGAAACCTTTCAGTATCCGAGGTATAGACTTGACAGAGGGTCGCTCAATATGAAGTGGGTCGATAGTTCCGGGAATAGTTTTATCCTTGGATGTTTCAGCTTCACCATAATCACGTGACTGTGTGGCCACATTGGCGTGAGAACCCATCATGAAGACATTTTAGGAATTGTCCCCCTCCTAGCTGCCCCCTACAGAGGTACCAGAGTTTGAATTTGCGCCAGCAAGCAACTGCTGCCCTTGGGGGAAAGGGTTAGTTAAGATAGCCTGGGAACTAGAAGACCCTTGCTACACTAACAAGCACTGAGCATCTTGAATTTTTGGGTAGAGATGAGTCAAATGGTCTCCACTGCATAACTCGCATGGCAACTTGACTTTCTTTTTAGACCCATTTCCACCCTCACCAGCACCATTGTCGGGATTGTTCGCACTACCCTTCCGATCTTGATTATTCTTTTTACCTCGTACCTTCTTCTTCCCATCAGAGTTTTGATTTCCTTTGGGGTTAGAAGCCTAAATGGCGCTTACAGAGGAAGGTTGGGAAGGTGAAGGGTTGGACGATGTGACCTGATTGGTAGGAGCAGTTTGTAAAGACAACTGCTGCAATTGGCTCAACAGGTTCACTATATTGGCGTCTATCGATCCATCGATACCATCCGCATGAGGACCTGGCTTCGATTTGGCTATATCAACCTTAGTCCCGGGAGCATCGGGCAAGATTTTCTGAAGAATCCCAGACTAAGAGTAAATCAATTCTAACTGTTGGGCCCTAAAAATAGCTTTCTCTTCATAATAGACTCCCGACAGAGAGACATCCTTGGAAATCTCAGGTTGTAATGGTTTCAAAAACCATTTGAGACGGTATTCAAGTAGAATTTCGGCTTTAATGAGCCTCTTTCTTCATCTCCATTCCTGAATATGATCAGAAATATGAGTTGCCGTATCTGATGGAAATTGGCCAGAAGTTTAGTTCCGACATCATAACGGATGGGCAACTGGAAATGGTTTAGAAAAATGTTAGCCAAATTGGAAAAAGATGTAAAGCTGCCCCCTGGCAACTCTATATACCACTTGGCCGCATTGCCAGTTAAGGTGCGTTGAAAAAGTCTCAACCTAACTGAGTCATCGATGAGGGAGTTTGATGAGTACCACAAATGGAATGTGGTTACATGGTCACCCGGATCTTCACCACCCTTCCCCTCGAACTTTGGAATATTCGATGGGAGTTTGGTTGGGACTTGAGGCCAAGCCGGATTGTATCTAATTGGATCATTTGTCAATTTCGTGAGATCTAGCAAATTCAGCTTGCCAGAAAAGGAAGCCTAGGAGGACCTTGGGGATTCCACCTAGATTGGGTGGAGTTCCCAAAGTTCTGAAAAGATTGGCCTGGATTTTGAAAGGCACCAGGTTGCCTGAAGTAACTAGCAGAACCCATTGAACCAAAAGGTGACCCTTATGGTCCAGCAAAACTCAGAGTTTGACCAACTCCAGCCGAAACACCTCCAAAACTAGCGAAGTTCCCTCCTAAAGAATTATAAGGAGTTGATAAACCTTGATAAGGATTCCAAGCAGTAGCTAAGAGAGGAATACTTCGAAATGAACTAACTATGGAGTACGACGTATTCCCTTGCTGGCCAAAAAGTAGATTCCTAGTTCTTATGCCAATAACTACAGGGTTAGTCCAACCTTGAAAGGGATTACTGCCTTAACCTATATAAGAAAAAGGCATAGATCCTATTGTTGGGTTGGAATGTGGTATATGACCACTTCCAAAAGGAAAACCCTGAAATGAAGCCTATCCACTCATCATGGATGTGGAGGCACTGAATGGAACTAACAGAATACCCTGTGATTGAGTGCCAAACGGGAAGAATCCAGAATAGGATGCATGTGCTTGGGAACTTCCACTCGTCGACTGAATGGAAGTAGACCCAAACAAAGATGTTCTAACAGTATACCCAAATAAAGATGTAGAAGGGATGGAAATGGTTCCTACCCCTTGTACTGATATAGGAGTCTATTTCCCTGTAGCACTTGCAGTGGATGCCATGCTCCCAGTAGTGGTCATCGAAGGGATGTGTGTGATGTGACCTAGACTTGAAGGTCTTTTTGTCAGAGTCCCAACATATACTACTACGTTTGGATGATCCGAAGGCAAAGGAGAATTCTGAGTTGTTAATGGCTCTGAGAGTTCTTCTACCTCAATATTATCTTCTGACTGGAAGAGGACTTGAGAAATAACTAGAGTGTTCCTCTCTGCTCTGTGGTAGTACCAGGCCTATCTTGTACACGAATTCCCCCAAGCAGAGGATCAATCCCTGATGCGTCGACTGCCACTGGGTGAAACCCACTGGCAGTATTGCCTCTGCGCCTTCTAGGAGAAGGCTCTAAACTTGGTGGTGAAAGACCATGAAGTCTTTGAGACCATCTAGGTGATCGGTCAACCACTTTGAATTTTTTATTAAGATCTAATTAAAGACTCAAGAAAAAATGAAAGCTAAGCCAACTAAGAGCACATAGCACACACTAAAAAAATTCCCTAAAAGATGTCAGCCAGTCAAACAACTTTCAAGTATTTTCACTCTGAGTAATGAGGACCGGACACCAAAATACAAGAAAGTGAAGTAGGGGCCTTCCAAAGATAGTCTGGGATAATGACAGCCCAGGCCTACCAATGAAGGTATCAGAGGAAGTTACACTGACCTCCAAACAACAGCTTGTGTCGGTGCAAGCCCCCAAGCTTTGCAAGGGTGCCCTCCAGAAGTACTGCTGAGAGTGATACAACGTCGACCTCAGGTGCCATGGGATTCCCCTCCAAAACCACCTGTGTAGATCCCTAGGATAAGCAACTAAGGTTACCAACTCATGTCAGAAGCTAGGCAAAACAGTCTTGAAGTAAGATCCGACAAGTAGGAGAGGGGGTATCTCTCTTCCTTATCTTCAAAAACCCTGTTGCTTAACTCCCAGATCCGGAGCTTTCCTGGTCTCTCTAATGCTATTGGATTTTCACTCATTATTCAAACTTCTATGTTTGACATTTTAAAGTGGCCTTGAAGATTTTTCTCTCCACTCGCCTAATCCAAGGCCCTAAATATCCTAAAACTTGTTGGTGTGTCTAAATTGACAATATAAAAAAAATTTCTAGTATATTTTAGTTAGCGCTTGTTTTTAAATGGGTTGTTCTTAAGTTAAGGGATAAACGGAAATGAAACTTGTGGTGTTTGTCGATGCAAAAGGAATTAATAAAAACCAAACTATATGCAAATGCAATTGTTTTGTTCTTCGATGAAAGAAATTTCTACTAGGTTCTAAGGAAATTCTAAGAAAGCAATAAATTTCTCTTTTATTTTCTTTTAACAAGCTTCACACTCACAAAAACTAACAAAAACTATGGATGCCCTAAAAGATGCAAAAACTATCATAATGCAATGAGTATATGCTAATGCAAAAAACTTAATACTACTCTAAAGCAAAGAATGAAAGTAACTTCTTTATCGCTTCTAATTATCCACTTAAGATGTTTAGATAGAATATAAGTTCCTAATTCTCATTTTCGTCCAAACACTAAAAGCAAATCTCAAGACAAACAAAATTCACTTTCACTCGCAAAAAGAAATCAAAATCAAAACAAGGCAAAAGAGAGAAAAAACCAAGTTTTCAAGAAGTTTTCTTCAAAAGCAAAAACAAAAAACAACTTTTCAAAAGTGCTCCAAACACTGTTGAAAACTTTGAGACTAAAAAATAGGCAACAAAAACACTTTGCAAGTTATCAACTCAAAATGGGTGAAAACTCAACAAAATAGGTGTTTCAAGGTGCTCTTAACGACCAAAAAGTAGCAAAAAGAGCTTGGTAACAATGATC
Source organism: Pinus tabuliformis (assembly GCA_031772625.1). Taxonomy (NCBI): domain Eukaryota; kingdom Viridiplantae; phylum Streptophyta; class Pinopsida; order Pinales; family Pinaceae; genus Pinus; species Pinus tabuliformis. The sequence goes on from CM062808.1 coordinate 717,350,306, forward strand.
AAAATACCAAGAGAGATAACTTTCAAAATCATCACTCAACAACTTTCAAAAACCGAGAAAAGCAAATGGCCACAAGATGCAGTTTTGACACAAAGCAAGAAGATCACAAAGATAAAGTTTGTCACAAATATTGAAACCAATCTTTCAGCTCTTGAAGACCAAAACAGCCAAGATTCTCATAAAGAAATCTTGTGTGCTCAAACACAAATGATGACACTTGCAACAAAACAAAAACAAGACCAAAACTTTCCACAATAAGGGAGAATTAGAAACCGGAAACTTGCTGCAAAACCAAAGACTTACCACAAAAATTGACTGCTCAAGAAATTCTCAGACCAACAAACAAATCTTCAGAAACAGAAAAACTTGACAAAATCTTAAAAAATTAGGGTATACGCGACTGTGTCAATACACAGTTGCGTGTATACACGACTCAGCCCAAAGAAACTTGCATATACGCGGGTTCATATGGGGAAACTTGCGTACATACGCTACTGTAACCTGATAAAACTGCGGATATAACAGTTCACAAGAAAAAACAAAAAAGAGGTTTGAAGAAACTGCTCAGACTTAAAGTCTAAGTTCCTACAGGAACAGACAAACCAGTTGCAGCAAGAACAACTATGGTCGAGCCCTGATTGGCTTAAAATAACCCAAACTAGGAGCAACAATACTTTTGTCCCCAGTGGAGTCGCCAATTTTGTTGAGGGACAAAGTCCCCTAGGGTTTTGGGTCAACACCCTAGTAGAGAGGGGGTTATCTACACTAAAAAACAAGCATTCCACACAGCCATGATACTTAAATATGAAAACTATGTGAAGAGAGGTGCACCTGGGGGTCCTTCGTTCGGGTAGATCCAGCCAGGGTCCAAACCCTCTTGGAGTTCCTCTCGATCCTTGAACCTACAAAACAACCAATTCAAAGAAGCATAGCAATATATGGACCAAGTATCATATAGAAATCAACTTCATAACATATTGAAAGGTGGTTAGTTATACAATTGAAACAATTATTCGTATGTGAACCATAACAATAACATCACATGCATAAAGAAGATTGATTTTTGGAACAAGGCAAATGTTTCTTTATTGCAGATAACTAAAAAAAATCAAGGAATGATATCACCTGAATCTTCCTCTTGTTGGCTCCAAGTGGAAACGTCCTCCAGATCCATCCAATCCCAAGTCTTCAAAAGGCTCCTTCCATGACTCACACAAAGATATCTCAACTAGTGAAATGACATCATAACTCAAGGAAACAAGGGTTTCCTGTAATGGGGGAAGTGTTGGAAGCACAAGGATCTTTAGACCTGATCAGGGATAATATTAGCAGAGTAATTTTCTCTCTATTCTCTCCTCCCTTAGGCCTTCCTATTGAAGCCTTTTTATACTTCTCCCAAAGTAGTTTTTTAGTTTGGAATTCATTGAGAACAGTTGGGCCACGGGAACTAATAGGTAATCAATAGGTAAAACCTGTGATCTCCACCCGAAATTAAGAAGATTTAATTTTTTTTAAGTGTTTTAAGACATATACGCGGGTTGGGTATACACTAACCCGCGTATACACGTGTTTAGCTCAAGCAAATGCCGCGTATAGGGAATAAAACACTGTTTTTTAAGTATTTGTACCAGGTCTGGAAGGAGGGGTTGCCCTGGGCCATAAATGAGCATCACAAATATTAAAGGTGAGATTTGGAGCTATAACACAGGTATGTGGACCACTTTTGATGGCGATAATTCTACAACTTCCCTTGCGTTTGTATGAACTGCAGGGGTCGGTGGTCTGTGTGGATGACCGTTTCCTTCCCCAAAATGTAATGCTTCCATTGTCGGCAGGCCTGCACAATGGAATACATCTCTTTGTCATAAGTGAGATACTTCTGAACTGTGTCTGAAAGTGTCTCACTGTGATATGCCACTGGATGCCCCAGTTGAGTAAGGATTTCCCCAATAGCATAGTCAGAGGCATCTGTCTGGATCTCAAATGGTTGTTGCAAGTCTGGTAAAGTGAGCACTAGTGCATAGCAGAGGTTATGTTTTAACTCTGCGAATGACGTCTGTTGAGATTCAGACCAAAAGAATTTTGCTTCTACTCCTCCCTTGGTGACTTAACTCAAGGGCCAGGTGATATTAGAGAATCCCAACATGAACCTGTGGTAGAAATTGGCAAGACCTAGAAAGTTGTGAAGCTTTGTCATAGTGGTTGGGGTTGGGCAATCCTGAATGACTTGGATCTTGGCTGGATCCACATGCACCCCTCGTTCATCAATAATGTATCCCAAATACTGAACCTGGGTCATGCCAAAAGTGCATTTCTCAAAATTGGCACACATCTTGTGTTGCCACAGTATTTGGAGAACTTGTCGGATGTGGTGGAGGTGCTCTTCCCAACTCTAGTTGAAGATCAGGATGTCATCCAAGTATACCACTACAAATGAGTTGTTGAATGGCTACAAGATGTCATCCATCAACCTCATGAAGGTTGCAGGAGCATTCTTCAACCCGACCGGCATAACTAACCATTCGAAAAGGCCCTCCTTGGCATTGAAGGCAGTCTTCCACAAATAAGAGGGTTCAATTTGTACCTGGTGATATCCAGACTTCAAGTCGATCTTGCTGGAATTTTTTTTTCCCTTGAGTTGGTCCAGAAGGTGATCAATCCATGGGATTAGGTACCTATTCCAAACAGTGATCTTGTTAAGTGCTCGATAGTCAATACAAAGTCTCCAAATCCCATCCTTCTTTTGTACCAACACGATCGGGCTCCCACAAGGCGATGAACTTGGTTGGATGTGACTTTTCTGCAGTAGCTCCTAAATCTCCCTCTTGATTTTTTCGTTCTCTAGAATGGAGCGTCGATAGATTGGTCCATTGGGCAACGTCGCACCTAGGGTCAGATCGATGGAGTGCTTGACCTGACAGTGCAGAGGCACCCCTGTGGGGGAGGTGAAGATGTCCTCGTACTCCTCCATGACATTGTCCATTTGTTGTTGTCGTGCGGAGGGGCCTTGTCTGGATGTCGTGGCCACCGTCTTCTTCTTTCCCTAAGGGTGAATCATCAGGAAAAAAAGAAGTCGATTTTGGAAATGAGCTTACTACATTGTTTTGCAGTAACCAAAGAGATGGCAATAGGCAGTACTACCTTCGGTATCCTGTACAAATTATTTCCCAAAGTAATAATAACATTGCTAGGCCTTGACTCATACACAACATGTCACTTCCACAAGTATGTTTGGCTTAATAATACATCACAAACGTCAAGCGGAGCAACGTCACACAATGCCTCATCTGTGAAGGTCTTGATGTTGTATGGGAGGCAGTACTGTTGGCTCATGTGAAGATTTCATCCTTGATGAAGCCACCTAATGGTGTACGGTTATGGGTGTGTTGTGGTTGGTAAGCCCAACCGCTTTATGACCTTTATTGAAATGAGGTTCTTTTGGCTCCTGCTATCGACAATTAACTGTAGTGAGGATCCCTTTACCCACATCTAGGAGTGGAAGAGATGCTCCTCCTCCTATGGATCTTCATGTTCCTCCTTCTGGATCTTCGTGGTGGTAACAGTGGCATTGGGCTCCAAATTGATAATTTTCTTCCCTTTGTCATTCCCATTTTCGGGTTCTAACTCATAGTCAGAACATGCATTTGATTCTAAATCCTTTAGCTTAGGCACCATTGACTGATTGGTTCGACACTCAGTTGTGTTGTGAGTGGATCTCTTATGGAAATCACACCACTTTCTCATGTCCTTCTTCGACTTCGCAGTGTTGTTATTTGCTTGCAGTTTTGGCAGGTTTTCCTAGGCCGCCCCGCCTTGGCTTTGTCCTTTGTTCTACGGTTTGGGGGCACCTTTCCCCTGCTTCAGATTCATAGATCCAAAGTCTCGCTTCTGTTTAAACTTCTGCTCAATCTTGATGGCGTATCGGTACGTTGTGCTGAGCAAGGAGATGCCCAAGAACTCCATCTCATCCTAGATTTACCTGTGTAGGCAGCCGCGGGACTTGATTACCAAATGTTTCTCAGAATCCTTGATACCTAACTTTGTGCGAAGGGTATGAAAAACATAGGTAAACTATGGAACATCTTGGTCCCTTCTCTGCCATAGCATTGTCCACTTTATGTATTTTTCCTCACAGATCCCAACAGGGTAGTACTGCTCCTTGATGGCATCCCGGAACAAATTCCAAGTGGGTGTGGCTGAAAAAAGTGAGGTCATACTTTCATCCTTCTGCTCACAGTAGGGTTTCCACCAGTCCTTGACATGGGGGACGACTTTGAGAAGAGCAAAAGTAATCTTTTCTCGAATGGAAAAATCATGAACATAAAAATATCCTTCTAGCATATTTAACCTTTTATATATGGTGTCCGCATTTATTTGGCCCTCAAATATGGGAATGTCAAAGTTTACTTGTACCTTAAAAGGAGTGGAGCCTCCAGAGTGGCTAATGGATGTGGATGCGTCGCCATTGGGCAACCATTGAAGGATCTGGGAAAATTTATCCATCATCATGTTCCTTTGTTTCTTGAGGGTCTCCTTGAGCAATATTTTGATAGGATCTCCTGCCCCCTCGTCTTTCTATTCTTCCCCCATGGGTGGCCATTGGGGTTTGCGAAGATGATCTTGCAAAGGTTTAACCAAATTGAGCCCTAACTCCTTATATCCCGACCTCATTGAGGACATGCAAAGTAAAATAGAGAAAGAGAAGATCGCTCTGATACCACTAATCCATATTTAAACATAAATGCAACAAATTACAGATATAACCATAAAGACAAAGATGCAGCAGAAACACCACTTTATTTCATTAATATCAAATACTGAAATATGCTTACAAACAAAATGGAAATAAGACTAGCTCAAGTAATGGTAGCTTATCTCTGAGAAGAGATGTGGTGGCTACATGCCTCTGAATTTCATTATAATGAGGCTGAAAGGCCTATTTATTATTGAGAAACAATGGAAAACCCTTAACATCCAAAACCCTAACCCTAGGAGATGAAGTACCAAACTATGGGCCTCGTTTGTGTAAATTGGTACATCAACTTCCTGGGGTCATTACTTTGGCATACGATCTCATTTTTCCCAAAAAACATCGTTTAGGGCCTCAAAACCGCTTCGGAAGTTCATGACTCGAAAAACTGCCAAAAATAGTAAATTGTGCTATAAATAAGGAAACTGAAAAACTGAAAGAAACAAGCATGGGTGTCCAAGTGGAATAGGCGGGTGGCCACCAATATCCACATGTATCATTGCATTAGAGAAGATGAATGATGTAGATCCCCACTCAGAGGGTGAATCTCTTCTCAAGATTCTTACCCTTATTACTATTTGTATTCTATGCTACTGAAATATGATTTATATGCATCTGATAGTATTGATCTATAGCAGAATGCCTGTATAGAAATTAGGGTTTCTTCTCTAGATGCAAAGGCCTAGATAGCGTCCAGACAACTAAAGTCACTCTCATGCTAACCTGAAGGGAGAAACAAGAGGTTTGACTATTGTTGACCATCATTTGAAGCTTTCTGAAGTTGTTTGAATTTTGAATCAAAGTGCCTCTAACATATTTTGCCTCTGTTAACTAATTTTTGAAGTTGTTGGGTTAAATTGTTGATCACATAATGAATTATTGTCACCTAGAAGATATATGTGTTGCAGATAACATCAAGATTTGCTAGCAAGAAAAGCTTGAATAATTTCCATAACACAAACATGCAGACTGAACTTGTGTTTGCAGGTGACCGGGACATACATATAGATATGTCACTATGTTTGTGCTACAAGAGGTTGGCATGATTTGGCATTAATAGTATATATTAAAAGTGTTTTGACATGATGCTTGATAATAACTTTGAATTGATGATAGAGATGTTCTTTGACTATATATCTCTCTACAATAGTAATTTGGACTTGACTTGATGTCTAGTGATCTGATTTGATGATTGCTAGTTTTTCGTGATATTAATGTTATGTGGGCATGATGACGTATGTGGGTATTCAGATATAGGCCTCCTTTTTCTTATCATAATTATTAAAAGAATGATAGTTGTGTTTATGAATGACTTATGATTATTAGAATGACTTGATGAAGCCTCAGACCTATATTGCATAATTGAATTCAAACTTGATATGAGCTCTCCCTGTCTCTTGGTTGAAAGTATTAATACTACGATAATGATGACTTTGAGTATGGTCGTTATCTAGCTTCTAAACTCTGATGATTTTTATGATATGATGATACAACATTGATTTATGTAAGGATAATTATGATGGTTTAGCAAGGCATTATGCTTAGAATCGAGATATGTCTATCTAATGAATTCAGGATCATGAGTACCAAGATATGGCTTTGATATTTATTATGGCTTTGATTTTATATCCTAATGATCTACTTGTGACGTTTGATCAGCTTATGATGATCTAATTCAAAGGGATATGGCTTCCGAAGCCTGAAATTATGTATCATGACATGATGAATTGATATTTGAAATTTGGAAGAAAAAAAATCCATATTGTAGAGCTATTGTAAATCCTTGATACTCTGATTTGAAGTTGTTGAACTCGGCATGGAATCTGACAGTTGATTGAAGTATTGTTGATTCCATTTTTGAACAACCATATGTATATATATGATGTGCATAGAACCTAAATAAATTCATGATTGAGTTACTTCACTCACACAGAGTTGCAACCAAGCATGATTTGAAATATTTGCATGAGATATTATATTTTGAGAATGATATATTTCTCCTATGGTATGTGTCTGCACAGATGTATTGCTTATATTTGAGATTATTGTTGATAAGCACATTTGGATGCTGCTTTAGTATGATATTTTTTATGATATATTGGATGAGAAGTCCATAGCATGACTAGGGAAAATTTTAAGAACCACCCTAAATTTATATGTATAATAAATGGGCGAATCCCCATGATACACAGGAAAAATGGGAGGAAAATTTTATCAATAATATAATATGTATATATAACTTTTTTGGTGAATCTCTCACCAGATTATATTATCTTGTAAAGTCATAGTGAATCTTTCACTGAATTATAAAATCTTGTAAGATCTTGGCAAATATTTCATTGAATAATAAAACATTCTAAAGTCTTGGTGAATGTTTTATTAAAGTGTGAAACCATATATGATAATAGGAAAACATATTCATTAAATTGTAATATACTAACATACATGTTTGGAAAAAAGAAACATAATTTTCTCTTCCTACAAACAATGTTGCAAGTTTCAATGGTCGTGTTTGTCAAGGTTCTTACTGTACACTCTTTCATATCCTTCTATTAGTTTTGATAATATTCCACTGCAAAGTTATTGTATGTGTTGATCTTGACCATCAGTTCTATCAAGGTAGGAGAGATTAATCTTTTCTATACCACTTTTTAGCTATGAGAGATTAATGTTTGTACAAATTGTGTTTTAATTTTCTCCCAACTTTTGTTTCCTTGAGTCTTTCCATCACTACCTTGTTCATTCCATATCAAACCAATTTCTCAAATGCCATACTAACTGTGAAAAAGGACTTTCTTGCTTCTACAAATTTGCAGCCTCAATGTAAGGAGAAGTTGTTATATTTGTAGGGGCAATTTATAAACACTTTCATTCTCTCTCTGGGTAGTTTTTAAGCCATCAACCTTCAAGTAGTTCATCCTTCCATATGATATTTGGTCATTACACTCTGTTCTTCAAGAAATATATAAGTTATGAAAGTCATTCTACCATGTCATGAAGTGTTGAATTGAGGGAATCCCATACCCATGAACCTTACCTGTGGTCTTACGATGCAATCTTCTGTTTTGATTCATTATGTTAAAGTCCCTCCCCTTCAAGTAGGCTTTATGCAAGTAGGAAAATGAAACAAGGCCCCCTTACTTACCGACCTTCCTTTCTCTTACCTGAATAGTTGTATCTTACCCAACCAACAAATGGTTCTCACCTTGAATGATGGAGTTTAATATACCAACAATAAAAGATTTATGTAACTTTGGTCCCCACCACCTGAACACCTTATGGCCCAACACGAACGAAGGCATGTTAAGTATTTCTTTATTAGTCTTCGTAAAGATCATTTTAATTCATATTCATCATGGCTTTTGCTAACCACTCATGTAGGGTCACTTGGCTTGGCAACGGAAATTGCTCATTAATTCTTCCCATCACTTGACCACCTTCAATCATATTCATTTCAACAATTTCATTTTGATTAGCATTTGTACAATTTGTATGTGGTTTTTGTCATCAACAACTACTATTTGTTCTTGAATTGCTCCATCATATCCTTAAGTAGCATTGTCATGTTCATCATCATCACCTAATAGATGATAACATTCTTGAGGTAGAATCAACATGTTTATAACAACTTTTGCATATTTATCACCATGTATTTCAAAAACTTGGCTACAAGCCTCATCATTGGTAAGAGAATCATAATTGAGTAGCCAAAATCCATTGCACCTACATTCCACATTAATATTAGAGGGTGTTAAGGTCCTTTCAATAGATATGCTAGCAAATTCAACTGTTTCAAACCTTTTTACCTATCTCCATGGGTTCTTTGCCATCCAATTTATTCTCTCAAACCTTAAATAATTCTTGAAAGGCCCAAACACACTTCTAGGGATTGCAACTGATGAGTAATGTCTAAGCAATGCCAATGATATGTATGTCTATCATGTTTTCCTCTGTGGTTTGTAAAACTATGTTGTTGTGATGGCCATAAAAAATTAACAATTATATGTTTGTAAGATAGACGCCTCCAGGTAAAAAGTGACAAAATGGTATAGCCAAATCATAAACAATTATTTAGTCATCCATGCATTAGGATGTGCAACCACGGATATTCCTTGCTCACAATTCTTGACATGGTTCTTCATATTTTTATTTCCCTAAAACAAATATAGCCTAGACATTGATAAACCAATTGTAATTGCACAACAAAATATAGTTATCCACGCTATTGTTAGGAAACACTTTGGCACATTTTCACTCATTCTCTTGGCATTTATCCACATGCCACAATTCCTTCCAACTTGGAAAGGAAACTCGTCACAATTGCATATATATTTTGTAAATTGTATGAATGATCTTTGTATGCCTTGGATAGAGTGTAATAGAACTTGGTCAGAATTGTAGGGTGTAAATCCATAGCTTTGTCTCTATTTAGGATTTCAATTGTTCATAATGACATCTCTTGATATATTTTCTTAACTCCTGCACACCCTGATTTCCGCAAAATCCATCTTTGGATGGACTCAAAGTGGAGCAACGTTAGCCTTAAGTTGCATCAACTCTATGTCATGGCCAATTTCAAGTATCTGCTTACACCAATCAAATATTTCCTCCTTTTGTTCAATTAACACTGTAATAATCTCTTTCTTCTTCTTCCTTGCATGAGGTATTTAGCCAATTATGTATTGATGTTGGTGAGTTCCATATTTTCTCACTACAACTCTTATTAAGCATCCATTAAAGTCAATATCATCAATTTCCTTCAGAATACCCTCTTTAGTTTGGCTTCTGTTAACACTAAAAATACCAAGTGTTAAGAAGAAACTGCCAAGCAGCTCAGACACAATCACAATCATGATGGTGCCATTCTTCACATTCCAAGTTATATCTTCAGGAATTTACCTCTTACTAGGGAGTCCTTCTGAATACTTGTGTGTTAGACATGATCCAACAGCTTCCATAACCGACCAAGATGTAAAATTTTCAGAAGAAATAAGTACCAAGCCATTGAATTGTGACTGATTTTCTTTCTCAATTATCACATTCATTTCAGGATTGAGCTCACTCAGAGGAGGATCTACAAATCTCTGCTTTCCCTTTCCATGGAGTGATTTACAAACTAGATAAAGAACTCACAATAAATTTAGTAACCTCAGTAATTGATGCACGGTTTGACAAGAGCATTAATTGTATTATTGAGGTCTACAATTTCTGTTTGTTGGCATCTGAGGGGATTCCAGATCAAGAACAAAGTCTTTATCAAGCCATTCACTAACCATTAACTCAACAAAGCTATAAATAAAACGAAGCTATATGACATAGTTCATTAAATGAAGATAAGAAGCTTATTTGCAGTAACTCAATTCACAAATGAATCTTCTAAACACCTCCAAGTTAAACTATATTCAACTATGATATGTTCTTTCTTCACTTGGTCTTCTAATGGAAAGATTATCAAGGATGTCACACAGGCTATCTATACATGTAGCAATTTCAAGCAAAAACAAATACACAAATAAATAAATCATAGCGTGAATTGTGAACAACATGCACACCTGGGAAGTTGCAGGGTTGCACCAGCATGAACGCCAAAGGATTTCCCATTATCAAGCTTGTTGTGATACAAAAAGGTTTATATGATGGGCACGACCTCAAAGTTTCAAACCTCCTAATTTTTTACTTTTCTATTGTCAGGGAATCCCCAAAACTAGTTGTGAAGTTTTGTGCATCAAATTTGCAGTTGGGTTTAAATTATATTGACCCAAAAATCCCAACCCTACTGCTCCACTGCCCATTATGACCTGAAATGAATATTTTTGCACCTAAAACAAGAGCTATCCTCTGTGCCCACTTCAAAATGTGAAAAATAATCAAATATCAGGAGACATGTGAATCCAGAACTTGATATATTGTGGATAATTCTTTGGCAGAGCTAGACATGAAAGACACCAAAAGCAGCACCAGTTCGAATTTGCCTCCTACAAGTTGTTGACTTGGGTTCGAATCGCAGATAATATACAGAACAAGAATATCACACATGCAAAAGCAACTAACTTGGGTTCGAATCACAGATAATATATAGAACAAGAATATCACACATATTCACAGATAATATATATAACAAGAATATCACCTTGGCAAGAACCAACAAAGAAAGGCCATGGATAAGTTTTATCAACCTCCAGATTTTAACCCACCTTGGAACTTTAACCTTTGGAGTCATTTTTATGCCTTCGTATAAGTATTTATTTGATGATGTACTTGAAAAGGAGGGATATCCTTGTCTACAAAATTGTTATTCCTTATTTCCTATCCAAATGGATCTAGACGCAATCACGGGCAATGATCTATGTTATTTAAGTGCTCTATCATCAAACCTTCCAACAAGGAAGACTCCTGCCAAGTACCCTATCCTTGAATAATGGAATAATAGCACCCCATACCCCCTGAGAAAAAATACAAATGAACACCAGCACGTGGTCTATTGTTTCCCCTTCACATTTGCATAGAGTACAAATTCTAGGACCCTACCTTGCCCTATTTTTTAGAACCTCTCACGTCAAAACATTATTCGTTAGGGCCAACCACATAAAAATCATGGATTTCATTGAAGATTTAACTTTCCAAATCTTCCCCACCACCAAGCTACTACTACTCTTTCATCATCAAAGATAGCCTTGAACCGCAAGCTAGCTGTCAACAGTCATATGGCAGGATCATTGGACCATACAACTTTCTTGTGTGAAGTGTAGGTTTTAACCCCATACAGAAACTACCTACATACAAATTCTAAAACAAAGAAAATAAACAAGGCGAGAGCATACTTGTTGTTTTCTTTCCACAGGGGGCCACAAGAGAGCTTAGTCATTTATCCAGCCTTGCAATGCCCATTGTTTCTCTACACCAAGAGAACTTCTCAGAGCTCACAGATTTTGTCAATGCATTTGCAGTATTCTTAAAAGTGTCCACCTTTACCAGCAACACCTTTTTGTCTTCTATAATATCCCTCACAAAGTGATACTGAACATCAATGTGCTTTGTCTTTGAATGGTAAACAGGGTTCTTTGCCAAGAAAATTGCACTTTTGTTGTCACAATCTATCCTTATAGCTCCCTGTACTAACCCCATACTTGAACACAATCTATGCAACCTATCTGCTTCCTTGCTTGCATGAGTGGTTGCCATGTATTCTGTTATCACTGAAACAATTCTCAAAGAAAAAGGGTAAGGTAAAGGTTAATTGATCCTAGACATATTCATGTTGATCTTGGTCGTGTTCATGCAATATACATTTGATACAATTCTTAGTTTGAGCAAACAAGCTCATGGTGAGCAGAGATCAGAAATCTTCATCAAATTCAAGCGAGGCAGCTCCTCAATTAAGCAAGGAATTTCCTTCCAGGTTGATTTATCTAAAGCAATTTAAAAGGAGAAAATGTCCAAATAAAGGGAGATATCATAAGAGCTGAAACAGGACTTAGCCCTAGGGCTAAGGAAACATCATCACAGCTGCATAAAAATGATAGAAGTAAGGCTAAGTCCTAATTTTTGACAAATTACCTTTTGATACTTACCTTGAAGAATGGTGTCTAGATATTCAATGTTGAACAATTTCATGTCAAATGGAAAAGTCATTGTAGTAAAAGGAAAGACACAAGAAAGTTAGATTTTGATCCTAAGCTGTGTTTTTGAAATTACACAGCAGTTTCGTAGCGCGCTATGAAACTGTTGTAGGTGATGCCTAATGCACAGCAGTTTCGTAGCGCGCTATGAAACTGCTGTAGCTACATATTATCATTCAATGGGCCAATTTTGAAGAACAAAGGGAAATATTTTTGGAGCAAGGTACACCTGGCATGGAAAACAAAATAATCAAATGCATTTTTATGCAAATTAAAAGAAACAAAGAAGGACATTTGTGAACTCCAAAATTTCATGTTATGAAAACAGCAACCAACTTCCAAGGGGATTACCAAGAAATGGAAAAATCATCTCTGAAAAGTGAAAGAGGTTTTCATTACTAAGATACTTAAGTACAAAAACCTCTTCCACTTTCTTCAAATACATTATGATTTGAGATAAATGAATGATCAAACTTGCGCTACGAAACTGCTGTAGTTGCAGTTTTTCAAAAAATCAAAATTTCCTGTTTTACACGTCTTCTTCAAAGATCGATTCTAGGCAGCTGGAGTAGTGTTTCAAAAACCCAAAAGAGGTTTTTTTTCAGCATGGATTGGTTCACAAAAGCCTCCTTCAGTTTTTCCAAATACATTTTTTACGAGAAGTTATGAGCTCTATCCCAAGACCTATTTTTCAGCCAGAACAGAGCAAGGGACAGTTCCTAGTTTCTAGGAATACCAAAAGGATGAGTCATCAAGGGCCAGCTGGAAGGTTATGAGCACCATCAAATTCGAATTCATGGAGTTTTAGGTGTCAAATAATGTTTTAAATGTTTAGATAAGGTTGTTGTAATCATAATAAGGAGTTACACTCCTAGTTGTATTAGGTCTCTAGGACTCCTAGTTAGCTGTCCTTTGTATTAAATAGTTAGTTTTAAGTGTCAATAGGTGTCAAATTAGGAGGAATTCGAATTCCCCTCATGCCGGAGGAAGGAGTCTACATGAAATCTATATATGGGAGAAGAAATAATGTATTAAGGGTTGGAAATTGTTAGAGAAAAAGACTACTTTTGTAAATGATATGCAGGGATTGATATATACAGAAGCAGTTGGACTTTTCTGAAGCTGAGATTCTTAGTGTACTTCAGTGAGCTTCATCTTTTATCTTTGAAATGCTTTACTTCCATAGTCTTAATGCTTACTTCTCAGGATTCATGAAGGATTTTTTATGTTCAGAATATGTGATGTTGTCCTTTCCTTAATTCTTACAGTGGTATGGATGTATAATCACTCAGAATTCACTGACTGTGCTCTGACTTCCTGTATACATTCATAAACTGTGTGGTCCCATATGAGTTTATGATCTGAATGTTTAAATGTTGAATGCCCTGACTTCCATGTCCGTATTAAACTCTGATCTATCACTTTAAATTCTTTCCTTTTGAATACCTTGATGTATCATTACTCAGAATTCATGCCCACATGCTCTGACTCCTATGAACTTCAAGTTATTGAGACTTTCTTGAATGTGTCACTCTTTCATTTGAAGTATATACAAGCCTCAGTTTTATAAGAAGAGCTATTTGTTATCCTTATCTCTGTCACTGACTCCATAGCCCAATGGTAGCAAGTCTCCATCTTCCAATCTACAAACATATAAAATCACAAACCATAGAGTTAGCCATCTATCCATATCTTTAATCAATATCATTAACCCTTTGAGAGAGCCCTCTCAGGCTAAGGAGGCTAAGCCTTAGCTAAAAGATTGGTTTGAAATAGTTACACTGAGATAGTCTGATCAGCAGCCTATCAGGGTCCTATTTTGGTGATAACATTTTGGTGCGTCTGCCAGGAGCCTGAAGTCTATTCATTCCCGAAATTAAGAGGTTTAACTTCTGAAGGTAGCAGGAGCTCAGACATCTATTTGAGGCTGCAAAACTACCTTGGCGACTCCACACATCGAATAAGAAATTGGAAGGTGACTCCACTGGGGAAGATCAGTAGTTTGATGAAGTTTCAAAATGATTCCCACTACAAGAATGAATGCCAGGTATGCTCCTATGAATTGGTCTCATATCCATGGTTTTCCGAATCCTATGCCAAAGGTTGATTGGTTAGATGATCTTCCAATATTCAAAGATGAAAAGAAGGACAATGCTGCTCTTCATTTGGTTAGGTTCCATATGCATGTACGCAGTCTTAAGGTTCAGTTCCCTGAAGATTGTCTCATGAGGATGTTTATGACCACTTTAGAAGGAAAAGCATGGTCTTGGTATAAAAGTTTGGAGAATGGTTCAATATATTCACTTGCTAATTTTCATGATGAATTCTATGAGATGTATAAAGAATGTCATCCTTCCTTATTGCTGCTCAAAGATTGCTGTAAACATTCTTTAAGTCTTATTCAGTATTTGGAGGATTGTTATGATGATGATGAATTTATGGATGAAGAAATTTTAGAGGCTCTTCATAACAATACATTTCAACAACAAGAAGAAAGGATAACATCCTATGAAATGCACCATGAAGATCAACAGGGGTTTACTTATGAAAACCATGTTCCATCCTTTGATATTGATGTAGAGATGCAGCAGACTTCTCAGTCTTCGAATCATAATGAAGATGAAAATGATTACACACAACAAGAAGAAATACTGGAGGAAATTTTTTATGACCCTCAGGCGGAGGAAAAGGTTGTTCATTTTTGTGATTCCTTGCAGCAGCTTGCATCAAAGAATGATCTTTATAATGAAGAAAATTACATTGTTTGTGGGCATCATTCAGAAAGGCAGTTGGATAGCATATCAAATAAATTTGGTGTGGCTGAGGATAAGTTGTTTGAAGATATAGAATGTTATGAGAATCATCAAACTAACCATGTGTTTTTTGACCCTATAGCTGACTACATGGAAAGGATTTACTGTTCAGGCTTCCAGTTATATGTTCATCTTGAAGAACAATTACACCTCATGCTTCCTTGGTTATTTCAGTATCTGGTTTATTTATGCTTCAAGAATAGTCAAGTGATTCAAGTTTCAAATCAGATTGATGATTGGCTTCATTGGAAGTTTCATGTTCCTTGAGCTACAAGTGGAGAATGCAGCTGATAGGGTAGGTAGGAAAATGCAAATAAGCTCAAGGTTGACTGACCATTTTTTTTTTTAGTAGATATAGATTTCTTTCTCCTACAGTGATCATCAAGCTTAAGCCCGAGGTGAAGACCCAAGAAGCTTGAAGGGGATGCTTTTCAAGCAAATGTCCATTTGTCATAAGAGGATAAAGCACTGGACCTGCGAGTTCTTAGTGTACTACAGGAGCACACTATCCCAAGTGGAGCCATTGTTATCACTGAAACAATTCTCAAAGAAAAAGGGTAAGGTAAAGGTTAATTGATCCTAGACATATTCATGTTGATCTTGGTCGTGTTCATGCAATATACATTTGATACAATTCTTAGTTTGAGCAAACAAGCCCATGGTGAGCAGAGATCAGAAATCTTCATCAAATTCAAGCGAGGCAGCTCCTCAATTAAGCAAGGAATTTCCTTCCAGGTTGATTTATCTAAAGCAATTTAAAAGGAGAAAATGTCCAAAGAAAGGGAGATATCATAAGAGCTGAAACAGGACTTAGCCCTAGGGCTAAGGAAACATCATCACAGCTGCATAAAGATGATAGAAGTAAGGCTAAGTCCTAATTTTTGACAAATTACCTTTTGATACTTACCTTGAAGAATGGTGTCTAGATATTCAATGTTGAACAATTTCATGTCAAATGGAAAAGTCATTGCAGTAAAAGGAAAGACACAAGAAAGTTAGATTTTGATCCTAAGCTGTGTTTTTGAAATTACACAGCAGTTTCGTAGCGCGCTACGAAACTGCTGTAGGTGATGCCTAATGCACAGCAGTTTCGTAGCGCGCTATGAAACTGCTGTAGCTACATATTATCATTCAATGGGCCAATTTTGAAGAACAAAGGGAAATATTTTTGGAGCAAGGTACACCTGGCATGGAAAACAAAATAATCAAATGCATTTTTATGCAAATTAAAAGAAACAAAGAAGGACATTTGTGAACTCCAAAATTTCATGTTATGAAAACAGCAGCCAACTTCCAAGGGGATTACCAAGAAATGGAAAAATCATCTCTGAAAATTGAAAGAGGTTTTCATTATTAAGATACTGAAGTACAAAAACCTCTTCCACTTTCTTCAAATACATTATTATTTGAGAGAAATGAATGATCAAACTTGCGCTACGAAACTGTTGTAGTTGTCGTTTTTCAAAAAATCAAAATTTCCTGTTTTACACGTCTTCTTCAAGGATCGATTCTGGGCAGCTGGAGTAGTGTTTCAAAAACCCAAAAGAGGTTTTTGTTCAACATGGATTGGTTCACAAAAGCCTCCTTCAGTTTTTCCAAATACATTTTTTACGAGAAGTTATGAGCTCTGTCCCAAGACCTATTTTTCAGCCAGAACAGAGCAAGGGACAGTCTCCTAGTTTCTAGGAATACCAAAAGGATGAGTCATCAAGGGCCAGCTGGAAGGTTATGAGCACCATCAAATTCGAATTCATGGATTTTTAGGTGTCAAATAATGTTTTAAATGTTTAGATAAGGTTGTTGTAATCATAATAAGGAGTTACACTCCTAGTTGTATTAGGTCTCTAGGACTCCTAGTTAGCTGTCCTTTGTATTAAATAGTTAGTTTTAAGTGTCAATAGGTGTCAAATTAGGAGGAATTCGAATTCCCCTCATGCTGGAGGAAGGAATCTACATGAACTCTATATATGGGAGAAGAAATAATGTATTAAGGGTTGGAAAATGTTAGAGAAAAAGACTACTTTTGTAAATGATATGCAGGGATTGATATATACAGAAGCAGTTGGACTTTTCTGAAGCTGAGATTCTTAGTGTACTTCAGTGAGCTTCATCTTTTATCTTTGAAATGCTTTACTTCCATAGTCTTAATGCTTACTTCTCAGGATTCATGAAGGATTTTTTATGTTCAGAATATGTGATGTTGTCCTTTCCTTAATTCTTACAGTGGTATGGATGTATAATCACTCAAAATTCACTGAATGTGCTCTGACTTCCTGTATAAATTCATAAACTGTGTGGTCCCATATGAGTTTATGATCTGAATGTTTAAATGCTGAATGCCCTGACTTCCATGTAGGTATTAAACTCTGATCTATCACTTTAAATTCTTTCCTTTTGAATACCTTGATGTATCATTACTCAGAATTCATGCCCACATGCTCTGACTCCTATGAACTTCAAGCTATTGAGACTTTCTTGAATTTGTCACTCTTTCATTTGAAGTATATACAAGCCTCAGTTTTATAAGAAGAGCTATTTGTTATCCTTATCTCTGTCACTGACTCCATATCCCAATGGTAGCAAGTCTCCATCTTCCAATCTACAAACATATAAAATCACAAACCATAGAGTTAGCCATCTATCCATATCTTTAATCAATATCATTAACCCTTTGAGAGAGCCCTCTCAGGCTAAGGAGGCTAAGCCTTAGCTAAAAGATTGGTTTGAAATAGTTACACTGAGATAGTCTGATCAGCAGCCTATCAGGGTCCTATTTTGGTGATAACATATTTTGCCTTTGTAGTTGATAGTGCCACTACAGAGTGTTTCTTACTCATCCAACTGACTGCACCTCCAAATAGGTTAAACGCATACCCACTTGTAGATCTTCTTTGATCCAGATCTCCAGCCTAGTCTGCATCAACAAAGCCACGAATATCCAAAACTCTATCAAATCCTGGTCTTCCTTAGTAGCACAAACCAGAATCACTAGTGCCAGGAAAATACCTAAAACTGTTGTTCAATGCTCCTTCCCTAGTTTTGACATAAACCTGCTCAATACTCCCACTGCATGTGCAATGTCTGTTCTAGTAAAGACCATCACATACATCAGGGTACAGACTGCACTTGCATATGGAACACGGGACATATCCTCTTCCTCTTCTTGTGTCTTGGGACACTATTCAGCAGATAACTTTACACCTACAAGAATAGGAACCTTCATCAGTTTACTATCTTGCATATTAAACCTCTGCAGTATTGTCTCGACATAATTCCTCTGGTTTAACCAGAGCTTCCTCTCAAAATATAGTTTGCAAGCACCAAGATTTTTCATATCAAATTTGGAGGACAATTGGGTCTTCAAATCTTGGATAATTTCTTTGTCATTTCCAACCAACAATATATCATCCACATACAAGACCAGATAAATAACATGGTCACTAATTAATTTAAAATACACACAGTGATCTGCCTTGCTTCTAGTGAAGCCAAGTCCCTGTATAAATGTATCAAATTTGTGATACCACGTCCTTGGTGACTGTTTTAACCCATATAGAGACTTCTTTAACTTGCATACCAGTTCTTTCTTACCCTTCATGGCGAAGCCTTCAGGTCACTTCATGTATATCTCCTCTTCCAGATCCCTGTGAATAAATGTTGTCTTCACATCCATCTGTTCTACCTCAAAATCAAAATCAGTACCAACAGATAAAAGTAATCTAATAGAAGCTAGCTTGGAGACAAGAGCAAAAATATCACCAAAATAAATTCCCGGCACCTAGGAATAAC
Source organism: Pinus tabuliformis (assembly GCA_031772625.1). Classification (NCBI taxonomy): domain Eukaryota; kingdom Viridiplantae; phylum Streptophyta; class Pinopsida; order Pinales; family Pinaceae; genus Pinus; species Pinus tabuliformis. Next base: position 717,369,277 of record CM062808.1, read on the forward strand.
CTTTTTCTACCAACCGAGATTTGTATTTCTCCACCTTTCCTTCTGCATTTGTCTTCTTCTTGAAAACCCATTTGTTGCCAATGGGTTTCCTTCTAGTTGGCAACTCCACCAGATCCCAAGCCTCATTTTTGTGCAAAGATGCCATTTCATCAACCATGGCCTCTTTCCAGAGTTTGCCATCCTCTGAATCTACTACTTCCTTCATAGTTCTGGGATCATCATCAGTAATAGATAAAGAAAAATTTGAACAGAAAGTAGATGGACTATACCTTTCTGGCTGCCTTCTTTCTCGCACTGATCTTCTCACACCTGGAGTTTGTGGCTCTTCATCTTCTGATTCCTCTTCTGTTGTATAGTCTAAATCTTCCTCCTTTAGCTCAAACTCTATTTTCTCATGTTCCTTTGATAGGAATTCATGTTTAATAACATATTTTTCCTCTCTGAACACCACATCTCCACTGTACACAACCTTCCTTGTTACGAGGTTCCAAAACTTATAACCCTTTAAATCATCCTTATACCAAATAAAGATGCACTTTTCATATTTACTATCCAACTTGGTTCTTTTCTCCTTTGGAACATGTACATATGCATCACAGCCAAATATCTTCAGATGTGAAAGAAAGGGTTTCTTACCAGTCCATACCTCTTGTGGAGTCTTATCCTCCAACACTGATGAAGGTGATCTGTTGACCAGGTAACATGCTGTCTCCATCACCTCTGCCCAGAATTCCTGTCCTAACCCAGCACCACTGAGCATGCTTCTTACCCTTTCCATCAACGTCTTGTTCATTCTTTCTACAACTCCATTTTTCTCAGGTGTGTATAGAGCAGTCTTCTGCCGTGCTATACCACACTTACATAATTCTTCAAATTCCTTGCTACAAAACTTCCCACTGTTATCTGACCTCAACACCTTTATCTTCTTCTTTGTCTGGTTTTCCACCAAAGCCTTAAATTCTTTAAACATGTCAAAGACTTCAGATTTCTTCTTAAGGAAATATATCCATGTATTCCTTGAGAAGTCATCTATAAATGATACATAGTACACAGACTTACTCGGTGATGGAACCTTCACAAGTCCAAACACATCACTGTGCACAAGCTCTAATATCTGTTTCGGCCTCTTATCACCAGAGGGAAAAATCACTTGATTTTTCTTCCCATATACACAAATTTCACAGAAATCAAAATCCAAAGCTATATTATTTATACCTTCTACCATACCTTTACCATGAAGTATTCGAAGGCCCTTCTCTCCAATATGTCCAAGCCTTTGATGCCACATAATGGTCTTCTCTCCACAGACCACTAGATTTTCTGCTCCACTTTTAGGAACCACAAAACTGTTGCACCCATCAACAACAGTGCTACCTTGTAGCTTGTACAAAGTTCCAATTCGAACTCCTCGCATCAATACTAGTGTTCCAAAAACCATCTTGCAAGTATCCTTTTCGAACACTGTTTTTACACCTGCATCATCCAACTTGCTTACAGAAATCAGATTTCTGGCTAATGCAGGAATATGCGAACACCCAGAAGTGTTCTAACCCTTCCACCTTGCAACTTCAACTTTACTTTTCCACGACCAATGATTCTAACCTTCCTGTCATCCCCCAAGAAGACATTACCACCATCATATTTCTCATACTTGCAAAACCACTCTCTATGGGGAGTGAAGTGAAAGGATGCACCTAAGTCAATCAACCATGCCTCATGATCTACATGTGTACTTGAAGAAGCCAAGTACACATCCCACCTTCCTCTAAGGTGGTTTTCGACTCTGCAAAAGGAGCATCATCAGATCCCTTTCCTTTTTCAGGAGCTTTAGATTTATAGTCCCTTTTGTAGTGCCCTTCCTTTCTGCATTTCCAGCAAACTACCTTTACAGGTTTTCTTGGAGATTTAGATCTCCCTCTAGATTTAGATCTCCCACTCGATGACTTATTTTTGTTTCTGTTCTAGGACCGTCCTCGTACAGACAAGGCATCACCATTCTGGCTCTCCATATTTTTCCATCTCATCTCCTTTGGTAGCAAGGATGAGACTATTTCATCAAACTGTAAGGCAGTTGCATTGCTACCTATTGCAATAACTAGACTATCCCACGAATCTAGTAGAGAACACAACAAACTGATGCACTTATCTTCATCTGAAATTTTAATATCAACAGACAATAACTAACTTACCATAGTGTTAAATGCATTCAGATTCTCTGTCACCGAGTCTCCATCTTTCATCCTCAGGTTATACAGCTTTTTCCGCATGAACAGTTTATTTCACCAGAGACTTAGATTAGTACAAAGTCCCTAACTTGTCCCACAGAGCCTTCACCGTAGCTTCCTTTGATACATTTAGCAATACTAAATATGAGACACACAACTGTATTGTGATCTTTTCCTTTCAATCCAACTTCTTCCATTCTTCATCGGACACTCCCGTTGGTTTAGTACCTGGATCTACCACGATCCATTGATCTTTATCCACCAACAGATCCTCCATCTTGAGTTTCCACAACTCAAAACTCTGACCATTAAATTTCTCAATCTCTATCTTTCCACTGCTCACCATCTTCTTTCACCACTAAAATCAATCTCGCATATCTCCCACTGAACGGGGTCTACCATAGGCCCGAGTGAAACCCCTTAGCAACAAAGGTGTCCCCTTGAAGCCAAAACAGCTCTGATACCAAATGTAGGTTTTAACCCCATACAGAAATTACTTGCATACGAATTCTAAACCACAGAAAATAAACAATGCGAGAGCATAACACATATACACAAATATTTTCCCAGGATCCCAAAACCAGGACTACCAGCTTGATTTTTCATTATTTTCCTTTCAATGTTACAATACATATTTATACATGTTGAAGCATCCAATTCCATGGATCGAAAACCATTGCGTCCAAAACCATGGACCGAAAATCATCGCGTCCAAAACCATGTGTGAAAACCATGCACAAAACCATAGGTAGGTCCGCCCAACCTAATATAGGGTCCAAAAAAAAATTCCCCAGGGCGCTGCCACGGACCCCGTAGAGAGGGTCTACATGCACCCCTCAAACCCCTTGGATAGGGGGGGTGCCACCCCCCCTCTGCGCAATCAGCGCAATGAGGGGGGGCTCCGCCCCCACTCTAACCCCCCAGTTAACTGCGTGGGTTAGCCGTGGAAAGAATATAACATAACCCAACATGAAGAAGACATAGAGACAACTCTTTGCTCCTAAATGCAACCAATGTTGAGTTAAAAAAAATAAAATAATAATAATAAATTGCTTAATTTTGTATTGAGAAACAACAAAATATACAGAATTTCCTTGTGACAGAGTTGCCAAGATGGAATCTTAATTTACAAACATTTACCTATCAGGATGAGAAAATGCAAATCAAATTTCTTCCTTATTCCATAGAATCCAATTGTGAGATAAAAAAAACACATCAAGTTTGTTTACGCCAACAAGTATCAAGCCCCAACTACATAATATAAGAAAGTAGTAGATATCCCAAAGGCCTGAAGGGGATCTAATGTAAAGAAGTGACAGTTGTCAGAGGCCTTCCAATCAATATATAAATGTAGATTTATTATTATTATTTTAATTGGAAATCTTCAATTAAATAATAAAATTTAATTATGTCTCTCCCAGTCTGGCATTTTTTAATAGCTTTGTAACATGTGGATTAATTTCCTTTTTGGTGCACAATCTCTGCCTTTTAGGACAATATGGTGTAGTGGCTCAACCCCTACAGATCATTACGATAAACTAAGAATAACAGAGAAGATGAAAGGTTGTACAAACCAACATATTTTTTAAACAACTATTCCAACATCAATACCTTAACTTTTTCATGATGATATCGTATTGAGAATGTTTGAAAAATGGTGGGAAATATGGGTAGCAACTATCTCTCTTCTGCGAGGGTGATGTGGAAAGAGTGATAAGATTTGATCGTTTTGATTTTTTTTTGTTAAATTAGAAAAATCAATATTAATGGAGATATTGATATTTTTTATTAAATTTTGTGAAGTGACTAAATGTAGCTTTAACCATTCACCTTAAGATGTTTTTTACAATATAATTTCCTAAGTCTATTTAATATCTTCATTATCATAAAAAACAACCTATATCCATCTTAACTCCCCATCTACCAAACTCTTAGAAGGATGAAATCTATTTATCCCTCTTAGCACTTGGTAGACCCAGAATTAAGATGGATCTAAGCTGATAGAATTTCCCCTTTAAATAGTTTATGCTCACAAGAATACCATGGTATTACCATGGGTTATCATAAACCTAGAGCTTAAAAACTAATATTAGTAATTTATAAAAATTAATAATTTCTTCTTTCTTTTTTTTCTTTTTTTAACCGAGTTAAAATGTTTAAATGACATTAAATTACAAGATCCATTTTTAATATTGATCTACCAAGCCCCGAGAGGGATCAAATATTTTTTCACTCTATGTTAGTTTTCATATCACTCGGCACTTAGTATATCCAGAGTAAAGATGGATATATGCTAGTTTAATTCCCCCCTTTAAATAGGCTACATTCCCGTGAATACCATGGGTCAATACCATGTGCCATCTTTATTTTTATTAATATGGGTTAATAATGTTTGTTTGCATGGTATTAATAATAATTTGGCCCATAGTATTTTTCTCATAGGCTTCACCTAAATATAACTTATTTTTTTAGTGTCCTTAAATATAAGGTGGCTTATGGAGTAAATAAAATAAATGTTTTATTTATTTACCATACCTCTCTTTTATTTATATTTTTATTAATTTACCATACCTATTTTATAAATATGGTATTTGGCCCATATGATTCACTTAAATAAAACCTCTTTTTTGAGCCTTCTTAAATAGAAAGAGGGTTATGGATAAAATATAAAAAGAGGTTTTATTTATTTACCATACCTCTAGTTTATTTATATTTTTATTTATTTACCATACTTTTGGAGTAAGTATAAAAAGAGGTTTTATTTAATTACCATACCTCCACTTTATTTATATTTTTATTTATTTACGCCCTTGCCATCGATGAAAACCAGATTTGAAAGCAGGGAACTATTCACAAAATAAATCAGGGCAATTGTAATAGAATATAACCTCCCAACCCAGGCGAATCGAGTCAAATGAGTCTTTTCATAGTTTATCCACCCCTTTTTTGGGGCTAAAATGAAAAAAATAATTATTTTTTAAATAAAATTTGGGCTAAATATATGAAATGGGTGTTTTATAAAAAAATTGCCCCTCTAAAATGAAAAACCCCTTAAATTTCGCCCTTGGGCTAAAATTCGCCCCAAAAATTTACCATGAGCATGACCGAGGTTGATCATGATGTTGCTAGCATGGCTAGTTATGAGGCAGGATACTGAAGCTCCTTAGATAGTTGTCTGAGCATGATTTGGATATGACATGATAACATATAAATATAGTTGGGATCGAGATACTCTCACATATTGAGACAATGCAGTTGTTTGAAACAAGTCCAAGCTTGTGGTTGGCACCTCCTTGAGAGGGGGGGTGATTATGGTATCCTTTTGTATGATTATATATGATATGGCATGATATTTGATTTGATGTTCTATATGAACAAGAAATAGATGCTATTGAGACAAGAAGATGGTAGATATTCTCTCAAAGGTATCTTAGTTTTCAGAGAGAATCCCCTCTAGATGAGGGGCAGCGTTGATTGAGGACACTGAGCCAACTCTTCCTACCCTATTTGAGCTCTCAGGGTGAGGAATTGAGATGGAGGGCTCTTGGGGTTGAGGGAACTCTAGACAATAAGGTGTTACCCTATCTGTCTCCAGACCATAGGGAGTTACCCCTATCTATTACCCATAGGGATGGATTTGTAGCTCACCCTATCTTGGTCTTTGCAGAGTATACCCAAGTTGGCATCATACCCACAAGTCAGGCTTGTTGGGAGTACTGCTCCTTGTCTAGCCAACGAGTTGAGAGTGTACTTGGGGATGTACAACCCAAGGTGATTATGATACAGGTGCTCTACCACATGACTATTCGGGGTCATCGATGTGAAGATTAGTAGGCAATAGGATGGGTTGAGATGACCCGATATGATTCCAGGTTGAGGATATATCTCCTCGATGAAATTCCAGGGTCAAGCGTTTACTCCCCTGTGTGATGAGGTATCCTATTGCTTGGTATAGGTGGAAGTTATTGCTCCCTCATGTGATTCTAGGTTGATATGTTCTCCCTGATGATATTTTCTCTGATGAAAACATTCTAGATAGTAGCCTGCTGACAGAGGTTCTAGATAGCAGCCTCATGGATAGAGGGTGGTAGCTTGAGATCCCTTCCGGTATCAAATTCTTCTTCTAGATCTGAGAATGTTCAACATACGAGTAGGAACAATTAAAAGATAAGCAAGAATAAGAAAAGGATAAATTGAGATGTACAATGATGATTTGTGATGATGAGACACCTGAGATGTACATGGCATGATGATTACATGATAGAGATGATCTATGATGATATGTAATGATACTCAAAGATTATAGAATGGCATATTGTTTGATGGGTAGGTATTAGCAGGTGGAATTCTCCATAGTTGAGGGGGAGTGTTAATATTTGCAACTGCGGTAAAATTCCACCTTGGATAGCTCAAAGGAACAATATGATTCCTACATTAAATTCCTCTTTTCGAGAGGACCAAAATCAACCTAAAGATCACCTAATTTGGTTAAACAACAATTATTTTTTGAATGATTTTATTCATTCATACATTATGGAATGGGTTGACCCTAACCACATGGGTAACTTCTTGGGTCAATATTAACCCCAAGTTAAACCTCAGGAAATCCTATAAAAGGAAGCAACCTCAAGTTCATTTCAACACATCATCATCTTTCTATTCTTCTATTTTGTCTTGGTTCGCACAAGTACATCGGAAGAAGTTTGCACAGGGTCTAAAATCACAGGAGAAAGGTTCGCACTAAGTTTTGGTTTTCCGAATCATAGTCTCTAGCACAGATCAAGACATTTTCATCCTTGGTCATAGGCATAGAGTGGGAAAGGAAGTGACTTTGGCTCTTTGGTTGCTTGGAGATAGTTTAATGAGAGTAACTCTGGTTTCAGATCCATATCCAAAGGTTCTGGTTGCCAGTCGCTCGCACAGAGTAGTGCTAGGATCAGAAAGATTTGTACTTACCATTGAATGGAAAAAAAAAAAAAAAAATTGAAGAGAATGACATATGCATAATAGGAGATTCTAGACAGAAAGGCACTTAGAACAGTACGGTTGTGCCTATCGGCACTGGTAGCCTTTAATATTTCAAAGGAAATGACAATGGAGGGTTTAATGATTACATTGGCCAAACTATATGAAAAGCCCTCGATTTCAAATAAGGTATTTCTTATGGATCAATTATTTAATATGAAGAAGTCAGAAGGTGGATCTATTTATGATCATTTAAATGAATTTAATATGGTTACCAGTCAGTTAATTTTTGTATGAGTAAATTTTGATGATGAAGTTAGGGCTCTATTATTTCTATGTTCATTGCCAGAAAGTTGGAATGGTTTAGTTATGGCCATTAGTAACTCTGTCTCTAGATCTAGTACTTTAAAGTTTGATGATGTTGTCGGTGCCATTCTTAGCAAGGAAATGCAACAAAAAAGCTTCGGTGAGACATTATGTAATGCTTTGACTGCAGAGGCTAGGGGAAGAAAAATCGAAAGAGGAAAGAGCCCAGGATATCACAATAAGTCAAAGAAATGCATATCCAAGTCTAGATCGTGAATAGTGTGCTGGAATTTTGGGAAGAAAGGACACCTGAAGGAACATTGTAAGTCTCGGAAGGGAAAAGAAGGAGACACACAACAAGAAAACAATCATGAAGTGAATGTGACAGGTGAAGTGTTGCAAGATGCTTTGATTATTTCATTAGAAAATATTATGATGCCTAGGTGGCAGATTTAGGGTCCTCATTCTATGCCACACTTGATAGGAAAAATTTTCATGATTATGGTCAAGGAGATTTTGGACAGGTTCGTCTGGGTGATGATAAAAAATCATTAGAATGGGTAAAGTTTTTATAAAACAACAAAATGGAAATAAATGGCTATTAAAGGAGGTAATACATGTTCCAAATCTAAAGAAAAATCTAATTTCAACAGGGAAGTTAGGTTGTGAAGGTTGTTATGAAACTAGCTCACAAAAAGATAGAAAAGAAAGATCAACGACTTAGAATTCAGCCTCTTCGAGGGGGAAACCTCCTTTACATTACACAAATGAACAATTCTTGGATGATACAAATGAAAAGACCTCCTTTCTCTATATAGGAGTCTAAGGGGTCATAATATAATCAGAGCCGGCATAACAATAATAATGTAAGGGCACAATAATAACAATAGTGGACTTCTATGGGGCACAATAATAACAATATGGGGACTACATGGGCACACCAATATAATAAGGGGGTTGTATTAATAACAATAAGGGGTTACATTAGTAGTATAGATACCTAACATTCCCCTCTCCTTCAAAAAGTGTTGTTCTCAACGCTTGAGTAGTTCTTGATGCTTCTGTATAAAATTCTTGTCCTCCCATGTGGAATCTTTAGTGGGTAAGTTCTTCCACTTGATGAGATACTTTGAAATTGATCGATTTCATAGTTGTCGGGTTCTTGTTTCTGTGACTGCTCCAGGTTCCAATATGATTTTTCCTTCCTCATCAATTTTTGGCAATATTGTTTGAACTGGGACCTTCTGCAACTTTTGAATGAGTGGCCACACTTCTTCGTCCTTCTTCCATTCATCCCTTGCTTCGTTTATCCAATCTGGTTGGATAATAGAAATAGCACAAAAAAATGCTTCCACATCCTCATCCTTTCTTGAGAGTGCATCTGCAACAACATTTTGCTTCCCTTTTTTGTACATGATTTGAAAGTCATACCCCAACATATTTGTGACCCATTTTTTTTGTTCTTCTAAATATAATCTTTGTTCTAAAAAGTATTTAAGAATATCATGATCCATTTTTACCTTGAAGTGTCTTCCCATTAGGTAAAGTTGCCATTTCTTAAGTTCATGTAGTATTGCCAACATTTCCTTCTCATAAATAGCTTGCTTGAGATGTAGCTGTAAAAATACCCAATCGCCTACATCAAAACTTCTTTCACTGCGATGTTGATCTGCCTGTTGTTTCATTCAATTCTGCATCAAAGTGGCGTTATCCTTTAAAATTTGGAGAACTTGTTGTTGATGCTCGATGTGATCTTTCACTGCTTGAATCTTTTTCTTCTTGATCGCCTTTACAATTTTGTGCAGATGTTGTAGATACTGTTGTTTATCTAATCAACAGAGGGCCTTCAAGTTCCTTGTATGGTGGTATTCCACATGAGGCATGGACAAGTAAAAAGGTAAACTACTCTTTTTTAAATACTTTCGGTTGTGAAGCCTTTTTCCACATTATTAAAGAAAATAGAACAAAGCTTGAAGAAAAATCAAAGAAATGTACCTTTATTGGATATGGTGTTAATTATTCTAGTTATTGCTTATATGATTATGAAAATCACAAAATTGTTAGGAGTATGTTAGAGCCTGGATCTACCTCAGGCCGAAGGAAGGCAGGTCTAGGGTAACATCAAACCATGCTTAACCTGGTAGCTAGCTCTACCAGGTCGGGAGAGGGCTCTCTCCTTGCCAATCTCAATTAGGATATTGGCAAGTAGGGCTTGAGATGACTGAATTTAATGTAGATTTTAGGCTAGGTATAGTAGCTCAGGGGATTTGATTGGATTTGTTTCGAGTCGAAATAGCAAGAGAAAGGGTGATTGAACTATGGAATCGATGTCAGTTTTTGCCGGAAAACCTGGGGAAAATTAAGTGCCATGTTCAGCCAAATGAACATTGTAAATTTGAGAAGTATGAGGGAGAAATCTTGCTGCCTTGCAGGCATCAGACAAAGGATGGATCTGCAGCAGCAACTTTAGATGAAAGATAATAACGAGGTTGCTCAACAGAGCATCTAGCAATGGATGAATTCTTCTAAGACTACCATTACAAACTAACAACAAAATCATCATGAAAGGAGCATCATTATGAATGAATTCCTAACATATCACTTAGATAATTCTGAAACAAAGGAGAAAAACATAATGTGTAAAAGAATTACAGGAGAAAAAACATACTAAACATTTAAGCATCGTGATGAATCCCAGGCCTAAAAATCAAACATCTACACTATGAAATTCATCAAATATATACATTTTTTCATCCTTGTACTAAGGGATTTGAGCTCAACCATTTTCTTCAAAATAGAATCAGTTACATTAAACTTGGACCGAATTTCTGAAAATAGGTGTTGAAGATGAACTCGTATCTCCTAAACCATAGCACCTATTACAAAACTGAAAGAGGTTTTTGTAGATAAGGTCATTTTGGAGAAAAACCTCTCTAAAATTTTGGAAATTCATTTCCAGTTGCTCGTAATCTATGCCACAAAATCATCTCTAAAACAAAAAATCATTAAAAATTTAAATCTATGAAAATGAGCTGTAAAGATCTAGTCACATATCCCAATTCATGACACCTGTGAATAAACTGAAAGAATTTTTTTTTTACATGGCTTGTGGTTAACAAAAACCTCCTTGGGTTTTGAAAAATTACTTTCCATCTGTTGTAAAATGGCACCGCACTAAAATTACTAAAACAGTAAAATAAATGAAAATTTTGATTTGTTTTAATGCAGGCTCCAAATATCACTGCATATATCCTACATAGTAGCACTTGTGCATAAAATAAAGGAGGTTTTTTTTATTTGGTATGTGATGGACAAAAACCTCTTTCACTGTTGTAAAATTCCTGTCCAAACTGATTTTTTAGTAAATTTGTCCCTGTGTGCAGCAACTGACCTCAAAACATGCATAACCAAGAATCAATCATTCATTTCGATCATATCTTATGATCCAGAAACCGGTTATAGGAGTGTGATATACCATTGGAAATATTTTTCCGAGCTTCTTTTGATGGACACATTTGTGACATGTTTTGTGCTGAATATCATGTGCAAAACATCTAACCAAACCAAACCTAGTAAGAGCTCATGTTGATCCCTGGTGACAGGCTGCAAAGACTGGCACTAACATCGACCTTATTGGGGATGGCAGCTCCTTGGAGGTGTCAAGAACACCATAGACCAAGTGCCTCATCCATTGGGCAATACGGTCAAACAACTACAAACTCAAAACAACTCATACCAATCCAAACATACACATATTGCAACCTGTACATAACAAATATCGGAAACTGAAATGTTGCCTTTGGCAGCTTATTTATTTACAAATCTACCCTACTTTGCTGCAAAACCAATGGATCAAGTGATGTTGTAATGCCATATCAACCAATCAAGTAACTATGGCAATGATGCTATTTTTTTATAGTGTTTGAACCAGAAGATAGTTGGAAATCCTACCAGCAGTATATACCCATAGTACCTCTGCAACCTGGTTTTTCTTTCAACTTAAAAATATATTCCATATATGCTGCTATGGGATTATAGAAACCAGATTCTATCTACTGCCCCAGCTCATTAACATATGCTTTTGGCTAGAGATTGTCACATCCTCGCTGTAAATCATAACATCCTTCAATACAACCATCCAAGGGCAGCCTTATCTTTTCTTCTTTGGGAGAAGGGAGAGTTTCCAAGAACTGTTTAGGGTCTTGGAATTCATGTGATTTAATTTGAACATCCAATAATTCAATTTCATTTTCCAATATTTCAACCACTAAGCCAAGAAAACAATATTTATTCTCAGGTGTGAGTCGGCTGGATTTCAAGCTAAGTAACAATGATGTTAAAAAACTCTGATCAATTTGAAATTTTGCTATCTCATCCCTTAAAATCAATAAAATTTCACTAGATAATGGATTTGCCACAGACCCCGTCATCGGTGATTACCATCAACGTTCTGAAAACTGGATTCTTTAGCAGTGAAGTCGAAGCTTAGGATCTTGAACATTGGAGTCATCAGGTAGATGATTTCAGCCTTCATATGTGTCTGACTATTGTCCACCATCAGGAATCAGATTTGCAACTTGAATGATCTTTCCCATAGAAGATCTGTCACCTCTTCCCCAGTATGGTCACCACTATGTTAGAGCTTGTATCTACCTCAGGTTGAAGGAAGGCAGGTCTAGGGTAACATCAAACCACACTTAACCTGGTAGCTAGCCCTACCAGGTCGGGAGAGGGCTCTCTCCTTGTCAATCTCTATTAGGATATTGGAAATTAGGGCTTGAGATGACTGAATTTAATGTAGATTTTAGGCTAGCTATAGTAGCTCAGGGGATTTGATTGGATTTGTTTTGGGTCGAAAAAGCAAGAGAAAGGGTGATTGGACTATGGAATCGATGTCAGTTTTTGCCAGCAAACCTGGGGCAAATTAAGTGCCATGTTCAGCCAAATGAAGATTGTAAATGTGAGAAGTATGAGGGAGAAATCCCGCTGCCCTATAGGCATTAGACAAAGGATGGATCAGCAGCAGCAACTTTAGATGAAAGAGAATAACGAGGTTTCTCAACAGAGCATCTAGCAATGGATGAATTCTGCTAAGACTACCATTACAAACTAACAACAAAATCATCATGAAAGGAGCATCATTATGGATGAATTCCTAACATATCACTTAGATAATTCTGAAACAAAGGAGAAAAACATAATGTGTAAAAGAATTACAGGAGAAAAAACATATTGAACATTTAAGCACTGTGATGAATCCTAGGCCTAAAGGGAAAAAATGCTTTATTATGATATTCAATAAAATTTTACACAGTCCAAATGCTTCTTCCTATTGCAAAAATTGAACATATACACTATGAAATTCATAAAATATATACATTTCTCATCCTTGTAATAAGGGAATTGAGCTCAACCATTTTCTTCAAAATAGAATCAGTTACATTAAACTTGGACTGAATTTCTGAAAATAGGTGTTGAAGATGAACTCGTATCTCCTAAACCGTAGCACTTGTTACAAAAATGAAAGAGGTTTTTGTATATAAGATCATGTTGTAGAAAAACCTCTCTCAATTTTTGAAAATTCATTTCCAGTTTCTAGTAATCTGTGCCACAAAATCATCTCTAAAACAGAAAATCATTAAAAATTTAAATCTGTGAAATGAGTTGTAAAGATCTAGTCACATATCCCAATTCATGAAACCTGTGAATAAAATGAAAGACATTTTTGTTATATGGCTCGTGTTTAACAAAAACATCCTTGGATTTTGCAAAATTACTTTCCATCTGTTGTAAAATGACACTGCACTAAAATTACTAAAATAGTAAAATAAATGAAAATTTTGCTTTCTTTTAATGCAGACTCCAAATATCACTGCATATCTCCCACATAGTAGCACCTGTGCATAAACTGAAGGAGGATTTTTTTATTTGGTATGTGATGGACAAAAACCTCTTTCACTTTTGTAAATTTCCTGTCCAAACTGATTTTGTAGTAAACTTGTCCCTGTGTGCAGCAACTAGCCTCAAAACATGCATAACCAAAAATCAATCATTCATTTCGATCATATCTTATGATCCAGAAACCGGTTACAGGAGTGTGATATACCATTGGAAAGATCTTTTTGAGCTTCTTTTGATGGACACTTGTGACATTTTTGTGCTGAATATCATGTGCAAAACATCTAACCAAACCAAACCTAGTAAGAGCTCATGTTGATCCCTAGTGACAGGTTGCGAAGACTGGCACTAACAGAGTAGAGATGTCATATTCAATGAAAAAGTCTTGTATAAGGATCAGATGCAGGAAAAGAAACAGGAAAAATAAAATAGATAATACATAGTGCTTAATGAGATCACAGAAAAAATAAAGGTGCCTAAAAATCATAGTGATCAACAGCCACAACAACAACAACAGGCACCTCAAACACCTGAAATTTTTGTTAGAAGATCTACCAAGATAAGTAGACCCCATGAACGATACTCTCCTTCATTATATTATGTATTGTTGACTTATTCTAGTGAACCAGAATGTTATGAAGAAGCAATGCAGGTAGAAATCAGGAAGAAGTGGCAGCTAGACATGAAAGAAGAGATGGGCTCCTTGGTACATAACCAGACTTGGGACTTAGTTAGGTTACCTGCAGGTAGAAAAACATTGTAGAATAAATGGGTTTACAGGTTGAAGGAAGAAGATGGAGTTATTAAAATTTATAAATATAGACTTGTGTTGAAGGGGTTTGCACAAAAGAAAGGTATAGACTTTGATGAAATATTTTCTCCTGTTGTTAAAATGACTACAATTGGAACTATTTTAAGTCTAGTAGCAGCAGAATATTTTCATCTTGAACAATTAGATGTAAAAACATCCTTTCTTCATGGGGATTTGGAGGAAGAGATTTGTATGCAGCAACCACAAGGGTATGAGGTCAAAGGGAAGGATAAATTAGTGTGCAGGTTGAAGAAGAGTTTGTATGGCTTAAAACAGGCTCCAAGGTAGTGGTATCTAAAATTTGATAGGTTTATGTCTAAACAAGGTTATACTATATGTCACTTTGACCATTGTGTTTATCTTAAAAAGAAAAATGATGCTATCTATATTATATTTTTATTGTATGTAGATGGCTTGCTTGTTGCAAGGTCTAACATGCACGAAATAAATGTGCTCAAAGGAAAATTGACAGATTCATTTGCAATGAAGGATTTGGGCGTTGCAAAAAAATCCTTGGTATGAGAATAACTAGAAACGGAAAAAATTGCAAATTAACATTGTCTAATACTGAGTACATACAAAAGGTATTGGAAAGATTTAATACACAAAATTCAAAACCAATTATTACACCTTTGGCTAGACATTTCAAACCAAGTAAGGAGATGTGTCCCAAGATTCAGGAAGAGATTGATTATAAGTCTAACGTTCCATATGCATGAACAATTGGAAGCTTAATGTATGCAATTGTCTACATAAGGCATGATATTGCACATGCAGTGGGAGTTGTAAGTCGGTACATGAAAAATGTAGGAAAAGAACATTGGATGGTAGTAAAATGGATTCTCTGGTATTTGAGAGGTACCATAAATCACGAAGTATGCTTTGGTTGTTCAAACATTTCTCTACATGGATATGTTGATGCAGATATGGCAGGTGATAGAGATAACAGGAGGAGCACCACAAGGTATGTATTTACTATAGGTGGAACAATTATTAGTTGGGTTTCAAAAATGCAAAGTGTTGCACTTTCAACAACGGAAGAAGATTATGTTGCTGCTAAAAATGTTAGTAAGGAAATGATTTGGTTACAAAGGTTTCTTGATGGATTGGGTAAGAAGTAGGAGTTGGGTAGGTTATATAGTGATATCCATAGTTCCATTCATCTTGCAAAGAACTAAACATTTCAATCCAAGACTAAACATATAGAGCTCAAGTACCATTTCATACGTTAGTGTTGGAAGATGGACAGTTAATGCTGGAAAAGATACACACCAGCCAGAATCGTGCAGATATGTTAACAAAAGTTGTAACCAGGGGGAAACTAAGATTCTTATCAATTTCAATTGGTCTTCAAGTATGATGATAAAGATGAGAAAAAACCAGTTCCAAAGTGGAAGCATTGTCCAGCAAATGAAGTAATGGTGGAGTTGCAATAATCAGTCTCCAAGTGGGAGATTGTTGGGTGTAGAGCCTGATTATCTTCTATATTCATAGGTATCACCGTGTTGGACCCCAGTTCCTAATGGGGTGGAAATTACACTCATTTAATCACCATTGTCCCCTGCAGGGGTTCAGGGGCAGCACCCCTTAAGCTAAAAATAGATGAAAATTTGCCTTGTAAAATATTGTGATTTCATAGTCAATCTGGGTTGTTCATTAGGCGAATGATCTGATGGTAGAAGTTGTGTTTAATTTAGTGTCTTTTTCCCTAGAAGGAAACCCCTTCATTTATATGAGGGAATTTTATTACAGATGTATGTATGATTATGTGTATTCTGAACGAGAAAGAGAGAGGACATTGTGTGAGAGCGAAGGGGAAATTACAATGGATTTGTTGTAGGTTGTATATCTTCATTTTGTTGGATAATATAAAGGAATGACTGGTTGTTTCTCCATGGGCGTAGCCCAAATTGGGTGAACCATGCATATATGTGTCTCTCTTGTTTTATTCATTTTTTGTGTTTGTGTTTCTACAATATTTTATGTGTTCCATTGCTCTGTAATATATAATTTTCTAACATAGAGTTGGATAACTTGTTGTTGATGCTCGATGTGATCTTCCACTACTTGAACCTTAGAATTTTCTCTTAAAGATAATGTGATGGATGGTGGATGATATTCATAAAGTGCCATAAATGGGGTCATTTTTGCTGCAGTATGGAAGGAAGTGTTATACCACCATTTAGCTAGAGGTAACCACTTGACCCATTGTTTTTGTTTATCAGATACAAAGCATTGAAGATATCCTTCCAAAAATTTGTTCACTATCCCAGTTTTCCCATCAGATTGAATATTATAAGATGAGTTATGAGATAATTGAGTACCAAGACAAGAAAATGATTTTGCCCAAAAATTTCTAGTGAAAATGGAATCTCTATCACTTACAATAATATTGGGTTCCCATGTAGCTTTTGAATTGTTTCCATAAATGCATTATAAACTATACATGCTTTATAAGGATGAGATAATGCATAAAAGTGTGCATACTTGTTCAGTCTATCAACTACCACCATGATGACACTCTTTCCTTCAGACTTGGGTAAACCTATGATAAAATCCATTGGGACCTCCTCCCAATGCTAACTTGGAATAGCTAAAGGTTGTAACAAACTTGGGGTCTTAATTGTATCAACTTTATTTTGTTAGAAAACCAAACATTTTACCACAAACTTTTGAAAATCATATTTAAGGCCATCCCAAAAAAATTCCTTCTTGACCTTGTGATAATTTTTTTTAAATATTGAGTTCCCTCCTAAGGAGGAGGTGTGCAATTCCAAAATAATCCTTTGCTTGAGTTGGGAATTCTTACAAAGATATAAGCGATCTTTGTACCATAATGAATCATTTTTCTAGCTAAATGTATAAGATGTACTGGGATCTTTCTGCAAATTTTGGATAAGTATCCACACCTCTTCGTCATTATTTCATTCATCCCTTGCTTGAGTTATCCAATCAGTTTGGATAATAGAAATGGCACAAAGCAATGCTTCCACATCCTCATCCTGTCTTGAGAGTGCATCTGTGACAACATTTGCTTCCCATTTTTGTAGATGATTTCAAAGTTATAACTAAACATCTTTGTGACCCATTTTTGTTGCTCTTCTAAACATAACCTTTGCTCCAAAAAGTATTTAAGACTATCATGATATGTTTTTACTTTGAAGTGTCTTCCCATTAGGTAAGGTCGCCATTTCTTTAGTGCATGTAGTATTTTCAACATTTCCATCTCATATATAGGTTTGTGTAAATATTTTCCTTTGATTAGACAAATTTCAAAAGTAATGTGTCTTCATTATTGTATTAAAAAGGCACCAATTCCATTTCCTGAGGCATCACATTCCACAATAAAGGTTTTTGTGAATTCTGATGTAGTTAAGACTACTGTTTGGCATATTGCCTCTTTGAGATGTTCAAAGGCCTTAGTTTCTTTTGGAGTCCAAGAAAATGCATCTTTCTTCATTAATGTTGTTAGAGATTATGCTATTCTACCATAATTCTTAACAAACTTGTGATAATACCTTGTCAACCTGAGAAATCCTCGTAGATGCTTTATGGTTGTGGGGATTTTCCATTCCTTAATGGCTTTAATTTTTTTAGGGTTTACCTTAAAACCCTCATGAGATACAATATGACCCAAATATTCCACCTCTTTTACTCCAAAAAAACATTTGGAGGTTTTTGCATATAATTGTTTCTCCTCCAATTGAGCACCTTGTCAACATGTTGAACATGATCCTTCCAAGACTTTTTGTAGATTAGTATATCATCAAAAAAATTATAGCACAAATTTTATAGGGAAGGGTTTTAAAATGGAATTCATAAAACCTTTAAATGTGGAAGATGCATAGTAAGGCCAAAAGCCATGACCAAAAATTCATAATGACCCTCATGATTTTTGGATGTTGTCTTTGGAATGTCTTCAATATTCATTCTAATTTGATGATATCTTGAATGAAGATCCAACTTGGTGAAGTAAATTTCTCCGTGTAATTCATCCAACAATTCATCAATGACCATAATGGCAAATTTATGTTTAATAGTGAGCTTGTTGATCTCCCTATAATCTGGACACATAGCCATGACCCATCCTTCTTGTGCACCAATACTACTGGAGCATAGAAAGAAATTTGACTAGGTTGAATTATACCAACCTCTAGCATTTTTGCAACCATACCGTCAATTGCATTATTTTGGGCATAGGGATATATGTAAGGTCTTATGTTTGGAGGAACATTTCCTGGAATCAAATGAATAGCATGATCATGATCAGGAATAGGTGGGAGGCCTTTGGGAGTCTTGTTGGTACTATTTTATTGCTATTCTTTTCTTCTAAGAATCCATCATTTATCTACCATTTTATTCCATAAACTCTTCATAGTCCATTGAAATTGATTAATGAAGGATTATAATTGTTATTTTACATTAAATTTAATTTATGGATTTTTATGTTAAAAATTGGAATTTTTCAACAAAATTACGGGATGTAATGACTTCCTGTAATTGGTTTATGTTGTGACATGTGGTATGGCAGGAAAATCGAAACAAAAGATAAGGACGTGATATAGGATGTACATACATGGTGGAAAATATATTTATCATCGAATTTGGAGCTCCTGAATACATGGTCAATGCTGGTCAAACCCAGCCTATTCAGCAGAAAAATCTGAAGTTATAATGAATGTACTTGATCTTTTGCTTAAGATTAGGGACCCTAAACTGATTTCAATTTGTTTTAGAAATCAATTAGGATTAGGAAGAATGAAAATAGCCTTTTTGGTTGTAAATTTTAATAAATAGGAGGATTTTGATTATTATTAAAAAAAAGAATGCTAGTGAAGACATTAAAAAAAGAGCTGACTTAAGACTGTAAGCGTATTCCAGTACTCTGCTTTTAATGTAATCTATTCTCAGAACTTAATCAAAGGTAGAATTTCATCAATTATGGTGTTTATGAGTTAACGTTCTTATCACTTGAAGTTTTTCAAAGTGTGCCATCAAAGCGTGGAAGGGCCCTACATGAAGATTGGTACACTTTCTTTTCTGTTTCATAGAATTTAATATTGAGATCTGAATAGCGTTTTATTTCATTTCATTGCTTGTGAGTTTATCAATTTAATTAGAAGTTCTTGTGATTGTTATTTTATGATTCATAGTAGTAGCTTGAAAATTCAATTGCAAAATTATTGAATAATTCCTTGTAAAAGGTTTAATTGAACATTGAATTTCAAAATATTTCTATGAACTCTGTTTTCATGAATTTGATTTTTAGTATGCTTAGTGTGTTATTTTGAAAGAGTTTTTGTGAATTATATCCTTGTAAGAGGATTGAGAACTCAGACTAGTAACACTATTTTTTTGTTAGAACAGTTAATTAAATTAGATGATATAAGTGTTTAAATTGTGAAAGGAAACATATTTCAATCTCTTGTAAAAGAGTGTTGTAGCCTGTCACAATAGACACTTATTTAGACAGATTAGATCCTTTTAGGTCTATAAAATTTAGGAATGTGCCTCTAAGTTTACCTACCTTAGTTGACATTAAATTTAGTCTAATCTAGAACCCTGGATTGGTCTCTACAAGTCTCAAATACCTTGGAATTATTATTCAAGACTTTTTAGAGATCTCAAGAAATATATGATTTCAATATTTGAACCTATTGTGAGCATAATTGCACAATTACGCCTCGTTTATATTTCTTTAGAAGCTTTGTCATGCCATTAAAGTTGACTATATTTCATGGTTTCCCTATGATACCACTTAATTCAACTTCCTTTCCTTCCCAAAAAAAAATTCAAGAAATGTTCTTGAAAATTAAAAGCTATCGTCCCCAAAGATTGTAAACATTGGACTCCTGTTAAAACATCAACACCACCCATCAAAATGGAAATCATTGAACTATTCAATACACATTCCCCCATGGTTAGCTTGATATTATGGTACTTTCCAGAGAAATTTATAGTTCCTCCATTTTCAACCATCACTTGTGTTGAAGAATCTATGGGAATCGGGATAATAAGATTCTTCTCCCGACGATAACTACTTGTGAGGTACTTTTTGCTTTTTCTTATTAGCACAATATTCTCTTGTTATTATTGGAGTGTGTCTTATTACTTCATCAAATAGTTACCAAAACAAAAGAGACAAGAAAACAACATGTTGGCTCTCTGCCAAGGCTAAAACCTCTCACTCTTTGAGAGGAACACCCACACAAATTTTCTTATAAATATTCCAATTGACGAATACCAAGACTAAGACCAAGACCCTTGACCTAGTAGCCACTCCAAGACCAAGACAATATCTTCTCTTCTTCTCTTCCTCTTTCCTTTGATCCTTCTTGTCATTGTGACTTCATAAGCACCGAGATCTTCTTACTGTAGTTTCACTAAGACTATAGTAGATATGCACTGAGTCATAGCACATAGCTCATCAAAGTACTATCTCCATTATAGCTTTGAACAGTACCTTGTATCATCTGAAGTCTCTGCAATTTTTTCATTGTTCCTTCATGCCAGATCTGAGATCCCTCATCCAACTTGTCTACTCTTGCAACATTATCCATTAAAGAGCCATATGAACTATCTATTGTAGATCCTACTTGCTAGTGTCTTTGTTTTCCCTTCATCATGAAGGATCTTTGCTATCACTATTCTGAGTTCCTTATGTATCTTGACATATGAACTAGGACTCCTTTCTTGTCACTGTGACTGTGACCCAAATTCAAGCTTATTTGACTATAATGTACCAACGAGATATCCTTTAATATAGGGATATGAACTATGTACTTTTCACTGAATTTATTTGAGCTTGATGACTGCAATTATCACTGAAATCTCAGATATTGTGAAGTCCTGTTCATTGTAATTATCCATTGTAATTTCCCATCGAGATTGCAGAGTTGTCTGAGTTTTGTGTACTATGGACAGCCCTCCGAAAATACTCCACTGTGACATCTGAAATTATTTCTGTGACTACCCTCTGAAACTTCGGATGAATATAAGTTCTTCACTATGATTATGTGAAGATCTTAGTTGGGTATATATAGTAATTCTACACACATATTAAGCCGACATGATAGTATGAATGGATGTGTCTATTGATGCAAGATGGCATGATCTATCTAATTCATTTTGCAGGCCGACTTCAAGAGAGGAGATCCATGCTTGTCTTTTGTAGGGCTATTTAGACATATTTATATACTTATATACATTAATCATGCTCAAGAATATCTTCTTCATACATGACATAGACTCTTTGATTCAATAATAAATCCTAAGGCTCTCAATGGGATCCATTAACAAATAAACCTCTTGATCATGAAACCCATGAAGCAAGGCATACAAAAAAGTAATTTTATTTCTTTTGTTTCACTATTTACAAAGATAATGTCATTATGAAGATAGAACCTAGTTACATTTTACAAAAACTTGACACTTTGGTGTTGGATATAGGAAGCAATTCAATTTCTTAGCTATCTTACAATGACTAAAATTATGGGCACTACCTGAATCAATTAGAACCATTTCCTTTTTATTCTTGATATATCCTTCTATCTTGAAATTTTGAGGAGTGGTAATTCCTGTCAATGCATTACAAGATATGGTCAGACAGATTTCTTCTTTCTTTGGGGTTGGTTCTTGGTGTATATGCTCCTCTTTTGATGTTTCTTGTTCCTTTCCTTCCTCCTCTTCAAAATCTATGTAGAGTAATTTCTTCTTAGCACACTTATGACCTTTAGTGTATTTGCTATCACAACTGTAACAAAGCCCTTTTACTCTTTCTTCCTCCAATTCTTGTTGTGTCAACCTTGTAGGTTATGGAAGACTAGGAGAAGCATAACTTCCATGTTTAAATTTGTGAGTGGTAGACTTCCTTGTGGCCACAATTTTTCTTTCAACTTTTCTTGCCACCCTGAATGCCTTCTCCAATGAATTAGGTCCCAAAGGCAAACCTCATATTGGATGTTATCCTTTAAATTCCCAATGAAGATATCAATCCTATGCTCCTCTGGAATATGAGTTAGCCTAATATTCAATTTTTGGAAGTCTTCAATGTGCTCCACCATTTAACCCTTGTTTTTGAGATTTAGCAATTGGCTAAAGAAGGTGTTTCTCTTTGTACCTTCATAATGTGTTATCATTTCCTCCGTAAAAATTGATCAGGTGAAAAGTCGTTTACGAGAACAAAACCATGTATACCGTAAAAACTGATTTGCTTATAAATATAAAGATGCAATATGTACCTTCTATGAGGGTTGCACATCATGTAGATCAAAATATTTCTTTACCTGTAGTATCCATGTTACCAGGTCTTTGCCATCAAACTTCTCCATATCAATCTTTACAATGTGGTAGGTTTTCAACCCAAAGTTAGAGTCTCTAAAATCATGATTAATATTATTTTTATTCTCATCATGAGTTTCATGGAATACCTTGTCGCCATTAGGAAGCATTTCTTGTAGCAACTTTGTCAAACCTTCATTCAAACCTTCCATTTTTGCTTTTAAACCATCCTTCAAACCTTCCAATTTTGTTTCTAAACCATCCTTCAAGTATTCCATGTCCATTTTTATTTTTGATTCTAAATCATCCATGTTTTCTTTTAAACCACCCATCTTAACATTCATCATCGCTTCCAATTCATTTTTGGTTACTCTTTGTGAGAGTGAAATTTGTTGCACTTGGTCTCATAATTTTGATATATCATGTTGCATTTCTTCCTCTTCTTCATGCGTCATAGAAGAGCTTTCTAGTTTCTTACTAGGTGTGTTCATTTTTTTTGTTTCAAGGCATTTTGGAATCAAACAATGATATATATGCT
This sequence comes from Pinus tabuliformis, assembly GCA_031772625.1. Taxonomy (NCBI): domain Eukaryota; kingdom Viridiplantae; phylum Streptophyta; class Pinopsida; order Pinales; family Pinaceae; genus Pinus; species Pinus tabuliformis. The sequence goes on from CM062808.1 coordinate 717,392,300, forward strand.
TCTATATGCCATTTGAATCACTTCAAACTAATTTTTCAAACAAAAGATGCAAAATTAAAAAAACAAATACACACCTTTTTCTTGTTTTTTAGGAGCTCTATATTGACATTGTTGTATCTCTGTAATTTCATATCTTCAAGGTCCAAAATTTCATCTTTTGGTATCCCTTTGAGTCTTCTTTATAACCCTACAAGTAAAACCAAGATTGGATTCTTCAAGAAAGAGTTCTGCCCAATCTCCTAGGATGATGTGATTATCAACTAGTTCAGTACAACGAAATTGTATGGAGTGCCACGTTTCGTTGCTTTGATCTTCAAACTTGAAAATGATAAACGAAAAAATAGAGTATGTTGACTTTCAACTATTTTTTACGAAATTCAAATCTAATACTCGGAAAGAATTTTATGACTATTTTCCCTAGGTCACTTGTTTGAGATTGAATTATGGAGCCTGCAAAACCCCTAATTCCTCGGATCATATCTCTGAAATATAACGAACCAAGATATGAAATTCGTATGAAAAGTTCATAAATACTTCTTCTCCATGTTGTTGCAATTTCATCTTCTGAAGCTGTTGTGGCCACCAACAACCCCCCTCTTTGTTTGGTATTAGCAATAACACCAAGCAAATGGGACCCTTAATAAAAAATCCAAAAAACATTTTATGAAAATTTTTGTATTCAACTCCTTAAAACTGTATCGCATCGCAAGAAGAGAATAAAACATTTTTTTATGAGCATAATAAACTGCGAAGAAGCGACACGAAATTCATTGCATCGCATACATTATGAAGCACTCTTAAATGAAAAATATTAAGAAATCTCCGACGGCCGATATGCGACGTTGCATATCGCAACATTGCGTAAGCAGCACACAATGATTGAATGACTAAGCGCGATCTGCGATGCTGCGATTTGCGATGAATGCGATTTGCGATAAATGCGATCATGAATTTCTGCGATGACACATCTTGACGACGCGATCTGCGATGCTGCAATGCGAGTCGCAGAAATCACCCATCGCAAATTTTCCTTGGCGCAGTATTCAAGGAAAGTTTTCCATAAACCAAAATTGGGCGCGCGCCTTAAAAGAAATTAATGAATGTACGTCAAAGTATTCAAGAACGAAAATTTTGTGTTTTTCGAAGAGTCAGTTCGCTATGGGTGTCATGATTTTATGCATTCATAAGAGCTTAAATGTCAATCTTTATTATCATTACTCTTTTCCTTTGCGTAAACTGTAAGACAGGAAATAACATGAAGCAATGTGCATGAAACATCTAAGGAAAAGGGGAAAGCGTCAATGCTCGGAGAACAGAGAAGAGATCCCTTCATAAACGGATGCCGCATGCAACAGGACCATAGATTCCAGAGTATCACTCAACAGATGCTGATGTCAATAGGTCATCCAACGCCCAGAGTCAAAAGCACACAAAAGCAGCATGTTTACAAAAGATCCTGAAGCTTATGCCCGGTAAAGCAAAAAGAAGGAAAACGCACCAGAAAAGCCCGGAACAAAGAACGGAGGCAGTTTTCGATGCAGAAAATTGTTCAGAGAGCAAAGTACCTAACTTATTCAGTCATTCGCAAGGCCGGAAACCGAAATAGCAAAAGCAGAATCAGTTTGAGAGAAATTTGGGTTATTACCAAGTATACACGCAGTGAATACACCCAGCCAGAGGAAGATTCTCGAAAATATCTCCTAGTTTACCAAAAAGTGGTGCCAGCGCTTGTTATTTCTATTTTCATAGCTCAAACGAAAGCAGAAGGCGACCAGCCGACTCTTACCAGGCGAATGTTGCATGCTTGCAGCACTAAGGAGCAAATACAGAAATGGTTAGGAATTAGATTCAATTTTTAGAAATAGTTTTGCTTTAGCAGAAGGGCGGTCATTTAAAACCGTATCCGAAATTTATGTAATTAAGTTAATTAGTTAGCAGTATTTAAACCCTTCTCAGGCATTAGGAGAAGGATCCATAAATTTGTCAAAAAACTTGTCCTCGGAACATGCACTTTTGCACCCTCGGAGGGGGTTTTGATGAATGGATGGATCAAGGTTTATTAATGTTTGCATTTGATATCTGCTACTGATGTTGCACTTCTGTACTCTTAGTAGATGTTAGAGCAAGGAGAGATAAATCATTATTGCTTGAAGCTTATGAGTGGAACCAGTCATAAATGGTACTTTTATCTCTTGACCGTTTCTGTTTATATTCTTAGAGTGATATACAGTTTTTTAGTTGTTTATATGTTATTGCATGAATGTGTGAGTTACCATTTGGCACTTTTGTACGGTGGAGTCATTCATTTATGTTTGATATACGAATAACTTATTATGCGATATGCTGTTCACAACTGTTTTGCCTAACTTTTTATGCAAAGTGGTTTATCTTAATTGATTTCTATTCTTATGATAGCTGAATGATCTTTATTACTAGTTATTGTTTGAAATCTCTTTAGATCACATAATAGAAGAAATACACCCCGGGTTTTCGTAGATTAGATCTGTTGTTTCTCATTAGATTACAATAGCATAGAGTTAGTTTAAAAGTCTGAATTAAATTAGCTTTAAGTACTCTTAGATCAGCATCATCCAACTCTGCACACACACACACCCTTAGATTGGGAACCTAGTCCCATTATCCCCAATCGGACCCGCTATACCAAACGGATAAGGAGCTGCCAACCAAGGTTCGGACCGAGTGGGTATCCCCCTTGTTGTCAACCCGATTTTCGGGGCTTCAACATATTTGGCGCTAGAAGGAGGGCCTGAACTATGAATGGCACCTAAATCAAAATCTAAATACCATTCTGAGAGTAAATCGCCCTCATTAACTCCCCCGACTTCCCCAGTACGTTTAAATCCAGAGTCAGAAGTCGCTCGAGTATTAACCGCTGCTACATACCCTAATATTTCAGACCAATCTACCATTGAACCCCTTGAAGTTCAAACTCTGATTCGCAAACTCCAGGGATTTTCTATTTCTATACAGAGGTCTGATAAATCTCAAAGCAGCGTGACTTTGCAGTACAATCCTGCTCATCCCCTGACCATATTAAAGAGTGAAAAATTTGGCATCCAGCCAACTGAATTCCCTCTCCCCACTAGGAAAAGAGCAAGGAAAACACCACCAGAGTCTGACAGTGAGACTCTTTCATCTATATCGTCCATTTCAACTCCCTCACCGCGAAGTCAGCCACCCACATATTCATTCCAAACCACTCATCCATCTTCCACAACCCCTCTTCTTCAATCATCTAAGATCATAATATCTTCATCTTCCCAGCCTAAGGGATCATCCTCTGCACTTTCATTTACTAGCAGCTCAACGATGGCCCAGTCTCCATGGAACAATCCTGGGGCAGTTTTAATGCCTCCGCCCCTGAGCCAAATACCGGCCCATCCTGAGAAATGGCTACCCAAATTCAATCCAGAAGCAGGCATGCTAGCTGAAGAGCACATTAACAATTTCATGCTTTCTGTCAATCTCAACGGAGTTACCAACGAGGATGCTGTTGCCCGGATTTTTCCCTATACAATGCAAGGAACAGCCGGGTCATGGTACTTTTCATTACCTTCCGGGTCTATCACAATTTGGGACATTTTTCAAAGTCAATTCCTTACCAAGTTTGGTGATGACAGATCAATGGCAACGTTAATCAATGACCTATCCAATCTTAAAGCCAAGGCTAGAGAACCCATCAAAGATTTCAATTTACGGTTCAATAAGATCCTCAACAAAATTCCCACTGCTTCCCAACCCAGCGAAGAAGTACGATGTGAATGGTATATTACGGCCTTACCATCAAACTTAGCAATCTTCGTGGATAGGGAAAATAAAAAAACCTTAGTTGAAAACTTGAGAGGTAATAGTAGTAGAGAAACGCGCAGTAGCCCTGGAAAAGAGATCTGCGATAGAGGAACACAAATCTAAAAAAGTCACCTTCAAGGAAGACTCCAAGAAGAAACAAATGAAAGATCCTTTCGATTTGGAAGGATTGCAAAAAGTATTAAAGACCATGTCCAATGAGATGATTGACATAAAAAAACAAGTAGCAGAAACTTCTTCAAAAAAGCCCTACAGAGCTTTTAAAAGAGGCCCTTCAATGGATGTGAAACCACCCAATGCTATCTCAAATGTCGAATCCGAAGAAGAGGAAGAAGAAGAGAGTACCACTGAAGGGTAGACCGATGACGAAGAAGTTGTGGAACTACAAGGAATGTGGGATTTCATCCTCCCACAAGAAGAAGATCAAGAAGCATTTCCGGTTAGCACATGAAGCAAAAATCAACTTGATCCTCCCCAAACTACCCCTAAGCAGAAGGGCACAAGCCCTGCAGCAAAAGATAAAGTCGCAACAAAGAAAACAACCGCTAAAGTGACTCAATCTAGCCCAGTCCAACCAGATCAAACACCTCCATCAAGAACACTGATAGTGTCGGATGAAATGGAATACAATATTATTGATGACATGAAAAAGACTAGGGCTAATATCACTCTTTATGAATTGAGCAAATTGAAACATCAACAGAAGATAATGATGAAAGAATTACATGCCGTGCCTACTACATCTTTGCCTACAGCTGTAGCTTCCCACAACATGGGAAGACCTCCAACTAACACGATCAATAAGATTGATCCAAATGACATTGCCTTGATTGGAGGAAGATCAAGGTCTCACACTCCCCCTTTTCTTCTCACTTATGAAATTTTCAATAAAAATGTGCACAATTGTTTGGTAGATTCTGGTGCTTCAACGAATATTTTACCCAGATCAATGTGTGCCAAGTTGAATGTTCAACCACAAAAATCCGCAGTGCGCATAGTTCAGCTTGATCGATCTCAAGTCGAAGTGATTGGTGAACTTAATCAAGTGACCATAAGATTGTCGTCTAACCCGAAGGTATGTCAAGTTATTGACATTCTAGTAGCTGATATCCCATAATTCTATGGCTTGATTCTTAGCAGGGATTGGTCCGAAAACTCCATGGATACTTCTCAACCGACTGGTCGCACATGTGGTTACCCTACAATGGTAAACTGAATCAAATAAAAGTTGAATGAGAGTTACACTAGAAGTACATAGTAACGGAATTGGAGGGAGAAAATGAAGCAATAGCATATAACAGCAGTATCATAGGCAATTACTTGGTAGATTCTTTCCTCGGCAATTTCAATGCTCATACATCACCTTACTTAGAAAATTCAGTTTTGTCCCAAGTCAAAATTTTTTCCCAAACTAATAATTCAAAGTGTGTTAATTTTGTAGACAAACCTGTAAATACATCTTTGTTTTGGAAATTATATTTTGATGGCTCTAAATCTAACGAAGGAGCAGGAGCAGGATGCATTCTGATTAGTCCAAAAGGAAATAAGACCATGCTTACATGCAGACTTGAATTCGATTGCACAAACAATACAGCGGAATATGAGGCCTTGGTGCAAGGCCTATACAAAGCAATCGGGTTGAATGTCAAATATCTTCAAGTCTTTGGAGACTCTGAGATTGTCGTCAAACAGGTACGTAACACCATACATTGCCTATCAGGTCATTTGAAACACTATCAATCTTTAGTACAAGATCTGACTGAGCATTTCATAGCATTCAATATTTCGTCAATCCCAAGACTCCAAAACGCGAGCGCAGAACTTTTAGCTAACGTAGCCTCTAGACTTATTCCCTCCGAAGATTTTAGTTCAGATAGATTCTCAATAGAATTAATCTTTAGACCGTCCATCCCTAACAACATTACAAACTTGAGAGTATTCAATGACGATCCTGATATTGTAAATTTCCTCACTTCTGAAGGATCCTACTCCAATCAGATAATTGACGAAGACCATCACGATCGACAAATACAACAAGATAGCACTGATAATGCTATACCTAAATCGGTGGTTAAGTTGGAAGACTTATACGATTTGAAAAGTCGGTTTAAAAGGTCTACCAATTCTAAGCTTTACAGTTCAACTCTGAACTACGAATTAGTAAACCTAGGAACTGATGATAAACCACAAAATGTTAATCTAGGCCACGGCCTAGCACCTGAAGAAAAACTAGCATATATTCGTCTTTTGATACAATACAAAAATGTTTTTGCCTGGAATTACGATGAGCTGAAGACGTACGACACTTCTATCATTCAACATACTATCCCTATGATTGATAACGAAAAACTTGTCCAACAGAAACTCAGAAAAATCCACCCCAATTTAGAAAATCAAATAAAAACTGAGCTAAATAAGTTATTAAAAGCCAGAATAATCTTCCCTGTCAGACATTCCAAATGGGTCTCCAATATGGTACCCGTTAGAAAGAAAAACGGAGATATTAGAATCTACATCGATTTTTGGAATCTCAACAAAGCCTGTCAAAAAGACAATTTTCCCCTCCCGCCTATGGAGCAGATATTACAGGCAGTAGCAGGCTCAGAACTAATGTCTTTTTTGGATGGATTTTCAGGATACAATCAAGTGCTGGTACATCCCGATGATCAGTTAAAAACCACATTCCGAACTAAATGGGGCACATATGCATATCAGAAGATGCCATTTGGTTTGATCAATGCCAGCGCTACATTTCAGAGAGCCATGGACATCGCATCCAAGGGTTTAGTCAATAAATCTGCAGTAATTTATTTGGATGATATAACGGTGTACTCCAAGAAGCAAAGCGACCATCTCAAATACTTGAAACAAATCTTTCAACGATGTTTAAGGTATGGAATTTCACTTAACCCAAAGAAATCTTTTTTCGCATTAAGTGAAGGAAAACTTCTAGGATTCATAGTGTCAAAATCTGGTATTCACATTGAGCCTGACAGAATCAAAGAAATTTCTGAAATATCCCTACCTCATAATAAAAAAGCCATGCAATCTTTCCTTGGTCAAATCAATTTTGTGAAGAGCTTTGTCCCTAATTTTTCACGAATTTTTTCTCCTTTGCAAACCATGATTAAAAAGAATTCAAATTTTAAATGGGGTCAAGATGAGCATGAAGCATTCAACCTGATCAAACAAGCTATCATTAACGCTCCATCTTTAACAACCCCGAATTTTTCAGAATCTTTTATCTTATACACATTTGCCTCAGAGAAATCATATGCCGTGATTCTAACTCAAGCAAATCAAGAGAAAGCGGAAGCTCCAATCGCATTTTTTAGCTCGAATTTACAAGGTGTTGAACTCAACTATTCAGACGTGGAGAAACAGGCATATGCTGTTTTCAAAGCGGTCAAATATTTCAGACCTTTCTTACTTAAAACCCATACTAAGGTCATAGTGTCGTTTCCAGCGGTAAGAAATCTTCTAGTACAGAAGGATGTGGGTGAAAAAAGAGAAAATTGGATCACTGCTTTACAAGAATACGACCTTGAGATCAAACCAGCAAGCATTGTAAGAGGTCAAGGCTTCTGCAAAATGTTGGCTGGAGCATCGCAAATTCCTGAAAATTCATTTGAAGAGGTACAAATATATGAGGAAAGCCTAAATGATGTAGAACCATTATATGCTTACACCATTTATTATCTTAAGAACGGGTATGCTCCATCACACCTGGATCACACCAAGAAAAGAGCTCTGAGATTGAAAGCTAAACAATATCAGCTCATAAATGATGTTCTGTTTAAAAAGACTTATGATTCTGTTCTTCTTAGGTGTCTTGAGAAAACTGAAGCCAAAAAGGTTTTGTAGGAACTCCACGACGGACCAGCAGGCGGACACTATGCTGGAGATGCTACTGCACATAAAATCTTACGTGCAAGATATTATTGGCCCACGCTGTTCAAAGACTCACACAGTTACGTGAGGAAATGTCAAGTCTACCAAACTACTGCAGGGAGACAAAAGAAACCGTCCATGCCACTACAGCCGGTAAACATCGAGCAACCATTCAGTCAGTGGGGCTTGGACATAATAGGTGAGATCGTTCCTCACTCTTCTAAGCAGCATAGATACATCCTCACGGCAACAGATTATTTTACTAAATGGGTAGAAGCAGTTCCTCTCAAGACAGCTAATTCTGAAAACATCATTGAATTCATAGATCAATTTATAATCACTAGGTTTGGATTGCCAACGGCTTTAATGTTTGATAATGCCTCATACTTTTCTAGGAATGCAATGACTGAGTTTGCACTTAAAAGAGGGTTCAAACTGAAATATTCGGCCAACTACTATCCACAAGGTAATGGATTGGCTGAGTCAACAAATAAAAACCTAATCAGGATTATTAAAAGAACAGTTGACCAGAACCAAAAGAATTGGCACAAAGCTTTGGTAAATGCTTTATGGGCAGATAGAATAACGAAGAAAGCTTCAATCGGCACTTCTCCCTTTAATTTAGTTTATGGGAAAGAAGTGATTCTTCCAACTCACTTAGTCATCCCCTCTTTGTCTTTAGTACAATACATCGATGAAGTATCTACTTCCTCCATACAACTAAGACAAATGGAAATAATTAAATTAGAAGAACAACAAGAACAAGCTAAGAAAACCCATGCTCATCACCAAGCGCTAATAAAATCCTCTTTTGACTCGAGCATAATGACCAAAAAAAAAATTCAGATGGGAGATTTAGTTTTGAAATGGGATAAGGCTCATGAAGAAAAGGGCAAACATACAAAATTTCAGAAGATGTGGCTTGGTCCTTTTCAGATTGTAGAAGTCATAGGCCCATCAACGTTTGTGTTGCAGGATTTAGTAGGTAGAAGGGATTCTTTGCCTGTTAATGGACAAATCCTTAAAACATATTTTCCATAGAAGATTACTCTTCTATTCTGTAGGATAGTTTTAGTTTTTCTTTTTCTTTTTTTTTTCATAATAAAACCAGTTGTAGATGGTTACTATGGGTATTCACGAAAAAGACACCAATTCTCTTTCAGATTTTGAGTTTTTTCGCTTGTACAAGTAGCAAAAAAAAAATTTCTAATCTTTATTATTGACAGATAGAGTTAGAAAAACTTTAGCCTAGATATGATACTAGTTTCAATTTTAAAAGTTTGATGAAAGAAACCTTTAGCGAAGAAATTGTTTTATATCAGCACAATGAAAGGTATCAATAAAAAAATAAATATTCTCTGTAAAACTGTTGTTTTCAAACTCTATTATTGTCGTCCAGAGCTTTCTTAAGGAAAAACAATGATTTCCTCCCTGCTAAAGAAAATTGCAGCATTCAGAGGAACAATCCGAGAAAACACTATATCTCAAAGAATAAGAGATCTCATCACGAGCCGGCTTATCATGATCACAGATATTATAACTTGCTGACTTTGCCAATACTGTCCACCAAAACAGGGCAACGACTCAAGATTGTTGCAATCAAAAGACAAGGGGTCTCATCACGAGCCAGCTTTTTCAGCAAAAGTGTAAATCAAGTGAATGACTGTGTCATAATTTGGCCACCAAACCAAGACATTGTTCTTTTGAGAATAAAAAAGGAAAAAAGTATCAAAATGGGTTTTTCTCTGAAAAGTTATAAATAGCCTTAAGCAGGATAAAGGATCATTGTTGGGTAACAGGTAACCCTGTCGAGGCTATGGACGCCTGCTGGCAGCATAGGCTCTACCTACGACAAATGAGCATATTTTAAAAGCCAACACATAGAGAATACCTTATTTTATCTTTAAAATACCAAGTAATGGCTGATGTAAATGCAAGGACAAAGCCTGAGGAAGCAAACAATTGATAGGATAAGGCATAATGTACTCTATCTGTCCATAACAAAATTTAGACTTATGAAAATTTTTCTGCTTTGGAAGTTAAAATTCAATAGAAAAGCAGAGATAACTGGTTCTTCCCAGTGAATCGCCATCGTTGTGGCCACCAACAACCCCCCTCTTTGTTTGGTATTAGCAATAACACCAAGCAAATGGGGACCCTTAATAAAAAATCCAAAAAACATTTTATGAAAATTTTTGTATTCAACTCCTTAAAACTGTATCGCATCGCAAGAAGAGAATAAAACATTTTTTTTATGAGCATAATAAACTACGAAGAAGTGACGCGAAATTCATCGCATTGCATACATTATGAAGCGCTCTTAAATGAAAAATCTTAAGAAATCTCCGACGGCCGATATGCGACGTCGCATATCGCAACATCGCGTAAGCAGCACACAATGATTGAATGACTAAGCGCGATCTGCGATGCTGCGATCTGCGATGAATGCGATTTGCGATAAATGCGATCATGAATTTCTGCGATGACACATCTTGACGACGTGATCCACGATGCTGCGATGCGAGTCGTAGAAATCACCCATCGCAAATTTTCCTCGGCGCAGTATTCAAGAAAAGCTGTCTGTAAACCAAAATTGGGCGCGCGCCTTAAAAGAAATTAATGAATGTACGTCAAAGTATTCAAGAAGGAAAGTTTTGTGTTTTTCGAAGAGTCAGTTCGCTATGGGTGTCATGATTTTATGCATTCATAAGAGCTTAAAGCTTTCATGTCAATCTTTATTATCATTACTCTTTTCCTTTGCGTAAACTGTAAGACAGGAAATAACATGAAGCAATGTGCAGGAAACATCTAAGGAAAAGGGGAAAGCGTCAATGCTCGGAGAACAGAGAAGAGATCCCTTCATAAACGGATGCCGCATGCAATAGGACCACAGATTCCAGAGTATCACTCAACATATGCTGATGTCAATAGGTCATCCAATGCCCAGAGTCAAAAGCGCACAAAAGAAGCATGTTTACAAAAGATCCTGAAGCTTATGCCCGGTAAAGCAAAAAGAAGGAAAACGTACCAGAAAAGCCCGGAACAAAGAACGGAGGCAGTTTTCGATGCAGAAAATTGTTCAGAGAGCAAAGTCCCTAACTTATTCAGTCATTCGCAAGGCCGGAAACCGAAATAGCAAAGGCAGAATCAGTTTGAGAGAAATTTGGGTTATTACCAAGTATACACGCAGTGAATACACCCATCCAGAGGAAGATTCTCGAAAATATCTCCTAGTTTACTAGAAATTTGTGCCAACGCTTGTTATTTCTATTTTCATAGCTCAAACGAAAGCAAAAGGCGACCAGCCGACTCTTCCCAGGAAAATGTTGCATGCTTGCAGCACTAAGGAGCAAATACAGAAATGGTTAGGAATTAGATTCAATTTTTAGAAATAGTTTTGATTTAGCAGAAGGGCGGTCATTTAAAACCGTATCCTAAATTTATATAATTAAGTTAATTAGTTAGCAGTATTTAAACCCTTCTCAGGCATTAGGAGAAGGATCCAGAAATTTGTCAAAAAACTTGTCCTCAGAACATGAACTTTTGCACCCTCGGAGGGGGTTTTGATGAATGGATGGATCAAGGTTTATCTTGCACTTCTGTACTCTTAGTAGATGTTAGAGCAAGGAGAGATAAATCATTGTTGCTTGAAGCTTATGAGTGGAACCAGTCATAAATGGTACTTTTATCTCTTGACCGTTTCTGTTTATATTCTTAAAGTGATATACAGTTTTTTAGTTGTTTATATGTTATTGCATGAATGTGTGAGTTACCATTTGGCACTTTTGTACGGTGGAGTCATTCATTTATGTTTGATATACGAATAACTTATTATGCGATATGCTATTCACAACTGTTTTGCCTAACTTTTTATGCAAAGTGGTTTATCTTAATTGATTTCTATTCTTATGATAGCTGAATGATCTTTATTACCAGTTATTGTTTGAAATCTCTTTAGATCGCATAATAGAAGAAATACACCCCGGGTTAGCGTAGATTAGATCTGTTGTTTCTCATTAGATTACAATAGCATAGAGTTAGTTTAAAAGTCTGAATTAAATTAGCTTTTAAGTACTCTTAGATCAACATCATCCAACTCTGCACACACACACACCCTTAGATTGGGAAACTGGTCCCATTATCCCCAGTCGGACCCGCTATACCAAACGGATAAGGAGCTGCCAACCAAGGTCCGGACCGGGTGGGTATCCCCCTTGTTGTCGACCCGATTTTCGGGGCTTCAACAGAAGCCTCAAATAAAAAAAGTTATAGCAAAAATTCTAAGATGTCCTATTTGAAGAAGCGAAACCTTAGAATCCAAAGCTCTGATACCAAATGTTATGCAATCAACTCACAAAACAATAGAAAAGATAGATCAATGACTTAAAATTTATCTTCTTTAATGGGGAAACAACCTTTACATTACATAAATGAACAATTCTTGGATGATACAAATGATAATACCTCCTTGGTATATATAGGAGTCTAAGGGGTCACAATATAATCAGAGCCTACATGACAATAATAATGTAAAGGCACAACAATAACAACATGGGGGATACCTGGGCACAAAAATAACAATAGGGGGCTACACTAATAATAAAATAAAGGGAATACACTAGTGTTATAGGGACTTAACAGAGTCTATGCCACATTTTGTTGAAGGAGGTTCATCTTTGATAAAGAATTTTTGATACCCACACTATTTGCTAATATGGCTTCCCTATTCATCAATAAAGACAGTTGGTGGTCCTAGTCATAGCAGCCACAGAATTTTTTCTAGCCACAATTTTTCCTCTGGCTTAAGTGGTTGAAGAAGAGTGCTTTCAGTGCTACTAAGTTTCCTTGCCTCTAATATTTTTCAATCTGTTGGATGATTCTCGACATTGTACTGGTAAATGTATTGTGTTGAATTCATGAGCTATTTGTGTTGAATCTCCTTGAATAAATGAGAGTGCCAGTATCATATTGTGCGCACATCTCTACATCATCTAGTAAGTCCTGAGTACCCGTAAAGACCCTGTGAGAAGCTTGTTAGCCTTGAAGAAGAGTTATATTATTCTATGTGAATATTATTCATAAGGATTTAGTCTCTTTGCATTGAATAATGGACCGTGTTGCATTGGTGTGCACTTTGAGAATTATTTAATTCATATATTGAACCATTTATGTGTGTGGTCATTCAATTTATGTGTTGAACCATTTATACATTCCCTTTAAGGATTGAACCATTTATATATACATATTCTTAAACTATTGTTAAAGGTCCATTTATATATACATGAAAATCAGTTTATTCATATATGAAGTTGAGAGTTGGTCCATTCATACGAAAGTGATTTTAGTTGCTACAATGACTTGATTCATATACTAGTTGGAAAATTTATATATGAATTGATAGACCTTGTGAGATTGTTGTCAGTCCATCATCAGATTCATTAACAGTGTATTTATTATGAAATGGATCGAATAGACGATGTATTAAAATTAATGAATACCCTATTTCATTCCATTGTTGTTGACATGGTAGAAATTAGCAAAAGCACTCTTTTTGACATTAAAACCTGTCTACAAAATGCACAAGAAAAGATTGATTTTTTGGAACTTGAGTCACAGCTATAGCGAGATGAGCATCAGCTAAAGAGTTGTCATTCTGAACTTTTTTTTTCAGAACAACCCTCTATTCAATATTGAGACAGGCTCCCATCAGCATGCTCCAAATCTTGGGGGGAGGCCCCAAGATCTAAAAAATTGAAGTGGATCTTGGGCAAGGAGGCCCCCAAGGTCTGAAAAATTGAAATGCCAAAAAAAAAGGAGAGAACACACAGTAAATAAAACCACACAGAATTAATTTTTATTAAAATAGAGAATAATTGTAAAAACTACATTGTGATGGACAATCTATCCTTTTACAAAATGTGACTTGTTACTTATAGTTTTTTTTTAGATTCAATACCACAGGTAAATTCCATGGGTGGGTACATACCATGGGTAGATGCCACTTACAATACCATGGGTGGATGAATACCATGGTTGGATGCCACTTACAATACCATGGGTAGATTCCATTGGTAGATGAATACCATGGGTGGATAAATACCATGGGTGAATGAATACCATGGGTAGATGCCACTTTCCATTTGGATCATTCCTCCCTCCTCAAGAAGAAATGGTCCCCATTGCGTGAAGTTCCCTCCTAAGAAGCCGATGTTGAATATGAAGAGACACTAAAGAGAAGTTTTTTGTGTGGTTAACCCATAACCGTGATGAATGAAGATCTAAGCATAGAGATACCCTATAATGCTTGTGGCCAACTGTGATACTGATAGTGTGCAGCCTAGAAAATGGACTTCGATGAAGTGTGGGTTTGTGGATGATCCATAACCATGAAAATAAAGATTCGAGGATATAAATACCATGTAATGCTTGTGACCAACTGTGATACTAACAGTGTGTGGCCTAGAAAATGGACTTCGATGACAAGGATTTTGTGTGGTTGACCCATAACCATGATGTTGACTGTTGATCAAGTAGCAGGTGCCTACATAGCCTAGGGTGGGAGGGCATGTCTCCAAATAACCCAAGTTAGATGTTGCTATGCTGAAAATGATGAATTTTAAGCAAGTGCCTACTAAAGTGGGGTGGGAGGGGACGTCGCCAAAGGGAACCTGCTCCGAATGTTGCTCCAGATATCAAAAACAAATGGGCATAACTCTCAATATAACTCAGAATCTTTAATATAGCCTATTTTTTGAAACAGAATGAGAATTTTGCATCTTCCCATGTGATTGAAATCCCTATCTGGACAATATAAAAACTCATATTCGCACAGCAATTTTCCCGTCGTCACAAAAGTTCTGAAAAAATAACTAATTTTAAATCAACGATATCTTTGTCATCTGAACTCCGATTCGACCAATTTTTTTTTTTTAAATTGGGTGATTTTTCAAGAGGATCTTATATATGCAATCATTTTTCTGGAATTCTAGACAAAAACTACAAAAAATGATAGGAGAGCCACAATCCACGAATTGTCGTCAATTTTTTTTTGCAACACAACTAATTTTAAATCAATGATATCTCCCTCACCCGGACACCGATTCGGCCGATTTTGTTTTTGAATTTGGGTATTTTTCTGCAAAGAATCCAAATTTGTTATTTTGTTTTGTAACAAAAGTTTCAGATCTGATCTACAAATGCACTGCCCAAAAAATTCCTACAAAAAAATGAAAAGAAAAAAATATTCCCACTTTGCTTAAGAAAGTACTTTGTGGAGGTCATAGCTCGTGCATGAAGTTTGTTGAAGATTGTTGCAAAAATTTGAAATTGAAATACACGTCAAACCCTCATTCCCATGGGGCCATAACCTGAATTTGATACCATTGATCCAAATCTTGGGGGCAGGCCCCCAAGATCTAAAAAATTGAAATGGATCTTGGGGGGAGGCCCCCAAGATCTGAAAATTTGAAATGCCAGAAAAAAGGGACAGAACACATAGTAAATAAAACCACAAAGAAACTTTTTGTATTAAAATTGAAAATAATTTTAAAATCTACATTGTGATAGACAATCTGTCCTTTCACAAAATGTGACTTGTTACTTATAGCCTTTTTTTAGTTACAATACCACAGGTAAATTCCATGGGTGGGTAAATTCCATGAATACTATGGATAGATGCCACTTACAATACCATGGGTGGATGAATACCACGGGTTGGTGAATACCATTGGTGGATATCACTTACAATACTATGGGTAGATTCCATGGGTGGATAAATACCATGCATTATTTGTTGGGGAGGGGTCCCCCAGGTCTAAGTTTTGTCTAAGTCATGTAAATACGCTGCATTTTGAGGAGTGGAGCATGATTAGCGCAGGGTTATAAGAGTTAAATGGGTTTTAGGGTGAGTCAAAGCCCCATCTTTTGTAAAGGGATGGGATTATCTAGAGTATTTTGAGCTCCACCCATGGTTTGCAGAACATGGTATTGTAAGGGTAAAAGAATATATAAAGGGATGTCTTAGCAATTCTAAGGCAATCAATTCATGAAATGATATGTCTTTGTAGTTAGGAAATATTTTTTTATTCTAGCGAAGGGGAAGGCTCTTATAGTTGTCTACATGGAGACAATGGTAAGTCTACATTTGTGTGCACAGGCCCCTGCAGTTTTGTGCACATAGCTAGAAATATTGTATCTGTGAATAATTGAACTAATAAAGAAGAATTTGGGACAGATATGTGTATTTTCTTATGTTAACATAGTTTTTGTGTTTTAGCTTGTTTATGATTTGTTCTCGTACATTTCTTTTGCAATTTCATCACGAAGGTTCAAACATTGTTCTATATGATGATTAATACATGTTAGACTAGTTATGTGCAACTCGTAACTTTGTTAAGTAGGAAAATGCTCTATGACTGTAACAATAAGGTTAACAGTTCGTGAAGGTCAAAATAAGCCCTAAACTAATAGAAACCTTACAACCACACTACATAACCCCTCTAGTGTAAAAATCTAGTTCTAGAATCCCCCAATATTGCCTCAGGTGACACTATAGTTTGCACTATGTAAATCGTTGCCGAAAGGGCCGGTAGTATAAGGTTTTGTTGGTTAGTGCATCTAACTCTCAACTTGGGTCTAAGCCCCTCAAGCCAACATGAATGAATACCATGGGTATATTACACTTTCCATTAAAATCACAGCAGCAAGAATATGAAGTTGAGGTTAATTTAGTCCCCAGTTCTAGAGCATATTTTCATGCAGATGTAGAAGTTCAGTCTGCACTTCCCAAGTACATCATCAGACCTTGGGAAGAGATTGTCCATAATAGAAACAAAACATGCCTTAGATATAATAGGAATGTGTCCTCTTATTATCCCATACTATTCAAATCCAATCCAATTTAAAGTGTTGGGTTTCTTTATGGTAGTTCAACTTCACCTTTCCCTACTCCTCCTCCACAACAGCAGATTGTCAAATGCCAACATTATAATAGAGTTGGTCATGTGAAATATCATTGTTTTGATCTTCATCCATGTGAGAATTGTGGTCAACACAATCATTATTCAAACAAATTCTTCAGAAAAAAAGCCTCCTGCAAGAACAAAAATTCACCTTGGATGGATCACATCTTGGTAATGGGATTAAACAACCAAGAAGATATTTAAATCATACCACAAGATTTGTTCTCAAATATTGAAAAGTCTTGCATTTGATATCTCTTCCACAGCCTGAACTTGAGCCATAACCTGAACCTTTGTGAGCCTGAGCCACAATCTGAACCTGTTTCCTAAGCTTACATCCAGAGACAACCATACCCAGATTCGGAGTTGTAGCCATAGATAAAGAAGCCCCTAAGCATTCCTATGGTTGATGGCCTTCCTTAAATCCCCGCAGGTTGAGGTTCTCCCTTTTTTCCATAGATTGAAGACCCCCCTTTTCCAATTCGATGGTCTCCCTCTTCAAAGCATTAAGGATCACTTCCTCGAGTAGAAGACTTCAACTTCTTTCCATATTTGGAAGAGTTTTGAAACTACACTAAGCGTTCCAGGTTGAGACCCAAATGTCTCCCTTTCATGAAAATTTGGATCACTTCCTCTAGCAGAGAGACTTCAATTTCTAGCGAGATTTAGAAGAGTTCCAGGAACCACACTAAGCATTTCAGTGTCGGTGGTCATCCCTAAACCACCACCATTTGAGACCTAGAGTTCTCCCACCTTATATCATCATCTCAAAGAGCACATCCAACTTATTGTTGTCATGCATTGTTGTATTTTTGTATTATAGCTCTCTTCTTGGACTCATATATACCCCTTCGAATTAAGGGGGGGAATATTGGACACCTGATCCACTAAGGGTTAGTGTAGAATGTATATAGTCACTGGAGTCCAAGGGACCACTTGGTATGTGAAGACCAAGGGTCATAAGGAAATGTATAATTGTATATATTTTTGAATTGAAATGAAACTAATTATTTATCTTATCTGTTTTCCACATTCCATGTGTGTTTAACACATTTTACCTAAATGTATGTGTGACCTCCATGGTCACTCTTGATTCGAGCACCCTTCTTATCAAGTACCTAAATTTCCTACCAAATCTCGCTCAATACAAGGTTGAGCATACATAATCATGTAAATCATGTATCATAAACAAGATTATAGTAAGTTAACCATTTCACATAGTATATTGCATTCATTGTCACAATCATGTGCCATAAGCTAGATACAAAACAAAAGAGCCATACATCAAAGTTGATCTGATACACATAATCGGTCATATAACCATACATAAGAATAAAGACAACTATGCTATATGTATGATAGTGTTCCCCAATCAAGTGATCAATCCAAGTCCATAACATATATGTTTTTCATGCATAATTGATAAAAAATCACCCTCATTAGGTGTCACAAAATTGTATTAGGCAAAAATGGGACACTACATACTCCCCCTGTTGGAGTAAACTTTGCACAAAGTTTAATTAAACAAACAAAAATAAACTCAAGACACATATTAGATGCATCCTTGAATGAATAAACAAAAATAATTACGTAAGCATTCAACCATGTAGACTATGCAATTTAGGGCACCAGAGAAATGTTCAACTTTAAAGTTGTTTGGATTGTGATTTGTGAAAGTATTATTGGTTTATTTGCAGAGTATTGTCTTAAAAATTTAAATTACTAATACTCATCAATTCATTTAATTCATTCCACCATATTTTGTATTTTATAGCTTTAGAATTATGTGCATGCTCAAGCATTGAAATTTTTAATTAGATCAATATACAAACTATGTTTATGTACCTCTTTTGAATCACAAAATTTCCACAGTATAAACAAAATTAGTTTGTTTATGGCATAAATTTAAAAGAGATCATTTCCACGAATGAATAACTTTGCACTGTTTCAGTACTTAGAAAAGTGTTAACAACTTAGTTCTTCTCACCATATTGACCAAATAAGACATCAAAACAATATGACAGATCAAAGAGAGAGTCCATAAAAATACTATTAGTGCGGTATATCCAAATACCAACAGTAAATTAAGATATTTTAAAGTATGTAATCTGAGATTCACTTGTTATCCTTTGATAAAAAAAAATTAACCAATAAAACCCTCCACACTTGCAAAAAATGTAATACTCATCTTTGAACCAACAAACATTTTCAAAACTTGGAAATTTTAACGAGGATGTCAATCAAGCCTAAAAATAAGTCATTTGGCCTCAGAGCATATCGATTTGATGCCTAAGTGTGATTAAGTGTTCTAGAGGGAAAAAAAAGTTACAGAATTACATATCAAACTATATCCATAAATAAGTTAGACCCTCATATAATAGTTTTAGATCATAATAAAGCTTAATTCATTTTCATAAAGAGCTGAAGTGTTCCAGATTATGAAGTATTGATTTACTTGTTTAGTGCTTTATGATAGTGAAACCATCCCATGCATATTCAGAGTTAAATCATTATGACCAATTAGTAAATGAAGTTAGGGATATCCATCGTTACATGTTTCTAGCTGATTATGAAATGTTGTAAATTCAAAATATGTGCAAATTTAACTTTTAGAGTTCACCAATTTATTCAATCCATCAAACATTTTCCTTTAAACAAGGTTTGTCATTAATTTCAAGACTTGAAGAGAATAAACGCATATCTAAAACTTTGTCAAATTAAGCACCTTACCTTAAAACAAATAAAGGGAAAGGAAATTGAAATTTAATGAGAGGAAGGATAAATAAATACTAGTGCTTGTCCTGTTGGGATATTGGAGTTAATATGTTCACCTTAAGGCTTGGATTTTTCAAAGTATCTTGTAACTTTAGGCAACCCTATGGTGTTCCCAACAAGCAACTTCAATAAATCTTAGATGTATCCATGATCTTGATGGTAACAGGAATTAGTTACCAACTCCTTAAGTAGCCTCTACACAAGGCTAACAAATTTTCAAGAGTCAATGCAACAATATTTATACAACCATTATCTTTTCTCAATAGGGAGATTGACTCTATGAACTAAATCATATCAATAGAAGATAAAGAACATGAGCTCAATCAATTGATGTTGCAGTCTATTGTTCAATGATTCACACAAAGCTATGAAATGTCACAATAAATCTACCACATATAGGTTTCTTCTAGAATGTAACCATACACTACTTCAAATGGATCCATTCCACATAAATCTACATTACACGTGTTTCTTCAACTATGTGTAATGAAAACCAAACACCTATTTAAACAAATCTACACTTGAATGCAAAGGTTCACCTATATCCATAAATCCAAACCAAAATTCTTACAATACACACCAATGTTTAGATAGTCAAATTCATACACAAAAAGAGGTCATTTAAAAGATTAGTGTGTACAATCTAGTGTAATGTTTATGAGCCAATCATAATAGCCCATTCAAATAATGAGCTAGGGAACATCATTCCACACAATTACACTTCTTGTAAAAAGGTTTATGTTTTGTAGAATGAGGGCATCCATAAAATAGTTTATCAACCTTATTTTTCAGATATTCACCCATGATTGCATTACGTATGTTGACTAGTCTCAAAAAATGCAACCAATTACAAACTTCTTACACACGTCACAAAGTTCTACCTTAGACAAAATTGTTGTATGCATTCACTCAAAATATCCTTCAAACAATGTTCACCCCATCAAAATCAATGTTCACCAAAACAAATCAACAGTGATCAAGCTCTCTTCACTACCCAACAAGCTTACAATAAAAATAATCATAATCTCAAGGAACTCACATAAATCAGCTCACAACCATAAACACATGATATTAATTTTAATATAGCAGTATTGGAATAAAAAAAATGGAGCATTAACAATCATAATTCTAGTGCCTCAATTTCTTAAAACTACATTCCAACCAAGAAAAACTGCTAACACACCACAAAATAGTTTATCAACTTATGTTTTCACATACTCATCCAAAATTGTGTTGCACATGCAAGCAAGCCTCACAATACTCCTAGAATCCACTTCAGGTTATCAAGGACTTAAATGACAAGTTACTTACACGAACCAAGAGCATAAGATAAAAATTATCATACTAAGACATCAGTGAATGAATTTGTGAACCAATTTCATATAATCCACAAACGGAATCCATTGCACTAGCTCCTCTTAGAAATTTCTTCACAAAATGCATGAAATGGACTTACAGATAACCAAATAGAAGTCCTAAATAAATACCTTAAATTTATGCCACAAGGGCAGGAGATTGCGGAAGCTTGAATGACTTTACAAAATCTATAATAGTGGTTCACTCAATATCACTTTAGTAATTCAATCATTTATTTAACAGTTATGCCTCACCACTTTGATGAGGACCATACATATACTTATTTTGAAAAATTGAACCCTTTGTAAACCTGAAGACAATCTCCCAAATAAATTGGTAGACAAATGAAAACAAATCAAACCTCCTCCCGGGTTTTCTTGGATATATCCATATTGAGAGAATAAATGTTTAAAAGATAACATTTTTGTTACTTCCATTTGAATTGCTTACATATACTGATGAAGGACTCACCTACAATGCAAGAATCAATTATTTCTCGATTCAACCATGGAAATATTATGGTAGCCTAATATTATCACACATTAACATAACACAGTGATATAGTGGCAAGATGTAAACCACTCCACCATATGTATTACTTCCATTTTACTCCCTTTCTTTCCTATATGTATCCATATTAAGAGGAATATTATTAAATAATAACAATATGGATTCTTCCATTTGAATTTCTTTTATAGATGAAAAGAAAAGACTAACCTACAATGGGAGAATCGATTATTTTTCAATTCAGATATGGAAACATTATGAAAGAATGACATTACTACACATTACATATTACAACACAATTATATAGTAGAAAGAAATGCAAACCATTAATACATTTGTGTTACTGCATTTTTTTAAGCAACTCTCAAAGTAAAAACCCACTAGCCCATAGAAATTACTTTACAAAACTTAATGATAAAACTACCAGACAAAAACCCAAAGTATATATGCTTGCAACTTGTAATTCAACTCAGAGGTAGACATGTTTGTTGGGTGCAACCCAACTTGGTTCAAGTTCTGGTCAAAGACTCCACATTTTGAGGAGAGAAGCGCACAAAGCTGGCGAAGTTCTATTCATCATGCAAGGTTTAGGGGCTTTGGGGTGGGTCAAAAGTCCCTTATTTTGTAATGGGTTTCAGGCATTAGTCCTTTATTTCGTCGAATCCATGGTATGTGGACCATGGTCTTGTAGTAAGAAAGCTTATATAAATAATATGTAATACTTTGTCAAATATAGTTAAGCATAGATGGAATTCATAATTGATCATATTTTCTGAGTCTGTGTTTTGGGGAAGGCTCCGCAGCTGAGTGCGTGGAGGCCTTGAAGAGTCTACCACTGAGTGGGCAGACCACCTGTAGCTGGGTGCGTAGGTCAGATAAGTGTATGTATTCAAGATCCTGATTAATAAATAAGAAGTTTTTGCAAAGTATTGAGTATCTTTCTATTTCCATTATCTGTTGTTATATATATCATCATGCATGCTTTTTATTGAATAGTGCAAAAGAATACATGTTATACTATTATTTGTTAAGTTTATGCATTAAGTACCAATATTTGAAGTTAATAATCAGCGTGAATTTATTCATGTAGGCGAAGTTGTAGATAGATATAAGACATAAGTGAACACATGGGCACCATAGCACGGATATTCCTCTAGCTGTAGAAACATGGTTCTGCAAGCGAGCTGCTTGCAGAGTTGTTTCTGAAAAGTCCTGTTAGTTTCAGTCTTTGAAACCTTCCTCCAGTGATCAAACATGCTCTTACAAAGTGATTTTAAGGTGTCAAGGTTAAATTTTGTCATTTCAGTGATTCTTCGAGAAAAATTTGGTCACTAGGTATTAGGTCTAGGGTTTGTTTTCACTCCTTTCAAAGTTGTCCAAATGTCGGTCCATGTCACCATTCAGCTAAGTGTACCATCATTCAGAGGGTTTTCATCATCATGTCAGGTTCCAATGGGACATTTTACACCTTGTTCATGCTTCAGTTGTGCCTAGGTAAGGTTCATTTTCCTCTCCTAGGGTTTTGAAGGTAATTTCTCTTGGATGGTCAAATCATCAACAAAAATTGTATCCTGATGTTCATACACCTTCCCATATCCTTAATGTACCTTATTAAACACTTCCCATCACTGATATCCCTCAAATTCCTCATTTTCACACAAACCCTAGCTTTTTGCTGCAATTTGACAATTTTCTAGGCTAGGCCTATATTTTACCCTTTTGGACCCCTTCCCCTCACTCAATAGTTGAAATTATACTTTCCCCTACTTCCTAACATCCCTCCCTACTTCCCAAAATTTTCTCAAGAATTTAGAAGCCTCTTATCCCCTTCATTTCACTTCATTTCGACAAATCCCTTGTTCCACACATCGGGATAGGTTTTACTCCAATGATGTTTCTAAGCACGAAAAGATGAATTTGGAAAAATTGAAAGATTTTTTTTCAAAAATAGGCCAAGGAATAAAAACCTCCTTCACTTTTTACACAGGTGTCATGGTTTTAGAGAAATGTCAAAAATACAATTGCCTCAGGAGAATTGATGCACCTCTGAAGTGACCTTGGGAAAATCAAGATTTCTCCTAGATTGGTTGGCCAAATGACTTGCTTGATGAGTCAAATGATAACCAGACACAAATATCTTTCCAATGAGCTATCATGAGCTCAATTTTGGGTTTAGAAAGACCTTCAAAATTTGACTGCAACAGCACTCTGCCTTTAGGCAGCCTCATTTTTCACATTTTGACCAGTGTTGGGAGATTTGACTTTTGACAGGGCAAATGAACTCCAAATTGAAAAATTCAAGTTGTGTTGGAAAATATACTCAATAATATTTCCAGTGAGCTATCCCACGCCCAATTTGGACACCGAGAAGTCCTCCAAAACTTGTCTTCAAAAAATAACTACACACCTATTCCTTGGCACAGCGCATCCGGGTGTTGGCGCGGCGCACCTGCCCTCCAAGCCCAAATTTCGTCAAATCACCTCCTCAAGCTCCAAATATTTGAAATATTCATTCTAAAAGTAAGTAAAACATTCCACTTTTCCGTTGCAAGGGTTTTGATCATCTTTGATGGTTTGTAAATAGGTGAAAAATCAAACCCTAGTTTGCTGCATAATTACACTGAAAAAACTGTCTAGGGTTTCAAAAGTTGTCATTCTTGTTGTTTGCTCCCCTACATCATTTTCACACCCCTTTCCACTGAAATTTCACTCATTTTATTTTCCCTTCCCTCTCTCATTTAAACTCATCCTACCCCCCTATCCCCAAAACCCTAAAACCCTAATACCTAATTCCCAAACCCTAATTTGTATACCCAAACCCTATCACTTCCAAAACTCCCTGCAACCAACATCAAAATCCTTCATTCACTGTCCCCCTCATCAATCCCATTCATTAAACAACAAACACCTATTCTTAATTTAAAATCTCTTCATACTCATCATTGAAAACCAAACAGTGGCAAATATGGAAACAAATTCAGTTTATGAAAGGGATGAGGAAACTGTGAGTGATTCCTCCCAAGGGATTCATGCACCAAGAAAATCACACAAGGGAGGAAAACACATTCAGGAGGAGCCCACTACACTCACAGAGCTAATGGCTTGTCCTCTTGCAGTAACATGTTTCAAACATCAGCCTTGCTACCAGTTTTGTGAGATGGTGGAAAGAGTGAAATACCACCATGAGCTTGCTAGACTTTTTGTCTTTCATCTTCACAATGGCCAGGTCAATTTGGAAGGTGTTACATTCACTTTGACACCTGAAACTATAGCTATGGTGAGATCCAGTATTGCAGCAATGATGCTCCAACTCCTAGGACTCCCTACTTTACTTTTATCAACCTGATAGTTCGTAACAAACTTGGAAGCGATGGTGTTATATGCACAAGTACTAGCTCTTACTGCAGGCTGTCGCTCGATCAGCTGGCACAAGTTCGCTAGGAGCTTAAGCCAACTTCTATGAGTTCTTAGAAGAATCTTTTAACTGTGATGGATGAAAGCTAACTCAAAAGAGGCTAGTCTACTTGCAGAAAGAAGATGAAAGCTGAAAGGAAATGCAAACCCTAGCAAACCCTAGTTTTACCGACTATACTTGTGCAAGAAAACAGATTTAAGCTACTGAAATGGATGCCATTGACTACTGCAAAGGTAAAATGCATGTGTTTAAGCTACTTCTGAAGGAAAATATGGAAAGATCATATTTTTGTATTTGTGAGCAATTTTATGTAGAATTATTATGCATGTGTTTTAACTATTTTTGGTTGTGCAGAGGTTTATTGGCAAAAGGAAATGGAGTGGGAATTTGCAGGAGGTTAGGAAGGTGTGGAGAGGACCTAAGGGGTCCCTAGCACCCTTCTAGAGATTTCCACCATGCTCAGATCTTAAAAAATCGCTCGCGTGAACTTCTACAGGAGGCTGCAGGGGATCTACAGGAAATTCTACAGGAACAGGCCGAAAGTGGTTTTTAGAGGGTTGATGGTGGAAAAAGCGGTGGGAAAGTGGAGATGAAGGATGGGTAAGGATGTTAAGAGGTCTAGTACCTGGTAAATGAAGCTCAGGAGTGATGAAGATGGTTGGATTTGTTCAAGGATGAAGAAAGCAATGTTGCACAAAAATGTAGAAATTAGGGCAAGTTGGGAAAGTATGGCAAATGAGTGAAGGAGACCTTGAGCGAGGGACTGGAGTAGTTTGTATGATGGAGGAAGGATAGGCTGGAGTGTCTTATAGGTGTTCTACACATTACTTTCCAAAACTAATCCAAGCAAAGACTAAAAAAATAGAGATTTATCTATTTTGACCTAGAAACCAGAAACATGATGAACAGAAATTTATAGACAGGAAATCATGCAAGAAAGCTATGGAAACTAAGTAAGAACAGATCTAATCTTGAAAACACAACTGATATCAACTTTCCCATCTCAAAATTAACGCTAGCAATTGCATTGGAAGGCAAAAAGAGTGTTTTTGTGGTAGCAAGTGTGCCTTGGTCTCAATTCATGGTCCCAAGGAGGGAGAAAGGAGATCAAGGATTGCTTGGTAGCCTTTTTATGGATATTTTCTGTTATCAAACTATCAAATCAACCTGAAGCATGAACAACTATCTTAATCATCAAAAAAACCTAAGTAACAAAGCAAGATTTTAACCTAAATAACAGAAATTATTCTATGAATGCAAGAAAAACACATAAAAGTACATAAAGGAGGTACTGGGCACTTGGGTTGGGCCCAACCCCAAAAGCTACAGCCTCCTAAGAAAGCTCAGAGTTGGTTCAAAGCTGGATTCATCTTCATTGATCAAAAAATAGTAGTTACATCACAAAAACTGTCTGCAAGAAGAAGCTCGAAAATGTGCTGATACAGGGCTGCACTAAAGTGCGAAAATAGACTATCAAATGGATAACCCAATAAGGCTTGAAGCCTTCCTAATTATGTAAATGAGGACTCCCAACAGTCCTCCTTAACTTTAGGAGCTTGGCTGCCCAAAACTGCAGTTAACAGCCACTTCACTAGACCTGCTCGGCTGCCCCTTGAAATCATCTTTGGTGGGTTGTTGAACTCCGAGCTGATGGTGGGGAACTCGAGGAAGGGGTCATTTAGTGTAGGAGACACCCCTCCTATAAATCCTCATCCTTGCTTCTTCGAATTTGGCTACCAATATGCTCATAAATGCCTGATCTTGGTCCAAAAATGTCCAAAAATATGCAATAAGCACGTATTAGACTTTGTGGTCAAGTGACTATTCCCATTCACTCAATTAACATAAATATATTCAATAGCATGCATAAAACTATGGAGAATGGTGGATTAAATGAGAATAATAGGCAAAATGAGCCCATATAGTTACCCATTTCTGGGGCTCATCAAGCTGAAGCAACAGGTATTCCGACAGTGGGAAAACAGTGGAACACAGAACAACTAGTGGACAAAGAACATTATGAGCCTTATATAAAGGCTAGCTATCATAAGAAAATCAGTAGGGTCTTCCCTTTCAGATACCTACAAGACACATATGCTCCACTCATAAAGCTCATAATCAAATACTTCAGCTGTGAAGGCAAATTTTCTCACTTATACACCTATCATGTCAGATTATTAATGCATTTCACTAGAGTGAGGATGATGAACATCCCCTATTTCATGTGCCGAACTATTGAGAAAATGACCACATTGGTGCAAAGGAAACCTCCTCATTAGCAGTACGACAACATTTGTCATTTTGCATTGATCAAGATTGTGGTTTTGCATCAGCTAAGTTTGCTGAATGTTTCATGGGATGATTTCATTTCACATGAGGTTTTCACAAGTCCTCAAGTGACCCCATCAGTTTTTCATGAGGCAGGAGGGACTTCAAATAAGCAAGAGGCACATGAGACTCAAACCACCAGTGTGCCAATATTTTTCACTTACCAAAAGGGCACAAGGAGATTGTTTGCAACTGTTAAATGAGTACTATCTCCACCTGGGGTGGAAGGGGTCTCATTTCTGTCATTAGATCATAGGAAAATGTTATCTTCACCTGAGGTGAAAGGGGTTTTTCCTTCTTCAACAAAGTAGGACAAAGGGAAACAACCAGTGCATGATGAGGGACCTTCTGAAGGTCAAGAGAGAGATTTCATTCTCATTCAGGATGAGGACACTGATTTGGGCTCCCAAGGCTCAAAACTCAAGGAAATCATCCAGGAACAAGAAGATGAAATTCATGACTTATCTCTTAACCTTGAAAGAGCTAAGTGGATCATAAACTATCTCGATCAAAGGAACAAGCAGTTGGAAGACCAGCAGACAATCATGGAGCTGCAGAACATAAGAGAAAACCGGCAAGCAACAAAGAGGAGAAAAATAAAGTTGACACCGCTTGAGCAAGAGATTGAAGCTGATCAGGAATCTTGGATAGATAGGTCAAATAAGCACTTGGAGAAGCTTCTTGAGAAAGAAAATAAGGAGAGAAAGATGTTGAGGCACATGGCCTATCATTATTTGGCAAGAAACAAGATTTTCAAAGCGAGGATAAGGACCTTGAAGGCCAAGTTGAGGAAAACCTTGAGGCGGAAGAAAGAGCAAAACAAGCTCAAGATTTTGGCTGAGGCTTCCTTAGCCCAACATAGTACTTGATGCAGGTCACTCGGCCCAAATTTCAAGAAATTTTGGACACTTTTTGTCAATTTTGAAATTTTGAAGTAAAACACAGATTTTCTGCCTGGTGCGTAGCGCCACCCGACGCTCGCTTTTGCTAGGGACCTCCTCTGGAGGAAAAATCAAAATTTTTGGATTCCTAATGAAAAATTATGAATGCCCAAAAATTAATAGAAAGTTTTGTCAATTTTTGAGCTTCCAAAAGGGTCAAAAACACCTTAAAAATGCCCTTTCTGCCCCTTTTTGGCCACACAGGAAGCAGTGTTGGGAGAACTCACTTTTGGAGGGGCAAATGGACACCAAATTTTAAAATTCCATCTGTTATAGAAAGTATACATATATACCTTTCTAGAAAGCCTACTTGGAGAAAATTTGGTTCACGGAAAGGCCTCCAAACTCAACTGCAAAAAGGTGCTACGCATAGGGAAAGTGGCGCGGTGCACAGGATGGAAAATTGTCATTTTTTCCAAAAAACTCTGTTTTCGCCTAGTTTTTTCTCAGTTTGAATTTTTTCACTCTCATGGTCAAACTAATGATGTAAATTTATGTAAATTGATTGAATTTGATGTAAAAATTTTGAAAATTCACTCATGGAGGTAGATACATCATGAAAATGTAGTTTTGAACTGAATGAATCAGTTTCCTAGGTTTTAGAGGCAAGCTGTTCCACTGCCTAATTTTCAGTTCTTAGTTTAGATCTTGTTGAAATAGCTCCTAAACTCATGAATTCGACCCCTAAAGCCTAGCATGATTTGTTTTTTGCCTATATCTAGTACTTTTTCAGTCATTTGTAAAGGTTGGACTCTTGTGAATGCTTTGAGCATTATTGTACATTCATCTCTGCAGTTTAGCAAAGGAATAGACGAGGGTTTGTAGCATTTTGTGGGATTCTTGTGGCAAGTTGATTTGGTATTGTTTTTCCTTCCGTAATTCAAGTTTACATGTGTTTATTTATGCCATCATCTCTCTTTGTTCAGCTTAACTAAATGAATCAAGGATAAATGTAGAATTCATTGATGTTGCAGTGCTCTACCTAGGGTTTGTTTAGTTTTCTATGTTTTCAGCAGTTTGAAGAGGATCCCTAAGACTTTCATGCCCTCTCCAACTCCTCACCAGTCTTAAGACTCTCCATCTCACTCAATTTTAAAGTACTAAACCATTTTCCTACCTCGCCCCAAAAAAATCTCTGCAAGACTGTGTCCATTCCCCGGACCCAAATCTGCCTTTCACATTTGAGCCAGCAAACCAACATAAAATTCAATCAAACTCCTCTGAGCATATACCTAGCCTAAAATTAGTCTTTACATCAATCATCTCAAGCCTCATTTTCTAAATTTTTTTGAGATTGACAAGGAGAGAGCCCTCTCCCGACCTAGTAAGGCTAGCTACCAGGTTAAGCGTGGTTTGATGTTACCCTAGATCCTGCCTTTCTCAGCCTGAGGTAGATTTAGGCCATAACATATTGGCGACCGTATTGGGGAAGAAAATTTTGTTGTGTGCTTTATAAACTACAGACGAAGCCTAAAGTTAGCTAGGTAGCCCTCAAACTACTCTTGCTCTACAAGTGCATAGTAGATGAACATTGCTTCAGTCAATCTCTGGTTTAGTTTATGAACTGAACATCTGGTTTCCTCAGCAAAATGTAATCAATTTCAAATCTGATTGTTGATGGTGAAAAACAGACATAGTAAGGCTGAAATCATTCACCTAGTGACTCTAAATCAGTTTCAAGATCATATCCAAGAACTCCACTAGAGGATGAACCCGACCAACAAAAACATGAAAGGGCAATATGGAAAGATCAGGTATTCAAGTTGGAATTTCATCCAAGACATTTTGTTCTTTTTTATAAATTATTTCTTCTCTTTTTCTAAGAATGTCAAGAAGGCTTTGCAAAGTATTTTGTATTTGAGAAAAGATTCTCGGCCTGCATTTGATTCCTTCCCTTTGAAGATTGTGAATACCAAAGATTTGCATGCCTTTGATCTTGATCAAGATCCTTTTTCTGAAGCTTGTGATGACCATATTCAAACTGATGAGCCTCAAGAAACCAAGATTGATTCTACAGCTTTTGTACATACCCCACTACCTTGTAAAATTCCAGATCGATACAAGCCTCTGATTTTACCTCCTATATCCCATGCTTTCCCTAAAAATCATGACCTATATCTACCAAGATTTGATGGTGAACGCGACAACATCACTGTTGAGAGACATGTATTGAATTTTGAGTCCTTTCTTGACCTTTTTGAAGTTGATGAAGAAGATGTCAGTATTAGGATTTTGCTCTTTCTTTGCAAGGCAAAGTCAAGAGTTGGTTCAAAACCATGCTTGATGCGAGCATCTCAGATTTCCAGCAGTTCATCAAAGTTTTCCTCAACAAGTGGGTGGTCAGACAAAACCATTTCTTGATTATAGAAGAGTATAACCAGCTGAAAAGATTGCCAGGGGAGACAGTACAACAATTTTCTGCCAGATTTAACCAAGTCTATTTTTCGATGCCGGTTAATATAAGGCCTCCTCCTAGATCCGCTCTCTTGCACTATCTAGAATCCTTTGATCCAGAAATGGAGTTTCAGCTGAGGGAAAGGAATCTTGCAACACTTGAATAGATGCAGAACAATGCAGTGGATGTAGAGGCTAATTTGCTGATCAGAAGGGCAAAGTTGAAGGAAGAAGAGATGAAAAACATAGATCCAGAGGAATCGACATCTCTAGAGGTAAAGCTTGACATTTTGGTAAGTATAGTGGAAGAGATGATGCAAAGGATCACCACAAGGAAAGAGTATAATGTTCAAGCCCATGGCTCGCTGATTGAAGAAGAACAAATGGTTGCTCCAAAACATTTTCTTTCTTATCCCATTTGTCATAGATCAGATAATGATAGTTTTATAGATCATCTTGGAGAAGAGAGATCTGTTGATATGACATGTATGCTTGATGATGTGTTTTATAATGATTATTTGCCTCAGTTTGATCAGTATGATGATGATTATGTTCTCCAAATAGAAACTAGTATTGTAGACAAATCAACAGTTGGTTTGTGGAAGGAGGAAGTTCACTTTCAGCAACTCGAGTACAGTGATCAGCCGATGCATATCAGTCATGGAAGTGAGGAGGAACGTGCAGCAAATTTTGAAGTAAGTGAAGGATCTTTTCCTTTTTGTTTTGCTTCGTTTCAGTTCATTAGAGACAACTTTCATGCAATCAAAAATCAACTGTCAACAAGTCTTGATCTGGACCATCTTGAGAGCAATGAAAACCTTGTTCAAGACTTTTCATATCCAGAGTTGCAGCCCTCGAATCCCATTGATTTTCAAGTTGCAGATGAAGACTTGGAAGCTAGACCATATGATCAAATGATGCAAGATAATTTCGTACCTTTTTGTTTTGAATCATTTCAGTTTCAGAAGGGAAAACTACATAGTATATCTTCAAATGAGCAGCATGTAGGAAATCACGTAATCTCATCGGAACCAATAGAAAATGGGTTGCAGTAGTCCTTTCAAGTTTTTCACGATCCAATAGCTGATGTGTTGGATGATTTCTGCAGTCAAATTCCTTCTCCTATCTGTGAGCTTGACAAAAGTATTGATACAAACTTGATCCGGCAGCTGGTTTCTTTGTCATTTTCAGCAGGAGTCTCGTCACAAAGCTTAGATCAAAGTTTGCATTCATGGTATGAGGAGAAGAGAAGTAATCCATTGGATGAGTTAAGTCCCAGTGTGCATGAACTTCAAGATATTTATGCAGTGTTTTTGGAGGTGTATAGAGAATCCATATCATTCAACGGATCTATTTCCAAGTTGTCATGGGAGTTGCCTTTCAGTAGTTCTCTCTTGTTTTTCATAAGCAAGCACTTGTGGAGAATGCAAACAGCAGCCAAAATGCTTACTTGGTTGCATTGGTTGTTTCATTTCACTTGATTAGGTCATGAATGGAACAAGTAGAGTAGGTTGTATTGAATAAGCTCCATTTTGAGCATATTTTCCAGTTTGTCAGTTGTGTTTTAGTCTTGAGTCATTTTTTGTTTCAGTCATTTTAAAGATAGTTTCAGCTAAGTGTCTAGTTTCAGCTTTTGAGAGTCTTATTTTAGTTTTGAATTAGTCAGTTCAACTATGAGTCTTGAGTCAAAGTTTCATAGTAATTGGTTTTTGGGTGTTTTGAAGTTATTGACTCCATTGCCCAATGGATGAAGGCACTTGTCTGCCTTCCCAAAGATTTGCGGTTCTTGGCACCTCCAAGGAGCGACCATCCCCATTGGATCCAATGTTAGTGTCAGTCTTTGAAACCTTCCTCCAGTGATAAAACATGCTCTTACAAAGTGATTTAAAGGTGTCAAGGTCAAATTTTGTCATTTCAGTGAGTCTTCAAGCAAAATTTGGTCACTAAGTATTAGGTCTAGGGTTTGTTTTCACTCCTTTCAAAGTTGTCCAAATGTCAGTCCATGTCACCATTCAGCTGAGTGTACCATCATTTAGAGGGTTTTCATCATCATTTCAAGTTCCAATGGGACATTTTACACCTTGTTCATGCTTCAGTTGGGCCTAGGTAAGGTTCATTTCCCTCTCCTAGGGTTTTGAAGGTAATTTCTCTTGGATGGTCAAATCATCAACAAAAATTGTATCCTGATGTTCATACACCTTCCCATATCCTTAATGTACCTTATTAAACACTTCCCATCACTGATATCCCTCAAATTCCTCATTTTCACACAAACCCTAGTTTTTTGCTGCAATTTGACAATTTTCTAGGCTAGGCCTGTGTTTTACCTTTTTTGACCCCTTCCCCTCACTCAATATTTGAAATTCCACTTTATCCTACTTCCTAACATCCCTCCCTACTTCCCAAAGTTTTCTCAAGAATTTAGAGGCCCCTTATCCCCTTCATTCCACTTCATTTCGACAAATCCCTTGTTCCACACATCGGGATAGGTTTTACTCCAATGATGTTTCTGAGCAAGAAAAGGTTAATTTGGTAAAAATAAGAGAGTTTTTCATCCACAATAGGCCAAGGAATAAAAACCTCCTTCAATTTTTACACAGGTGTCATGGTTTTAGAGAAATGTCAAAAATACAGTTGCCTCAGGAGAATTGATGCACCTCTGAAGTGACCTTGGGAAAATCAATATTTCCCCTAGCTTGGTTTTCCAAATTACTTTCTTGATGAGTCAAATGATAACTAGACACAATTATATTTCCAATGAGCTATCATGAGCTGAATTTGGGGTTGAGGAAGACCTTCCAAAGTTTACTACAACAGCACTCTACCTTTAGGCAGCCTCATTTTGCACATTTTGACCAGTCTTGGGAGATTTGACTTTTGACAGGGAAAATGAACTCCAAATTAAAAAATTCAAGTTGTGCTGGAAGGTAGACTCAATAATATTTTCAATGAGCTATCTTGTGGCCAATTTGGACACCAGAAGGCCTCCAAAACTGGTTTGCAAAAAGGCGCTACACACTTGTTCCTTGGCGCGGCACACCTGTCCTCCAAGCCCAAATTTCGTCAAATAACCTCCTCAAGCTCCAAAGCTTTGCAATATTCATTCTAAAAGTAAGTGAAACATTCCACTTTTCCATTGCAAGGGTTTTTTCATCTTTGATGGTGTTTAAATAGGTGAAAAATCAAACCTTAGTTTGTTGCACAATTACACTGAAAAAAATTGTCTAGGGTTTCAAAAGTTGTCATCCTTGCTGTTTGCTCCCCTACATCATTTTCACACCCCTTTCCACTGAAATTTCACTCATTTTATTTTCCCTTCCCTCTCTCATTTACACTCATCCTACCCCCTATCCCCAAAACCCTAAAACCCTAATACCTAATTCCCATTGTTCCCAAACCCCAATCTGTATACCCAAACCCTATCACTTCCCACAAAACCCTGAAACTAGAATCCAAATCCTTCATTCACTGTCCCCCTCATCAATCCCATTCATTAAACAGATAACACCTATTCTTAATTTAAAATCTCTTCATACTCATCATTGAAAACCAAACAGTGGCAAATATGGAAACAGATTCAGCTTATGAAAGGGGATGAGGAAACTGTGAGTGATTCCTCCCAAGAGATTCATGCACCAAGAAAACCACACAAGGGAGGAAAACACATCCAGGAGGAGCCCACTACACTCACAGAGCTAATGGCTTGTCCTCTTGCAATAGCATGTTTCAAACATTAGCCTTGCTACCAGTTTTGTGAGATGGTGGAAAGAGTGAAATACTACCATGAGCTTGCTAGACTTTTTGTACTTCATCTTCACAATGGCCAGGTCAATTTGGCAGGTGTTACATTCACTTTGAAACTTGAAACTATAGTTGAAGAAACAAGTATTCTGAATGTGGGAGAACAGTGGAACAAGGGATAACTGTTGGACAAAGAACATTATGAGCCTTATATCAAGGCTAGCTATCAGAAGCAAATCAGTAGGGTCTTCCCTTTGAGATACCTACAGGACACATATGCTCCACTCATGAAGCTCATAATCAAATAATTTAGTTGTGAAGGTAGATTTTCTCGCTTATACACCTACCATGTCAGATTATTAATGCATTTCACTAGAGTGAGGATGATGAACATTCCCTATTTCATGTGCCGAAATATTGAGAAAATGACCACATTGGTGCAAAGGAAACCTCCTCATCAGCAGTACAACAACATTTATCATTTTTCATTGATCAAGATTGTGGTTTTGCATCAGCTAAGTTTGATGAATGTTTCATGGGATGATTTCATTGCACATGAGGTTTTCACAAGTCCTCAAGTGACCTCATCAGTTTTTCATGAGGCAGGAGGTCCTTCAAATCAGTAAGAGGTGCATGAGACTCAAACCACCAGTGTGCCAGTATTTGTCACTTACCAAAAGCGCACAAGAAGATTGTTTGTAGCTGCTAAACGAGTACTATCTCCACCCGGGGTGGAAGGGGTCTCGTTTCCATCATCAGATCATAGGAAAATGTTATCTTCACCCAGTGTGAAAGTGGTTTTGCCTTCTTCTTCAGCAAAGGGGGACAAAGGGAAACAACCAGTGCATGATGAGGGACCTTCTGAAGGTTAAGACATAGATTTCATTCTCATTCAGGATGAGTACGTTGATTTGGGCTCCCAAGGCTCAAAACTCAAGGAAATCATCCAAGAAAAAGAAGCTGACATTCATGACTTATCTCTTAACCTTGAAAGAGCTAAGTGGATCATAAACTATCTCGAGCAAAGGAACAAGCAGTTGGAAGACCAGCAAACAATCATGGAGTTGCAGAACATAAGAGAAAACCGGCAAGCAACAAAGAGGAGAAAAATCAAGTTGACACCGCTTGAGCAAGAGATTGAAGCTGATCGGGAATCTTGGCTACAGAGGTCAAATATGCACTTGGAGAAGCTTCTTGAGAAATCAAATAAGGAGAAAAATATGTTGAGGCACATGGCCTATCATTATTTGGCAAGAAACAAGATTTGCAAAGCAAAGATAAGGACCTTGAAGGCCAAGTTGAGGAAGACCTTGAGGAGGAAGAAAGAGCAAGAAAAGCTCAAGATTTTGAATGAGAATTCCTTAGCCCAACATAGTACTTGATGCAGGTCACTCAGCTCAAATTTCAAGAAATTTGGCACACTTTTTGTCAATTTTGAAATTTTGAAGTAAAAGACAGATTTTTCTGCCTGGTGCGTAGTGCCACCTGGCGCTTGCTTTTGCTAGGGACCTCCTCTGGAGGAAAACTCAACATTTTTGGATTCCTCATGCAAAATTATGAATGCCCAGAAATTACTAGAAAGCGTTTTCAAGTTTTGAGCTTCCAAAAGGGTCAAAAACACCTTAAAAATGCCCTTTCTGCCCCTTTTTGGCCACACAGGAAGCAACGTTGGGAGAACTCACTTTTGGAGGGGCAAATGGACACCAAATTCAGAAATTCCACCTATTCTAGAAGTAGACAAACAGACCTTTCCAACAAGCCCACTTGGAGAAAATTTGGTGCAAGGGAAGGCCTCCAAAATCAGCTGCAAAAAGGCACTACACACATGGAAAGTGGCGCGACGCACAGGATGGAAAATTGTCATTTTTTCCAAAAAACTTTGTTTTTCGCCTAGTTTTTTCTCATTTTGACTTTTTTCACTCTCATGGTCAAACTCATGATGTAAATTGATGTAACCTGATGTAATTTGATTTAAAAATGTTGAAAATTCACTCATGGAGGTAGATACATCATGAAAAGGTAGTTTTGAACTGAATGAATCAGTTTCCTAGGTTTTAGAGGCAAGTTGTTCCACTGCCTACTTTTCAGTTCTTAGTTTAGATCTTGTTGAAACAGCTCCTAAACTCATGAATTCGACATCTAAAGCCTAGCATGAGTTTTTTGTTGCCTATATCTAGTATTTTTTTAGTCATTTGTAAAGGTTGGACTCCTGTGAATGCTTTGAGCATTATTGTACATTCATCTCTGCAGTTTGGCAAAGGAATAGACCAGGGTTTGCAACATTTTGTGGGATTCTTGTGGCAAGTTGATTTGTTATTGTTTTTCATTCTGTAATTCAAGTTTACATGTGTTTATGTATTCCATCATCTCTCTTTGTTCAGCTTAACTAAATGAATCAAGCATAAACGTAGAATTCATTGATGTTGCAGTGCTCTACCTAGGGTTTGTTTAGTTTTCTATGTTTTCAGCAGTTTGAAGAGGATCCCTGAGACTTTCATGCCCTCTCCAACTCCTCACCAGTCTTAAGACTCTCCATATCAATCAATTTTAAAGTACTAAACCATTTTCCTACCTCACTCCACAGAAATCTTTGCAAGACTGTGTCCATTCCCCGAACCCAAATCCGCCTTTCACATTTGAGCCAGCAAACCAACATAAAATTCAATCAAACTCTTTGAGCATATACC
This sequence comes from Pinus tabuliformis, assembly GCA_031772625.1. NCBI lineage: Eukaryota > Viridiplantae > Streptophyta > Pinopsida > Pinales > Pinaceae > Pinus > Pinus tabuliformis. The sequence goes on from CM062808.1 coordinate 717,429,123, forward strand.
TAGCCTAAAATTAGTCTTTACATCAGTCATCTCAAGCCTCATTTGCTAAATTTTCCTGAGATTGACAAGGAGAGAGCCCTCTCCCGACCTGGTAGGGCTAGCTACCAGGTTAAGCATGGTTTGATGTTACCCTAGATCCTGCCTTTCTCAGCCTGAGGTAGATTTAGGCCATAAAAAATCCAGTGATCGAGGGTTTTTTTAATGCACAGTACACTTTGAACCTGGGTTAAGCCCCCTTAAACCAACAAATGGTTCCATTTCTAGGACCTGAATCTTCTTAAGGGATATGTTTTTTCGTCTGTCGAAGAAAGAAATCCAGGAGTGGGTTGAACAGAAAGAAAGATAATTTAGAGAAAAAACAGAACAAAAACCCTCAATTATCAGTCGAAGATTGGTTGCAGAAGTATATATTCGAATATCAATACGAAATCTTCTTTGGTTCATTCTACATCAATTGTACAAGTGGGTGTCTGAGTTGACCAAGCATAAGACTTGTTTCAAGAACGACGAACCTAATGAGTGGAATCCTGAATTGATACAACGACTCAAGAATGTCAGTAAAAGTATGTCAAGGGCTGTTGATTTCTGGATCGATAGCATTTTGGGAGGATTTATCACTGAGTTCATGATAGATACAATCGTATCCTATAGCGAAGCTGAATGAAGATTTTTCAAAGGACCATGAGGTAAGCTCTTAGGATCTTTTAATCTTTGGATTAAGATGTTATTGTGTGAAAAAGGGATTTTGCAAATGTAGTCAAATTAATGTTTGGACAAAGAGGAAATAAGCCTGAACTAGGGTCTACGTGAAGTGGAAAATGATATAGAACAAATCTGAAGAATTTTATTGAGACTAACTATAGCCCCTTGTTAGGAGGATCTGAGAGTGAAGAAGAAATAAATAACCCTACAACCCCATGACATTCCCCCTCCCATCCTGAAGGCACGTCGAAGTTAGGAGTTGATAAAAATTAGGGCATCTTTGAGATTCCCCATCCATCCACCCCCCTTACACCCCATCCCCTCCCCATAATTCCCCTACACCCCCACCCCCTCCCCCTCCACCTAGCCCCTCGAGAAGGAAAATGGTAGATGACATTAAGCTACCTATTTTTAAAGGACTCGGTGTTATAGAAATATTTTGGCACTACAACCCCAATCACATATGTCCATAAACCAAGGTATTCTAAACCCCTAACAGTTTTGTTTCAGACCCTAAAGGATCAAGGTCAACTGATTACATCATTTCCCAGAAGTTCTCCCCAAAAAACTGCTCAGAACTGGTCAAAACTGGACCATACAGACTGCTCCATGCTGAGGGTGCGATGCATCTCACCTGCTACACACAAAGGGTGCGATGCATACTGAAAATCCCTTCTGTAGGGTGCGATGAGCGAGAGTAGACAAATGGCAGAAGAAGTTTGCTAGGTGGAAACTCAAAGAATCTTCTAGAAGCTGCTCATATGACACTTGCCTCTCTGAATTCACCCAGGGATGAGTAAGAGAACATGAAATCTCCAAGTGGAACCAAGAACTATCAGTGAAATGACACTATTCAAAATCCTAGAAGTTGACTCACTCTCCTGCAAACATCTATATATGGATCCCTCATCCTAGAGATCCAGAGGCTGGGAGTTTTGTAATTTGTAAGGAAGTGTTGTTGGTTTCTCTTTGAGACATTGTATTGCTGGGTGATCTTTCTTTGTATGAGGTGAAGAGGGCTTTCATGCTGGGAGGATGATGCTGGATCAGACAGATTGGTTGTAATCGTCTCTTCTACTACTTCTATCAATAAAGCTATTTGAGTTTTCATCCATATACTTGTATATCTCTGAATCTTGTATTTGTATATGCATTTGTATGGTTAATGTACATCTGATCCTATATTGTTTATGGTTATAGATCTCTATGCTTTGATGGTATTTTTTTGCTTTGACTCTACAGTTGTTCTTTGAAGCGGGACAAGTGAGAAAGGAATGGTGAAAGATCTATCAAAGGAGAGGGGAAACAAGCAAAGAGACTAGCAAAAGACTGAGGTTGGTACTCTCTGCTTCTCTCTCATCTATCTCCCATAAAGGAAAACACAAGTAACTTTGGTTTGTTTGTTTCTAAGATAGCTACCTGTCTTAGTGGGACTAGCAGCTCTGAATGGACACTAGTTTTCCCTATAACAAAATGGTGACTCCACTGGGGAACGAATAGTTTTTTGTTTTGTTACTGTTGTTTGCTTTATAAACTACAGACAGAGCCTGAAGTTAAGCTAGCTAGCCTTTGAACTGCTTTTTCTATGCAACTGCAAAGTAGATCAACGCTGCTTTAGTCAATCTCCAGGTGGTTTATGAACTAAACATCTAACTTGCAAACATCCTATGTGCCCTGGTGATAGCTCAAATAACCTCATTAGATCATTCCCTATACTTTGTGTTTACTGTCTATCATTAGCTTAGCATAAATCCCTGAACTTAGCTGCAAACTGTGAGTGAAAACCAAGCTCAGTCTTGTCCGTGGACCATCGCACTGTCTCTCAATGGCAATCTGGATGCATCGCACCACCCGTGTGTTGCAGGTGAGATGCATCCCTGTTTCCCTATGTTACAGGTGCGATGATTGAGTAAGACTATTTCTGCCTCCAGATTTTGGGTTTTTCTTCATTTTCTTCAGCTTTATTCAGTAGTTTTGCTATCTATGATCAGTATATCACTGTTGAAACCCTCTTCCTTTACATTATTCAACCTCCATTGATAAAGAATTTTGAATGATTTTATGTATTTTTGATCATTAACAGTTCTCTTTTGCAAACAGTAGCTTAATCGAACTGTCATCTTTTGATTTGAAAGTGTCGCAACTATCGTTTTCAGTCAAGAAAAAGAGTGTCGTAAAGTCTTCCTCTTTTAGATAGTTGATTACACTTTTTCTATTGTATTTGATTTGAATCATCAATTCTTTGAAGTGTCGAAAGCGGTTTTCAAGTCGAAATTGAAAGTGTCGTCTTAGTCTTCCTTTCGTTTTGAAAAGAGAAAATTGTTAGTACTGTCGCTTTGAAAGAAAATAGTTCAAATCTGTACTTAGTTTTCTTTTTTTCATTCTCACATTAAGGGAACGAAAAAAAAAATACATGCATGTGCATTTGCATTTAGACTGCATGTAGAATTTGATTTAGGAAAAGTGCATCTAGTGTGTGCTCTCTGCTCTATGTTGAAATAATTTTTTTTCTCTTTCCTTAGTAGCTAGGATTTTCATTGCTAAAAGAAAGTAAACGACTGTTTATCATCTTAGATTGCATGTTTAGGAATTTTATATCTAAATCATGCGGTGAACCTTAAAGGAAAACTTCTTAAGAAAGATCAACTATAAAATAAACCTCAATGAACATAAAAACACTTTGGAACCTAACGCACAACATCTAGAAGTCTAGGCTAGAGATGCATTCCGGCATCGTAAAGCCTGGTAACTATCATTTTCATCGTAGGTTGGGTGATTCCTCCTCTTTGATACGACAAGTGCCAGTACAGACTTGTGCTCCCACGTACCATCGAGTATATATTGGGAGACCACAATAGGCTATATCCTTTATCCTTAGGAAGTGTGTCTGTCGCCCTATCGATCACAATGCATTGAACACAGCATTCGAGAAGATTGACTGCCGTACATAAAAAGTATTCTACAGTTTTTCGATTGGTTTGGTAATCCCTCTGTCTAGATTTCTAGAGTAATCACTTTCGTTCCTTTTGAGACTCCTTAAAAGAAAAGGTCCATCTGAGCACTTTTCACTTCAGGATCATTAAAAATCGAAGGCGACTAGAGTCACCTTTAGCTTTTTCTCAACGCTTAAAAATTGAAAAAGCAAGTTGTGTCAAAGCGTCATAAAATTCATTTAATTCAAAATAACATTTTCCCCTTTTTATTTTGAGTTGATCGAGTAATCCGCAATCATGGAAGAAAGTCAATCAAAACCCTATCATTCGCGGAGACTAACGAGTCAACCATCTTTGACCCCAGAAACAAAACCATCCCGGGCAAAGCGTTCTCATTTAATTGAGTCGAATTCACCTGATTTATTTGAAACTTGTGTTTCAACATCGTCAGAGACTTTAGTTACTCCAATTATTTATAGTACCCCTGCCTCTACAGAAGAAGTTCCAAAGTTACAAAAGGACATTAGAACTTATCCTAGTGTAATAGTAAACACTTATATTCCTGAACTAGCTCCATCTAGGGCTGATTCGGAAGGTGTCGCCCCTCCAACATCTGTTGTTGCAGAGTCTATACCTTCTTCGGCACCAGAAATATTTTACAGACCTGACGGTCTACCTCTTCCACCTGGGCTGATTGCTATAGAAGAAATTATGGAGGATCTTCCATATAGTACCCCATTGCATTTTGGAACTGGGATCCACCTATATTCTTCTACAATAGAAGTTAGTTCTTTTGATCACCCTTCATCGCAAGTTCCTGTCAAATCGCTAGGAAATATTTTGGATAGACTAAACATGTCTGAACAACCATCAACATCTGGGACTGTGTCAAATGACACAACTGCGATGGAGCTTCCTACTGTTGTTCCTACAATGATTGCTTGTATACCATCTATCCTGGAAAGTTATCAACAACAAGTCGAAGTCCAATTGGGGACTGTTTCGACGACATGGTCAATTCCCATTTCTTCATCCAGATTCTCATCTGGTATTTCTTATGTTGAAACTCAACAAGTCAATTCGATGTGTCTTCAAAGGCCAATCTACCCTTTAAGTGCCGAATTGCCACCATATGGGGGGTAGTATGCCTTTTCATTGTTCCCTCCAAGAGAACAACCATATGAGAGTTTACAACAAGGTTCAGGTCAAACTGGAATTACATCCAACGGTTGGGTACCAATACTGCCTCAACAACCAAGGGTTGTATATTCAATGCAACCAGTCCATCCTGTGTCGAATATTCCCACTACACCTGCTATTGTGACTGTATCGCAAGTACAAGCGCTACCTATTGTATGTCAACCTCAAGTTTCTCAGGTTGTAATACAACAGCCTCTCGTCTCAGCGATTCAATCACAACCTCAGGTTAGTGCCTCCTTATCTGGAGTGACATAGGCTCAAACAGGTACTATGACTCCTCATCTTGGTCAATCATCCAATATTGGGCAACAACAAATGGCCCAACAACCATGGCTGGTTCAATACCAACAACCGCAATTCTAGAAATCATACCAAGGACTTGAGCAACAAGTCTTTGTAAGTAATGGGCAATCGCATTTCCAAAGCGGTTATCAACAACCATACTATAATGGTTATGCCCATCAACCTTATCAAAGTTACCAGCATCAAATACATTATGTTAGTATGCAAAGACCTACTGCTCAGGCGATTCCATCTTATCCTGGGTATGCTTTGCCTAACCTGAATCAACTGTTTCCCTTTTTAGCAACTCTAGAGTTACCAGATCTAAACCATTTGACGAATGATCTAATTGCTTATGCCCCTTGGTGGCCTACGATTCCTCATAAACTTCCGTAAGATATTCCTAAATTCAATGGAAATCCGGGTGAAGATCCGTCGAATCATGTGATGACCTTTCATCTATGGTGTTCATTCAACACTCTCAATGATGATTTGATTAGGCTTCGCCTTTTTCAGCAAACACTAACTGGTCCGACAGTGAAATGGTATATAGAATTGCCTAGAGCTTCATTTGACAACTTCAGTACCCTTGCCACTACTTTTTTAACCCATTTTCAGTTACCCATAAGGTACGAAACAGGGACAGAACTCCTTACCAACTTTAAATAGACAACAGCCACTCATATATCTGATCATATTCATGAGTGGCAATGTCGTCGAAGAATGGTGAAGACGTACGTTCCTGATCAGCTTTTAGCTGAATGGTTTATAAACTCATTGTTACCCTCTATTACAGAGGATGTGGCTAAGGGAGGAGTTGTTACAGAAGAGCAAGTCATTTCTCGTGTGCAATATTTAGACTTGATCTATACTCAGTTTGGCATGCTCTACGACAAAATTCCTGACACTCCTAGACCAGAATTTTATGTTCCTCCTCCTCCTAAATCAAATAAAGACTCTCATACCGGCGATGGTGTGATAAGTGCGACAAGCACGAAAACTGCAAAGGATACATCTAAGAAATCCCGTACAGTTTCTAGTCAAAAGTAGATGAGGAACCTCTCACATCAGAGGTCAATGCCATGTCAACCGACAAAGGAAAAAATGCTAAGCAACCAAGGTGCAAGAAGAAAGGGAAAAATTATAAGAAGAAACAGGAAAATTCACCTCCTAAAAAACCTTCTGAAAACCGTACTGGACAAAAGAAACCTTGTTATCCATGTTACATATGCGACAATGAGCATTTCACGAAAGATTGTCCACATAAAGCTAAGGTTATGAAATTTTAAAAACTTCAAATACCCCAGCAGTGTTGACTAATCCGTTTTCGAGCCCAGAAACAAACCTGGTTGCTATCGATCATGCTTCCCCATCCCAAGTTGAAACAACAAAATGATGCTTTCATATCAACAAGGAATAAAGATTATGGAAATCCACAGTCGTCGAATGGCAAGGCTACAGATCAACCCGGTAGTTCGACAAAAACTTCGCCAAAATTTGCTCCACCAATCATTCCTGAATTAATAATAAACTACCTAAGGGAGTAGTACATAAATCGACGTTTAATCCTCGTGCTTGAGAAGCACAAAATTATAATATAGTGGAGGATCTGGCCCAATTGCCATCCGGTATGTTGACACTTGAAGTACTACAGAATTGCCCCTCCCAAAAGCAGGCTTTTTTATCAGCGATAGGTGGGATTGATCCAGCAGATTCCAATCTAGTGGCCTTTAATCATAAAGGATACAAACCTTAGTTATCGGCCCAACTCCCCTTCCTCATACAGGTAAAAACCCTCAACAAAACTGTTCATCGAACAATCATTGATGAGGGGGCATCTACCTGTATTATGTCAATGAGTTTCTGGAAAACTTTATGCTCTCCACCCTTGTCATGATCATCAACAACATTAAAAATGTTCGATGGAAGAACATAAACGCCGTATGGGATATTAAGTAACTTGCAAGTTGAACTGGGGGGCAAGACAGTAGAAATTGAAGTTGAGGTCATTGATGGAAACCTTGACTACAATATCTTGCTAGGAAGGCCCTGGATTTATGCTATGGTTGTCATTGTGTCAACATATTTTAGAAATATTGCATTTCCCTTCCAAGGTGGAATTACAATCATTGACCAACTAACCTTTTTCCCAACAGTTCGCAAGTTACCAGAAGCATTCCATTGATCCATGGAAGTTTTCAATCGCTTCAAAATATTGGAGTATGTCTCCTAAAAGACCCTTCCTTAATGGGTACTTTTGCCCTCCCGCCTTCGAGTAATCTGGCGGAAGTGGCCACGGTGGAAACCTGTCACATGATATCTTCTACATCAACAAAGATGAAGAAGAACTATGAACATTTTGATAGTGTGGATCATTGTGAGGTATTGCCTCCAAGCCCTACCATACCTACGTCATCTGATGATCAATTTAGTGATGTTGTACATTATGTACTGGGGGCATTGGAACCAGATCTTTCCTTCATGACCCCTTATGATTTGTGATCAAAGGCCGCCAGAGGATAGTTCGTTGACTGGTGTCAACCTCGTTAAAAAATGAAACAAGGCTGAGCAAAGTTCCAAGTCAATTATTTCACTTGATCTCATAAAGGAACCTTCATTCCATCCAGCTAATTACCGTGAGTAGTCTTGTGAATGTAACGAAGCTTGGGGGCATGCACCCTTATCTATTTGACGGACAAAGTTCAAGAAGTGTTTTGTCTAAGTATTGACAGAAAATCATCCTGCTTAACCACAGTAAGTTTCCATATTGTTACTGAAGACTCTTTTTTTTATGATGGGGGCATGCAAACCTTTTTATACAAACAAAAACAACCAATTTCATTTTTTAGCTTTTTAGCTTTATAGTTTGGTCATTCCTAGCTTACATAAAAAGGAAAACGAGTAGGTTTACAAAAAGTTCAAGCTTGCTAAAAAATAAACCTAGCAATGAGCATATGTTCCCCCAGAGTTCAAGCTCATTAAAAAATGAACCCATCTTCGGTAAATAACCTTTGTGATCGCATTGCTATCAGTTGTTGAGCCTTGGTCATGTTCTTACCATCACCTCCACTTTTTAGCTGATCATATGCCTCTACTTAATTGTTTACCCTTTTGAGGAACGGCTGCGACGAGTGATTCTATTAGCCACCTTCTTTACACTGCCATGATTGAAAAGTTCCAAACCTTACCTGGAACCAGTTGCTATCCAAAAACATCACTCGTTCCTCAAAAAACGAGTCTCCTTTAAGCTCTTTTTAGACTCGTAAAATATGAAAATATTGCCGAGCAATTGGCCTCTCCAGCTCGTTAAAGTGATTGGAAGTGCCATCCCTCCTCTATAGTTTAATCTTTTTGGACCTGAGGGATCATTACACAAAAAGATCGAGTGCTTGTCTTGTTCGGCTCATTAAAACTATCGAAAAGTCATCCCTTTCGTATTATTTTATACTTTTTCGGACTTAAGGTATTACACTATGAAAAATGACTACTAGAGTTTCCTTTCCGTCTCTTTTCAGGCTCTCTAAAATTGAAAAGGACCGAGTTATCTTTGTTGTTAAACTCGTTAAAACAATAGCGACAAACTTGTCCATGTAGACAAGAGCGAATTTCACTGTTGCTAAGCTCGCTAAAACATAGCGACAGGTTTCCCCGAAGGGAAAATTATAGAACAAGCATATGTTATCCTCCTCAATCTTGACAAAAATAAAGAGGTACTGGTCAGCAATGACTAGGGAAAAAGGGAAGAAAAGTTGAATAACTTCATTGGTAGCAGGTCGCTCTTGAACATGACACTTTCACTCCATCACCATGATTGAGTCGGGTTGGGTTATTCCATTCACTAGTCATATCACCATTGGTCCTCCATACCATCCATTTTGGGGTTACCGCTACCAATCCATTTCAGTGTCGCTGATATGTTCAAGAGAATTCGCTCAGAGAATTCACCAACCAAGCTACTTCCTCATCCGCTGCAATACCTTAACGCTCCATTCTTTCATGACCGCCACCCTGAACCTTGTATCATTAGATTGTTTTCACCTCCACAAAATCATTTGCTCCATTCCGTTTCGTAGATGTGGGATTCATCAAGGCCCTCCTACGATGGGTCACTTCTTGTTGACATCAGCGCATTATGCAAGAAGTTGACTTAGGAACAACCCTTTCAGTACTTTGAAGCTTGCATGCCTCAATGGCAGGTTTCTCACTTCTGGCGACAGGTTTACATCAATGGCCTTCGACCGAAAGATTTTGTGTGGTGTTTGACATCAAATCATGTATTCACACCATGTGAATTGTACTGCAGTACCTTGAGGGTCATCATCATTATCGATGATTCCTCTCGCAACTGTTAACAGCTTACATCAATGGCTGGTAATCAGGTGATGTCTTTCCATGTTCGACATCAGAACATCTTTTCACATGGATCGACTTGTACTTTGGGCGAAAATTGAACGAGTTTTAAGACCCTGGATCCAGTTTCATCCATCCGGGCTGTGATATATTCAGGAAAATAAATACATCAAATGTACATCATAGCTGCACAAATAATCATACAAACTAAGGATGATGGCTCTACCAGAATCATCAATCTGCCACACAGACAATTGTCTGTCTTATGTACATGAAAATGAATTTATAAATCTAAGCATGGGAATGCCCGCCTCAGCTAGATCATGAAAATATTATGAAGATAACGTATTGTATTGTATCTTATTACAGGTCACCTTCCAGTTTGAAAAACCTCGGAACCTCATAATAAAGCATTTCACCCGACATCAGAAGATTTACGACCTCATGCTTTAGGGGGTAACTGTTATAGACATATTTGGGCACTGCAACCCCAATCACATATGTCCATAAACCAAGGGCTTCTAAACCCCTAAAAGTTTTGTTTCAAACCCTAAAGGATCAAGGTCAACTGATTACATCATTTCCTAGAAGTTCTCCCCGAAAAACTGCTTAGAACTGGTCAAAACTGGACCATACAGACTGCTCCATGTTGAGGGTGCGATGCATCTCACCTACTACACACAAAGGGTGTGATGCATACTAAAAATCCCTTCTGTAGGGTGCGATGAGCGAGAGCAGACAAATGGCAGAAGCAGTCTGCTAGGTGGAAACTCAAACAATCTTCTAGAAATTGCTCATATGACACTTGCCTCTATGAATTTGCCCAGGGATGAGTAAGAGATCATGAAATCTCCAAGTGGAACCAACAACTATCAGTGAAATGACACTAATCAAAATCCTAGAAGCTGACTCACTCTCCTGCAAACATCTATATATGGATCCCTCATCCTAGAGATCCAGAGGCTGGGAGTTTTGTAATTTGTAAGGAAGTGTTGGTGGTTTCTCTTTGAGACATTGTATTGTTGGGTTATCTTGCTTTGTATGAGGTGAAGAGGGCTTTCATGCTGGGAGGATGATGCTAGATCAGACAGCTTGGTTGTAATCCTCTCTTCTACTACTTCTATCAATAAAGCTATTTGACTTTTCCTCCATATACTTGTATATCTCTGAATCTTGTATTTGTATATGCATTTGTATGGTTAATGTACATCTGATCCTATATTGTTTATGGTTATAGATCTCTATGCTTTGATGGTATTTTGCTGCTTTGACTCTATAGGTGTTCTTTGAAGCGGGAGAAGTGAGAAAGGAGTGGTGAAAGCTCTATCAAAGGAGAGGGGAAACAAGCAAAGAGACTAGCGAAAGATTGAGGTTGGTACTCTCTGCTTCTCTCTCATATATCTCCCATAAAGGAAAATACAAATAACTTTGGTTTGTTTGTTTCTAAGATAGCTACCCATCTTAGTGGGACTAGCAGCTCTGAATGGACACTAGTTTTCCCAATAACACCCGATTCAGAGGATCTTGATCAGTTCTGGTTTGTAGTTGATACAGTATGGATAGCAAGACAAATCACTAGTGATGATGTAAATAAGGCACAAATCATCACGTTGTTCCGAGAAAGAGCTCTGACATGGTTTATGAAATACTCTGTGACTAATCTAATTGCTTCATTTAATGAAATTAAGAAAGCACTAATGTCATAATTCAAGAAGTCAAAATCATAATCGAAGTGCATCATAGAGCTAAAAGAAATCAAACATGTAACAACTAAGTTTGTGTGGGAGTTCGATCAGCGATTCAAGGTGTTAATGGGACAAGTAAGCTTTATCCTACCTCTAGAACAACATAAAGAATGGTTCATAGTCGTGCTATTGTCGCATATTAGGTTACCTTTGACACAACAGAAGATCGTGACATGAGATGAAGCATTGAAGATTTCAATGAAGTTGGAAAATTCGTCGATTGGAGACTCTATGCATGTAGGAGCACAACAGATGCAGATTCAACTAGCTAATTTAACCTTGGAATTACAGGATCTCAGGAAAGGTAAAGAGACCAGATCAGAAGTATGGTGTACAAAATGCAATGTAGAGGGCCATTATAAGGATCAATGCCATGTGTTCAAAGATTATTTGCTAAGTGGAGCACCTAATCCATTAAACCCAAGTCTGCGGTGAAAAGTTTGTAGAACGAGAGGCCAACATTTCTCTAAAGATTGATACCTATTATAGAAGTATGTGCAGACCCTCAAGCAGTTGTTTTGCAAATTTTGTAGGTATGTAGGCCATGACGAGAAAAATTGTCAAATTTATGACTTGATGATGGAGCACACTGCTAATGATTATAGACTGCAATTTGAAGGATATACACATGAGGAGGTAGGACAACACGCTGGTCAAGGAAATTTCAAGGATGAGGATGAGGATGAGGATAAGGAGTTGATCGAGGATGTAGCCAGATTATATGTTATAACTATGGACAGGCGGGACACTTCGTAGGAGACAGTGAGAACCCTATGACAACCTGCAACTATTGTAATTCTTTTGATCATGTGATAGAAGAATGCTTCATCCTTATTACGAAGATGTAGGAGAAAATAAACCAACAACCTGCATCAAATATTCAAATGATGACTGTTAAGCTAAGAGAGGATAAATCGTGCATCGGCATTGTAACAAGAAGCGAAGCTGGTATTGGAAATTATAAAGCTAATGGTAAAAAGGAAGCTGAAACTACATGGGTAAGAAAAACTATTGAAAAATCTCCTACATTTGATATCCTAAAGGAAAAGAAAGTATTCATGGAGGCGAGGTGAAATTTTATGGATGATGGGGCCTCGATGTCTACCGCATAGCTGACTCAGAAGGATAACTGTGAGACAGTATCGGTTGCAACACAAAATGTGGATCTGAATATTTTGAAGTCTTTTCTACATACTTGCATGAGTTGTTGAGAAATCAAAAGGATGTAGAGGGATTGCAAGAATTGATAGAATCTTGTGCTCCTAAAGGGTAACGCAGAGTGAGATGCACAAAGTAAATAATCTACACAGAAACAAGAAGTGGACTGGAAAAGAAATGAGGCTTACATTGCAGATTGGGAATACGACATGGATCAGGTTATCTTGCATATAGATTCTAATGCCAATGTCTTGCCAAAGAAAACTTTGGGATTGATAGGTATTCCAAAGTTTCAATGGTCAACTATTCAGCTGAAAATGGAAAATCAATAGAAGATTGTCCCTCTAGGAAGATTGTCAGGTATCACAGTAGACATTGATGGAGTGCGCATTACCACTGACTTCAAAGTCATTGAGATTTTGGATGACAGTAATCCCTACCCCGTATTGCTTGGATTGGATTGGGAATTTTCTAACATGGCTATAATTAACTTGAAGAAAAGGCAAATGATATTTGAAAGAAATAATATGAGAGTGTTCCATTAGATCCGTTGGAGGGAGAAAGATATACTGAAGATGTCAAAGAAGAGTACAGTACAGATGACATCAACAACATTTATCAAATAAAAACAAAAGAAGAAGAATGGATTAACCCTACTGTAGATGGAAAATTGACTTGGGAGCAAGATAGTTCCTGCACTTCAAATTCATAAGAGGAACTAGAAAGCTAGCAGAATATGTTGCATGAAGTGTCTACAAGGCGATGTGCAAGGATCACTAAAGTAGTGAGTTGTATGACAGCTAAGGTATGTAATTTACCTTTGTATGATGGTTTGGGTAATATAAATACTTTCTTTAAAGATTATGAAAGATGGGTACCTGAATTTCATAAATTGTTAGCTCTGAATCAAGCACTGAGGGATACTCCTACTAGATGGTGGGGTACTCATAACAAGAATATAGGAGACTGGCAACAATGTAGAAGATTAAAAGGTTTGGTCAAGTAGAAACAGATCTTGCAGAAAAGTATGATGGCCAGAATGATCCTATAGAACACATACAAATCTGTATGGTAGCTTGGATAAATTTTGCAAGAAGAATGGGTGCATGGCTTCATCCATACCCTGGAGACAATTCCTCATAATTGGTATTTGGAAACCTAGCCTCGACATGGTACTGCTAGCTAGACAGAAATCATTGATGGATTTATAATGAAATTTAGATTTGAAGATGACTGTCTACATATAGATGCAACTATGAATATAGTTAAGAAAAATATTTTTGAGAACGAAGTTCCAGTTATTTGGAAACTGATTGGGCTATGCAGATACATAATGTAATGGAATGCTATAATCTCACTGTGGAAGAAGATGAAGATCCTTGCAATATTGACATCAAGGAATCATAAGTTCATAGCGAAGTAAATGGACCTGAGATATAGATGCTTGATATAATGAAGCCATTAAAGACAAAGAAGGTCAATATATGGTAAGAGGTTGTACTGAAATACAAAACAATAGGAGATTATTGGGATGAAGATGTAGTCGGCAAGATAACATATCTCTTTCATGAATATCAAGCGTTGTTTCCCACTAAGTTTTCAAATATGAAGGGCATATTAGGATATTTTGGAGTCATGAGGATTCCTCTAAAGCCTAATGCGAAGCCTGTCAAGCAGAGACCTTATAAACTAAATCCAAAATATAGGGAGAAGGTGAAAGAAGAATTAGACAAAATGTTAACAATTGGGCTAATCGAACCTGTCAAAGAGTCTGAATGGGTAAGTCCCATGGTGGTTCAGGAAAAGAAGGCGAAAGGGGAAATCAAAATTTGTGTTGAATTAAGGAAATAGAATGATGCATGCCTACATCACCCCTTCCCTACACCATTTACATATGAAGTATTGGACAATGTAGGAGGAAAGGAGGCTTATTCTTTCACAAATGGCTTTTCAAGATACCATCGGATCAAAATTGCACCAGAAGATAGACATAAAATGGCTTTTGCGACAAAGTAGAGCTGTTATCAGTACACGGTGGTGCCTTTTGGATTGAAGAATGTGCCTGCTATCTTTTCCAGAGTTGTAGTTGCGGCCTGTAAAGAATATATACACAAGTTTCTGGAAGTATACTTCGATGATTGGACAACCTTTAGAATATTAAAGAAGCATGTGTCAAGCTTAAGGTTAATGATGGATACATGTAGGCAGTACCAAATCTCAATTAACTTGAAGAAGTGCATATTTTGTGCACCATTTGGTATATTGTTGGGACATGTAGTTTCTAAACAGGGATTAATGATGGATCCCGTGAAGATTGCAGTTCTTGTAAACATGTCAGCACCAAAAATAATGAGACAACTGCACACAACATTAGGGCACACTGGCTACTACATAAAGCTTATAAAGGGGTATGCACAGATAATTGTGCCAATGGAGAAATTGTTGAATAAATATGTGACTTTTCAATGGATCGAAGAGTTCTAGAAGAGCTTGGATGTACTGAAATAGAAGATGGTAACTACGCCTATTCTAGTTTTCTCGGACTGGAAGGAGGAGTTCCATGCACATGTTGATGCATCTTTCATAGCATTGGGTGTAGTGCTAGCACAGCCAGGAGCAGGAGAAATTGATCATCCCATAGCATTTGTAAGTAGGAAACTATCCAACACAGAAAATAACTATAGCACGATAGAAAGAGAGGGATTAGCTATGGTATATGCATTACAGAAGTTCAGGCACTACTTGTTGGGAGTGCATTTCAAAATGTTCATTGATCACTCTACGCTAAAATATTTGGTGAATAAGCATGTTTTAGGAGGAAATATTTGTCGATGGTTATTATTATTTTAGGAGTATGACTTCGAATTTATAGTGAAGCCGGGGAAATTGAATGTCGGGCATGATCATTTAGCAAGAATAGAGACAGGAGAAGAACCCACAAATATTGAAGATAACCTTCCCAATGCACAACTATTTGCAATTAGAGTCACAGATGATCACTTCGTGGATATTATTTAGTTTCTGGCCACAGGAATGGTGCCCACGGAGTACACTATGAAGAAAATGAAGGAGATGGTGGTTCGAGCAACTGATTTCGCATTGATTGTTGGACACTTGTACAAAAGAGGAGTGGATGAAGTACTGTGTAGATACATGCCTGAACACGAATGACAGAGTATTCTGACATAAGCTCATGGAGGAGTCACAGGTGGGCACTATGAAGGAAAATCCACTACATAGAAAATATTGAGAGCTAGGCTATGGTGGCCCATAATACATAACGATGCAAAATAATTCTTTCAAGCATGTGATGTATGTCAAAAAACAAGAAAGCCATCTAGAAGAGATGAGATGTCACTAGTACCACAGGTAACTTTGCAGGCTTTTCACAAATGGGCTATTGACTTTGTTGGACCTATCAATCCACCAGGAAGAAAGACTGGTGCGAGGTATATCATCACTGCCACTGATTATTTGACAAGATGGGCCAAGGCACAACCAGTGAAGGATTGTAGCGTAGAAACTGTTGTGAAGTTCATCTGTGAATATATATTGTCCAAGTTTAGTTGTCCAAAGATCTTGATGAGTGACCAAGGCACACATTTCTTGAACAAGACCATTGAAGCACTAACTAAGGAATTTCAAGTTTGCCATCAGAAGAACACTCCTTATCATCCTCATTAAAATGGAACGGTGGAAGATTTCAATAAGATTTTGGAGAATGCATTGACCAAGGTATGCAATGTGAACAGAGATGACAGGGATTTAAGGATTCCAGCGGTGTTGTGGGCTATAGAACAACATGCAATAAATTCACAAGGCAGACACCGTTTAGGTTGGTATATGGAAAACTGGAAGTTATCCGTATGGAATACATTGTTCCAAGTTTGAGAATTTCAGTTGTCACAGATATTGCAAACCATAACATTATGAAGGAAAGAATGTCACAGATACTAGCTTTAGAATAAGATAGGTTCATAGTAGAGTTCCATCAACAAGTGCAGAAATCAAGGGAGAAAGCCTGGCATGACAGACATATCAAGAAGAAGACATTCTGGGAAGGATATCGTGTATTATTATATGACAAAAAATTCGTGAAGTTCCCAAGAAAATTTAAAACACAATGGTTAGGACCATATATCATCAAGCACATATTTGATGGTGGTGCATTTCATCTCAAGAAGTTGAATGGTAAGTTGATTCTGGGACGAGTGAATGGTAGAAAGTTTAAGATATACAGGGATGACTATGTCCCTGGAGCTTTGCACTAAAAAATGAAGAGAAGATAGTCTTAGTGCCACCTACAGCTGAAAGTGGGCGGGAGACTATAAACTACTATGCAGAAAGAAACTTCGTCGAAGAAATATTACTACACAATACTCAAGAGTATGAGGAAGTTCGAAGGAACTACGACAAAGAAAAGGTTATTGTGCCAAGAGGAAAGGTTAATTGAAGTTGGATAGAAATATGACCGTTGGAAGGAAAAATCTACCGTTAAAAGGAAATTGTTATTAAGGGGCATGGGAGAAGAACATTTATGAAGCACAATTGGTTGTATCTAGCCCCATACCTGCATTAAATGAGAAAATATTGAGCCAATCATGGGGTTGGGAATTCAAATTCATTATAAAAACCATATTGTGTGCCACATTTGACACTTTGTTGTCTGGAGAATTTGAGAAATTGCATCTAAGTGTGAAGAGAAAAGAGCCACTATGTGTCTGAGGAGAGTTTGGAGAAACTTATTTAAATATTTGCAGAAAGAGGATTAGCAGGTATTATGGAGACACAAGCAGCGAAGGTACCCATGTCCCCAAGGTGTGTGAGGTCACCCAGAAATCAAGTACCCACAGAACCACAACCACAGAAGAAGCAAGAGAAGGGACCAGCTGAGGTCTCTAGGGTGGAACTCATAACATCCCATAGGAAGAAAATGCAAAAGGAAGTGTGCATGAAGAACAAAGAAGATAAGGGGAAGAACCTTATGTAGAAAGGAAAGAAATTGATGCATCAGGACGTGCCATAATAGATCAATGATAGTGAAGAGGAGGTTGAATTTCACCAGATGGAGACAAAGGATGAAGAGATTCTCGTTGTGCTGCCACCTTACATGCCACTAAGAAAACCGAACGCCAAGCCAGTTAAGGAACTAAAGGAGGGAAAGTTTTCCACATACACTCTATTACTGCTGGAGGAAGTTCCATTTGATGAGGAAGTGTTGGGGAAGATCCCACAGCTGAATATGGAAGGCTGGGACTTTAACGATCATAACAAATACCCAAAATTTGAACCAAGTAGATATTTGAAGTAGGTCTGGTACCTAGAAAGTGGAGTCATGAGGCTGGAGTCATACCAATGAGTTGTAGGATTGCAAAGAGTGGGCCTCTTGAATATGTTGAATGTGCCACACTTCAGCCGACGCACATCCAATACAATTTGTGTGTGACAGCTCCTCCCACTGGTACATGATGGATGCATCTGGCTAGGAATGAATATTTTGGTCAATGAGATGTTAATCAGAAGAATTATAGTGTTGCATCATCAGGGAAAATACCCCCTAGAAGAATTTGTGGGTAAAAATAAGGACAAGGACATGGCACAAATGATGAAGGACAAATTTGGACTAGTGAATAAATTGTGTGGATATGATATCAATTCCATCGATGAACAAGGAGTGTGTTTTTCCATGCACATATTGGCAAGTAAGATAATAAGGAAGTGCATGGCCAATGAGGTGCCTGAAACTGTAGTATATTTGGCTACCCAGTGCAGTGCAGGGGTCCATTTTAACTGGGTTGCCTATCTGTGCAAGGAATTTTTTACAGATTGCAAGGAAGCACAGGAAGAGGGGAAGATGTTCCACTGCGCTTAGTTGATAATCCTCATTGCACTAGTTGTGTGGAAATAACCAAAATACTCTCAGTTTCCATCTGTCGAGTTGGATGTTTGTGAAGTAGCAAGGTATGCGTCCCTCTGGTTTACTAAGGAGTTTATGCGTGCAACAGAGAATATGATTTTCTTTGTGGTGATGTCAATGGATCTACACATGGTGGTGAATCAACATCCAAGGTTATCACCTAGTTTATATAAGTAGTATTTTCACATTACAGACTTCAAAAGCGGACTTCCACAGATCCTATGTGAAGGTCATGAAGGACCTAACTAGGACATGGCACCAATTTCCATACTTGGCAACTGAAGATTTTCTTGCAGTAGTATAGAAATGGTTGGAAGAATGGATGACTCCACCCAGTGGAGTGGTTGGAACAGAGAAGGGTAAACCCTTATGATCCAGGTACGAGTGGAAAGGATGCAGAGATAGAAATAGAGAAGGAGCATGAGGAACCCCTCGGTGATGCAGAAGTATCAGAGGAGTCACCTTTTATTATTAGAAGGAGAGAAACAACAACTGTGGTAGGCAAGAGGAAAAAGCATAAAGTAGATAAGTCCAAGGGCACAAAATCACTTTTCCTTACTGATGGGGACATCGACGAGATCATAGAGAAGTTCCAGGAGATCACAGCAGAGACCTAGGATAGAATTGACGATCTCTATAGAACGATCTTGGCTGAGGTACAGTAGGGCATTGCAGAGTTGAAGGCATTGCCGCAAACAGAAAAACAACCAAAACAAATAACTCAGCCACTGCAGGTAGCACGAAGAATAGAAACGTAATTCGATGTTAGAATTTTGTAGGTGCCAACCAGAGCACTACAATTCTACACAATGGAGGACAAAGAACGAGCCAAAGCATGGAATACATTCAACATAAACATTGTCACGCTACCCATTCATGTGTTGCATGAATTCCATCAAAGTTTAACGACCGAGATTCAGGAGCTGGAACAGTGAACCTCAGAATTGAGGATATAGGTGGTAAAGGAGAAGTTGCACTGAAGAAGGAGCTGGAGCAAGTGGCTAAGAAAAGAGATGATGCATGTTAGGGACAACAACAGTTGGAAAAATCCATCGAAGACACTTGCAGCACAATTCCGAACATGAAGTTTGGTGAAGAACCACTTGCGAAGAAGGTCACGAAGATCACCCTTGTAATGAAGGAATCAAAGAATATAATGGAAAAGATAAAATTCATGTATGAAGTGCAGATATCAGAACTGCAAATAAGGTTGTAGCTAGCCACGCCACAAAAAGTGCAAGAGAAGAGACACAAATACTTAAAGGCAACATTGAAAGGCATCTCAGACACAATGGCGGACTGCAGGAAATTATTGGATGACACGATGCATATTTGGACCTCACTATAGGAGGATCCAAACGTAAAAAATATCGAGCAGGAATTATAGGTGAAGGAGAAGCAGCGCGATGAGATCTTGGCAACTGTAAAGATATTACCAGTCTTGTAGAAGCTCGCTAGTATTATTGAAGGAAAGAACCTCCAAAAGCAGATAGATGATCTTTAGAGGAAGGAGTATATTTTGCAAGCGAGGACTCAGCCATGGCAGGATGAGGCCCTCAAACTTTCTCAGGAATTGGACAAAAGAATCAAAGAGATGAAGAAAAGGGAGGCCGAAATACTGCAGAAGGTTGTTGGCCCAACCATAGAGGCATTGTTGGAGGAGGTGCGCCAAGAGGAGAAACAAATGGTAGAGATAGTCCAATAGCATAATGTTTTCTACAACGGAATTGTAGTGAAAATCAAGGGAACTATAGTTGTTTGACATGGGATGAGTCACGGGTGAGTGTTGGGGGCCTGTTGGGTGTATCCCAACTTGGCCCAAGTTTTGGTCAATGACTCTACATTTGGAGGAGAGGAGCGCGTGGAGTTGCTGAAGTTCTATTCATTACGTAGTGTTTAGGGGCTTTGGGGTGGATCAAAAGTCCCTTATTTTGTATTGGGTTTCGATTATTATTCCCTTGTTTTGTCAGATCCATGGTATGTGGACCATGGTATTGTATTAAGAAAGCATATATAAATAAGATGTAATACTTTGTTGAATATAGCTAAGCATAGATAGAATTCATAATTGATCATATTTTCTGAGTCTGTGTTTCGGGGAAGGCTCCGCAGCTGAGTGTGCAAAGGCCTTGAAGAGCCTGCAGCTGAGTACACAGACCACCTGCAGCTGGGTGCGTAGGTCAGAGAAGTGTATTTATTGAATGTCCTTATTAATAAAGAAGAAGTTTTGGCAAAGTATTGAGTATCTTTCTATGTCCATTATCTGTTTATATATATGTATATATATGTATATATATATATATATATATATATATATATATATGTATATATATATATATATATATATATATATATATATATATATGTATATATATATATATATGTATATATATGTATATATATATATATATATATATATATATATATATCATCATGCATGCTTTTCACTGAATTGTGCGAAAGAATATTATATTTTTCTTTGTTTATTTTATGCATTAAGTACCAATCTATGAAGTTAATCATCAGCACAAATTTATTCATGTATGCAAAGTTGTAGATATATATAAGACATAAGTGAACACATGGGCGCCACAATAAAAATATCCCTCTGGCTGCAAAAACCTGGTTCTGCAACCTCCCATAACCGCTTCGGGTGAGACTACGATATGCTTGCAGTTCGTTGTCGAAAGGGATAATGGTTAAGGGTTTTGTTGGTGCGCAGTACACTCTGAACCTAGGTCAATCCCCCTTAAACCAACAATGTTGAATGATATTAAACCATCTACAACCAATCAATACCTAATTGAATAACGCTCTAAAGTGGGTCACTCATTTAACATATGCAGCCCATGAGTCTTATTGCTATCTAGACAAATACTAATTGTGAAATATTGAACCCTTAATAAATATCCTGCAAATAGCCTCCCAAACACTAGATTAGAGACCCAAAAAAATAATAGAAACCTAGTCCCTGGCTTGCTTCTATAAATTAATAATGATATAATTAATGTAAAAGAGGATAGCAATATGATTTTTTCAACTCACATTACTTATTCTAATAAATAAAGAATGGCCTACATCCCAAGGACAAATTATTTATCAAATGGGAGGATAAGAATCTAGTTTCTCCAATTCACATTGCTTACTCTAACAAAGAAAGAATGGACAACAACCATAAGGATCAATTATTTATCCAGTCACCCATGTAAATATCATATATCAAATTAGCCATGTAAATAGAATATAAGAATGACATTAAACTCAATAATACAACACAATGAAACAATGTCAAGAAATTGCAATTTAATTGGCCAACTGCTCTGTTGATTTGAATTTCGAATATTGATGTCAAGGAATCTTTCTTGGGAAGTTCATTGGTTGTTTAATTTATCAATTTACATTGAAAGTAATGAGTCACATGTTCCTTCCACTATCAAATTATGAAATCAAAGGTCTGCCACTCACCTTTTGCTTCTTCTAATCATATGAATTTCATTCAAAAAAATTGTGACCTAACTATGCCAAATCTCAACTCTAATTTTGGTGATGAAAATTTCCAAAACTAGTAAAGCAATGGAACATGCCAAATTTAGATGATTTTATGTGTCCCATCAATTTTCAGCTAGAATAAGTTGAAAACATGTTATATTCAAAGACAAAGTCACCCACAACATTAAAGTAACCAATGTATACTCAAAAACATATATTCATTCCCCATGCATACAAGTAGAAATATCTAAGGTCGATTAAAAAGAAAAAACCAAATAAGTAGCACCCTATGGTCAAATATCAGTACTATTACTAGATGTGAAACTAGATATAGGTTACAACTCAAGTAGAAAATGAAAATACATTAACTAAATATTCAAACTCAAAACTGTAAAGACTAAAGATAGGGCATTATCACCGATTTAAACAAAAACCATATGCATGGATGGTTCCTAGGAGAGATAAGGGAGACTTAAATTATAATTTAACACTTCCTATAGGGACATATGCACAATAAAAACACCAATCCCATAGAAAAGTTCATTAAGTGTTCAACAATAGGTTAAACAAACAATAAACCAAGTTGAAAAACCCAATCAAAGAATGTATGGGGAGGGTGAGAAATAGCCATGAAAGAAACCCAAGAAAAACCACACACCAATGCAAATGAAATGACATGTCTATAGTCACCAATAAAATCTACCTACCGGCTCAATGTCGCAGAACTTCCTAGCGATCCTTGCCAACAGAACCTCGGGAACCATTATTTCACTCATTCAGGCATACATGAATTTATAGAACAATAGGAAACCACATCTAGTTGAGATGTTTTCTCAAACAATTTGCAAGCATACTTCACAATTTTCAATTCCATGCTTTATCCTTAGCCCATATAGGTCCAGTGTTTCAACTTGCACTTTGATATCATATGTAGTATCCTAAACCATCTAACTAGGTCTATAACTTATATTATACAAAATATAAAAATAAAAAAAATAATCTGATTTTAACCATGATTAATGAGGAGTATAAACCACAAAAGAAAATCAAACAATCAAGCAAGGTGGGTGTGAGCTAGTGCAAATAAGTTCACATTCATAGTGCACAAGTTATCTCAAGGTAAAGCTATTATGTGGAATCTTAAGGATATGTTTCCAGTCAACATGGGAAGGAATTCCCCTTACAAATAAGGATCTATGATAACATATGAATACCCACATGATAATAACCATAAAGAATAAAATAATGAAACAATATCATTCAATTATTTTAGTAAACTGTTAGACGACAACCTAAAACCACACTCAAATTTTCAAGGTTTTAACTCGATTTAGAGTATGTGTGTCTTATATTAGCAGGTCTGAGTTTTAAGGTTGCAGTGGTTGGGAGATGAAGCTTGTGATTTAGATCTAGGCTTCTGTTGAACTCAATATCTAGAAACCAAGGTGTTAATACATTCATATATATGAGTTCAACCGAAAAATGCATCATGCATGTTTCTCACACAAGGTCTAACAAAATACACCAAAGCATCTCTATCAAATGATTAAATATGACCATGTATGCATGAGCTTATTTATTGATAGATTTCATCAAACAATATGGGCAAATAAATTAGTCAATTTGGTGATGGAAGCAAGCATGAAAAGAGGGACTAAAAAAAGAGTTCAATGGAAACAAATGCTTGAGGGTCATTTATGTTGCTAAATGGTCATTACCCGTGGGATTTGTGTGGTATTTGTTGAAACAACTAGAAATGAAAGTACACCCTCCTAGACTACACCATGAAATTTAAAGGAAGGAGTTTCTAGGGAGGGCACATAAGAAATAATTTCCAACTCACAACTCAAGATCGATGAAAAGCATACAAACATTAAAATTCAAAGGTATTTGGACACATAAAAAGGATTCCATCCAAGTGCTTTATCAGATGGTTTGCGTGCAACTGATCGTAATCCAAATTAAAGGTAGCAAAAAGAGTAAATCATCACATCACACTTGTAATTTTATTCATTAAACAATGACTACACAATTTCCAAGCGTAAAAATGGGCATTCAAGCTTACAAATATGAGTCTAAACATGCATAAAACTTAAATAAAATGGTTGTTAAGTTGATATATAAAAATTCATGGGTACACTTTGTCAAATGGTTAGCACACAAAATCAAAATTGGTAATTTATTCAATGTTATACCTTAAAAATACAGGGTTTAAACATGTACATTATTGCTAGTGTGTAATGTAATATCTAGGGAAACATTTTCAACATTAAAAAATTTAGTGAAATTATTATATGTGTGTGTGTGTCCACCAAATACTAAGAAAGCTACAACCATTAGACCCAACGACAATTCTTATTTGACCTCCTCATGAAAATTTCATCCATGGACACCATATGAGATGTTGAACCACCTACACATAAATTACATCCATGGCTTCCATACGAGGAATAAACCATCTACAAGTAATTGTTACAAATGACATATTCTAATTCCATGTAGGTTAGCTCAAAATTAACATGCTAAATACTAAAAACATAAGTATTATCTTGGCGATAAATCAAAATATTTCTAAGAAATATTATAAGAAAAACTAATTAATGATAAATGTAACAAAATTGAAGTTATTCCTGATACTCAACCAAACTGCTACATTCAATACCTTCAATTGCCAACTCCAATAGACCCACCATGTTTCCACCTAACCATATACAGGGAGCACCTTCTCTCCCTAAGTCCCTCAAGTTGTAGAGATCATAAATAGTATCATAATAGAAGAGATATGTACAAATAAGGAAGAATACTCTCTTCCTTCTAACACCACTCGACTCACACTTAACCAAGTAAAACAACCTAAATATCTAACTTAGAAATTCTAGAGCCATTCCAAAAACATTTGGGTACTCTCCCAATCACACCCCCAAAATCATGGGGATGTCTCCCTATTTATTTCCTTTGAGTGGGATGACACATCATCCCTCCCATCCAAAGTCAATTTCTTTATATTTTTCAATATTTCATATTATTCGTCACCATCCTTTGAGGTGGAAATCCCTCAATTTTTATTAATTATTTAATTACTTAAACTATATAATATTCATCATCCCCATGTGAATTTTCTTCATAATTTGCCATTATTTATTTTATTGTTATTATTGTTTTTATTTTAATAAATAATCTAAAATTTTATTAAAATAATATTTATCTTAAAAGCCATTCAAAGTGGGTATTGTGAAATTAAATAAATCCGAGTTTAATCCTAGATCGGTTCACCTAGTTAATTTATTCCCTTTAGTGGTGCTCTTCTATTGGAGAATAGGGATTTCGCAACCCCATTGTATACCTCTTCGGACCTATTAGAACTACATGACCCTGCTTTTTACCTAGGACTCCACATCCTAGTAAATCCAAGAATTTACACCTTGATCTATCACAAATATCTAAGTCTCCACCTCTTTTTCTTTCAATTATTTAAGACACCACCCCTATTCATTTCAAGGATCCTCACCTATTCTTCCTGAAGCTCCACGTTTCCTTCAAGGTATCGATTGTGAGATCTATCCATTTTATGGTCTTATTGGTAAGCTCTTGATTTCTTAGACTTGCACCCATCACAAACTCATAGGTTAGAATCGATTAAAATATCATAATGGGTTAACTTAATCATGTTTTACCCAAATGTGTGTGTGACCTTCATGGTCACTCTTGATTCGAGCATCCTTCTTAGCAAGTAACTAAGTTCCCTGCCAAATCTCGCTCAATACAATGTTAGGCATACATAATCATGTAAATCATGTATCATCCTCAAGATTATAGTCAATTAACCATTTCACACAATAGCTTTCATTCATTGTCACAATCATGTGTCATAAGCTAGATACAACACAAAAGATCTATACATCAAAGTTGACCTAATACACATAATTAGTCATATAACCACATATAAGAAAAAATATTGTTATGTAATATGTATCATAGTGTTCCCCAATAAAGTGACTAATCCAAGTCCATAACATATAAGTATGTCTTACATAATCCATCAAAATCACCCTCATTAGGTGTAAAAAAATTGTACTAGGCATAAATGGGACACTATACATAGAGTTTAGGTCAAATATAATTTAGTAAGATGAACAAACAATAAGGGGAATTGAAGGCCTTACACAACTTATTAAAATATTTTTTTAATAGACGGATTAATAAGCTTCAGGTCATGATGTTGGACATAATGTTGTCTAAAGACAACACATGTCATTGATGTCAAAGGGTAAGTCAAAGGAAGCATATTGTTGAGTATGATAATTTAATGACTTGACAGATCACATCAAATGATGACAAATTGGCTCGAACCTTATCAAGTGTTTGTTGAATTTATGATGCTCAAATAAATCCATCGATGGTATGATTAAGTAGTCCTCTCTGAGGCCTTTCCAATGGTATATCACACTTTGTCAAACTCTTCTTGGATGAGAAGATAAGTCTGCTTGAAGGTGGCAGAGGCAAAAAGGGAAAAAAACACCAAATTTGTTACTAAAAACACCAAACATTGTTAAATGTCATGCACCTTAAGATTGGATCCATGACTTTGAGGAAAATTAACAGAGAGTGGTGTGTGAACTTGTACATTAGTTAACCAGCTTAAGGCTTATGCATCTCAACACAGATCTGACTGTCATAAATTTCATGAATAATGGATGGAGCATTAGCATATGTGAAGTTTAATAGAGGTCGTATCCCCAAGTCGGACCAATGTAATCCTAACACATGGAATATGTCAAGTGGACTCTATGTTTGGATCCCACAAGGACCCCCACAACGCAAGTGATTGTGAATTTTCCCTCATATGTGGGTGCTTAGGTGGTAGATCTAGATTAGACAAATGGAAGTCTAGTGACACATGGTAGCACGAGACTATCTTAAGGATTTTGACGTGGACATGCTAATGTGGTAGTATGGTGATGATGTGGAATCCCAAAAAGGTGCCACATGGCATGTTGAAATGGTGATTTTGGTTAGTGAATAGGCTTGAATTTGGGCGACAAGTGGCACCACTCAAAGAGTGTCACATGGCAGTTGTGATGTCAACATAAGGATGACCATGGGCCCCTAGGTTCAGGTCACATGGTGTGGCCACATGAAGGTTATGGATGCCAGCCCCATACGTAAATTAGGCCCCCACATTCATATAAATATATGGGTGTATGGATTGAGGTGAAAATAATTTGGAGAAGGGCAGTGTAACAAGTAAAGGCTCTTCCTTTGTAGTCTAAACAAGGTAGTGCATTCATGGATGTCACAGGTTCAATATTGTCTCTATCTATGACTTGGATCTTCATGGTATGATTGTGGAATGATTGGTGCAAAAATTTTTACATGGCTCTCTATGTGGCTCTTCATATGTGACCTAGCTCTTCATGGTATGATTGTGGTATGATTGGCACAAAAAAAATTGACATGAATCTTCATGGAATGACTATGGATCATAGTGTGTAACTTGGTTGTTGATGAAATGACTAGTCTAGTTGTTGTTGTAGTGGCTCTCCCCTTACTCTTCGTGATATTATTGGTATGGATCTCATTACAGTGGATCTCCATGTGTGACCTGCCCCTTCACAATATGATTGGCATGGCTCTCTTTGCAGTGTGTCTTTGTGTATGACTTGGCTCACCATATGACCTAGTGCTTCATGCTCTTGGTGTTTGACTTGGATCTTCATATATGACCCGACTCTCTAAGGTATAATTGGCATGACCAGGCTTTCTGAGTATGGTGTGGATGTTTATTGTATGATCTGATCAGGGGCAAAGATATGACATAGATATTTGTTGTGAGGGTTGAACAAGCAACACAGTAGTGCATTTAGTGATCATTTTTGTTCAGACATAAGAGATTGTGATTTAGAGTTTAATTAGGTGTGTTGAAATTGTACATTTCCTTCAGAAGTGTGTTTTGTCAAACTAGTAACAAATCGAAAATGTGTATTCTATAGAATGTGCATCTGAAAGGTGCATTTTGTAGGAAGCAGAACATAAAGGTGCATTCTGCAGGACATAATTTTTAATATGTTCTAAGGGTTAATTCAAGGCCAAATCAAATTTTGAAAAGGGCACTTGGTTAGATTTGTTATGATTTGAAAGGGGGACCAACAAAGTCATGGAGACATATTTTTTTGAATAGGGGGTGTTAGTATGAAGCATTTATGCAAGTGAGTGAAAATCCATTCACTTAAGTTATAGGTTACTTATAACCCTAACAATGAAAGATGGTTGTGTATATGCTTCAGACTTGCAACATAATATTAGAAAACCCTGCAACAAAATATAATATACAAATAGAAAAACATAACAGCAACAATATAAGTGTAGCAACGTAATGGAGAATATGAAAGATCAATTTTATTAAACGAGAATAACACACCCTGTGAGGATTTATTACATAATTGGGTCTACAAATCCTCCTCCATGGGATGGGTCCTTCTTGACCTTGTGCTTTAGCAATGTGCTTCTCTCTCAATATGTGATATGCAATGGGCAGAAAGTAAAAAAAAAGGTGCTTGAACTCAAGTGGGAGCTAAAATGTTATGAGACGATAATGGGGACGCTAAAAATGGTCATGGTGAAGAATGGAGAGAAAACCCTCTATTTATAACAAATATTGGAATAGATTAAGAATTAGAAAAAAAATAAATATTATTGACTAAATCAAAATCTAGTCATTGTGAATATTTTGTTAGATTTGTTTAGAGGTAAAAGATATTCAAAATGGTCAAATATATTTATTTAGAAAGTAGTTGAAGTAATTAACAAATAAAAATGATTTATTAATCACTTTGTGAGAATTAAGAAAAATATGAAATTGAAATAATGATTAAATAATGATTTAACAGTTATCTCATAAGGAAAACAGGGGATAAAAAAGGAAGAATAAATAAATAATTATTTATTTAACTATTCCAAGGTGATTAAGTCAAAAAATAAATAATCATAAAATAATTATTTAATAATTATTTCTAGTGAATATTAAATGAATAATGATTTATTCAATTATTCTCATGGAGTTTTTTCAATTTTATGAGAAATAATTTAGGAAAATGGTTTACTAAATTATTTCTTATGGTGAAAGTGGGTTTTTCCATGGGAAAACTCATCCTACATGGTGTATTTCGATCAACCTAGTAGGAAATGGCTAGGTGAACAGTTTTGGGTTATAACAGATTTCCCACAAATGTAAGAGTGTCAGGAGAAAATCATATAACCAAAATACAGTGTAGGTTTCACTTTCACAGGAAACTGAAAGGGAGTCATAGAGAGATAGAGACAGAGACAGAGAGACAGAGAGACAGAGAGACAGAGAGTTCTCAAGCAAGGAAATGAAGGACTGAGAATGGAAGGGGTGATACTTACTTGTCTGATAAAAGTCTCCTTTTATTGGTAAGTACATAATCTCAAATGAGGCAGGGGAGGCATACCCATACCTTCCGAGATAACTGACTACAAATAATAATGGTGTGCCCGACAATGTGGGTATGAGCAACAAAGTAAATGGTACATGATATACTGGCATCAATGGGTCAGTAAGTAATACAATGATACAATAAGTCCCATATACATAACATGCTAGGAAAACAAAGGTTAGGAATCGATACAATAACATCTGTTTATTTGAGTAAATGAGACATAATTCCCCCCCAACTGAGAGGAAGGTGAGATCACAACCAAATAAGCCTTGTTGAATAATAAAGGTCTCTGAAGATCTAAATGGGCTATCTTAAGGAGACATGCATGTTGTGGGCTTTGTAATTGACAAAAACCGAGACAGTCGAATCAATGGAACAACATTTAAGGTTGGATCATAATCTGTTGTCATCTAAGAATATGGGTGATACCTAAAGGGCCAACCCCTCATGAGGTCTGGAACATCTCACACACTCAGGAAATGCTGGTACAATCTACTGGATCACTGTACCATCAAGTGTATGAATCTCAAACATGTTATAATGAGCTAGAGTCGAGCATGCGAGAAACAACCAAGTCAAAGGGAAATGATGATTCCCTTTGATTTTTCTGAGGTACCGAACAATTATGAAAGTTGGAACCAAGGTACATTTCCCTCTAGACCACTATCCTAGAAAAGATGCACTGAAGTCAATGGAAAAAAGCTCGCTAGAGTTGAGGCAATGTTGATTCCTCAACAAAGGCACGAGGGATATAGTATTGTGACTGATAGACTTACATCAGGGATGATGATGGGGGTATAATAGGAGTGATGGACTTATGAACTCCCTTGTTAGAGCATGATATACATGGTTGACCTAGTAGCAACTAACTCAATTCCAAAGGGGATGGTCAATTACTCAAAGGGAGGATTTTCAAACACAGATCAGAATAGTTGGAGGCCAAATGTGAGAAAAATGGGATGGGTGCAATGCAAATAGGGATAATGTAGTGTAACAAGAATCGATGGGACTCTGAATAGGATCCATAGACATAGGGGTGACTCATCTCTGTTGATCTGAACAAGGGTGACTCTATGATGCTTTGACATGGGGGAGGCCCAAAGGGGACCATAAAAGAAAAACATGAGTAAATAATGGTTACTCACAAACTCGACACCCAAGTCGACAAATGCAAACACGAAATGGTGCTAGAGTATAGGTGACTCACATGAAGATATTTAATTTATGAGACCTTATGGAAAAAATGGCTTCTAGTCAAAGTTTAAAATTGCCAAAAGCGAAGGGATAAACATTACAGTGCTCGATGAGAGATTTCCAATGGTGCTAACGGTTCATCAAACCGAGCTACGGTTTGCTCTTTATAGCCAATGGAAAAAATAGGGTTTTTCCTATAAAATGGCTTCTTTCCCCCAAATAAAATTCATTTTCACATTGGTTGTTGGAGAATTTGGGGAGGAGAAGGAGGCCCTAAATCTTAACGAGCTCATAGCGGACAAACTGATCATCAGAATCTAGATTTGTGACTTTTTGGTAGATGGCCTTACTTGTTTGTAGATGGCCTTGCTTTTTTGAAGATGGCCTTAATGCTTCTTGGAAGGATGGTTCATGGTGAGGAATTAAGGTAATAAAAACAATGGAATGAACTACTAGAAGTTGCCAAGAGTCATCCCTGCCCACCAAGTCAGACATGAGGACTGGATGGTAAGTGTGGCATCATATAGAATAGAATTATTGAATAGATTGTATCAATAATCTATGATATGTGATGTGTATATGGCTTGTTGGAGAGGTAGGTAGGACAAACTATCTGAGAAATGAAAGGAGGATTGACCATACCTAGATTGTTTGGGTCTAGGCCAAGACTTATGTTAATAAATTGAGAAGGTGGTTAGGGGTGACATCATGCCATGGAGCATGAGATATTTCCCCCCACCATATGATGATGGAGTGGACTAATCAGGTATGCAAAGGTGGGAATTATTTTATGGAGCACTATTTTGTTCCAAGTACTTAAATAATATATTCAAGAATTCAAACCTACTCACACAAGAGTCTCTAGAGGATGATGAGTAGATTGGGGCATATGTGCCCCCAATTTTGTGTGTATATTTATAGCATGCTATGGAAATTCCATATTGATTTAGAATAATGGATTCCAAACACATGTATGGATAGTTTTGGTACCTAATATGGTTATGCACATTATTGTGGTGTCACCATTTGTTTGTTATGGTTTTCTTATTGTAGGAAGATTGGATAATGGGTGCAGTAGGAGAAAGGAAATGGTGGATTATCAATCTCGTTTGGCACTGCATAGATGAGTCAGATGGACTAAATTTATGGGTTCACATACATGGAGTCATCATACCAAAGAGTGGCTTTAGATATAATGAACTGATTCTCACCTAAACAACACGGGGGTTTAACAACAACAATGTCTAAGGGAATGGGTTTTTGATGGAAGACGTCGGAATGATTAAGTGGATCATCTCCATGGTGATCTGGAGTGATATGGGACTTGAGAGGTTCTTTGAAATGGGAAAGAAAAGTGGTACTAGATTCAACACTACCAGATCCACTAGGAGGGTTGGGGAGAATTATTTCTCCTAGACTCTCAAACATGGATGACCCCTTACCCAAACATTGTGTGACAATGTAATGGCCACCAGGTGGATGTGGTTTGAATTCATGGGTCCAAAGTAAGGGTTCTTTGAACCAATCATCATCATGGGAGACGTTGTTCACATACTCATCATAAAAAAGAGTGGACAGATGACAAGTGGATGTGACATCCATTGATGTTGAGACCGAAGTGCCTTCCGAAGATGGTTCAAAAGAAGCACAATAGGAAACTCTTAAAGAGTCTAAATATATCAATCACATGGATGATGATAGGTACAGAATAGGGGTTGAACTATCCATCATCTCGAAAGAAGGAAGGGTAATCATGATGGTGGGTTGAGAAACCTCTTGTCCCAACGAAGCACTAGGGCTAGAACCTACAAGTAGAGGAGAAGTAGAGTCACTACAAGCGCATTTAACTTGCGAAGCACTTGAATTGTATCATAAAACTCTTCAAGATGGGGATAGTGATGGTAATAATGTCCATACTTATAGCACAAAGTGCAAGGTTGGTTCGTGCATAAGGATTTGTTCTTCTTAGTGGACACGAGTAAGGTAACATGGACCTCATGAATGTTAGGGTCATGAAAAGTATCAGAGGAAAATTTATTAATATGAGGGAGCTCAGGACAATTATTGGTGGCACTCCCAACAACATCACACAAAGCACATGGAGGAGAAGGCTTTGGATTTTTAGGAGGAGTGAGAGTTGCTTGGGTTATCTTGTCTTTTCCCACCTTTTTCTAGGATTTTCCCCCTCACTAGATGCTTTCACAACAAGAGAGGCTTCTTGTTGAGGTTACTGTGGAACTGAAGCAAAGGAACAGGTGGTAGGAATTGGTTGGGTCAGGTTTAAAGTTGTGTAAGGTTTGAGTTGGTAGGAGTATTTTCAAGAGGATCAATGTACCATATTGGGATCCCCAAGGTGATGTTAGGAAGATTCAACATAGCCATTATAGGATTAAAAATGATTTGTGGTGTCAGGAATAAGATAGGTAGTTGACTAAAGGGGTAATGACCTAGAGGAACTTCTCATGGGTGTGAAATACTTGGGGGAACGATTCCTGGTCAAAAAATACCCGAAGGGACACCAGCTGAAGAGAAATAGCCTAGAGGAATTTTTCCTAAAGGACAAGTTGAATATTGACCAGGGGGTTGTAGAGGATTTGGTTGTTGGGAAGACGTATCTGACCACTTTCCAATGGCCTATGATGCTCGAAGCATGCAAACACCAGAAAGAGATAGGCTCAGAAGGAGTAGGCAGTGGGACATAATAAGCCCCAAGCAGCTTGGAATCTTTATAAACTCTAGGGGAAACATCAGTAAGGGGGGGAGTGGTCTTACTACCATTCATCGAGGAAATACTAGTCTGGGGAGAGGTCTCAGACTAAGGTTCATATTAATTCAACTAATCGATAGTGAAGATTGTAGAAATTTTGAATAATAAACACATATTCAACTGAGATTATCCCGATTATACACTATTGCAGAATACATGCATAATACATAACCTCCTCTCCATTGATCATCAATTTACAGAAGCAGAAACAATAACATGTGCACATAGAAGCATCAATCACACATATCAACACAGTATTTTCCCGGGGAAATCATCTCGCTAAAAACCCCAACTATCTGTATATTATATTGATTGAGAACATGTAACATTACATAGTACAATACTCCTCACAAGTATCCAGCACTATCTCCACCTGTTACACACAATACAGCTCAGATCTAATCTCCAAATCTCCTCCGTTGCTTTTCCTGCCTCCACTGCACAATCCTGCAAGAGAATGAATAAGAATGGATTAACCAAACTCGTATTTACCTCCAAAGAATCACTCACACTGGGAAAGACGTGAGAAGAGGCTATAATACTGGGCAATACTCATTGGCATACTCAATCCCTTGATTGTGCAAATCCTCATGCACAACTATATTCACAACCTATAGCAATCTGATCCTCTAACACCTGTCCCTGCTGAACTGAACATGCACTGAAATGCAACTGAGTTAACTGATGTATTCTATAGTTGCATTATGAGTTAATAATTAGTTTAACAACTCATCATTAGTCTATTTGCAGTTAGACTAATTACAACTATTTTAACCAAGTCAAACTGAACACAACTCCATCAACTCCACAATCAACTCCACCAAACTCAACTGCTTGAGTTCTAACTGAAGTCATGCATGCAACAACTCAACTGACCCACAAAGAAAGCATATTTCCTTCTGAAAGCTACATGTGCCACATCTGTAGCTCAAACTGAAGTGCTCCAAGAGGATAAGATAAAGTTTATAGTCTAAATATTATTTTGAGACAATAATATTTGACTTTTCTATTTTTGACTAGCAGTCTAAAAATAGACTCTGATCACTCCTGCTGTGATCACTCCTGCTATGATCCAAAAATAGAATTTGCACCATAATTTGCCTGTGGGACCACTTAGTGAAGGCGAATCCTTTCCACTAAGCTCCATCATATTGTTGCATTCTCAACAAGCATTTCTTGTTGCACACTTTTCAACACTCCCTCTCAATAAGAAAGGCTTCCTCTCAAACCTGATCCTATAACTCTGGAATGTTCTGCATGCAACACATCTACCCGGTCCACTTTGCTCCAACAACACTTGGAACAAAAACACTCCCAACTGACCACTCTATTGGGCTAGGAACATACACTGATGCTGAAGCTCTACCTGATGCTGACAAGTGCTCCCTCTCTGACATCTGCGCTACTGCAACATCTGGATGCATCTCGCACCATTGCACACCTCTCTTTGCCACCTAGCACTGTGCAAAACACTTGTGCCTCTCGCATTGCTGCAGCTTGCATGCTATGCACTGTCCTGGGATTCCCTGCACTGTCGCTCTCTCTGTCGCTCCATCTGCATCTGTCTCTACCCAATCAATCAGTTCCTACTACTCCACATCGGGGCTCCCGTAGCAAGGTCTCATCCAAGAGGTTGGGTACCTCAAGGATCCTACCCCTCCTCCTTGGGACGATCAATCCACATCACCCCACCTCCTACCTGGAGGTATGGTTGCATGCAATCCCTCAGCCCACCTGGCTCAAATTTTCCCCCTATTGGAGGTCTCTGCATGACTAGATGTCTCTACTCGATCTCCTCTCAGCTTCCCTTGTTGTGGCTGCTCCATAACCTCCCGAAGCTGCTGCACCAATTGTGGCTCCTCCACAATCGTCTGAAACTTCTTCTGGCTCTACATGTTGAGCTGTAATATACGCTCCCTCTCAACCACCAAGTCTCCATCAGTTGCCTTGCTGCTCAAGGCTTTGCATGCATCTTGAACCTCAAGAGCATATAGGTTCTTGACCCATGAACCAATCTGCTTCACCTATCTAGTGATGATGTGTCTAAGGAAAACCTTTCCCTTACTGAAGACTACATCATAGCCTCTGTCTTCCAGCATCGCGATCGACACCAAGTTTCTCTTCAGTCCTGGTACATACTTGACATCGGTCAAGGTAAGGCGAGCTCCATGCTCCCTCTGAAAAATAACCATGCCTACACCTAAGACACTATACATCTCATCATTACCCATCGCTATGAGTATCTGGAGATCTTTCTCCTCCAAAGTACTGAACAAACTCTTGTCACCGGTCATGTGGAAAGAAGCTCCACTGTCAAGAAACCAACTACTTCCCACCATGGATGAAACCATGCATGCGAAGAGTGTGAAATCCAACTCAAACTGTGAAGCAAGTGAGGCTGCCTCACCTTCAAATCCTTCCCCGGATCCCTTCTTGGATTTCTTCTTTGGGCAATTAGTAGCATAATGGCCCAACTCATGGCAATGAAAGCATCTCACCTTCGACTTGTCATCCTTCTTCCCATCATTGGAAGAACTGGATTCGGAAAGAGAAACCTTCCCCTTCCCCTTCTTCGCCTTACTCGCTAAGGCACAGTTCTCCTCATCATGCATAGATGAAGAACTGTCTCTGGTGCACCGTCTAATCTCCTCTTGCACAAGATCCGACCAAAGTCTCTCCCATCCTGGAAATTTCTCCCTTCCATTCATTGAGTCCTGGTAGCTATGCCAACTCTTAGGAAGGCCAAGGAGTGCTAGACTCACCATATCCTCATCATCAACAGTTACCCCGACACTTCCCAGCTCATCCCGGCATTGGGTGAAATTCGTGAGATACTGGGGCATACTGTCTCCATTCTCAGCTTTGATGTTTCTGAGTTTATCCTTGAGCGCCATTCCACCAGCTCAAAACTCAACTGATTCTGATCTAAAATTTGTGAGAACAAAGTATTTCTTGTACAAAGATCGACTGTATGGGCATTCACTAGATATCTCACCTTCCAAAAGAAGGATGAATCCAGAGGCTACCTGGCCTGATTACAAACTCTGCCTGAAGAAATAAATTGTAAACACTTTCTGAATAGTAGATCTGATGATCAATCCTCGCTTTGATATCCTGTAGAACTTTTCCTACAAATCAAAGGGCTCTGATACCATGTAGAAATTTTGAATAATAAACACATATTCAACAGAGGTTATCCCGATTATACACTATTGCGGAATACATGTATAATACATAACC
This sequence comes from Pinus tabuliformis, assembly GCA_031772625.1. Lineage (NCBI taxonomy): Eukaryota > Viridiplantae > Streptophyta > Pinopsida > Pinales > Pinaceae > Pinus > Pinus tabuliformis. Next base: position 717,465,557 of record CM062808.1, read on the forward strand.
TCCTCTACGTTGATCATCAATTTACAGAAGCATAAACAATAACATACGCACATAGAAGCATCAATCACACATCTCAACACAATATTTTCCCGGGGAAAGCATCTCGCTAAAACCCCAACTATCTATATATTATATTGATTGAGAACATGTAACATTACATAGTACAATACTCCTCACAAGTATCCAACACTATCTCCACCTGTTACACACAATACAGCTTAGATCTAATCTCAAAATCTCCTTCGCTGCTTTGCCTACCTCCACTGCACAATCCTGCAAGAGAATGAATAAGAATGGATTAACCAAACTCGTATTTACCTCCAAAGAATCACTCACACTGGGAAAGATGTGAGCAGAGGCTATAATACTGGGCATATACTGGGCAGTACTCATTGGCATACTCAATCCCTTGATTGTGAAAATCCTCGTGCACAACTATAGTCACAACTGATAGCAATCTGATCCTCTAACACCTGTACCTGCTGAACCGAACATGCACTGACATGCAACTGAGTTAACTGATGTATTCTATAGTTGCATTATGAGTTAATAATTAGTTTAACAACTCAACATTAGTCTATTTTCAGTTATACTAATTACAACTAGTTTAACCAAGTCAAACTGAACACAACACCATCAACTCCACAATCAACTCCACCAAAGTCAACTGCTTGAGTTCTAACTAAAGTCATGCATGCAACAACTCAACTGACCCACAAAGAAATCATATTTCCTTCTGAAAGCTACATGTGCCACATCTGTAGCTCAAACTAAAGTGTTCCAAGAGGATAAGATAAAGTTTATAGTCTAAATATTATTATGAGACAATAATATTTGAATTTTCTATTTTTGACTAGCAGTCTAAAAATAGACTTTAATCACTACTACTGTGATCACTCCTGCTATGATCACTCCTGTTGTGATCCAAAAATATATTTTGCGCCATAATTTGCCTGTGGGACCACTTAGTGAAGGCGACTCCTTTCCACTAAGCTCCATCATCTTGTTGCATTCTCAACAAGCATTTCTTGTTGCACACTTCTCAACAAAGATATTTCCATTATGATGGAAGCACATCTTGCGAAAGAGAGAGGATGTGACAACTGACATGGCGTATGTGTAACTATGACCCAGAAAGATGTTCTAATATAAAGGGGCGTCAATGACTTTGATATCATTCAAGATTGTCTTTCCAGCAACAATGATGGGGAAATTCCAATACAAACCGAGGGGTTACGAGGGGTGACCATCCCAAGCATGAAGAGTGATAGTGGATGGTGATAGGTGTTGAGTCTCAAAATTACTCTCTCCCTAGAAACTCTTCTCATTCCTTTTCTTTGTTTTTCCATGAGAAAGATGCATTCTCATCACCAATGATTAGCATATACCATCTTAAGGAGGACATTTAGTGGTTTACATATTTTACTTTTTTGTTTTGCTATTTGAATAAATTTTTGTATATTAGCTACGGAACGCAGCCTATTTTGTAGCTAATCGGTTGTTCCACAGCTACCTTCATGCTTTAACAGGTTCCAGGTGTCAGAAGGAGAAACTAACTACATGGGCAGCTTGGAAATCATCGTGACATGGACCCTGTCCTATTCACCTAGCCTAGGTCGACAAGGAAGTTGGTATAAGACTACGGTCAATGGAGAAGTCAAATGTAGAGACCGAAGGTAACAAAACTCTGTTTCATGGTTAACTAACAAATTTCGTAGTAATAGGAAGCGTTATCCGAAACAACTACCTGAACCTATGGACTCCAACAGCCACCTGTGCAACCGAATCCAATAGCCACCATCTTGGATTTATGTTTCCAGCAGCCGAGGAATAAATTTTGTGTACTTGTCTTCTATGTGTTTTGACTGTAGCATATTTTTCTCCACAAACAGTTGTATGGTTTTCTTATAAATACCCTTGTAAAGAATCGAGGAGGTTAGTAGTGATAGTGATAGTTTTATTGTGAAATCAAGTTCTAAAGTCTGTAATTTTTGGGCATTTTGTGTCCCTATTTTTAATATGAAGACTGCATGTTTTATGATAATTTGAAGGAGTTTCCTTGGATTTGATTGATCAAGCGTAGCCTAATCAGTTGCAGAGGGCCCCTGCACTGAAAAAGGTTTCATTTCATTTTATTCTTCTTCTTCTTGTTAACTGTAAATTCATCATTTTCTTTCACAGTGTTTATAATCATTTTCTTGCTAACAAAGTCTGTAATGCAGTTTCCATCATTTTCTTATTAACAATGTTCATAATTTAGAATCTCTTTCTTGTTTTTATCAGTAGTTAGAAGATGAAGTTCAGTAATGTAATCTAGTTTTCTTCATTCACTATTTTACTAGTCTTTAAATTCTCAATTAGACTGATCAGTGTCATTTACTATCTTTGCCATTTTATTTTTTAAGATTACTAACTCATGGTGTTAATGAATGTCTCTAAAAACCATTCAAGTTGATAATTCATCCTAAACTAAGTGGTTGAGCATTTCATTTATGCAATGAATCTTTGCTGCATCTCTGTATTTGTTTTCCTTTAGAATAATGAAGTACAGAATTCCTCAAATGTCATTCCAAGGAGACTTTCTCCCAAAATTGAGGGGCAGAGTAACTAAGTATTTCATTTAGTTTTATTTCTATAATTAGTTAGACATCAATTGCAAATTTCACTTTTGGTTTTAATTCATGATTTGGAAATAATAGTGAAACAGGAATAGAAACTTTGTTTTCATTTCTTGCTTAAGCTCTGCTTCCAAGTCTTTCTTAAGCTCTGTTTTCATCTTTAGATTTTGAGCAGTCTTTACGAAAGTTAGATTTAAGTTTTTGATAATTACATTGTAAATCATTAGGAACTAAAGACCAAAAACCCCCAAAACAGCATAAAACACAAAAACAACAAATTAAGAAGTGTTATCTAGCACAAACAGTGCACTACACTTCATCAGTTTACGATACCCGGATTGATAATTTATGTACAGAAATTTAGGACACTAAATTGACCAAACATTTTGGCACCATTGTCGGGGAAGTGTAACTAGGTAGCCTTAATTCTTACATTCAAAAAAAAATGACATGCATAGAGAAAGAGACTCTAAGGGTAGATTTATAGCTAGGGGCAAAAGTTCAATTCCTATAACACCACCTACTCCACCACGAACAAGAAAAGACACATCTCCATCCCAAACTCATACTCCCAGCCATAGGACTCCTGGAATTCCAGGGGCAGAAATCCAATCAAAAGAATCTCCTACTTCATCTACCAAGTCAGTCCTAGGGGAGAAAAATTTTGAATCTCCAACAGCAGGAATAGCCTTCTTCACCTCCACAGGGGAACACATTGTAATTGAGGAATTAGGAATACCTGGTGAGGAAGAAGAAGTAGAACCTCTCTCCCATATTCCATTAATAGAAGAACCAGAGGAGGAGGAAGTAACCTTGCAGGTTGAACCCTACACTGACTCTGAAGAAACTATAATGGCAGAAGAAGAACAAGATGGAGAATTCTCACTGTTTGGAGGAGGGGATAGAGGGAGAGGTAGAGGAAACAATGGAGGAGGTAGAGGAAATAATGGAGGAGGCATAGGAAATAGGGAAATAGATAATTCTTTTGGATTCCCTATAGTGGATGAGGAAACAAATGCCACAATGAAAAATATTTCACCTTCTGTCCTCCCAAACTTCTATGGGTTGAAAAGTGAGGATCCTGAAACATTTTTGTTTGAGTTTGAAGTCTTGTGCAGAACTTATGACTACCTTGAAGACTCTCAAAAACTTAAATTGTTTCCTTCAACACTGAAGGGAGCTGCTTTGAAATGGTTCATGGGGTTAGTCACTCAATCCATTAGAACATGGAATGACATGAAAAAGACGTTTTTGGATAGGTACTTGGATTATTGCATGCCTACCAATCACAAATATGAAGTATTCAAAATGATGCAAAGAGAGGATGAAAACTTAGAAGATTTGATTGAGAGATTCAACTATAATCTGAAAAGAGCAAAGATGAACAATTTAGATGAAGAAACCTTGAAAGCTCTTTTATTAAGAGCCATCAGAGATGAGTGGATAGATATCCTTAACATGATTGGGAATGGATATATCTCTCAACTCCCATTAAATGATATAGGAGAATTGTGTGTTCATCTCTTAAGAGAGAAATCTAAAACAGGGAAAGGGCCAAGAGATCCTTCTCTTGTTAGAGTAAACATATCTGCAACAGGATCTGTAAGTAGGGAAGAAATTGGTAATATGCTTGATGAATTTAAAACTGACATTCTAGGGAGTCTTAGTGAGCAATTAGACACCCTTAAAATACAAAACAAGCAGAAATCCGAGGCTAACACTTTAGCCATTTTTTGTCCAAAATGCAGAAAAAAAAAATGCTCTAAGGGAATGCCCTTTAGATGTGAAATTGTAGAAACTTTTATGATTTGCTCAGAAAATCATGAGACCAAGGGTTGTCCTTCAATCCTAGGTCTTAAGGTTGTCTTTCAAGAGGAAACAGTTCCAAATTCTGCAAAACCTCTTTGTTTTGTTGCTAGAAGACCTTGGCAGGGGCCACAAAATCAGGGATTTAACAATCAAATGTATCTTCAGCCCCCACCAAACTGGAATTCTTGGCAGCAACCTTGGCCTCAACCTCAATCTCAGTCTCAATCTCAACCGTGGGCACAAGGAGTACAAAATCCTTATGGGATATTTTCTCAATATTATCAATATCCTCCACCATATCAAAATTATCCTCCCCCACACATTCAGCAACAAAATCAGTAGCCACAACTTCAAAATTAGAATCCTCAACTTTCATTGCCATTTCCACAGCAACCTCCACAACAAAACCAAAATCCTCAACTCTTGCTACCATTTCAGCAGAAACCAAATCATCTACATGCCCAACCATTACCAAACCCCAACAATAAAAATCCTCAGAATGCTTACATGGTAGAAGGACAACAATTTCCAAATTACATGATTACTCCTCTAGATCTTAATGATGTTCAACTAAGATCTGGAAGGATATTAGAAAAAGAAAGACCTTCTGTAGTTATTCAGGAACATGACAGTTCTGAGGAAGATTCTCTAAAGGTCATTAAAATTTTTGTGGGAACATCTCCCCAAAACCAAAACATTGAAAAACAAAAACAAAAAGAATCAGTAACCACAACTCCTATCATTAAGCAACAAGCATCTACTTCTACACCTCCTTTTCCTAAAAGACTACAAATTGATAGACGGGTAGAAAAATAGATCTTGTTGCCCAACTATAATTTTCTAGATGAATTGAAGAATGTCTGTATCAAAATTCCTTTGCTACAAGCCATTAGAGAAATTCCAATTCTAGTCAAAACAATAAAGGAGTTGAGTATAAAAAAACTCGGAAGAAAAACAAAAGAAACAAAAATAATTCACCTGGTAAGGAAAATAACAGACATAATGATGGGAAAAATTGCCATACAAAAATATGTGGATCCAGGAAGCCCAATTGTGAAAACACATATCAATGGAGTTGAAATTCCAAATACGTTGATTGACTTAGGGGCAGCAATAAACATCATGATCAAACAAACTATGGAGCAGCTCAAGCTTCCTAATCTTCTTTACACACCTACCTTACTGCAACTAGTAGATAGATCAGTAATCAAACCAGATGGTGTGCTAGAAGATATTTCAGCATCCCTAGATTCTTGAGAATATCCTATTGATTTCATGATTTTAACTCCCAAGAACAATCTAGGAGGACATCCACTCATATTAGGAAGACCTTGGCTGGCCACAGCTGATGTTTTTATTAGTTGTAGATCTGGTGACATGTATATTTCTGATGCTAATTCAACAAAGAAATTTACTCTATATCCTCCAACAAAAGAAATCACAGAAATAGATGACAAAGAATGGATTGATGATGAAGATGATATTCAGCCTCTCTTTAATATTTCAGAAATTAGTGAAGATAGTCAAATTTTAAACACATTGGAAAATTTTGAATCATCTTCAGAATATGACCATGAGCAATTTCAAGAAAAATCTAATGTTGAATACTTGTCATATAGGTAGATGTCTCTCTATTCTATGGAAGAGTTTGGTAGCTCTACAATTGAAATTTTTCCAGGTAGGACATTGAACATAAACAAAAACTTGGAGAAACTACAACAAGAAGAGCTAATCAAAACATTTCAAAGACATTCTATTGCATTTGCATGGGAATACACTGACATGAAAGGAATTGATCCTAAGACTTGTATCCATCACATCTACATTGAGGAAAATAGTAGACCTATCAGACAACCTCAGAGAAGGATGAATCCAAACCTTAGGGAGATTGTGAAAGAAGAGCTCCAAAATTTCTGAATGTGAACTTCATTTACCCAATTTCAGATAGCCAATGGGTCTCTCCTTTGGTAATTGTGCCTAAAAAGAATGGTAAATGGAGGGTGTGCATTGATTACCGAGAATTGAATAAAGCAACCCTTAAAGATCATTTCTCTTTGCCTTTTATAGATCAAATGTTAGATACATTAGCAGGTAAGAATTATTTCTCATTCTTGGATGGTTTTAGTGGTTATAATCAAATTTAGGTAGCACTTGAAGATCAGGATAAGACCACATTTACTTGTCCATGGGGAACTTATGCTTACCGAGTGCTTCCTTTTGGGTTATGTAATGCACCTGCGACATTCCAAAGAGTAGTACTAGGAATTTTTCTAATTTGATACATGATTGTGTAGAGGTATATATGGATGATTTTACCGTCTATGGGGATACATTTGAAGAAGCTTTGGAAAATTTGGAAAAAGTTCTTAAAAGATGTAAAGAAACAAACCTTTCATTAAGCCATGAAAAATGTTTTATGCTATTTACAGAAGGTATTGTTTTAGGACATCATATTTCAGGAGATGGGATTAAAGTTGACAAATCTAAAGTTGAAGTCATCTCTAAATTATCAATTCCAAATTGCCAAGAGGATGTTAGAAGTTTTCTCGGATTTACAGGGTACTATAGAAGATTTATAGAAAACTTCACTAAAATATCATCCCCACTCTTTAAATTGCTTACCAAAGATTGTGAATTCAATTGGAATTCTGATTGCTAGTTGGCATTTGAAACCTTGAAAGCAAAAATTTCTAAAGAACCCATTTTAAGAGGTCCAAATTGGAAACTCCCTTTCCATATTTCCATAGATGCTTCAGATACAGTTCTGGGAGCTATATTGGGACAAAAAGATTTGATTCCTTATGCCATTTACTATATAAGTAAGAATTTGACTCCCATTGAGTTGAATTATACTGTGACTGAAAACAAATTTTTAGTTGTTGTTCATGCAATTAACAATTTCAGACTCTATATAAAAGGCTATGAAACCTTTGTTCATACAGAACACTCTACAATTAGATATTTGATGAATAAACCTATTACTAATGGCAGAGTTACAAGATGGCTTTCACCTTTGCAAGAATTCAACATTACTGTGTTATATAGACCTAGAAAACAAAACACAGTTGATGATTTCTTGTCCAGGATTCAGAATATCAAAGAAGATTCTCCGGTTGAAGATAAGTTTCCTAATGAATATTTGCTTGCAGTAACTACTCAAACTCCTTGGTTTGTAGATGTTGCTAGCTACTTGGTCATAGGGAAGTTACCTTCACATTTGTTTCCTAGAGAGAAAAGAAAATTTATTCAAGAAAGTGCAAGATATTCATGGATCACTAATGAATTGTATAAAACAGGGCCAGATCTTATGATCAGAAGGTGTTTCAGGGAAGATGAAATGCCTAAGATTCTTAAGGCATGTCATGATGAATCGTGTGGTGGACACTTTGCTGACAATAGGACAACCTATAAAATCCTTTCTTTAGGATATTATTGGCCATTCATCTTCAAAGATGCTAAAGAATATGTCAGGAGATGTGACAATTGCCAAAGGGTAGGGAAACTTGCCCCCTCAAATGAAATTCCATTAAAAATCAGGTACTCATCGAACCCTTTGAAAAGTGGGCCTTAGATTTTATTGGACAATTAATCCTCCATCTAAGTAGAAAAAAGTATATATTGGTATGCACTGATTATGTCACTAAATGGGTAGAATCCAAAGCATTACCTTTTGCTAATGAAAACTCTGTAATTAATTTTCTTTTTGAGGACATCTTCACTCGTTTTGGTGTTCCAAGAGAAACTGTGATAGATCAGGGATCTCAATTCACATCTAACATGGTGGAAAGGCTTGTGGAAGAATACAAGATCAAGCATCGGAAATCTACTTCCTATCATCCACAAGAAAATGGTCAAGTGGAATCTACAAATAAAGTGATTGAAGGAATCCTCACCAAGACTGTGCATATACATAGAAGAGATTGGGCAGAAAGTCTTTTTGAAGCCTTATGGGCCTATAGAACTACATGTAGGAACACAACGGGACATACACCCTATGAACTTGTTTATGGGAAACAAGTCATGTTACCTATAGAGTTCCAAATCAGAACTTTCAAGATGGCAGTCCAATTGGGAATAGATTTATCAGAGGCACAAAATCATAGGTTGGAGCAATGAAATGAACTTGATGAAATCAGGCAAGATGCAATTCAAAGGACTAGTATAGTCCAACAACAGAGGGCTAAATGGCATGACAAATATATCAAGGACAATAGGTTTCAAGTGGGAGATTGGGCGCTGTTATTTGATTCAAAGTTTCAAGATTTTCAAGGGAACGTTCAAACTCATTGGCTTGGGCCATATGAGATTGAAAAAGTTTTAGTAATGGAGCAATGAGGATCAGAACAATAGATGAAAATAAAACTCCTCTTCTTGTGAATGGTCATAGATTAAAGATATATCAGAAACCCATCTCAAAAGAGGAGTTCATTAAGATTTTCCAAGACAATTATGAAATGAAGTTAGTGAAGAAGAATCCTTCTTCTCCACTAACTTAGTCTTTATTTTTCCTATATATATAATAATAATAATAAATTGTATAAGGTTGAAAACCAATCATTGATTGGCATACTTATACAGAAAATACAGGGTGAAAATCAGAGGTTTCTGACACCCTATATTTTCCATTTCCTTTCTATAATAAGTAGTGAAAAAAAGCCACAGTCACTCTATAGTTTAGATTCTACAAAAATTTATCATCTCATCTCACCTCACTCTGTTTTACTTTTGCAGTTTCACTTCATCCCATTGTCATATTTCATCAATAAAATTTTTCCATTTTTCCTTCTTCAGTATTCATTCCATCTCCATTTCATTTATCATCTTGTCTTACATCTCATTTCATTTCACTTACATAGCCATTTCCATTTCATTCATGATCCATAAGCCATATTTCACTTTCTGTTTCACATTCTGCAACTGATTCTATTCTACAGTTGATTCTGTTCTACAGCTTCAATTTGTTTAACAGTTCAGGCACAAGTGTATAGTTCATAATAAAATCTTGAATGCAGGGAATTGAAGGAAAAATCAATTTTTGAAGACCAATCATGCTCAAGGCACCTGTGGTTCAACATCAAAGGAAAATTTTAGCAAGCAAAAGGTAAAGGTTCCAAAGGTAAATGCAAAAATTTATTTCAAAAAGAAATTTGAAAACATAAGCTTGTATAATATGTATGATCACATGTCTCCTTAATTAACCATCATTTGATTTGACCGCCACAATGTCTCCGCCATATCTTCCGCCTTTAATGACAAATGGTCTCAATGATTCTTTCATAACCAATCTCCGCTTCAAACTCCATAACTTGTACTCAAAAGGTCCTCCAACACTGCACTTGCTACACTTGTTAATGGTTAAGATAACGATGTGACCTACCTATCTACGACTCTCTAAACCTTGACTGTCTATTTATTACATGCCAACTCTTAAGTTTTTCTCTCATATTCATGCAACCATTTCATATACACAGTCATTCTGTTTCCATATCCACAGTCATTATGTTTCCATATAACCAGTTACTCCATTTCCATACACACAATCATTCTACTTCCCAAATAGCACTCGTTCCATAGATAGTAAAGATTAATTTTGAGATCAGTAAATTCTACAGAGTAAAGATCATGGGACCCATCGTCAGGGCAGAGCCCATAGGGGCATAAATCATGGAAGGATATCCCCAACTTAAGGAGATGCTGCAAAAGAATGGATGGCTCAAGTTCATTGAAAATTTTGATGGATATCATAAGGAGATCACAAAATCTTTCACTAGATCCTTTGATGGTATAGAAGTGGAGATTGGGTACATCAAGATTTCAATAACAGAATCCTACATAGCAGAGGCTATAGAACTACCAAGACTTGGTGAGAGGTGGATCAAAAACAAAGAATTCCACAATGAATCATGGAAGGTATTCCTCAATAAACCAGGTATGGATGTCATTGTGTTTAGGAAAGGAATCGCTATTTCAGCACTCAAAAATAAAGGTAGAAGCATGCTTTTGATATTGCAAAAATTTATTACCTGTGAGGGAAGATTTGGATGTATGTATGTTTATCATATACATTTATTGATGAACTTTCTAGACAATGGGGACATCAACCTCCCTTTCTTCCTCCTAAATAGTCTAAGGAGAATGGCTTCAAATGTACAGAAGAAAATAGAATCTTTGGAAACAACCATGTATCACCATGGATTGGTCAAGATCTTGGTTGAATATCATCTCAAGAAAATAGGGGACACCTGGGAAAAATTTCTGATAAGAAACCATTTCCAAGAGACACCAGAATCTCCTAAAAAAGATAGTGTCAGAAAGAGTAGGAGAAAGAGGACCAATCTCACCATTCAAAGTAACCCTGAGCCTCTGCTACAGAAAAATGATGAAGAAGAACCAATCTCTGAAAAATTAACAGAGATCAGAAATCAAATCAAGCAGAGGAAGAAGATAAAATAGAAAGCTGGTGGAATTACTGAGAACACACCTGAATCTCCATTACAACCAGATGATGAACAACCAATCTCTAAAAAATTGACAGAGATTAAGAGACAAATCAAGGGGAAGGAAAATATAGGAAAAGAGAAAAAGGGTGAAAAGGAGGAGAACATAAAACCTTGTAGAAGAAGCTATAGGCTCAAAGGAATGGTAAAGAAGGCGTCATCAAAGGAAACAAAGTTCATCAACCTGGAAGGAGAAACCCCAGCATCATCTCCTGAAAATATTCCACTTACATACAGTCCTCAAAACTCTCCTAGACATAATTTTGAAGGCATCCCCAGTAGAGGATCCCCAAGCATAGATCCAATTCAACAACAAATTTATGATTACAGAGAATCACTGGAAAAGAAAAATGTCTCAAAGGATCCAAGTTCCTCATCCAATCCAGAACAACCTGTCAATCCACAAGAACCTCTGACTGACACACTCAAACAAGAAATATATGAGTTGGAGATATTGAACAAGTACATTAAGAAAGACAACGAAGCCCTAAAGGAACAAATCAAATTGGATAAGGCCATTCATGACAATACCATACTGCACCTAGGCCTATGGTACAAGAAAAATAGGAAGTTAAAGAGGAAGAATAGGAACTTGAACAAGACAGTGATCAACCTCAAATACAGACTTCTCATGAAGAAACCAAGGATGGTTATCACTTCAAAGAAGAGCAAGAGAAGGAAGTTAGATGTATTGGCAGAAGTTTCTGAGCAGATGCAATAAAAAAAAGAGTTCACAGTTTTGGCAAGATTGCATGGGGACATGCAATAATTTTGTAGTGGGGGTATGTTGAGTCTCAAAATTACTCTCTCCCTAGCAACTCTTCTCATTCATTTTCTTTGTTTTTCCATGAGAAAGATGCATTCTCATCCCCAATGATCAGTATATACCAACTTAAGGAGGACATTTAGTGGTTTACATATTATGTTTTTATGTTTTGATGTTTGAATAAGTTTATATATTAGCTATGGAACGCAGTCTATTCTATAGTTAATCGGCTGTTCCGCAGCTACCTTCATGCTTTAACAGGTTCCAGGTGTCATAAGGAGAAACTAACTACATGGGCAGCTTGGAAATCATCATGGCATGGACCCTATCCTATTCACCAAGTCCAGATCGACAAGGAAGTTGGTATAAGACTACGGTTAATGGAGAAGTCAAACACAGAGACTGAAGGTAACAATACTTTGTTTCGTGGTTAACTAACACGTTTCACAATAATGGGAAGTGTTATCTGAAACAACTACCTGAACCTACAGACTCCAATAGCCACCTGTGCAACCAAATCCAACAACCACCATCTTGGATTTATGTCTCCAGCAGCTGAGGAAGAAATTCTGTGTACCTGTCTTCTATGGGTTTTGACTGTAGCATATTTTTCTCCACAAACAGTTGTATGGTTTTCTTATAAAGACTTGTGTAAAGAACCGAGGAATTTAGTAGTGATAGTGATAGTTTTATTATGAAATCAAGTTCTGAACTCTGTAATTTCTGGGCATTTTGTGTCCCTGTTTTTAATATGAAGACCGCATGTTTATGAGAATTTGAAAGAGTTTCCTTGGAGTTGATTGAGAAAGCGTAGCCTAATCAGTTGCAAAGGGCCCCTGCACTGAAAAAGGTTTCATTTCATTTTATTTTTCTTCTTCTTGTTAACTTTAAATTCATCATTTTCTTTCACAACGTTTATAATCATTTTCTTGCTAACAAAGTTTGTAATGCGGTTTCCATCATTTTCTTATTAACAGTATTCATAATTTAGAATCTCTTTCTAGTTTTTATCAGTAGTTAGAATATGAAGTTCAGCAATGTAATCTAGTTTTCTTCATTCACTGTTTTACTAGTCTTTAAATTCTCAATTAGATTGATCAGTGTCATTTACTGTCTTTGCCATTTTATTTTTTAAGATTACTAACTCATGGTGTTAATGAATGTCTCTAAAAACCCTTCAAGTTGATAATTCATCCTAAACTCAGTGGTTGAGCATTTCATTTATGCAATGAATCTTTGTTGCATCTCTGTATTTGTTTTCCCTTATACTAATGAAGTACATAATTCCTCAAATGTCATCCCAAGGAGACTTTCTCCCAAAATTGAGAGGCAGAGTAACTAAGTATTTCATTTAGTTTTATTTCTTTGATTAGTTAGACATCAATTGCAAATTTCACTTTTGGTTTTAATTCATGATTTGGAAATAATAGTGAAACAGGAATAGAAACTTTGTTTTCTTTTCTTGAGCTCTGATTCCAAGTCTTTCTTAAGCTCAGTTTTCATCTTTAGATTTTGAGAAGTATTTACGAAAGTTAGATTTAAGTTTTTGATAGTTACATTGTAAATCATTAGGAACTAAAGACCAAGAACCCCAAAAACAACATAAAACACAAAAACAAAGAAGTAAGAAGGGTTATCTAGCACAAACAATGCACTACACTTCATCAGTTTACAATACCCGGATTGATAATTTATGTAGAGAAATTTAGGACACTAAATTGACCAAACAATAGGTCAGGAGAACTAAGTTGCTTCCAGACACCAGTGTCCATCACATAGGTGGAGGCACCTTCGTCGATGATACATTGTTGGACAATGGCGTTATTTATGGATATTGGTATATGAAAGGAAATGGATGAAGGGAGGGGGGGATGTTCTGTTTTATCGATATCAAAGACGATCAAACGATCATCATAAAGATCCATAGAAACCAGAGAAGGTAGTAGATATTTCCATTGGGATGGGCAGGTTTGGAGGACTTTCAACATTGACATGGTGGTAGGAGACTGTGCCAAGTCATTTACTATACTATAAGTATGGGCGGCTTTAGAAGAAGCAACATTTCGATGTAATGGTCCTTTGGTGATCTTGGGGTGAACCTCCACCTTAGGTTGAGGGATCTATAAGGTACCATTTGGTGACGATAGGGGCTCGGTGGAACTTTTTGGCTGGAATCAGTTGTTGACTTATAAGGAGGATTGTCATATTAGCAATAATGAGTCTAGAGGGTGATGTCTTCAAAATTCATCAAGAGAATCAATTAATTACTATTGCCAGATTGGAAAGGTTGGGGGGCTGGAGTGTTTTGGGTGGGTTGGGAAGCCACATATCCTTGTTGAGGAAATGGATTAGTAAGCATTGTCGACTACAAAGAAGAGGGAGGAGGAGGTGGAGCCATAGGTAGAGGTCCTCTAGACGCAGTTGTTTGGGTTCCTCATGCCTAATGCATTTGAGGTAAAAGGGGACATTCATGAGTATAATGGCCATAATTTCTGCAACAAGCCTCTTTTTTCTTTGGTTGTCCTCCCTATTGTTGGATTGCGGGATTAGGTTGGTCACCCTTATGGGCATTAGGTTGTCTACCTTGGTTTCCTTGATTACCTTAAGGTTGTTGGTTCTAGTTACCCTTCCCCTTATTCCTTCTCTTAGGATTAGGGGGATTAGTAGCACTCTATGAGAATACATTTGATTCTATGAAGGTGGTTGTTGCTAAAGCAAAGGAGGTGGAGGCATTGAAGGTTGAGGCACAGGTGCCATTAGGGTTGGAGTGTTAGGCAGTGCAGAGGGATAATAAGGATCTGCAATAACATTTTGGTAACCTGGATGAGCAACAATTGGCCCTAGCATCAGCTGATGTGAATGGGGAAATATATATGATGTGCTTGTACCTTGGTAAGAGTTGACACGCGAAGGATTAGGAGGGTGGATAAGTGTAAGTGGAACTGACCCCCCCTGGGGTTGACAATAGCTCATAGGTGGTTGAGAATATGGTAATGAATGAGGGTGGGAAAGGGATCCAACGATACCGTCAACGACATGAGATACCCCCGGTGCATAAGCAGCACCAAGCCGAAGCAGATCAGGGAGGACAATATAAACATAACCTGACTGGGCATATATAAGATCATATCTCAAGTCTATCTGGAGGGCTTCTTCCTCGGTATGAGGGAAGTGAGAGGTGACATCTATACTTATGGGGGCCAAAAGGGTTCTCAAAAACTAATCCATATACACACGGTCTTCAAACTTAGGCGCTTTACAAATTCTCCTCCTTATGTTCCATTCTTATACATTGTCAGAAAGGCAAGTAGCAGAAGTTTAACAAAAAGAGGTTAATAGTTCAATATCAAGGTCATATCGAAGAGGTAATTGGAAATATGAAAGAAAATCATTGGCAAGGGTTGCAAAGGTGGAATGAGAAGCATGTGTTTGATTGACATGCCACTTGAAAGAAGCTCCAATTAGTGTGCATTGGAAGAGAAGAAGACGAATGGAGTTGTCGGTGATGGAATTTGATGAACACCACATGTGGAAAAAGCAAACATTATTGGAGGGGTCTTCTCCAGGATTACTTTCAAAGTTGGGAATGTATGAGGTAATTTTGGTGGGAATGGGAGGCCAATTATGGTTATGGAGAAGGGGATCGTTGATGAGTTGGCTTAAATCAAAGAGGCTAAAACCATCGATATAAGGAAGCAAAGGTGGATTAGTGGCCATATATGATGAGGTTCCTCCTGTAGGGTTACCTTGGTTAGGACCTTGGTTACCACCTGGGTTTATACCACCTACATTAGCGCCTGACATGGTGGTGATGTGGTGTTGGGAAGATATGAAATCATAGGAAGAACTAGAGTCTATATGTAGACTCAATGGAGGACTACGAGTGTGGTACCTAACTTGATGAGCATGGGTGAGAGGATGTCCTAAAGGAAACTGAGGGAGAAGGCCTCGAAGTCTTCGCGACAGCAACTTAGGGGGTGCATTGGTGTCAAGACAAATAAAAGTCAAAAGGATAAAGGGTGATTATAGGAGAAAAGAGTAACAAACAACAAGAAAACACCTAGTGCAATTGTGCCAAGTGTAAACTAACTATTATGATATGCTACTCTAATTCAAAAAAACACACCATATTAAAGAAAAAACAACCTCTAGCCTAAAGGTGATCTAAATCCTCAAACAAGTCCTAGTTCTATTGTTTTAGATAGCCTTCCAAGAGACTTCTTACTTGATGGAATCTGATCCCCACAAATAGAGTTGTCTAGAGAAAGGTGGGGTAGAGGACCAACTTCTTTCCCACATCTAGTCCTATAGGGTGTTTTCCTAAGATTGACCACTAAGGTTACCTTCGTCCCATGGGGGAGGTGGAGTCTTGAGCTTCTTGGTGATCATCCATGACACGAGATTCCCTACCATGAGTTCGGTAGCCTCGAGGAGAAACACTCACACCATGACCTAGCCTAACCTCCTCTAAATCAGGTTTCTAACGCGCTCTGGTTTTATACTGTGGGATGGTGAAGGATTTTAAGCTCCATAAAATTTCAACTTTCTATGTATCAATGTAAGAAATTAATGGGTTTTATTGGAAGACTATCCCATTTTTCCTACACCTAACTACAAATATTGTTTTGGCCATGGTTCCAAAGTGGGTTTAATCTATGTGAGTTAAGTTATTATTATGGTGGACTGTTTCAAGTCTCAGTTTGGTGGTTGTAATCAAATGTACATTCACTTAGGGTGTGCATCTGTGAAAAATGTGTCAATTTGATGAGTTAATTTAACCATGTTTTGACGATGTCAATGCTAATGAAAATAAAGTGCATAAACTATAAATAGTACTGAAATTCAATACTAAAATAAACAACAATCTGAAGTACACAAACCCCCACCTAAGAAGGAAATTAAGCAGCAAGAAAAATAATGGAAAACAAGAAACTCAAAGTCACAAAAATGGCTAAAATATCTATTGTCTAAGGGACTAGGATCTAAAGTAAAAAATATACTAAAAGTGATGCAGAAAACCAGCAAAAAATAGAAGTGAAAAATGCTAGAAAATGGTAGAAAACAAGCTACAAATGGGAGGATACTCAAGGCGATCCTAAAGAGGGAAAACAACACAAGATTCATAAGGGAATGAAGTGTTGTAAAAACATGTCTAAAAAGACTGGAAAAGGCTGGAAAAAGTACTCAAAAACAGTGGCTGAAAATGCTGCACACTAGACTCCTCAACTCAACAATTCTCTTCCTAAATGATAGAGGTGTACTCTAAACCCTAGGGTCCTTTTTCCTTCCTCAATGAGAAAAATACTAAGTGGATCCAAGCCTAGAGGTGGATTAGAAAAGAACATAATCCCTTCCCGTAACACAAGCAACAATTTTGAAAAAAAAAATCGAAAAAACTTTTAAAAAATCTGGAAAAATGTAGAACACAGTTTTTGACCTAAAAAGTGTGTCCAGATGCAGAAAACTGATTGAAAAGTGTGTTGGGGAGCGCAGAAAAGAGGCTAAAAAGTGTGTTATGTTCCTTCTTATTCCGCTTGGAAACTCTGCTCAAATTATGTCATCTCTTGCTCGGATGGTACCTGTGACTTGTTGAAAGATGCGAAACCCCAAAAGAAACAGAAACTTTTCTAGAAAATAAAAGAAATCTACAAATAGAAATTTAGAGAAACTGGGAATATTGAAAATAGCCGAAACAACAGTCACCAAGGTTCTAAATCACTACACCATTGGAGTCACCATTTGTTAGTGTAAAGTATTTCTGCAAGGGAGAGAAAATCCCTTCACTTAAGTTATAGGTGACTTATAACCCTAACAACATAATATTATTGTGTATATGCTTCAAATCTACAACAAAATGTTAGAAAACCCTGTAGAAAAATATAATATGCAAATAGAAACACATAACAACAGTAATATAAGTTTAATAAACCAATGGAGAATATGAAAGATCAATTTCATTAAATGAGAATAATACACCTGGTGAGGAGTGATTGTAGAATTGGGTTTGCAAATCCTCCTCCATGGGATGGATCCTTCTTGACCTTATGTTTCAATAGCATGCTTTTCTCTCTCTCAAATATGTGGTATACAATGGGCAAAAAATAAAAAAAGGTGCTTGAACTCAAGTGGGAGCTCAAATGCTATGAGATGATAATGGGGACGATGAAAATGGTCATGGTGAAGAATGGAAAGAAAACCCTCTATTTCTAACAGAATATTAGAATAGATTGAGAATTAGAAAATAATAAATTATTATTGATTAAATCAAAATCTAGTCGTTGTGAATATTATTATATTTTTTTAGAGGGAAAAGATATTCAAAATGGTCAAATATATTTATTTAGAAAGTGATTGAAGTAATTAACAAATAAAAATGATTTAATAATCATTTTGTGAATATTAAGAAAAATATGAATTTGAAACAATGATTAAATAATGAGTTAACAATTATCTCAGAAGGAAAATAGGGGATAAATAAGGAATAATAAATAAATAATGATTTATTTAATTATTCTAATTATTTCTTGTAAAAAATAAATGATGATTTATTTAATTATTCTCATGGGGCTTTTTGGATTTTAATGAGAAATAATTTAGGAAAATGGTTTACTAAATTATTCCCTATGGTGAAAGTGGGTTTTTCCACGGTAAAACTCATCCTACATGGTGTATTTGGATCAAGCTAGTAGGAAATCGCTAGGTGAACATTTTTTGGGTGATAACAAGGGCGCATGGTTATTGTCAATATTCTCTAGAAATCGTGAACAGGTTTTGAGACGAAGAAGATGTTGAAGATTGATGATTAAAGAACGTATTGATTTGGGCTAGTGGATCCAGTTTGAAAACTTGTGAAAAGTGGTCCACCATATTTCAAAGGTTGGTGCCTCAATCAAGTTGGAGCCTACTGCAAGTTGGTGCATGCATATTTTTTAGGTTGATGCCTCAATCAATTTGTATCCTACAACAAGTTGGTTCTTGCACATATTTGAGGGTTCATTCCTTCATCAAGTTGGTTCCTGCGAATCTATTTTGGGGGTTGGTACCTATGAATCATATTTTCGGGGATTTTGTCTCTAACAAGTTGGTGCCTATGAATTAATGTAATAAAAAATTGAAGAAGATAAAAATATTTGTGGTTTTCTCTCACAGGGGTTTCCACGTACATTTGGTGTTTTTGATGTGTTAATGCAATGATGATCTTTAATGATGCATGATTATGTTTATAGTTTTGATTGATTGAAAATTTGTTTAATTTGATAAAAATTGGGCATTACATTG
Organism: Pinus tabuliformis; assembly: GCA_031772625.1. Classification (NCBI taxonomy): domain Eukaryota; kingdom Viridiplantae; phylum Streptophyta; class Pinopsida; order Pinales; family Pinaceae; genus Pinus; species Pinus tabuliformis. The sequence goes on from CM062808.1 coordinate 717,484,525, forward strand.
ATCCATCCCCCCTTGTTAGTATAATCATTAGTTTAATAATTGGTATTAGAGAAAGTTTCTTCAGGAAACGTTAATCATTGGAAGGTTGATCAGGGAAAATGGTCACTGTCATATTTTTAGGAAAGCCTCCTCAGTTTGATGGAAAAAAATATTATTTATAGAAGATAAGAATGGAAACCCACATCATGTCCCTAGGTATTGATATTTGGGGGACTATTGAATATTACTACCAAGTACCTACTACTCCTCCCACTGATACAGTTGGTAAAGATCTCTATACATCTAATGCAATAGCCAAGAATGCCATCTTAAGTGTCTTATCAGATACTGATTTTTTAAAAGTAATGCATTGCAAGTTAGCCAACGAACTATGGAACAAGCTCAAAAGTTATTATGAAGGGGATAAAAAAAGTAAAGGAGGCCAAGCTACAAACTTATAGAAGTCAGTTTGAAAGTATAAAAATGGAAGAAGATGAAAATATTGCTTCATATTTCCTTTGAATAGATAGTGTTGTCAACTCTATCGTTGGTATTAGCGAAGAAATCAAGGAAGCTAATATTGTTCAAAAATTATTGGTATCACTTCCCTCAAGGTTCATCCTAAAGTATTAAACCTTGAAGAGATATATAACATGCAAAAATTAAGCATGGATTTCCTTCATGGAACTCTTACTGCATATGAACTAAGAACAAAAAAGGATAAGATAAGAACCAAAGAATCCACATTCAAAGAAACCAAAGAAAGAAGCAAGCATGGGACTCAAGAAGATACTAGCCATGAATTAGATGAGGAAGAAGCCAAATTTGTTACAAAGCCAAAGAAGGGAAGTAGAAATTTTAAATCTAAGTTTCCATTTAAATGTTTTGAGTGTGGAAGAATAGGACACTATGCTTCTAAATGTCCTTATGCAAAAATGAATGATAGTGATGATGAAGTGAAACTGAAATCTAATGTTTTTAAAAGAAAATGAAATTCCAAAAAGAGAAGCTTGTACTCCAAAATATGGTGATTATGACAGAAATGGAAGCATATCTGATGATAAAAGAGGAGAGATATTATTCATAGCTAAAGAAGAAATTGAAGCAAAAGTAGATTGTGAAGGAGAACTCATGAGTGCATTGAAAGAACTAAAATCTCTAAGGAATATGGTAGATCAACTAGGACAACAATTGTATCAATATGAAGTTAGAGATCTTGATGCAAACTCTATCATCTCTCTCAAAATTGAACTAAAAGAAACTAAAAGGATAAAGGATTTATTGTCAAAAAAACTAAAAAAAAGGAAGAACTTTGTGAAAATTGGAAGAAGAAATTGTGATTCTGAAAGAGAGTTAGATTGGTTTAGTCAAAATTTGAAGCTCCTTAAAGGGTATGAGCTTTTAGATCACATCCTCAACATCCAAATATCTCCCCTCATCAAAATAGATATTGGTTATCAAGAAGATTGTGAGAAATCCAAAGATGAAGATCCCTCAAGGACACCAAATATAGAACAACTTAAGATATATGTGCATATATTCATTGGATCTGGTAGTAACACAATTGATGATTCCAAGAAAGAGATGGATCATCCCAAGCACATTCACTTCAACATCTTGATTGGTAGTCAGAAGGACACCACGAATCAACAAGATAAATCTAGCCCAAGTAAGGAAAGAAACCGGAATGAAAGTAAAAGGACCACTATGACATAAAATATTCTCAAGGGATCTACAAGAAATAATCGAATAGGGGTCAAAAATAACCAACGAGATGAATCTCTTCCAAGGAACAACTTTAGAATAAATGCTTCATCAAGAAAACTTCATGCATCCAGGTATCAAAATGTATTTTGGTCATTATTAGTCATGAACTAAATTTGGACATAAAACAAAGGATTGCAAAACCTATGCCACAAATTATTATGCCATATATAGAAAATATTATCAGAATTTTAGGAACAAATGTATGGGAAATCAAATCAAAAGTTATAGAAACATGCCATTTGTGTCGATATTCAAGCCCAATATAGGATGTTACAAGTGCCACAATGAAGGAAATATAGCATGTGATTGCAGGATCAATTTGAGATGGTTTAAGGGAGAAGGATTCTCTACTCAACCAAGAATAAACACCAAGGCATGGAGAATGAAAGAAGAATAACCAAGGATAGATTTGATCACTTAGATCTAATCCATTGGTGAAAGATTCTTCAAGAACATAGAATAATGAAATGAAACTTGAACAAGCAATAATATGCATGATAGATGTGCTTGAAGAAGGGAGACCAGATATATGAAGAAAAAAATCAGAAAGAGCGATTGAGCAATCTAGTGAATTCGAGTAGTTCAAGAGTGAATATTGAGACACATGTAATGGATCAGAGACTTTTGTGGATGATTTGGAGGTAATATCTCTTAAAATACAGGGATGTCTTTTAGCACACTCACAGGGGGAATATGTCAACGAGAAATTACAAGTGAGTATGACTACAATATGACAACATGCATATATACAAGAATTCATTCACAACAAGGAATGGCTCATTAATATTATGTAAATAATATAGAGCTTCCCTCCAGCCTATGATGAGAGGATTATGTAAATACCAGGAAAAATCATTGGAAGAGAGTTTATTCACAGGGGGAGAATTCATTCACAAGAAGAATAGGTCCACCAGAAGATACAAGAACAATTATGTAGCAATGGTAAGTAGTCATCTCCTTAGTAGGTCCCTTTATCATTGATGTTAAAGGGGGAGAGAAAGTAGACATTGAAAGAGAGAGATAAAAATTTGGGACAAGAAAATTGATCGGGGGAGTTTCGTTGTTGAGAAGAAAAAGAAACCAACTGAATTAGACTAGCAACTTTACACAAGTTACTAACAACTTAACAAGGGGAGTTTGGTTTATTGCCATGTCATCAAATGACCATGAATTTCTGATGGTGTTTCCAGCAATGAAAAAATGGAATATTGTTAGACATAATGTTTTCACGGATAACAACCAATGTCATTAATGCCAAAGGCTAAGTCAAAGGAAGAAGATTGTTGAGTATGATAGTTCGATGACTTAACGGATCACATCAAATGATGATAAAGTGGCTTGAAGTTTATTAAGCATTCGTTGAAGTTATGAGGCTCAAATTAATCTATGGATGGTATGGTTGGATAGTCCTCTCTAACAACTTTCTAACATTATATCAAACTTGGTCAAACTCTTCCTGGATGAAAAGATAAGTCACTTTGAAGGTGGCAGTGGCAAAAGGGGAAAAAAAACACCAAATTTGTTACTAAAAACACCTTCTTAAATTTAGTACAAATTTGGATTAGAACCATGACTTTGAGGACATTTAAGGATAGATGGAATATGGAATTGTGCACTGGTTAACCAACTTAAATTTTGTGCATCTCAGGGTAGATTTGATCATCATAAATTTCATGAAAGATGGATATTGGAGTGTTGTGTGAAGTTTAACAGAGGTTGCACCCACACATCATGCCAATGTAACTGTGACATGTGGTAGGTGTCAGGTGGACCTCATGTTTGGATGCCACATGGACCCCCAACCACCGAAAATTGTGACATGGCCCTCAGACATGGACGCTTAGGTGGTAGATCTATATTGGACATATGGAAATCGAGTGACACATGGAAACACGATACTAACTTAAGGATTATGATGTGGACATGATGATGTGGCAGACCAACAAGGTTCCATGTGGCATGTTGAAATGGAAATTTTGGTTGGCCAATAGGTATGAATTTGGGTGACACATGGAACCACTCAAAGAGTGTTGCATGGTGGTTGTGACATCATGATGATGTCAACATAAGGATGACCATGTGCCCTTAGGTTCGGGTCACGTGTTGTGGCCCCATGAAGGTTCTAAATGTCATCCCCATATCTAAATTAGCCCCTTACACTCATATAAATACATGGGCATATGGCTTGAGTTGAAAAGAATTAGAAGAAGAGTGGTGTAACAAGTAAAGGCTTTACCTTTGTGGTCTGAATGAGGTAGTGCAGCGTTGGATGTCGCAGGTTCGAGATTGCCTTTGCATATGACTTGGCTCTTCATGGTATGATTGAGGTATGATTGGCACAAAATTTTTGAAATGGATCTTTTTGTGTCTCTTCATATGTGAACTGGCTCTTTGTGGTATGACTTTGGTATAATTGGAAAAAAAAAATTGACTTGGGTCTTTGTATGTGATCTAGATCTTCGTGGTATGACTATGGTATGATTGACACAATTTTTTTTGACATGGCTCTTCGTATGTGACCTAGATCTTCATGGTATTCTTGTGGCTCTCCATGTGTAACCTAGTTGTTCAAAGAATGACTCGTAGGGATCTCATTGCAGTGGCTCTCCATGTGTGACCTGGATCTTCACATTATGATTATTATGGCTCTCACTACAATGGCTCTCCATGTGTGACTTAGATCTTGACAATATGAATGTGGAATGATTGGTGCAATAAATTTTGACATGGCTCTATGTATGTGACTTGGATCTTCATGGTATGACTATGACTCTCCATGTGTAACCTGGCTATTCATGGAATGATCGGTATGGATCTCATTGCAGTGGATCTTTGTGTATGACCTAAATCATTGTATGACATGTGCTTTGTGCTCTCAGTGTTTGATCTGGCTCTTCATATATGACCAAGCTCTCCAAGGTATGATTGGCATGACCTGGATTTACAAGTATGATGTGGTTGTTCATTACATGATCTGATTGAGGGAGAAGATATGACATAGATATCTATTGTGAGGGTTGAACAAGAAACACAACAATGTAATTAGTGATAATTTTTGTCAGTCCACAGGAGGTCGTGAGTTTGAGTTCAATCGGGTGTGTCAAAATTTTATATTTCCCTTAGAAGTGCATTTTGTCGAACCAGTAACAAACCAACAATGCGTATTTTGTAGAACGCACGCCTGAAAGGTGCATTGTGTAAGAAATTTAATTTTTATAATGTTTTTGTGGGTCAATTGAAGGCCAAATTGAATTTTGAAAAGGGACTTGGTTCGAACATTTTGTAATTTGAAATGAGGGACCAACAACGTCATGAAAACAAATTTTTGAGAACAGGGAACAAGTTGATTTGGGCTAGTGGATCCTATGGATTTTTGTGTGGCATTGGTAGGTATTCTCACATTCCAAGAACCCTCCTCAGTTAGCCTAGAATATTTATGAAAATAAAAATAAAAAAATCATTTTTTATTGGGCTTCATGTAGGATCAAAATGGACAAATCAACCCAGCTCATGAAGGGACGTGTCCCTTGCAGTAAATGCACCCATTTGATCATATATATACATGATGTGACACTTCATTTGATCACTCACTCATCATCATATCCCTTCTATAACAACCACACATGAAAGTAGATATAGGATGAATTTGACTGAAGTTTTAACATGGATTTTTGGCACAGATTTCTAGACAATTTGGAATTATAAACCTTGTTGAAGAATAATTTCTCCTAGAAGAAAAGTTGTTAGGTTTTCTCCCAAGTTTAGGTTTCCCAAGGAAAATTGGTTGTCTCTATTATGCATGGTTGTCTCTTTATGACCTTACTATTTTAATTGCATTGTTTTTAAAATATTATGTGTATAATTGCTGAATAATATTATTGGCATTAGATAAATTGTATGAATATTATTAGGTAGTAATTATCAAATCAGAAGTATAGTTTCTATTATGCGTCTTGTAGAAAAATTCAACATGGTATCAAAGCTTTGTTGAGAGAGTAGTGACTAAAGAAAAGTGTGAAGGATCTCATTTGTGGAGAACAAGAAGCCAAGAGAGGTCAAGTTAGTTCTATGATCATAAAGGAAGGTTAATATGTGTATTGGCCGACGTAAGGTGCTGACCAAAATGATTTTAATTCTATTATGTGTAGAGAAAAGGGGCCACAACCCTAGGAATAATTTCTCCTAGAAGAAAAGTTTCTAGGTTTCCTCCCAAGTTTGGGTTTCCCGGGGAAAATTTTTTGTCCCTATTGTGCATGGTTGTGTCTTTATGATCTTACTAGTTTTATTGCATTATTTTTAAAATATTAAGTGTATAATTGTTGAATAATATCAGTGGCATAAGGTAAATTGTATTGATATTGTTAGGTAGTAATTATCAAATCAAAAGATTGGTTTCTCCTATGTATCTTATAGAAAAAATCAACATAGTATTAGAGCTTTATTGAAGGAGTAGTGACTAGAGATAAGTGTGAAGGATCTCATTTGTGGAGAACAAGAAGCCTAAAAGAGATGTAGCAAGGGAGGATCTATTCCAAGAGAGGTTGATTTGGTTTTGTAATTATCCAAGAGAAGTTGATTTAGTTCTTTGATCAGAAAGGAAGGTTAAGTTGTGTGTTGGCCGAAGTAAGGTGTTGACCGAAGGGATTATAGAGTTTTTTATGTGCAAAGAAAAGGGGCCGAAACCCTAGGAATTGTTCGAGGGCCTCAAAATTGCGAATAGAGATATCGAGAGGCATATAGAGCTAGTCACAATCTATCTTATGATAGAGCCACAACCCTAGGAGAGGGATGAGGGCCTCAAAATTCTGAATAAGAGGACTAAGTATTCTTAGGCCTATGGATAAGCTAATATAGGTAGGAAGAAGGTTTCTTCCCTGAGATAAGGTGGCTTGTTGAGCTATGAAATTCCAAAACAAGGGGGAGTTTGTTGAGAGGATTTGTGATGCAAGAGCATGAGACTTGGAGGGAAAATCTTCAAACTTATTCCAAAAATCCAAAAAAATATACAGGCAAAGGAGTGGGGTCCTTTAGCCAGAAGTTTCCATGCTTTTCTAGTTTAAGATAGGGATAGAATTAAGAATAAAAGTATTTTGTAATAATTGTTCATGGATAAGCGATAATAAGTTTTATGCATGATTGCTTTAAAGCGCTCTATGTAAAAGGCATGATTTTGTATGGGATAAGGACCGAGAGGACTTATCTATTATTTATAAATAATATAACGGGATGCTCTAGAGAGGGTAGATCCTAGAGGCATTGTGTTCTTGAAGAATTCTCTCTGTGCATAGGAACTTATGGTTCTCTGTTAACTGATATATTTGCATATGTATTTGATGGTGATTCTTTCCTTCTAAGCCTTTTTAATGGTGTTTCGGCCTTATTTTCCTATCATATACGTGAATTAAGCTTGTTGGTACAGTTTTTCCCTTATATCGGCACGACTGTTCTTCTTAAATGCATTGTTAAGTCCCGCAGATAAAACTCAGCTTTACACAGGGAAATCGTGAAAAAGGCTTAAGCTGGACGTAGTTTTGGACCTGAATTATTATTAAATTTGGTTCATACCCATATTGGGTCTGAAACTTTATCGCATCGCATAACCATAAGTGGAGCAGAAGAGACCTGTGGAACCACCAAAGTATGAACCCCCGATAAGCTTGGACCCGAAATACTATATAGTTGGGTTAATAATTTTTCAGGTCCGCAAGGTTATCGCATCACAAGGTTGAAGCGGGAGGAGTCTATTGTGTGGACTTTCAGAATCGCCGATAGCAATTTTCAATAGCCACGTGGCATATCGCATCGCGAATCACCATATTAAAGCACCAATTGTGTTGTTTGCTTACAACGCATTTTTCCTTGGGTTTTAGCGCCAATAGTGTATTCAACACTATTTGCATTATTTCCATTTGAAAAGCCTGCCGATAGTATATTTTTATAATTCCTATGGAATTATAGTCCTGGTAGAGAATAAGGGACTCTGTGTAATTAAATTGCGTCGATAAAAAGGGTTGGGGTGATTCTGAAGAAAAACCCATGTGGTTGTCAGGTAAACAGTAGATTATTGATACGCCAATTGATGCAGAAGGATAAATTCAACCAGATATTGAAGAAACTGTAACCAGATTTGAGAGGTTGTCTTTATCGCCTGCACCCAGGCCACCATTAGTGGTATCAGAGCAACCAGTTAACACTGAATTGAATCTCAGAAGTAGGTGAAGGAAAGTTACTATGGCTTTCAGTTTGGAAGAGGACGAGGACATGGTGGAAGAGGATGGCCTGTTGCAAACACTGAGGTAATGGAAGCTGTGCAACAGATGCAAGCTAGATTGGATGCATTAACAACAAGCAGAAAAATAGATGATGGAGATGTTAGTGAACCTGTGGTTGAATCTGCAAAGAAGGAAGCTATAGCAGTTACTCCTGAGATGAGGTTCTTTCAGTTAGTATTGAGATCCACAGCTAGGCCAAAGACCGAGGTGTCAATATATGAAGGAGGACTGAATCCAAAAGAATTGATAGACTGGATTAATGGCATGGAGAAATTCTTCGACTATGAAGAAACAAAATATGAGAAGAAAGTCAAGTTTGTTGTCACCAAGTTAAAAGGTCATGCAATGCTTTGGTGGGATGGTGTGCAGGCAGAAAGGAAGAGACTTGGCAAGCAACCAATCAAGAATTGGAGCAGGATGGTAGCAAAGCTAAGAGGTAAGTTTCTGCCAAGTAATTATTAGCAAGCCTTGTTCAGACAGATGCAGAATCTTAGACAGAGGTCTTTGACAGTGAAATAATACACAGAGGAATTCTATAAGGTAAGCATAAGATCTGGAGAAGCCCAAGATATAGATGAGAAGGTGGCTAGATATGTGAATGGACTTAGGATGGACATTCAAGATGAGATAAGTCTATTGTCTCCTAAAACAGTAGAGGAAGCTTATCAGATAGCACTGAAAGCTGAAGAAAACTCATGAGGAAGCAGTCTGCCAGAGGGAGAGGTACTTTTCGAGGAAGGGGAAGTCAAGGTGGTAGAGGAAGATCTACAGCACCTAAAGATGGAGCTAGCAGCAGCTTAACCCAGCATGCACCCACAGGAGGTGATGCAAGAGGCAAAGGGAGTTTCTATAGAGGAAGAGGAGGCAGAGGAAGAGGTAGAGAAATAAGATGTTACAGATGTAACAAAATGGGACATGGAGTTTTTGAGTACCTAGAGAATGCAGAAAAAAATCAGAGGAATTCCATTGTTGCTCTAGCTGAGGGAGAAGCAACAACAATAGCAGTGACATAAGAAGAAAATATTCCAGATAGAGGATAATCTTTGGTAGTTAATAAAGTTTTTCTCAAGCCAGCAAAGGAGGTAGTTGAACCATCACAAAGAAAGACTTTATTCAGGATAGTGTGTAAAGTCCAAGGGAAATGTTGCCAAATGATCATTGATAGTGGCAACACTGATAATTTGGTCTCTACAGAAGTGGTGGAGAAATTGAAGCTGAAGACAATGAAACATCCAACACCTTACAAGGTGTCATGGTTGTAAAAGGGACATCAACTGTTAGTAAATGAACAGTGTGAAGTCGAATTTCAAGTGGGCAAGTATAAAGATAAAATTGCATGTGATGTGCTGCCAATGGATGTGTGTCACATATTGCTTGGAAGACCTTGGCAATATGACAAAGGAGCCATGCATGATGGAAAAAAAAACACCTACAAGTTTGGAAAGGATGGTGTCAATCATACGTTGCTACCTCTGCAAGAAGAAGATGTACCAGGAAAGAAGATTGATCCAAAAACTCTGTTATTAGGAGGAAAGGAATACTTGAAGCAGATTGAAGAGAATGAGGTAAATTTTGTTGTAATTTGCAAACCCAAGGTAATAATGACTTCTACTAAAATTTCTGATTTACCCATTGAAATTCAAGAAATGTTGGAGAACTATTGTGATATTATTGTTGATGATTTGCCAAATGAACCACCCATTAGAAGAATTAGCCATCATATAGATTTGATTCCTGGAGCAAGTCTACCTAACAAAGCAGCTTACAGAATGACTCCTACAGAAAATGAAGAGGATAGAAAGCAGGTGCAAGAACTACTTGACAAAGGACTGATCAGAGAAAGCTTGAGTCATTGTGCAATGCCAATAGTGTCAAGTCCAAAGAAAGATGGAGGCTGGAGAATGTGTACAGATTCAAGAGCCATCAATAAAATCACAATCAGATACATATTTCCATTACCTAGAATTGAAGATTTAATGGATTGCTTGAGTGGAGCAAAGTATTTTTCAAAACTAGATCTTAAGAGTGGGTATCATCAAATAAGGATAAGAGAAGGGGATGAGTGGAAAACCGCTTTTAAGACAAATGAGGGATTATATGAGTGGAGAGTAATGCCTTTTGGGTTATCAAATGCACCAAGTATGTTTATGAGACTCATGAATGAAGTTTTTAAAGATTTCATTAGTAAATTTGTAATAGTATATCTGGACGATATATTAGTTTACAGTAGGTCTAAGGAGGAGCATATGAGGCATTTAAATTGTCTTACAAACGCTACAGCAGGAGAAATTATTGCTGAATTTGAAGAAGTGTTCATTCATGAAAGAAGAGATAGTGCACTTGGGTTTTGTTATTTCTGTTGAAGGGCTGAAGATGGATCCAGAGAAGATCAAGGCAATCATGGAGTGGCCTTCACCCAAGAGTGTTTTTGAGGTAAGAAGTTTTCATGGTCTTGCTAGCTTTTATAGAAAATTCATTAAGAATTTTAGTAAGATTAATGCACCTATTATTGAGACCATAAAGAAGGACAAACAACCATTTAGATGGACTACTGAAGCAGAGAAAAATTTTCAGTTGTTAAAGAAGAAAATCATTGAAAATCCTATTTTGATTTTACCTAATTTTAGTAAGCCTTTCCAAGTGAAGTGTGATGCCAACAGAGAAGCAATTGGAGGTGTTTTAAGCCAGGAAGATAGATCAATAGCCTATTTTATTGAAAAGTTGAATGATTCAAAAAAGAATTATTCTTCTTATGATAAGGAGTTCTATGCAATTGTGCAGTCATTGAAGAAACGGAGGCATTATCTAATGTCAAAGGAGTTCATACTTTATTCAGATAACCATGCACTACAGTATATTATGCAGCAGCCAAAGCTTAGCCAGAAACATGCTAAATGGGTAGAGTATCTTCAAGTTTTCCATTTTGTTTTGAAGCATATAAATGGCCAATCAAACAAAGTTGCAGATGCCTTAAGTAGGAGGAATGTATTATTTCAAGAGAGTCGAATCCAAGGGTTGGGTTTTGATTTTCTTAAATAATTGTATGAAACAAATCCAGATTTTAAAGAGGCATTTGAGGCTTGTAAAAATCCTATTTTGATGGATAGGAGTCAATGGTTGGATTACTTCTTACAAGATGGACTGTTGTTTAAAAAAGATCAGTTGTGTATACCAAACTGTTCAATGAGGGAGAATTTAATCAAAGAAAAACATAGTGGAGGACTTGTAAGACATTTTGGCATAGAGAAGACTTTTGAACAGTTGAACAAATTTTATTTCTGGCCGAAAATGAAATCTGAAGTGGAGAAGTATGTGAGAACTTGCAAAGTTTGTCAACATGCAAAGGGAAGGAGCCATAACACAGGTTTGTATATTCCATTACCAATTCCAAATAGGCCTTGGGATATGGTAAGTATGGATTTTGTTTTGGGCTTACCAAAGAGGTTATGATTCAATTTTTGTTGTAGTGGATAGATTTTCAAAAATGGCACACTTTATTCCATGTTATAATACTAGTGATGCTTCTCACATTGCTAATTTGTTTTTTAAGGAGGTTATAAGATTGCATGGGTTGCCTAAGAGTATTGTCTCAGACAGGGATTCCAAATTTGTTGGACATTTCTAGAGGACACTATGGAAGAAATTGGGAACTAAATTAAGTTTCAGTTCTGCCTATCATCCACAAATTGATGGACAGACTGAAGTTGTGAATAGGAGTTTGGGCAATCTTTTAAGGAGCCTTACTGCAGAACATCCAAAACAATGGGATCAAGTATTGGCACAAGCTGAATATGCATATAATGACTCACCTAACAGGAGTACAGGACAGAGTCGATTCCATATTGTTTATGGAATGCATCCAAGAGGAGTAACTGAGTTAAGAAACTTAGGAAAAGAATAAATGAGAAGTGCAGAGAGTGAATATTTTTCTTCAAAAATGAAAGCAATACATGAACAAGTGAAACATCACCTACAGGATAGCAACATCAAGTATAAAACCAGAGCAGACATGAGAAGAAGGGAGGTAAACTTTGAAGTTGGAGATCTGGTTTTAGTACATCTTAGAAAGGAGAGGTTTCCAAAGAGGGAGTATAACAAATTGAAGTTCACAAAAATTGGACCATGCAGAGTGTTGAGGAAATTTTCTGCAAATGCCTATGAGATTGAGTTACCCCCTGATGTTGGAATATCACCAATTTTTAATGTTGCAGACCTGTACAAATATGAAGGTGAAATTGCAGATGATACAAGACAAGATCAAGAGACCCAAGAGATTGACTGGGTAAAACAGTTACCCACAGCAAAGAATTTGCAGCCAGAAAGAATTCTCGACAAGAAGGTGTTTAAGAAAACAAGGGGATGAGAATACTTCCAGTATTTGGTAAAGTGGAAGGATCATCCGACTGCTGAAGCTACTTGGGTTACAGAAGACATGCTACAGAAACTACGCAGTTCTGTAGATGAACTCATGGACAGGATCCCATGAAGAATTTTGTCCTCAAGAGTCTGATGCAGGAGCATGAGACTTGGAGGGAAAATTTTCAAACTTATTCCAAAAATCCAAAAAAAATCTACAGGCAAAGGAGTGGGGTCCTTTAGCCAGCAGTTTCCATGCTTTTCTAGTTTAAGATAGGGATAGAATTAAGAATAAAAGTATTTTGTAATAATCGCTTATGGATAAGCGATAATAAGTTTTATGCGTGATTGCTTTAAAGTACTCTATGTAAAAGGCATGCTTTTTGTATGGGATAAGGACCGAGAGGACTTATCTATTATTTATAAATAAAATAATGGGACGCTCTACAGAGGGTAGATCCCGGAGGCATTGTGTTCTTGAAGAATTCTCTCTATGTATAGGAACTTACGGTTCTTTGTTAACTAATATATTTGCATATGTATTTGATGGCGATTCTTTCCTTTTAAGCCTTGTTAATGGTGATTCGGCCTTATTTTCCTATCATATACGTGAATTAAGCTTGTTGGTACAGTTTTTCCCTTATATCGGCATGGTTGTTCTTCTTAAATGCATTGTTAAGTCCCGCAGATAAAACTCAGCTTTACACAGGGAAATTGTGAAAAAGGCTTAAGTTGGATGTAGTTCTAGACCTGAATTATTATTAAATCTAGTTCATACCCGTATCGGGTCCAAACCTTTATCGCATCGCATAACCATAAGTGGAGCGGAAGAGACCTGTGGAACTGCCGAAGTCTGAACCCCTGATAAGCTTGGACCCGAAATACTATATAGTTGGGTTGATAAGTTTTTAGGTCCGCAAGGTTATCGCATCGCAAGGTTGAAGCGGGAGGAGTCTATTGTGTGGACTTTCAAAATCGCCGATAGCGATTGCTGATAGCCAAGTGGCATATCGCATCAGGAATCACCATATTAAAGCTCAATTGTGTTGTTTCCATAAAATGAATTTTTCCTTGGGTTTTAGCACCAATAGTGTATTCAATGCTATTTGCATTATTTCCATTTGAAAATCCTGCCAATAGTATAATTTTATAATTCCTATGATATTATAGTCCCGGTAGAGGATAAGGGACTCTGTGTAATAAAATTGCGTCGATAACAAGGGTTGGGGTGATTCTGAAGAAAAACCCATGTGGCTGTCAGGTAAACAGTAGATGACTGATACGCCAATTGATGCAGAAGGAGAAATTCAACTAGATATTGAAGAAATTGTAACCAGATTTGAGAGGTTGTCTTTATCGCCTGCACCCAGGCCACCAATTTGTAGCCAAGAAAAGGGGTTGTGGACCCTATGTAGACCTTCTCTTGGAGGGCTGAGTTAGATAGGTGTTGATTGATGTCAAGGAGATACCTGGATGAGGTTATTCTCATGTAAAGGAGGGCTAACCACAAACGATTTGAGGACGAGGCTACCAGTAAAGAGCTACATTTCGGACCTAAGTACAATGGTTTGAATTGCAGATTAGACAAGGTAGAGGGCCTCTGAAATAGAGGTAGTTGGCCTAGGATTATGTAAAGTAGGTTGAATTATAGAAGAATATTGTCATGAGGACAACACGGATAGAAGATGATGCCCAAAGTTGTTGTAGAAAATTGTGCTGAAAAACAAGGAAAGTAGGGCAGTAATGTGAGGCAAAGGATAACATGGTACAAGAGTGAGAACACTTGTAGGTTATGACTTATATTTAATTCTTTGATATGGAAATCCTAGGGTGTACAGGATGACACCCTAGAGAAAGACTTGGAGTGTTGAATGCAAGTGGAGTTGGTGTGATGCATACTTGGTTTATCTCCTTGATAGCACGTGGAATGAATTTTTGTTATGCTAGCTTATTGTTGAGCCTTTGGTGCTAGATAACTCAAAGAATGGCTTGCTTAGCTTAATCTACAGGATGAAGAAACAAAATAATCTAAACTTGATGAGATTACATACAAACTTCATTAAGGAGGAAAGGATCAAGAGGGAATTGACAATTCCCTACAAAATTAAATTATTTCTTCCTCAATCAAGAGATAAGTACTTCATATATTTCTCCCTTGATTATTGTTAGTTTTCCTTGGTGAGCCTCTTATCTTTGTATTTTTTTCTTGGTTGTAATTTGTCTTCCATGACCTCCTAAATGAGGTTTGAAAGTACATCATGAATTCTTCCAAGGAAATGATTATGGTAGCAGATGGAAACATAGGGAAGAATCAAGCAAAGTTTATGGCAAGAGGGTTCTCCCAGTAAGAGGGAGTACAAGCATATTTTTTTCTCTAGTCTCTAATGGATAGGTTCTTGTATGATCTAAGGGCTCGAGCATAAACTTAGCACAAGTGATTAATGTTTGATAAGGAGAAACTATATAAACATCCAAGACTATATTAGATGACATAAACAGTTTCCAGTATTGAGGGAGAAGATAATTAGGTATAGTGGAAAGAGCAGTCTTCCAAGAGGATGTCATGGTTGTTATACTAAATGCTTAGAAACAAGAGGCCTATAGGAGCAAGATGCCTCCTTTTAGGATACCATTTCAAACAACAGAAGGACTTGCTTATGTGAAAGGGGGAGAAATAATGGTAGAAGGACTTACTTACATGAAAGATGGAGCAAAAGTGGCAAAAGGACTTGCTTACGTGATAGAGTGAGAAACAATGGTCGGAGGATTTTCTTCCATGATAGAGGGAGTAGTCAAGACTACAATAAGAAGATTTTCTTTAGTGCTAGAAAAATTTGGCCTCAGTGATTGAAATGAAGGGATATGGCCAAACACACTATTTTTTGGGATTGGAGATTCAGATGTGGTGGATCTCATAGGTAGTTGATTGGATCCTTAATGTACCTAGTTAACATTAGGCCTGATATTTAATTTATAGTGAACACCCTAAATATGGTCGAACCTAGGCAGATACATTGGGTTGCTTCAAAGCATGGTTGAGGTACCTTCATGGCACAATAGATATGGTTTGAGATATGTCTCAAATGGTGGAGTGAAACTCCAAGGATATATGGATTCAGATTGGGTTAGGATTTCAGAGGATAGAAAGAGCACATTGGGGTGCTTCTTAAGCTTGGGATAAGCTATGATATCCTAGTTTAGCAAGAAACAGACTTTTGTCACACTTTGTATAGTAGAGTTAGAGTATATTGTGGCATGTGTCGCAAGTTGTGAAACAATGTAAATTTAGAAGCTTTTTGAAAGATTCCTTCATCAAGACACTTCATTTGAGACATTATGCAGAGAGGAGCAGTGGAGCTCCAACACACATACACAGATGAGAAAATTGCAAACATTCTCACCAAGCCTCTATCTAGATTGAAGTTTATATAGTTCAAAGAAAAGCTTGGCATGAACCAAAATGTCTCCCTTGTTGAGAGGGAGGGTTGATGTCTTTGCAGGATTAGGGCAGACCATCTCCTAAACTCGTAAAGGAATTTGGATGGGTCATAAAGGAATTTGATCGTGGGAGATGGATACATTCACCTGAGAATCCAGAAGGACTTGGCTAGGTCATTAAGTACATTGACTAGAAAGGTGAACAACCTAAGTCAATTACAAGGGAAAATTACAGGATTGGACAAATATTCTCCTAAGAAGCCAAAAGGACTTGGCTAGATCATAAAAGAAGTTAACCATACGATACAAATGTAATTCACCTGAAAATCCATAAAGGGCTTTGGCTAGGTGAATGGTCCAAGGGCAGATTCTCTCTTGAGAAGCCAGAAGGATTTGGCTACCAGAAGGGCTTGGCTAGGTCATAAAAGACTTTGACCAAATGTGATTGATACATTTACCTTAGGAGCCATAAAGGACTTTGTGCATAGGTAAATTCCATAGATACTCACATTTCCCACTTTAGGATGGAGTTATTTATAGACGTACATCAACATAGCAAGCTCATGAAATTTTCTTATGGAGGAGAAATTTCAATTAAGGGGAAATTTGTTGTAGCCAAGGATAATACCTCCCTCACTTAGAGGGAGTGTTAATTTTTGTGTAGAATCAAGAGGAATTCTCATAGGAAAAGAGGCATCCTAAGTTAGCCTAGAAGATTTATGAAAATAAAAATAAAAATTCAATTTTTTATTGGGCTTTGGGTAGGCTCAAAAGAGACAAGTCAACCCAGCTCATGAAGGGATGTGTCCCCTGGGGTAAATGCACCCATTCGACTTGTACATATATACATGATGTGACACTTCATTTGATCACTCACTCATCATCATCTCTCTTCTATAACAACCACACATGGGAGCAGATAGAGGACGAATTTGACTTAAGTTTGGACTTGGATTTTTGGCACAGATTTCTAAACAATTTTGGAATTATAAACCTTTCTAAAGAATAATTTATCCTGGAACAAAAGTTGTTGGGTTTTCTCCCAAATTTGGGCTTCCCAGGGAAAAAAAAATTGTCTCTATTGTGCAAGGTTATCTATTTATGATATTACCATTTTTATTGTAATACTATTGAAATATTATGTGTATAATTGCTCAATAATATCAGCGACATAAGATAAATTGTATGAATATTATTAGATAGTAATTATCAAATCAAAATATTAGTTTCTACTATGCATCTTATAGAAAAATTCAATAGATCTGGTTTGAAAGATTGTGAAAAGTGATCCAACATATTTTAGAGGTTGGTGCCTAAATCAGGTTGGATCTTACTGCAATTCGGTTTTTGCATATTTTTGAGGTTGGTGCCTCAATTAGGTTATAGCCTACAACAAATAGGTTATTGCACATATTCGAGGGTTGGTGCCTTCAACAAGTTGGTGCCTGTGACTTTTGGGGGTTGGTGCCTACAAATTACTGTAATAAA
The DNA here is from genome assembly GCA_031772625.1 of Pinus tabuliformis. NCBI lineage: Eukaryota > Viridiplantae > Streptophyta > Pinopsida > Pinales > Pinaceae > Pinus > Pinus tabuliformis. The sequence goes on from CM062808.1 coordinate 717,501,825, forward strand.
AATTTGAATAAGATAAAAAGATTTGTGGTTTTATCTCGCAAGGGTTTCCACGTACATCTAGTGTTTTTGATGTGATGATAATATTTAATGATGCATGATTATGTTTACCATTTTGATTGATTACGAAATTACACTGATTCACCCCACCCCCCTCCCCCCAGTTTAATATTAGTCTAACACATGGGTGATTCATCATAGCCATTAACTAGATGAAAGGATGCCTTAAGTACAAAATATTTATCTCCTTCCACTAGCACTACAATTAAAGGCAATAACTAATCAATTAATTTGGATGAGTTATACTCATGTTCATGGAGATCACAATAAGAATGCATATCAACTATTAAAGGAATAGCTTCAATTACCTAAGCATTATTGTTCTTTGGAAAAAGTACAAGTTAGCCATATAGTGGCTTCCCAACAATTTGCATTAAATGATCTCAATTTCTTTTTTGAACTTGTACTATGATAGTACTGGGGATTATTAAGTCTATGCTTTGTTTACTTGACAGATGAATATACTTTGTATTATGAAGTCTATGGAATTTTTTGGATGTATTAATATAAGGAAATATTTGGCTTAACCCTTTTTGGACTGTCCCTGGAACACCTTAGTATTTAATTTTTGTTTATATATAAACATCGTGCTTAAAAAATTGAATATAATCCAATAGATAACATCATAATAATAATAATAATAATAATAAACATTTAAATAAAATAAGAACTAAAAAAAAGTCACAAACTGAAACAATTTATCTCATAAAAGCAAAGAGGTTGGGAAAAATAATAAAACATAAATATTTGTTGATACATGTTTTTAGTTTTTTTAATTATAGGAATCGACAACTGACCTAGTATTGTGCTCGTGTGACACGAGGTCGATTCAAACCACTACCACTATAAACTCTAAGTGTGTACATATGCACCTTCTACACACACAGGTGAATCAGGGGGATTTGAACATTGTGCCTCCTCGCACATAATACTTCATTTATACGGTCATTACCAATTGAGCTACCCCTCGAGGGTTGATAAGTTGATCCATATTAGGGTAAGCTATAATGACCATAAATATAGAAGACTTAGTATTTTCCAAGCTCAAAAGGGTCGAGAATCTTTATAAATGAAGATTTCATTCCAATAGACCAATGATTTAAGGAAAGAAGTTCAAAAGGTAAATGAAGTGAGAAAGGAAAGGAAATGGGTAAAATTAGAAATAGAAAAGTTATTACTAGGAATATAGACCATAATGATAATAATAAATAGGAATGGGACATTCCATACCATTTTTTGGAACGATCATGGATTTCCATATTGTAAAGGTCAGATAAATTTTAAGAATGGAAATTTACCTTAAAGTTTAGAAACCTTAGCCAATCATACCAGTCCTAATATGCAAACTATAAAATGTTTGGTGGAATTTTCATAAAAATATTAAAATTTCTAATGATTTTCCACAGTCTCTATAAAATATTGGCAATTACTAAGGTGAAACAATTTTATAATATAGCATTTGAGGGAATCAATTTTATAAAAAATGGAAATGTACGAATTTTTTTATTTTTTTAAACATGGAAATTAGCCCACTTGTGAATATTAGCCCCTAAACTTTTCCTTGGTAAACATCCTAGTTCAATCCCAAGTGAAATTAATATTATTTTTCTAGTTGAAACATGGGAGCATGATGGGTCTGAGATCCTTCATATATAAGAATTCATTTTGTGGTTAGCATGGAACAAGAAGTCCTATTGTAAAGGGATTTGGAGGCATAGCTTGATATATAAAAAAAGAATGTTTCTCCTGACATTTAGCATCATAAGATTGACCCTTTCAATCAAATACAATTGGATAGAATTCTCATACATCAAACATAATAAGATTTATATTGTAATTTGTTATTTCATGTCTATTAATTCTACTTTCTATAAGAAATATATTTTGCACCCTATAATACCCTAGAGCAAGATAGTCATGTTATGAGGAATGAAGATAGTATCATTTTCTAGGAGACTTTAATGATAGAACTACAACTAACCAAGTTATTCTTATAAGTAATGATTCCAACCCTGATCCTTTATGGCTAGATGAGGACCATGTTTTAGTTAGTAGAAACAAAAGAAACTCTGAATACCTAACAACGGATTTGTTTGGTATCCAACTAGTGAAGCTTTATAGTTCTCAAGGCCTAATAATTTGCAATGGTGTAATGAAGTAGCCAAACTACAACCATGTGACTTATATACATTGGCTCAATAGTAGTGTTGTGCATTCTATGATTTTCAATATCATTTTTTAACCAAATAGTTATTTTTTGCATTTGAAATAACCATGAGGGAAACTTTGATCACCCTAGCTCTAAACTTTGTGATGCACAAAAGCCCCATGAAAGAAAATTTTGATAATCAAAGGGACGTGTTTTTTGAAAAAAGTAAAGTTTATCTCTTTGCAAAGGATTTAAATAGGGATTTAAACCTCCTAACTTATAAAGACAACATCAAATATCTCTATCAAAAACTGACTACGATGTTTTTCACTTACATTAACAAGTTCACTATCAAGGTGTCACATAAAAATAATAACAAAATCAAGGATGCCTCTAATGAATCTTTATAACTTGATATGATAAATTCATACAAAATATTTATTAAAAGAAAGAAAAAGAATTATATAAATATAAACCAAAAGTAGTTGTTGTATCTTTCTAAATTGGATCCTAGGAAGTTTTAGAGGAAAATTCTAATTCATCAAACTAAGGAAAATAACATGATTCCCTTGAAGGACTAGAATTCCTACATTAAATTTGTTTATGAATCCCTAATGCCATGGACGCCATTTCAAATTGGAGGGACTATCATCATCCCTCACATCCACAAGCCCTTTAGTTTAGTAGTGAAGCAAGGTTTCCCAAACCCTAGATGCAAAGCCTCATGTACCTACTTTTAAAAGTGGGGATAAAAGCATTCCCTCTAATTAAGGACATTATGATTAGCCACATTTTAGCCAAGCTATACAGAATTATTTTGAAAAATAAGATAAGCCTATGGATAGAAAGTCATGAAACAAAGAGCTAAACACCATGCCATGTTTAGGAGAGATCATTCAACCGTGGACTACCTTGTTACCCTTAGGATAATTTTGAATAAGTGTTGAAATAACAAAAATGATCTTCTATGTTAGTTTGTTGACTTTAGAAAAGCTTTTGACCTTGTTCCCCAAACAAACCTCTGGAAGAGATAAAATTTCATTTTCAGTTGAGGAGTATTGTGATAAGGTTGTATGAGAATGTTATTTCCAAGCTTAGGATCATTGCGTATTGGTGGGAAGCAATTCACTGCAACATCATATTCAAGCAAGGGTGTCCCCTGTCCCCTGTCCCCCATCTTTTTTGGTATATACATTGCTAAGCTGGAAAAGGGTTTGGATAAAATAGGTTGTATTGGCCCAAGTCTCATTGGTCTAGTCATCACTCTTCTTCTTTATGTGGATGATATTATTCTTTTGGCAATGAGTCCTTATGATCTTGGAAAGCAACTAAGAATCCACCAAGAATTATGTTCCAAGATGGGTATAGCTATCCATATTGACAAAAACAAAAGTTGTGATAATTCAATCGAAAAAAAGCACATATGATACGTTGTATATGACAACATTAACTTCAAGGAAGTGCCTTCCAACAAAAATCTCATATTCAATATCTATCACAATCTCAATTGACATTATAGAATTGAAAAAAGGATTAGTAGAGGGTGGAAAGGTTATGGCCTTGAAAACAATTGTAAATCAACAAATATTTGGATACCAAATAAAAAAAAACACATCTTTGAGACTCTCGTTACTCCTATTATTTTATATGGATATGAGGTTTGGTAATTTATTATCTCAAAGAGTCATGGAGAAATATAGAGCAAATCCAAAAGTAATGTATAACTTGTAATCTCAAAATAAAGGAAATACATGCTATCTTATCTTTTTCATCGAGGCATGCATTTTCCCCATTAAGGACATGGTTTCTAATGTATAGAAGAGTTTAAACAACATGGAAAATAAGAGACTTGAAAAAATTGTTTCAAACTCTAGCAAAAACCACCTTTTATTCAAGCTAAGGTGGCATAAGGATGCTCAAACTTTCCTATGCCATTGAGGGATAAAGGAAGAGATCATTTTGCAGAATAAGGATATCAATACTTCAAAGTTTAAGGTTAATTATGGTGTGATAAGGAGTTACAAGAACAAAGGAAATTAAGATATTATAAGAATGCGATCAACTCAAATCTCGAAAATCAAAAGCATCTCACTGTGTTAACTAGTGTAAAGAAGAAAACAAACATTGTTAAAATGAGAACAATTTCTTATGAGCTCCATAGTGAAGTTGGGTGTTGGTTGATCCCTAAAATCCCTTGAGATGAAAGAGTTTATCACCTTTGTGACACTAAGATAGTTGAAAATGAAAATCAATTTCTCTTAAATTGTACATCATAAACTAAAACTAGATTTAAATTTTAAAATATTTATCACATTACCAACCTTCTTCACCTTTTAACTCTGCAAAACTATAATGATCTTGGAATGCTAATAAATTTAAAGCATAAAAATAAAATTCTAAAAAATTCCAATGTTCCACCAAGGTTCCGGACGAGGGGGCAAGGGAGCGAGGAGGCGTGGGAGCGGCCTATGTAAAAGCTCCCCACCATTTTTTAGGAAACGTGGGGGAGCATCAGGGTCTTAAAAACTTATAAATATAAAATATAATTTATTAATTGAGTCCACTATGACAATTGGGTTTGAATTGAAAAGCTGCAAAGCATGATCATTGATATGAATATCATTATCTAAATTTCTAATATCATATAAATTTAAAATTCTAATTTATAATCATACATCATAAACTAAACAATCTATTACAAAATTCACCAAACCAAACCAAACCACTTAAACTAAACAATCTATTACAAAATTCAATCCCAATTTTACCCATAACAATCAAATCTAATGTTTTCTTTTAGACCTGCAAGAACAACTTTATAAAGCACGGTGTGAAATTAAGGATGAGCCGCTTAGCAATACAATTTTTCTCACAAGCCATGGCAATCTTCCCTCGAAATCCTTAGTTTCTTACCGGATTAAAGGCCATGCGGTCTGAGTGGGCGTTGCTTCAAACTTTCAAGAACAACTGTTGCTTAATAGCATAATTATATTCATTTCAAAATCTCCAGAGATCTTGACAATTCTGCTAAACCAGACACATATATTAAGTCAGCGACAGAAATTGTTGTATCTATAAAGTCATCAAAAATGCAAATATAATGCTGAGAAGGGAGCGTCTTCAATCAACCACTTTCTTCCAATGTGTATATACATTCTATATGAAAATTTTGTACACCATTTCGTCAAACAAATACACACATCCTGGAGTTTATGTATATATATTTGGAGTGATCAAAATACTGTGTTTTCCAGCGATATAAGAATGTGAGTGATGTTATTTAAAGAATATGAGGGCGGTGCATGTACTTATACCTTGGAGACTCTGGTATCTAGAAATATTAACAATTATATTACTTATTAGTGACGGGGTTGAGCCGTTTCTTCATCCTGCAACAAAACGTGCTCTACATATGTGAGATCAGGATAAGACTTGATGTTGGAATCTTACACTCTGTCATATTATCAACCTCCAAAACGTTAGCAGTGGAAGATGTAGACGGGAAACGACCCCCCTCGTCCCTCTTTTCAGAAACGCCCCCTCAGGAAAGGCAAATGACCCCTAGCACGTCCCCCTGAGTTTCCTCATTTTTGGGAGTGTGGGGAAACTATCCCTAGTCGTCCCCAAGTCCCCGGCATGGTGGAGCGAGGAAACTAGACCCCTAGGGGGGCGAGTCCCCGTGGAACACTAAAATTTTCCAAATTATATGTTTATTTCAAATCTCTGATAAACCATTTTTTATTTTAGTAAACTTTAATCATCATAACAACAATAAATTGAACAACATCATCATAATAAGATATAACATTTAAATATGAATCAAACATGGTCATAATCAAATACTACATTTAAGTATAACACAATGTTACTATTTCTTTTCAATAATGAATTATTTAAAAAATAAAGATAAAATAATTTAAGATACAATTAAACAAAAAACTAAAAAAAAATTGCAAATTAAAATTTCACATCAAATTAAAAAGAATACTTATTTTATAAACCTATACATTTATTTTATTAATTTATATAAATAAATTATATTAATTTATATAAAAATAACAATATATAATTATAAAATTTAACCTATCATTTAAAAAAAAAAAAAAAAAAACACAGTTCGTTTTTTATTTACCAAGCAAAGCTGTCATAAAATGTACTATAACTGAGATTTTCTCAAACTTTTAAATACATTATATCAATATATTAATTAGTTCTAAATTAAATAGAGAATTTGATTTTTTTAATATTTTTTAAAATATAACTTCATACATATTTTCAAAATATAATTAAATTTACAAATATTTGCTTTAACAATATAGCACTATGTATTAAAATACATGAACAGATACAAATTACATAGATATAAGATACACAAATTGTGTGGATTTAGGAAGATACAAAGAAAACTGGATGAAAATCTGGAAAAAAAGAAAGATAACTACATCAGTGAATTGTGTATAATGCAATGGTTGCATTCTCTTCTTGCAGACTGGCTTGCTAATGAAAGAAATTACATTAATGACCCTAACAGCAAAAATAGGTTAATGGCACTGTAAAATGTAGAGCAGATGTATATAGTATTACAAGATCTTGATTACCTCTTATCCGCCATTAATGGCATGTGACTCACCTGAGTTCCAGCATACTCCATAGATCTCATTTGTAGAATGTTGTTTTCCTTTCGGCTTTCTGGTGGCCACACAGCTCTCCATGGTTGAGTTTTATCGATGAATAATAATCCCTAGGGAGCAGATCAAGTAACATACCAGCAACTGGGTTTCCCTGTCTTGTAGGGATTTGAATTGGGCTGACCTCCTCTGATTCAGATTTGATGTCAGCTGGGGCGATCGGCTGATTTGCAAGATTCGTGAAATGCTCAGCCGAGAGATCAATTTCAATCAGATTTTCCTCATCTGGAAATGAAGCTCTCTCATCTGAGAAAATTTCTAGGAGATTTTGTTCACGAACAGAGCCCTGTTCAGGGAATCCCCCGGAATAATTCAGATCAATGAGATTGGGTTCCTCATCTGGGTACAGTCCATGCATCCCTCGGCTATATCTGTTCGGAACTTGCTGCTCTGAAATGGCAATTTCTATTAAGTTTTCATCTTCGGAGCTTGAATCTGAAGAGTTCCCATGGAGCAGTTCAAATCGACTCTCGTCCCTGCCATGGAAATGTAAATCTACAGGTGGGCCATTCTTATCCTTATTTGGGTTTTCTCCATCTGCTATCGAATGTGGATTGTATTCATCAAACAGAGGACCCAGGTTCTCTGAGGATGCCTCGGAGCCTGAGTCTGAAGAAGAATCGAACCTTTCCCAAGAAGAATGTAATGGCATAGAGAAGAAATCGTTCGATCTCAAACCCAATGAAAATCTGGGTAGCTCGTCACCTTCTGCTTCTCCTCCTAAATCCAGACCTGAATAAAAGATCCGCTGCCCAACATGAAATGATCCATCTTCGTCCTCACTTACGTCATTGACAACGTCTAGCGGACTTTCGTAGCTTATAGCTTCTTCTTCTTCTGACTTACGTGCTGTGATTTCATTCACCTTTTCTGTAAGCTTGAACTCCATCAATTCTATGCCCGCATTGCCAAATTCAAGCTTATCTTCATTGGGATTCTGTTTGTCCTCTTTCTCTTCCCCTTGATGATCGGTCTCAACAATTTCCGTTCCTGTTTCCTCTTTACGCTCTGCAACTTGAGGCTCTCCATTTTCCTTAATCTCAACAAGCTCCTCCTGCTCATAAACTTCATGGATCTCTATAGATGCTTTGGCTGCCTGCTTTTCAGATTCCAGTGCCCTGGGCCGGGGTATAATACTGAGAAATGCTTCCAGGAACAAGGCAGTTGATACAATCAGGGTTAAGAAGAAAATCAGGCATCTGAAGACCATGGGAAATGATTTAACAATCAGGCAAAAGCTGCACAGAATAATAGAGATTATGGGATGTGCCCTAGTAAATTTGAAGCAAAAAACTGCAACACTGTTTAATCTACGGATCAAATTCTTTGAAACGATGCCCATTTCTTTCCAAAACGCTTAACCCTTACACACTCTGATACCCACAACAATGTGGAAGATAGCAAGCATTCATGCAACTTGAACCCAAACCACTCAAAGAAGTTTACCCTTTCCCACTATTAATGCCAAGATTTACACAAACAAAGAACTAATACTCTTCTCTCTCACACGTACTCCCTTGGCCTTTGTGCAGAATGGGATACTGCAAAACTAATCTGTGAGCACACATACTCCCTTGGTCTCGCATATACTCCCCTTGACCTTTGTGCAGTATGTAATACTGCTAAACTAATCTGTGTGCATTGAATCGATATTAAGAAACTTCTGCCGATCTGAACTAGCTTAATTGTCTATTGCTCTGCACTTCCCCACTGAGAAAACACACAAACCAATTCCTTATTTAGATAAGTTACAAAAAAGGCACTCATCACTTCACATCTTCCCATTAATAAGAATATGGGTTATGGAGTTGCCTTGAGCCTTCAACTTCACTAACTCGAAATCAAGAAAGAAAACAATATACAAATAAACAAGCTCAAGTTCTGAATTATTATAAAGAAACATCAGAAAAAAGAAACCTGAGAAAAGGATAGCATCAAAAAGCTGAAGCGTTGATCTGATCACAACAGTCTTGTCTTATCTCATTCTACAGTTGTTTACTCAGACTTCTGGAGATCATAACATTCCTTGGATATATAAAAATTCAAGTTTTTTAAGGCTGGCCAGAGGAAAAAGAGCATCCCAGATTCGTAGGGACCTACTGCTTTTCATTAATGATGGATATAATACCTACTTTGTCTTCCTCTAACCAGTTGGCAGGTTTCCATCCTTTCCAGGCCTGGGAAGTTGTGTGATCACATGTGCACTATGCTTCCCTCCATGACTCACTTTCCTCATCACATGACCCACAACCACCATCTATTTTTAAAATGGATAAAACCCTCCTTAAACCTTCACTGGTTACAATATTTAACCGGGGTTGTTCCATAATTCCATTGAAATTTCTATTATTAGATAAGTTACAAAAGATTTAGAGATATAAAAAAGTCCTCTGAATGTTCCTCAAACTAAAGAAACTAGAGCTGCTACAGCTATGTTACGAACCAAACCCAACTTTAAAGCCAGAACAGAACAGGACAGTACAAAACCTTTCAACACAGGACATTGCCTAAACCCTAAAAAAGATCATGGGTTGAACAAATTTGGCTCTGTAGAGCCTAAATAAAAGAAATGATTGCATCAGAGTGTCTTAGCAGCGAGGAGCAGTGGTCAAATGAGAGCAGTTCCAGTTTAAAAGAATCCAAGGACTTTGAAAAGCAGAGCTACAGTGGCAAAGAAGCTGGTTGGGCTTGGTCAAAAAGCATATGTTTCATTAGTGGACTTGGTTCATGAAAGCTCAGATTCCCATATTCATGATTAAATTTCTTAACATCTGATACATATTTTAATTTAGTGGTGAGGGCAAGCCTTTTGATTATGTTGTGCAAGTGCTCCATGCTATGTTGCACCTTGTTATAAAAAATGAGTATATATTATATATTTTTATCTTTCTGTCCCCCATGAAATGACTTGACCTTCAGTCTACAGAGCCTTCCAATCTCATTTTCCGGGTTTGTTCTTGCTTGAATGTCAGAAGGCAAATATGTCAACAAGGATAATGATTATTCCGATTTATTTTCTGTGCATTGTAGATAAAAAGCTTGGGAAATCATCCGCTCTCATATTTCCAATGGCAATAATGATTTCTATGCTATCATATAGATATGAGCATGATCAAGAACAGGGATTACAAAGCCTACAGCTAATGGAACACACATCACTGTTATGAAAATAAAATGGTCGTTTAATTAGAATCATAATGCATTAATTATATTATTCTATTATGATAGGTTATGTAATATTATTTTACTTTGAAGGAAAAAGAAAATTGATTAAATTTGAGAATTAGGTGAGATCACTGTAACAACATTATATAGATTTGGCATTATCAAATAAACTCCACACGATATTTAGTTGAGCAAGTTTAGTGATAAAGCTAAAATATTAGGAAAATATTAAAATCCATAAGCTATTACCAGGTCATGAGATTTTATAATTCCTCTGCAGATATGCAAGCAAACGAAACAGTCAACAACAAAATGGGTATGCTAAGGATAAATGGGGAGATCCATTCCAAGCCCACTTCCCATGAGATACATCAAGCTTAATACTAAGGATAATGCACTCGCCTTCAAAGAACAAATGGTAGTTATCAAAGGAGGCAAGTAAATGGCCATTAAAGTCTCTTCATCATCGTGTACTTTCATACACTTACTAAGGATAATGCACTCCCCTTCAAAGAACAAATGGTAGTTATCAAAGGAGGCAAGTAAATGGCCATTAAAATCTCTTCATCATCATGTACTTTCATACACAAAGATCTTTCATACACTTCTTTGTTTGGAGATCCCATTTATCAACTCTGTGGGGATGGGGTGACTGAATTGACGTGATATTTTGGGTTGATTAGACTGGAAAATGATATCAGTCTTGGGGCTTTTCCTTCTCTTTGCAGTTTGAGCTTTGAGAGTGGGAATCCTGGAAGTGTTATACCTTGGCTCAATTTCTGGGTTGGAATGTGTCCCATATTTGGAAAGTGACTGAAAGCATTATTTGGGTTAGAAGTAGTTGTCAACATTCATAGACGCTCTGAATGGTGTGTAATAAGTGAGAACTTTAACTTGTGTATAGGAATAAGGAAATGTGAGAGGCATGTAGGTGAAGTGCAAGATTGTTTATGGTTTTATGTTTGGAAATGGAAGAAAGATCAAGAAATAAGACATTCAATGGAGGTTTAGGTAATGTACAAGCAAAAAATAGGTTCAATTTTTCAATACATCTTTCAAAAATAAGTAAATACAGTTTCAAGTTTTCATGATTGTTCAGAAATAAATAAATGCAGTTTCAAATTTTCATGGAAAAAGAACAAAAAAGGTTTCAAGAAATGGAAGGGAAAGTGGGTATGCTATCAGAAAGAATTGTGCTGGTGGAAATTTAGAATATAGTTAATGTTAAGGTTCTCCACTATGTGGCTTCTCTGGAAATCTAGAATATAGCTATTGTTAAGGTTCTCCACTATGTGGCTTCTCTTAATATTTATATGGGATCATTTGAGTTCACATGGTAAAAGAGGAAAACACATTGCAGCAAAAACTAACTCTAAAAATGAAAAAGACATTAGTCAATTAGCCATCCAGGTTGGTGACAAGTAAGAAACTCTTTGAGGACACATCCCTTTTAAAATATATAAATATGTAATGTTTTTGTAAAGTTTGTGTTTCTATGAAATCTGTTTCTTAGACTATATTTGTCAAATAAACAATAATGGTACTAAAACTTTACCACAACTAAAAGATAATAATTTCTAGATTTTGAGATTTTTTCAATACTCAAAATATATCACTATTATGTAATTTGTATTATATTATTGAAAAATTAGATAAAATCATATATATATATATATATATAAGAGCATGTGTTTTTTCAAAGGGTACATATTCAAATTTGCAAGTGAGTAAAGTATGTAGTCCTTTGTCCAACAAATAAGATGTTTTATACACCAATTTGATATTTAGCTTGAACGTGATTGTTATAAATATAAATATAAAGATCTTATTAAAAAATTGAGTCAATTTTTTTTTTTTAATTATGTTTTTTTTTAAATATAATAATTATGAAGTCTTTAAATATATATATATATATATAAATTTTACACTATAAATTTGAACCCAAGGGTGTAGCTCACTTGTCAAAACATATTATGTAAACTTTTAGTAAATTTTTATGTAAAATATTATGTGGTTTTTGATTGGTCCTCCAATTAATGAATAAGATTTCCAAAATTAAAATTTAATTATTAATAGTTATTAAATAGATGATAGAGATTTAATTTAGGCATAATAATTTTAGTAATAGAAATTAAACTCTGATTACTTATTGTTGTTTTACTAAGTTTTTTTTTGTTATATATATATATATATATATATATATATATATATATAATGATTAAAATAATAATAAAGTTGAGTTTATTTAATTTTATGTTTTCTTTATATAATTGAAATGTATTATAAATAAGTTAAAATAAATGTCATGCTTATTAACATTTACCAATTATTTAATTTATATAATTAAACTTTATTGTTTAAAACAAACAAACAAACCATATCAATTTATCATAAATAATCTAAAAAAATCATTAAAAAAATGAATAATTTTATGTAAATTGAAATAAATATTATTTTATTTAAATCTATATTTTTTATATATTTTTAAATTTAATTTATATATATATATATATATATATATATATATATATGGAAATTTACATATTTTTATAAATAAATTTAGTTCGGAAAAAAATATGAAAAAAGAAAGGTATAAATATAAAGGATTGAACTCCATTTAAATGAGTAAAAAAAACAGATATGATGTTTTTAATTAATTTTGAAGAGTTTGTAATAAAACGCTATGAATTTATACTTTCACTATATGTCTAAGAGATTAAATGTACTTTCTTGTGGTTAATTGTTGAATATAATTTCTAGCAAGATTGTGATTTCTAGTTGTTTAAGATTCACTTCTAAATACATAAATGGATTTAGCACCCTGGAAAACTTTTAAGAACCAGATTTTTACAAAGTAAAAGACTTTATATATATATATATATATATATATATAACTAAAAAGTCATTCCTGTATTAACTAAACTAATACAATTTAGTCATTCTGTATTAATTAAACTAATACAATTTTTAGTGAGATTGTAATTTTTTGTTATTTAAAATACACTTTTAAATATATAAATAAATTCAACAACCTAAAAAATTATAAAAACACTCAATTTTTATAAAATAAACCATTTATACTTGTAATTTTTAAAATCTTTTTACTATTTTAACCAAAAAAATCATTTAATTAAATTATATATATATATATATATATATAATAAAACGTTTATCTTTATTAAAAGAATAAATTCGATGTACAATGGAATACAATGAATATCATAGAGCATGAAAGCTTTTAACTTTTTTTTGGTTTTGTATTCAATTATTCACCCTCTGACCGTGAGTTATTTATTTCTTATTAGGTTGGCATTTTTTGTCTTTGAAGAACAATATTACTGTCAGGCCATAGGGACCATTTTTTTTATCATTAAAGAACAATATTAATGCCAGGCTAGAGGGACCATTAAATATAAAGTTATAGTTAATTGAATATGGCTAAAAGTTGGTTGGAAATCGAGTAGATATTAGTTTGCCATTTTTATTCACGGTCATGGTCTAAATATCTAGGAAGATAACTCCAAATATTAATCTGTGCAAAATTTTCAAAAATCAAATCACTTTTTCTTATATATATTTTATGCAAAACTTAATTGTAATGCTGCTAAAATAATTAAAAATGCTTTTTATATCACACTTAATTCTGTTTAAAACTTAATTGTAATGCTTTTTTAAAGTAATTAGAAACAATTTCGAAAAGTAATCGGAAAATATTGTCGAGGGGGTAGTGGTTTAGTCAAAATTAAAGAGATGGTTAACCGGCCACATATAAACTATACATACTATTATCAAAAGAGTATTTAATCATGTAGACTTTTATTTATATGTGCTTTATTTGGTTATAGCGTTGAGCTCCACTCCAACGTTAGCATGATCACAAATTTCTAAGCTATCATTTTATAAAGTACATAATATTCAAAATTTAAGAGTAATTTGTAATAAGTGGATTATGAGGGAGATTATCTCATCAATGTTTTTTAAAATTTAAGTAAATATATAGTGTAGATTTCAAATCACATCGTTTAATTTAATTGGGAGTAATTGTTTTGCGTTGGATTATCATATTATTTTATTGATCGTGATATTTTATGGGTGAAAAAAAATATGAGGAATTAACGTACATGATATTTTTGTGGTAGGTTTTAATTTGGAGAATTGGGGTCTAAAATCTTTTGCACTTATTTTGAGGTATCAAATGATGCTTTTTGGGGGTTTCAGGGCCTCAAACTTATGCACACACCCTTGAGATTGATTTGCACACGAAGACATTTCCAATAGTGTGAAAACCACCTTAATTGGAGCTTGTATGTGAAAGTTATGTCTCTAGGAGATTGACATAACTTGTTGACTACCATGGTATGAATGGATGTCACTCTCAGCACCCATTACTCACACATTGATCCACTTGGATCATAATGGTCTAGGTGGATATTGGTGGCCACTTGCCTATTCCACTTGGACCCCCACCATTGTTTCTTTCAGTTTCCTTAATTGTAGCACAATTTACTATTTTTGGCAATTTTTCAAGTCCTAAATTTCCGGAGCCATTTTGAGGTTCTAAACGACATTGTTTTTGGAAAACCACAGTGGAAAATATGAGTTTTCAACTATGTATTTGTTGTTAGTAGTTGTAGTCCTTTGATAGATCTTTCTAACGAGGTATCGTGTGCGTCAAATGAAGATCGTATGCCAAAGTTACGACCTCGGGAAGTTGATGTACCAACTTACCCCAATGGGGCCCATAGTTTGGTGTTTCATCTCCTGGGGTTAGGTTTTTGGATGTTTAGGGTTTTCCATTGTTTCTCAATAATAAATAGGCTTTCAAGCCTCATTGCAACACAATTCAGAGGCATGTAGCCGCCACATCGCTTCTTAGAGATAAGCTACCATCACCTGAGCTAGTTTATCACATTCTATATGTAAGCATATTTCAGTTCTTTGATATTAATGAAATCAAGTTTTATTTCGGCTGCATCTCTGTGTGTATGGTTATATCTGTAATTTGTTGCATTCCTGTTTAAATTCAGATCAGTGGTATCAGAGCGGTCTTCTCTTTCTTGATCCTTTTTTGCATGTCCCCAACAAGGTTGGGGTATAAGGAATTAGGGCTCGATTTGGTTGAACCTTTGCAAGATCAACCTCGCAAACCTTGACGGTCGCCCATGGGGGCAGAAAAGAAAGACGAGTAGCAGGAGATCCTATCAAAATATTGCTCGAGGAGGCCCTCGAGAAACAAATGAACGCAATGATGGATAACTTTACCCAGATCCTTCAACGGTTGCCCACTGGCAGCACATCCACATCCAGTAGCCACTCTGGAGGTGCCACTCCTTTAAGGTACAAGTAAACTTTGACATTCCCATATTTAAGGGCCAAATAGATGCAAACACCATAGATAAATTGTTGAATCTGCTAGAAGGATATTTTAAAATTCATGATTTTTCCATCCGGGAAAATGTTACTTTTCCTCTTCTCAAAGCCACCCCCCACTTCAAGGACTAGTGGGAAACCTACTGTGAGCAGAAGGATGAAAGTACGCCCTCACTGCTTTCAGCCGCACCCACTTGGAATTCGTTCTAGGATGTCATCAAGGAGCAATACTACCTTGTCGAGAACTATGATGATAAATACATAAAGTGGACCAAGTTGTGGCGGGGAAGCGACCAAGACGTGCCAGAGTTTACCAATGTTTCTCATACCCTTCGAACGAAGTTGGGTATCAAGGATTCTAAGAAACATTTGGTACTCAAGTATTGTAGCTACCTACACAGGTACATCCAGGATGAGATAGAGTTCCTTGACATCTCCTTGCTCGGCACGACGTAGCAATACACCATCAAGATCGAGCAGAAGCTTAAACAAAAAAAGCGAGACTTTGGATTTGTGAATCTGAAGCAAGGGAAAGATGCCCCCAAACCATAGAAAAAAGGACAAAGCCAAGGTGGGGCAGCCCAAGACAACCCGCCAAAGCCACAAGAAAATAATAACACCGTGAAGTCGAAGAAGGACACGGGAAAGTGGTGTGAGTTCCATAAGATCTCCACTCACAATACAAGTGAGTGTCAAGCCAAGTAGTTACTGGTGGCTGAGCTGAAGGCTTATGAATCAGATGCATGTGACGACTCTGAGTGAGAATCCAATAAGGGGAATGAAAAAGGGAAGCATATTATCGATGTGGAGCCTGACGCCACCATTGCCACCACGAAGATCCAGACGGAGGAACCCGAAGATCTAGACGAGGAGGAGCGTCTCTTCCACTCCCAAATGTGGGTAAAGGGTTCCCCGCTATAGTTCATTGTCGACAGCAGGAGCCATAAGAACCTCATTTCAGCAGAGGTCGTGAAGCGACTGGGCTTACCGACCACAACACACCCACAATCGTACACCATCAGGTGGCTTCACCAAGGACGGGATCTCCATGTCATCCAATAGTGTCGCCTTCCATACAGCATCAAGCTCTTCATGGATGAGGTATTATGTGACGTTGCTCCTCTTGATGTGTGTGATGTATTATTAGGCCAACCATACTTGTGGAAGCGATATGTTGTGTATGATTCAAGGCCTCGTGCTATTATTTTTACCTTGGGAAATAAGTTGTATAGGATATCGGAGGTAGCACCGGCTACTGCCATCTCTTTGGTTACTACAAAACAATGCAGTAAGCTCATTTCCAAAACAAGGAAATTTGTTTTCCTGGTGATACGCCCTCAGGGAAAGAAGAGGCTGGTGGCCACGACCTCCAGACAGGGCCCCTCCGCACGACAACAACAGATGGACAAGGTCATGGAGGAGTACGAGGACATCTTCACCTCCCTCGCAGGGGTGCCTCTGCACTGTCAGGTTAACCACTCCGTCAATCTAACCATAGGTGCATCATTGCCCATTGAACAAATATATCGGTGCTCTGTTATGGAGAATGACGAAATCAAGAGGCAGATTCAGGAGCTGCTACATAAAGGTCACATCCAGTCAAGTTCATCACCCTATGGGAGCTCGAACATGTTGGTATAGAAGAAGGATGGGACTTGGAGACTCTGTATTGACTATCAGGCATTGAATAAGATCATTATCCTAATAGGTACTTGATCCCACAGATTGATGACCTTCTGGACCATCTCAAGGGAGCAAAATATTTCAGCAAGATCGACTTTATGTCAAGATATCGCCGGGTACCAATTGAATCCTCAGATGTGTGGAAGACTACCTTCAAAGCTAAGGAGGGCATTTTCAAATGGCTGGTTATGCCTTTCAGGTTGACGAATGCTCCTGCAACCTTCATGAGGCTGACAGATGACATCTTGTGGCCATTCACCAACTCATTTGTAGTGGTATACTTGGATGAAATCTTGATCTTCAACCAGAGTTGGGAAGAGCACCTCCACCACATCCGATAAGTTCTCCAAACATTGTGGTAACACAAGTTGTGTGCCAATTTGGAGAAATTCACTTTTGCATGACCCAGGTTCAATATCTGGGATACATTATTGTTGAACAAGGGGTGCATGTGGATCTAGCCAAGATCCAAGTAATTTGAGATTGGCCAGCTCCAACCACTCTGAAAAATCTCCGCAGCTTTATGAGTCTTCCCAATTTATACTACAGGTTCATGTTGGGGTTTTCTCATATCACTTGGCCCTTGAGTCAAGTCACCAAGGGCGGAGTGAAAGCAAAATTCTTTTGGTCTGAATATCAACAGAAGGCTTTCGCAGAGTTGAAACATCGCATCTTCTCTACACTAGTTCTCACATTACCAAACTTGCAACAACCATTTGAGATCGAGACAGATGCCTCTAACTATTCTATTGGGGTATTCCTTACTCAACAGGGGCATCTAGTGGCATATCACAGTGAGACACTTTCAAACACAATTCGGGATTATCCCACTTATGACAAAGAGATGTATGCCATTCTGCAAGCCTCCCAACAATGGAAGCATTACATTTTGGGAAGGACACAGTCATCAACACAGACCACTGACCCCTACAGTTCATACAGATGCGGGGGAAGTTGCAAAATGATCGCCATTAGAAGTAGTCCACATACCTACAATAGTTCCATTGAATATCAAGTACAAGAAGGGTAGCACCAATAATGTTGCAGATTGCCTCAGCTGACCCCCGATCCTGGCATTAACCACCTTGCTCAACTCTTGTGGTCACGAGACTTCTGATTGGCCACTTCTCTACAAAATCGACTCAGAATTCAGCCACACATATCAGACGTTATTGGAGGGTCAGCAAGTTCCATATTTTCACCTCTAGGATTGTTGGGTGTAGGAATTGCGCTTGAGAAAACTCCTCAACACTTAATTGTCAACCCGAGGTTTTCGTAAACTTAGAGATGAAGCACAGCAATGCCAGAAATGGTATGAACTTTTCCTATCTCTAATCCTACTTCTTAAAGGAAATGCTTTGCAGAATCAGACAGAAGACAATCGGAAAGGTAATTGACACCAAAGTAACTCTAGTTCTCGAATGTAAAAGACAATTTGCATGTAAATCAAGTGAAGAGATTCCGCACAACGGAAACAATCTTAAATGTTGCAATGAAATGCTATGTTCATCTTCATATGGATGGCTAACAGTGTGACAAGTGGGCCCTTGCAGAATTTTGTCTTCCTTCGGATCCTCCTTCCACACAAACAACCTATCCTTGCACTATTACAATCTGCTTGTGTTGGCTTGTATGGGCTTGACCCAGGTTCAGAGGTGATTTAGCCAAGAAAATCCATGTACTACTGGCCCTTTCGGCAAAAATCCGTGGAGCGCAGACTGAGGTCTCACCCAAAGTAGTATGGGAGGGTGCTAGAACCAAGTTTCCGCACCCAAGGGATGTCTGATGAGCTTCTGGTGGTCCGCGGTTTGACCCTGCGCGCACGTCACTATGCGCATCTATTAGTCCCTCGCAACCTGTGATGTTGCCTTCGCGCAGCCCTACTCGGGGCGCGATCCGTATTATACCCAAGTTCCTTACTATTAAACATGTTATTACCCGATTACTTAACTTATCTGTGTAAGACTAGTGATAATTAACAGTATATCCAACAATCATATAAGTGTGTGCGATAAACAAAACAGTATAAATGTATAGAATGCAATAAACAAGCAAATGCACAAAATTTGGAATCAACTTCTCTTTATTATTCTTCGTTCAAGGGTACAGACTCGACACTGCCTTGCTCACTTAGCTGCAGGGGTCCACGCACTCAGCTGCAGACTCTACTTAGGCCTCTATGCGCTCAGCTGCAGAGCCTCTTCCTACTACTACGACCCAATAGACTTAGACTCTTACTCTATGCTCTATCTCTAATCCACTCATTCACTTCCTTTTTTAGCTATCTTTACAACTTAGAGCCTCGCTCTATTTATACAATCCCATGGTCCGTGGACCATGGGTAGGCCAACATGACATTACATTACATTACAAAACTTAGGGCGGACAACCCTATGACTCAACCTATACTTCACGCTCCGTGCCCGCAATTCACGGAGTCTTACAATACATTTGACCAAAACTTGGGCTTTGAACCCCAAAACATGCTGCGAGGGGATTCCATGCCCAAAAGGCCCCCAACACAAACATCATGACTCACCCTCGAGTCACTTTTTTGGTGCGGTGATCTTGGCACGAAGTCTCTCCAACTGGTCCCGAACGGCCTGAATGTTGGCAGCACACTGAGCTGCTACCTGTTGCACCTGCTTCATTCTTGCTTCTGAATCATATACGTCTGAATTGTGTCCTTACATCTGTATTGACATCCACTGCGTATGTTTATAGTCCCACGCCCTTGTCCGGCTCTTTGGGTTGCGAAGACTATACTTCGGTCAGTTAGTCAGATAGCTGACGCACCCGTGTAGTGCTCCAAGCAGCTGTCGTTTACTTTTCCTGGGAAGGGTTCTCCATTCAGTTTGACTAGCTGGACCGTGCCTCCATCTATGACCTCCTTAACCACGTGTGGTCCCAGCCAGTGCATTATGAATTTTCCCAAAAAAATTTCAAACTTATTGTCATACAGCAGCACTAAGTCGTTTACCTTGAAGGTGCGCAACTTGATATGGTAGTCGTGTTAGGCCTTTTCACACTGCTTTTGTACCCGCTGATGAAATCCAGCGAGAAACTGTTCTTCCTCGAGTTCTTCTAATTGCGCGAGCCTTTCTTCCAAGGCTTCGTGGTTCGTCATGCCCGTGATTGCCACTATTCGCAGACTAGGTACGATGTATTCCATTGGCATGACAGCTTCCATGCCATAGACTAACCAAAAGGAGTCTGTCCCATCAATTTCTTGCACGTTGTCCTGTAAGCCCATAATACGGTAGGTACACGCAAGTCCCAGTCGTTTATCACATTACATACTTTGGTCAGCGCAGTCTCCAGTATTTTTTTGAATGCCTCTACTGTCCCATTAGCTTGTGGACCATGGGTAGGCCAACATGACATTACATTACATTACAAAACTTAGGGCGGACAACCCTATGACTCAACCTATACTTCGCGCTCTGCGCCCGCAATTTGCGGAGTCTTACAATACATTTGACCAAAACTTGGGCTTTGAACCCCAAAACATGTTGCGGGGGGATTCCATGCCCAAAAGGCCCCCAACACAAACATCATGACTCACCCTCGAGTCACTTTTTCGGCGCGGTGATCTTGGCACGGAGTCTCTCCAACTGGTCCCGAACGGCCTGAATGTTGGCATCACAGTGAGCTGCTGCCTGTTGCACCTGCTTCATTCTTGCTTCTGAATCATCTATGTCTAAATTGTATATATATATATATATATATATATATATATATATATATATATATATATATATATATATTCTACACTATAAATTTGAACCCAAGGGTGTAGCTCACTTGTCAAAACATATTATATAAACTTTTAGTAAATTTTTATGTAAAATATTATGTGGTTTTTTATTGATCCTCCAATTAATGAATAAGATTTCCAAAATTAAAATTAATTATTAATAGTTATTAAATAGATGATAGAGATTTAATTTAGGCATAATAATTTTAGTAATAGAGATTAAACTCTAATTACTTATTGTTGTTTTACTGAGTTTTTTTTGTTATATATATATATATATATATATATATATATATATATATATATATTATGCACTTGAGTGCATGGTCACGCGGCTGGGGATGACGGTTTTCTCGCACCCGGTCCGCGTTCGAGCCCCATTTGTAGCGCTGCTGCGGCAGCATATGTTGATTTGATTGTGATGTGATGGTTGTACATATTGTATATTGATTATCGGGCCTAATATAGCTTCTTCAGGGGACCTCGCCCTCCCCATTTCAAATATATATATATATATATATATATATTATGATTAAAATAATAATAAAGTTGAGTTTATTTAATTTTATGTTTTCTTTTATATAATTGAAATGTATTATAAATAAGTTAAAATAAATGTCATGCTTATTAACATTTACCAATTATGTAATTTATATAATTAAACTTTATTGTTTAAAACAAGCAAACAAACCATATCAATTTATCATAAATAATCTTAAAAAATCATTAAAAAAAAATCAATAATTTTATGTAAATTGAAATAAATATTATTTTATTTAAATCTATATTTTTGATATATTTTTAAATTTAATTAATAAAATTATATATATATAATATAATATAATATAATATAATAAATAGATAAATTTAGTTCGGAAAAAAATATAAAAAAGAAAGGTATAAATATAAAGGATTGAACTCCATTTAAATGTGTAAAAAAAATAGATATAATGTTTTCATTTAATTTTGAAGAGTTTGTAATACAACGCTATGAATTTATACTTTTACTATATGTCTAAGAGATTAAATGTACTTTTTTGTGGTCAATCGCTGAATATAGCTTCTAGCAAGATTGTGATTTCTGGTTGTTTAAGATTCACTTTGAATACATAAATGGATTTAGCACCTTGAAAAGCTTTTAAGAACTAGATTTTTACAAAGTAAAAGACTCTCTATATATATATATATATATATATATAACCAAAAGTCATTCCTGATTAATTAAACTAATACAATTTCTAATAAGATTGTAATTTTTTGTTATTTAAAATACACTTTTAAATATAAAAATAGATTCAACAACCTAAAAAAATTTATAAAACACTCAATTTTTACAAAATAAACAATTTATACTCATAATTTTTTAAATCTTTTTACTATTTTAACTTAAAAATACTTTTAAAAAATCATTTAATTAATATATATCTATATATAAAATAAAACGTTTATCTTTATTAAAACAATAAATTCGATGTACAATGAAATACAATGAATATCATAGAGCATGAAAGCTTTTAACCATATGCCACAACATCCTACATTGAACTTTAACTTTATTTTGGTTTTGTATTCAATTATTCACCCTCTAATAATTGCATATGACGTGAGCTATTTATTTCTTATTAGGTTGGCATTTTTTATATCATTGAAGCACAATATTAATGTCAGGCTATAGGGACCATTTTTTTATCATTAAAGAACAATATTAATGCCAGGCTATAGGGACCATTAAATATAAAGTTATAGTTAATTGAATAGGGCTAAAAGTTGGTTTGAAATCGAGTAAATATTTTGTTTACCATTTTAATTCATGGTCATGGTCTAAATATCTAGGAAGATAACTCCAAATATTAATCTGTGCAAAATTTTCAAAAATCAAATCACTTTTCCTTATAGATTTTTTATGCAAAACTTAATTGTAATGCTGTTAAAATAATTAAAAATGCTTTTTATATCAAACTTAATTCTGTTTAAAACTTAATTGTAATGCTTTTTTAAAGTAATTAGAAACACTTTTCGAAAAGTAATCGGAAAATATTGTGCAGGGGTTAGTGGTTTAGTCGAAATTAAAGAGATGGTTAACCGGCCACTTACAAACTATACGTACTATTATCAAAAGAGTATTTAATCATGTAGACTTTTATTTATATGTGCTTTATTTGGTTATAGCGTTGAGCTCCACTCCAATGTTAGCATGATCACAAATTTCTAAGCTATCATTTTATAAAGTACATAATATTCAAAATTTAAGAGTAATTTGTAATAAGGGGATTATGGGGGAGATTATCTCATTAATGTTTTTTAAAATTTAAGTAAAATATATAGTGTAGATTTCAAATCACATCGTTTAATTTGGAGTAATTGTTTTGCGTTGGAATATTATATTATTTCATTGATCTTGATAAATTTTTATGGGTGAAAAAAAAATACGAGGAATTAACGTGCATGATATTTTTGTGGTAAGTCTCAATTTGGAAAATTGGGGTCTAAAATCTTTTGTACCTATTTTGAGGCATCAAATGATGCTTTTGGGGGGTTTTAGGGCCTCAAACTTATGCACACACCCTTGAGATTGATTTGCACACCAAGACATTTCCAACAGTGTGAAAACCACCTTAATTGGAGCTTGTATGTGAAAGTTATGTCTCTAGGAGATTGACCTAACTTGTTGACTACCATAGTATGAATGGATGTCACTCTCAGCACCCATTACTCACACATTGATCCACCTGGATCATAATGGTCTAGGTGGATATTGGTGGCCACTTGCCTGTTCCACTTGGACCCCCACCATTGTTTCTTTCAGTTTTTCAGTTTTCTTAATTGTAGCATAGTTTACTATTTTTGGCAGTTTTTCAAGTCCTAAATTTTCGGAGCCGTTTTGAGGTCCTAAACGACATTGTTTTTGGAAAACCATGGTGGAAAATATGAGTTTTCAACTCTATATTTATTGTTAGTAGTTGTAGTCCTCTGATAGATCTTTCTAATGAGGTATCGTGTGAGTCAAACGAAGATCGTATGCCAAAGTTACGACTCGGGGAAGTTGATGTACCAACTTACCCCAATGGTGCCCATAGTTTGGTGTTTCATCTCCTGGGGTTAGGTTTTTGGATGTTTAGGGTTTTCCATTGTTTCTCAATAATAAATAGGCTTTCAAGCCTCATTGCAAAACAGTTTAGAGGCATGTAGCCGCCACATCGCTTCTCAGAGATAAGCTACCATTGTCTGAGCTAGTTTATCACATTCTATATGTAAGCATATTTCAGTTCTTTGATATTAATGAAATGAAGTTTTATTTCCGCTGCATCTTTGTGTGTATGGTTATATCTATAATTTGTTGCATTCCTTTTTAAATTCAGATCAGTGGTATCAGAGCGGTCTTCTCTTTCTTGATCCTTCTTTGCATGTCCCCAACGAGGTCGGGGTATAAGGAGTTACGGCTCGATTTGGTTGAACCTTTGCAAGATCAACCTCGCAAACCTTGACGGTCACCCATGGGGACAGAAAAGAAAGACGAGGTAGCAGGAGATCCTATCCAAATATTGCTCGAGGAGGCTCTCAAGAAACAAACAAACGCGATGATGGATAACTTTACCCAAATCCTTCAACGGTTGCCCACTGGCAGCACATCCACATCCAGCAGCCACTCTGGAGGCGCCACTCCTTTAAGGTACAAGTAAACTTTGACATTTCCATATTTAAGGGCCAAATAGATGCAAACACCGTAGATAAATTGTTAAATCTGCTAGAAGGATATTTTATATTCATGATTTTTCCATCCGGGAAAATATTACTTTTCCTCTTCTCAAATCCACCCCCCACTTCAAGGACTGGTGGGAAACCTACTGTGAGCAGAAGGATGAAAGTACGCCCTCACTTTTTTCAGCTGCACCCACTTGGAATTCGTTCCAGGATGTCATCAAGGAGCAGTACCACCCTGTCGGGAGCTATGATGATAAATACATAAAGTGGACCAAGCTGCGGTGGGGAAGGGACCAAGACATGCCAGAGTTTACCAATGTTTTTCATACCCTTTGAATGAAGTTGGGTATCAAGGATTCTGGGAAACATTTGGTACTCAAGTATTGTGGCTGCCTACACAGGTACATCCAAGATGAGATAGAGTTCCTTGACATCTCCTTGCTCGGCATGACGTACCGATACACTGTCAAGATCGAGCAGAAGCTTAAACAGAAAAAGCGAGACTTTGGATCTGTGAATCTGAAGTAAGGGAAAGATGCCCCCAAACCACAGAAAAAAGGAGAAAGCTAAGGTGGGGCAGCCCAGGACAACCTGCCAAAGCCACAAGTAAAGGATAACACCATGAAGTCGAAGAAGGACACGAGAAAGTGATGTGAGTTCCATAAGATCTCCACTCACAATACAAGTGAGTGTCAAGCCAAACAGTCACTGGTGGCCGAGCTGAAGGCTTCTGAATCAGATCCATGTTATGACTCTGAGTCAGAATCCGACAAGGGGAATGACAAAGGGAAGCATATTATCGATGTGGAGCCTGATGCCACCATTGCCACCATGAAGATCCAGAAGGAGGAACCCAAAGATCTAGCAGAGGAGGAGGAGCATCTCTTCCACTCCCAAATGTGGTTAAAGGGTTCCCCACTACAGTTAATTACCGACAACAGGAGCCATAAGAACCTCATTTCAGCAGAGGTCGTGAAGCGGCTGGGCTTACCGACCACAACACACCCACAATCATACACCATCAGGTGGCTTCACCAACGACGGGATCTCCATGTCATCCAACAGTGTCGCCTTCCATACAGCGTCAAGCTCTTCATGGATGAGGTATTATGTGATGTTACTCCTCTTGATGTGTGTGATGTATTATTAGGCCAACCATACTTGTGGAAGCGATATGTTGTGTATGATTCAAGGCCTCGCGCTATTATTTTTACCTTGGGAAATAAGTTTTATAGGATACTGGAGGTAGCACCAGCTATCGCCATCTCTTTGGTTACTACAAAACAATGCAGTAAGTTCATTTCCAAAATAGGGAAATTTGTTTTCCTGGTGATATGCCCTCAGGGAAAGAAGAAGATGGTGTCCACGACCTCCAAACAGGGCCCCTTCGCATGACAACAACAGATGGACAAGGTCGTGGAGGAGTATGAGGACATCTTCACCTCCCTCGCAGGGGTGCCTCTGCACTATCAGGTTAACCACTCCGTCAATCTAACCATAGGTGCATCGTTGCCCATGGACAAATCTATCGGTGCTCTGTTCTAGAGAATGACGAAATCAAGAGGCAGATTCAGGAGCTGCTGCAGAAAGGTCACATCTGGCCGAGTTCATCACCCTATGGGAGCTTGATCATGTTGGTATAGAAGAAGGACGAGACTTGGAGACTCTGTATTGACTATCAAGCGCTGAATAAGATCACTGTCCGAATAGGTACCTGATCCCATAGATTGATGACCTTCTGGACCAACTCAAGAGAGCAAAATATTTCAGCAAGAACGACTTTAAGTCTGGATATCGCCGGGTACCAATCGAATCCTCAGATGTGTGGAAGACTACCTTCAAAGCTAAGGAGGGCATTTTCAAATGGCTAGTTATGCCTTTCAGGTTGACGAATGCTCCTGAAACCTTCATGAGGCTGATAGATGACATCTTACAGCCATTCACCAACTCATTTGTAGTGGTATACTTGGATGAAATCTTGATCTTCAGCCAGAGTTGGGAAGAGCACCTCCACCACATCTGATAGGTTCTCCAAACTTTGCGGTAACACAAGTTGTGTGCCAATTTGGAGAAATGCACTTTTTGCATGACCCAGATTCAGTATCTGGGATACATTATTGATGAACAGGGGGTGCATGTGGATCCAACCAAGATCCAAGCAATTCGAGATTGGCCAGCCCCAACCACTCGAAAAGATCTCCGCAGCTTTCTGGGTCTTCCTAATTTATACCGCAGGTTCATGTTGGGGTTTTCTCATATCACTTGGCCCTTGAGTCAAGTCACCAAGGGCAGAGCGAAAGCAAAATTCTTTTGGTCTGAATATCAACAGAAGGCTTTCGTAGAGTTGAAACATCGCATCTTCTCTACACCAGTTCTCACATTACCAGACTTGCAACAACCATTTGAGATCAAGACAGATGCCTCTAACTATGCTATTGGGGCAGTCGTTACTCAGCAGGGGCATCTAGTGGCATATCACAGTGAGACACTTTCAGACACAATTCGGGATTATCCCACTTATGACAAAGAGATGTATGCCATTCTGCAGGCCTCCCAACAATAGAAGCATTACATTTTGGGGACGGACACAGTCATCCACACAAACCGCCAACCCCTGCAATTCATACAAATGCATGGGAAGTTTCAGAATGATCGCAATCAGAAGTAGTCCACATACCTGCAACGATTCCATTGAATATCAAGTACAAGAAGGGTAGCACCAATAATTTTGCAGATTGCCTCAGCTGACCCCCGATCATCGCGTTAACCACAGTGCTCAACTCTTGTGGTCACGAGACTTCTGATTGGCCACTTCTCTACAAAATCGACTTAGAATTCAACCACACATATTAGACGTTCTTAGAGGGTCAGCAAGTTCCATATTTTCACCTCTAGGATTGTTGGGTGCAAGAATTGCGCTTGAGAAAACTCCTCAACTCTTAATTGTCAACCTGAGGTTATCGTAAACTTAGAGATGAAGCACAAGCAATGCCAGAAATGGTATGAACTTTTCCTATCTCTAATCCTTCTTCTTAAAGGAAATGCTTTGTAGAATCAGATAGAAGACAATCGGAAAGGTAATTAACACCAAAGAAACTCTAGTGCTCGAATGTAAAAGACAATTTGCATGTAAATCAAGTGAAGAGATTCCGCACAACGGAAACAATCTTAAATGTTGTAATGAAATGCTATGTTCATCTTCAGATGGATGGCTAACAGTCTGACAAGTGGGCCCTTGCAGAATTTTGTCTTCCTTCTGATCCTCCTTCCACACAAACAACCTATCCTTGCACTGTTACAATCTACTTGTGTTGGCTTGTATGGGCCTAACCCAGGTTCAGAGGCGATTTAGCCAAGCAAATCCCGATACTACTGGCCCTTTCGGCAACAGTCCGCGGAGCGCGGACTGAGGTCTCACTTGAAGTAGTATGGGAGGGTGCTAGAACCAAGTTTCTGCACCCTAGGGATGTCTTATGGGCTTCTGGTGGTCTGCAATTTGACACTGCACGCACGTCGCTATGCTCATCTATTAGTCCCTCGCAACCTGTGATGCTGCCTTTGCACAACCCTACTCGGGGCGCAATCTGTATTATACCCAAGTTCCTTACTATTAAACTTGTTATTACCCGATTACTTAACTTGTCTCTGTAAGACTAGTGATAATTAACAGTATAACCAGCAATCATATAAGTGTGTGCGATAAACAAAACAATATAAATGTATAGAATGCAATAAACAAGCAAATGCACAGAATTTTGAATCAACTTCTCTTTATTATTCTTCGTTCAAGGGTATAGACTTGACACCGCCCTGCGCACTCAGCTACAAGGGTCCGTGCACTCAGCTGCGAACTCTACTTAGGCCTCTGTGCTCTCAGCTGCAGAGCCTCTTCCTACTACTATAACCCAATAGACTTAGACTCTTACTCAATGCTCTATCTCTAATCCACTCATTCACTTCCTTTTTTAGCTATCTTTACAACTTAGAGCCTCGCTCTATTTATACAATCCCATGGTCCGTGGACCATGGGTAGGTTGACATGACATTACATTACATTACAAAACTTAGGGCGGAAAACCCTATGACTCAACCTATACTTCGCGCTCTGCGCCCGCAATTTGCGGAGTCTTACAATACATTTGACAAAAACTTGGGCTTTGAACCCCAAAACATGTTGTGGGGGGATTCCATGCCCAAAAGGCCCCCAACACAAACATCGTGACTCACCCTCGATTCACTTTGTCGGTGCAGTGATCTTGGCACGAAGTCTCTCCAACTGGTCCCGAACAGCCTGAATGTAGGCAGCGCACTGAGCTGTTGCCTGTTGTATCTACTTCATTCTTGTTTTTGAATCATCTGCATTTGAATTGTGTCCTTACATCTGTACCGAAATCCACTGTGTATGTTTATAGTCCCGTGCCCTTGTCCGGCTCCTTGGGTTGTGAAGATTGTACTTCGGTCAGTTAGTCAGATAGTCGGCCCACCTGTGTAGGGCTTCAAGTAGCTGTCGTTTACTTTTCCTGGGAAGGGTTCTCCATTTAGTTTGACTAGCTGGACCGCGCCTCCATCTATGACCTCCTTAACCACGTGTGGTCCCAACCAATGCATTCTGAATTTTCCCGGAAATTTTTCAAACTCACTATCATACAGCAGCACAAAGTCGTTTACCTTGAAGGTTCGCAACTTGATATGGCAGTCATGTTAGGCCTTTTCATGCTGCTTTTGTACCTACTGATGAAATCCAACCAGAAACTATTCTTCCTCGAGTTCTTCTACTTGCATGAGCCTTTCTTCCAGGGCTTCATGGTTCATCATGCCCGTGAGCGCTACTATTCGTAGACTAGGTATGATGTATTCCATCGGCATGACAGATTTTGTGCCATAAACTAACCGAAAGGAGTTTGTCCCATCAATTTCTTGCATGTTGTCCTGTAAGCCCATTATATGGTAGGTACGCGCAAGTCCCAGTCGTTTCGTGCGTTACATACTTTGGTAAGCCAGTCTCCAGTATTTTGTTGAATGTCTTTACTATCCCATTAGCTTGTGGGTGGTACGGTGTACTTTTATGATGATACACTTGGAACTCTTCTGTGAGCGCGTTGATGGTTTCATTCAAGAAATGTGTTCCGTGATCACTCATTAAGATTTTCGGACAGCCAAATCATGTCAACACATTTTCGAACAAAAACTTCGCAGCCGTGCAGTCCTTGACCAGCTGCGCTTCTACCCATCGTGTCAGGTACTCCGTTGAGGTGATGATGTAGCACGCACCCATCTTTCCCTGAGGTTTGATCGTTCCCACAAAGTCGATTGTCCATTTTTCAAACGGCTGTAGTGTCATTTGTGTATTTAATTGCATCTCGTCCCTTCGTGAAGGTTTTCCAGTCCTTTGACATATATCGCAGGCCTTACAGTGCGCTTTTGAATCCTGGTGCAAGGTTGGCCACCATAACCTTGCGCGAAGAATCTTCTGTGCAGTCATGCATCTGACATAGTTTCCTCCTGCAGCGCCCCCATGTGCTTCCACGAGCATCTGACCTCGCTTAAATTCAGGTACATATCTTCACAATATCTCATCATTGCCCATTTTGTAGAGGTGCCCCGCGATGACAGAAAAGTCTATCGTGCGCACCACCAATTCCTTCTTCTGTTGGACTGAGTAGTCCTTCAGCATAGTCCCCGTTGTTAGAAAATGGATTATGTCTTCGAAGTGTCCATCCGCGATACGCACTGCAAAGAGCTGTGCATCAGGTAATCCCTCTTCCAAATTCGTTGGTTGCTCGCCCGTTTCAATTCGTGACAAGTCATCTAGTCCTGCGTTTAGGCGTCCCGGCGTGACTATGACCTCGAAATCATATTCTTGAAATAGTAAGAGCCATCTGCATATGCACCCCACCAACACAGGCTTATTTACCATGTATTTCAACGCGGAATGGTCGGTATACATCTTGAAATATCCCCCGAGTAAATAGTGTCGGTATTTTTGGAGCGCGTGCACTATTTCCAACCCCTCGCACTCGGTGGTGGAATAGTTCTTTTCTTCTTTGGACAATCTCCAACTTGCAAATGCAATCAGGTGATCCACGCCCTCCACGCCCTCCTATGTGAGTACGGCTCCTAGCGCAATACATGACGCATCAACATGTACATGAAATTCCACATCCCATTTTGGGAAGACCAGGATTGGGGCAGAGGCCAGCTTCCCCTTTAGGACATCCAAACTCTTCATGAAATCATCATTCCAGTAATATGTAACATCCTTTTTCAATAGTTTTTCCATCGGCGCTGTTATTTGGGCATAACATTTGATGAACTTCCTATAGTATCCAGTGTGCCCCAAAGTAGCACGTAGTTGTTTAACACTTCGTGGTGCTTCCAAATTTAGAATAATGACAATCTTTGCAGGGTCCACCACCAGTCCTTTTTTGTAGACCACATGTCCCAACAGGTTTCCAAATGGAACGAGGAATGTGCACTTCTTAAGGTTCAGCGCAATCTGGTGTCGTCAGCTAGTATCTAGCATTAAGCATAAGCTCGCTACATGGTGCTTAACTAATCTAAAGACAGTCCAATCATCTAGATAGACCTCCAAGAACTTGTGGATGTATTCTTTGAACGTAGCCACAACGATGTGTGAAAATATAGCTAGTGCATTCTTCAGTCCAAACAGCGTAACGATGTATTGAAAGCAGCCCCATTATGTTGCGAAGGTCATTTTTCTCCTATCTTCTGGCATGATCTTGATCTGATGGTACCCTGAGAAACCATCCATGAATGAGTATGCTTCCTAACTGCCAACATTCTCCAGTACTTTGTCTCTGAATGGTGTCAAGAATGGATCGTGTACACAGGCGTTGTTTAGCTTCCTGAGGTCCACGCATATTCTTATTTCGCCCTTTTGTTTTTTCTCCTGTACTACCATAGGACTCACCCAGTCAAATTCTTCCACTGGTTCAATAATTCCGGCTGCAAGCATTTTGTCTAATTCGTCACAGACTTTTTCTTTGTACTTCAGATTCAAGCGGTAAGGTCACTGCTTAACTGGCTTCGCGTCGGGTTTCAGGGTGATCTTCATCATCCCTAAGTCGCCAACGATCCTTTTTAAGTCCGTAAATTTGGTTGGGAACAAGTCTCGACATTCGTGGAGTAACTTAGCGACCTTATCCACCTTGGCATCGTCCCAATAGTCGCCAAGAGTTGCATACTTCAGCTCCACCTTCATTCCACTGTTGACCTGCTTCGTCTTTAGCGGCGCGGTGATGTTGGGGTCTCCAAGTGATGGTCTGCAAATCTCGCGACAGCCTTCTGTTTCTGAAATGTTAATATTTCGTGGGTCCTCATCATCCTCCTCAACATTTATATTATAACACTCTAGCGTGCAACTTAACTGTGTCGCCCATTCTGGCTGAAGTATTTCTATTGGCTCCTGGGGTGTTTTGAAGATAGCTGCTTTTACTACCTGTAGCGCATCGTCAACAGTATCTGACAAATGGTCTTCAAATGTGAAGGTTAACGAAAATCCCTTGCATAAGACATCCCATTTGCTCGTACCATGGTGAAGCTCCGTCTCAGTATACCAATTCATGGGTATGACATCCAGGGTATGATAGAATAAATGTACCCATTCAGGCTGTGGCTCTTCCCCGTAGACCTTGGTCCATTTCGTGAGGTGTGTGCATGGATCATCTCGTTCGTCATATTTGTCTACTAGTTGTATCTATGATTTCCCAAATCATCGGCGCATCATTCTTCTGCATCCGCGCCATTCCTCAAAACTTCCATGATGCATACCCCACCATCGTGCCGGTGTTGCATGCAGTGCCCACTTCAGAGCATCGAACCACTGTTGTTCTGGTATTGCGCTTTCAAATTTGTTCAGAAATTCATCCACCGTTGTCAACCCATCATATGTCGATAGATCCCTTGCTTCTATTTTCACATAGCGCAGTGATCTAACCATCATGTTGCAATTAAGCGTTGTTACTTCATGTAGCCGATTCTACCATCGCTCTATCTCTTCGTCTGAATTCGAAGTGCAAGAGCTTTCGCGCTCCCATGAAATCCTTCCAACTGCAGTCGGATTCACCCAATCCTCTTCTCACGCGATTATTTTGTAAATACAATCAAGATCGTCATCACTATCATCGTCGCGGACCAGTTCAGTGTATCGCACTCCTTTAGCTGGATCTAGTGGTACTACTACGCGTAATGATTTTTTTTCAAAGATCATTTTTCACTTCTTCAGATTTATGACTCCATTCATATCGGTGGCCTAGTCTATTCCTAGTAGCACGGGATAGGGATTACTGTCATCAACAATCTCTATCACTTCAAAATCCACCTGCGCGCTCGCACCTTCAATATCTACTATTACCCCTTGCAATCTTCCCATGGGTAAGATCTTTTGTTGGTTTGCCATTTGTAACTGAATAGGAGACCACTGTAGCGTGGGTCTGCCCATGCGTTCCCATGTTTGTTTTGGCAGTACATTCAGATCCGATCCGAGATCCAGGATTACCTAATCCATTTCATACTCATCAATTTGCGTAGTCAACCTCATTTCCCTTCCTGTGCGTAATGCATGCTTTCCAAGTTTTCATACCATGCGCGGTTCTCCTAACCCCGCGCACCTAGTGATAAGTTCTTGTAGTCCTTTTACTGCCTTGCTGTTGCGTAGTAGTTTCATGCATGTCTCCAGAAAGGTAGTGAGCATCGAAGGATCCATCCCTGGTTCTAGTTGATCCTTACTACTTGAAGTGGAGACCTCCATGAAGCTCTTCTTAGCTTCCATGAATGTATCCTTCACGCGTTCTAAATCAAATTCAGGTTCCTTTGTAGGAGCCTTGCGAACCCACGCACTTTCTTCTGACTGCTTACCTTTATCATCGCCAGTGGTCATATCGCTCCTAAGCATCATGTTTACATTTGGGTCTTCTTCACTCAGCTCAGACCTCATCATCTTCAAATTCTGAGTCGAAGGAGGCTGAAGTACCCCTTTTTCGCACAGTCTTGCTATCAGTGTATGGCAGTATTCTGCCTCATGATAAAATTGAGTACAGTACAAACATGATATCCTTGTAGGGTTTGTACAATCACGGGCATAGTGCCCTGGCCCCCCGCAATTGTAGCAAAATAGTTGTCCGCGACCCCTTCCTGGTCCCATTCCACCTCGACCTCGACCGTGCCCCTGAAATCCAGAGCGCGTCATTCCTGCATTTGGGTTGAGGGCTCGCATTTTGGTTTGCACCATGTAGGCAGGAGTCTGATCCATCATTAGTTCTTAGCTTCTGCAAGTGCATTCATCATGGCCTACCGACCGACAGAAATTACAAAACAATTTCTAGGACGTCTGCGTATACTTCTGCAATAGATGACAATTATCCGTAATGTGTTTTCCACCTATTTGATAGATCACGCACCATAATGCAGGCATCGCACTTGGACCTGCCTATGCCTCAGGTCATAATGGCATCGACACTCCTCCTGCCAAGTAATTCGCGAACACTGGACAGTGGTCCTTGTCATGCCCCTAGCCTTTTCATTTTATGCACCATACCTCCTCGCACACATCTAGTCGAGGTGTCCTGTCCTGTTTCAAACACTGCATCTCCAAGCACAGATTTTGTAGTCGCGTGTGGATTTGTTGGGCTCCCAACCTAGGGTCTTGTATAGGGGTCTCATGCAATCTCATTGCCATCTCCAAAGCTTCGACCTGGGTGGAAAGTTTTTGCTGTGACAACATGTCCTTAAGTGCGGTGTTAGTGACACTACAAACCATGCATGGTGTTGTCCATCTGTCAACATCATGTTGGCTTCGCGAATCATACCCTCACCCGGGAGCATCACGATCTCCTTAAACCTGATGATTGATTGTGTTTCCGACTTTGGCCTGCTAAATTCCCTGTTCAGTGCAGTCTGGATTTCTGCGATTCCTGCGTTCCGATGGTCATTAGAATGCTTGATGTACCATGTTAATGCCTGATCCTGCAACACGCTTACCAGCGTAGCCTTCTTGATATTATCATCCACGATGTCTTGTGCTTCCCATGCTGCTCTTACCACGAACTAGAATTGGTCTGGATCTTCATTCCCCACTCCTTTGAATACCAGTATTTTGATCGCACTCACCATACTAAACTGTGGTGGTGGTAGAGTTGGGGTGGGTGGAGATGGAGGTGAGGAGGGTGAGATGGGTGGCGCTATAGGTGAAGGTGGTAAGTGCGGAATTCACTGCCTTATGAAACTGTCTGCGCATCTCGGAGAGACTTTCATGAGCTCTTCCTCGCTTTCCCACAAGGGAGAAATTAAGGGACTGGTTTCCAATTCTTAACTACTTCCACTTATGTAGATATTCCCACTTCGTGTATTCCCAAACATTAATTTATTCACATAACCCACTTTTCACACAATAGCATCTTAATCCAAGTGTTCAAAGATTTAATATACTTACCTCACGACCCCTTGAGGAAACATTGCTCTGCCTCACTGTAGTTGACGGTCGTATCTACCACAAACTCAGTGATAAATCCTCCTATAATTCGGTCGAGCCAATGGTCCACAGCTCGCACGATCTTATCTCCTGACGCTTCTAGTCTGCACACTAATTCCAGAGTCCACACGATTGGTTTGTCGAGCCTACACCTTCCCTGACTGTCTGCTAGCTTTGTGATCCACTCATACAGCTCAGAAGGAAAGGATGCAAATAAAATTTCATGGATTTCCGTATACAAGTAGCGCTCCAACCACTGTTCCTTAGATACTCGCGGATTTCTATTTTCCTGCGCTGCGAACTCGTGAATCTTCTTGTCCAACCACTCTTCAATTTCTTTCTTTGTTGGATTCCAGTGGCACGACATCAGACATCCCTTATGCAGATCCTGGTCCCGACAACGGAACCATTTGTTGGCTTGTATGGGCCTGACCCAGGTTCAGAGGTGATTTAGCCAAGCAAATCCCGGTACTACTGGTCCTTTCGGAAATAGTCCATGGAGCACGAACTAAGGTCTCACCCAAAGTAGTATGGGAGGGTGCTAGAACCAGGTTTCCTCACCCTGGGGATGTCTGATGGGCTTCTGGTGGTCCACGGTTTGACCCTGTGTGCACAAAGGAAATGGATCTGATGATGCTCCTTCTGCAGAAGCGAAAACCACCTCAGATAAAGGTGGGGATGTGTACTTGGCTTCTTCAAGTACACATGTAGGTCATGAGACATGGTTGATTAACTCAGGTGCATCCTTTCACTTCACTCCCCATAGAGAGTGATTCTATGAGTATGAGAAATATGATGGTGGTGATGTCTTCTTAGGGGATGATAGGAAGGCTAGAATCGTTGGTCATGGAAAAGTAAAGTTGAAGTTTTGAAGGTGGAAGGGTTAGAACACTTCCGGCTGTTCTACATATTCCTGCATTGGCCAGAAATTTGATTTTTGTAAGCAAGCTGGATGATGCAGGTGTAAAAACAGTGTTTGAGAAGGATACTTGGAAGATGGTTTGAGGAGCACTGGTGTTGATGCAGGGAGTTCGGACTGGAACTCTGTACAAGCTGCAAGGTAGCACTGTTGTTGATGGGTGCAACAGTTCTGTGGTTCTTGAAAGTGGAGCAAAAAATCTAGTGTTCTCTAGAGAGAAGACCATGTTGTGGCATCAAAGGCTTGGACATATTGGAGAGAAGGGCCTTCGAATACTTCATGGTAAAGGTATGGTAGAAGGTATGAGTAATAGCTCTTTGGATTTTGATTTCTGTGAAAATTGTGTATATGGGAAGCAGAATCGTGTGAGTTTCCCCTCTCGTGGTAAGAGGGTGAAATAGATATTAGAGCTTGTGCACAGTGATGTGCTTGGACCTGTGAAGGTTCCATCACTAGGTAAGTCTATGTACTATGTATCATTTATAGATGACTTCTCAAGGAATACATGGATATATTTCCTTAAGACGAAATATGAATTCTTTGACAGGTTTAAAGAATTTAAGGCTCTGGTGGAAAACCAAATAGAGAAGAAAATAAAGGTGCTGAGGACAGATAATGGTGGAGAGTTTTGCAGTAAGGAATTTGAATAATTCTATAAGAAGTGTGGTATAGCATGGCAGAAGACTACTCCATATACACCTCAACAAAATTGAGTTTCAGAAAGAATGAACAAGACGTTGATGGAAAGGACAAGAAGCATGCTCAGTGGTGTCGGGTTAGGACAGGAATTTTGAGCAGAGGCGGTGGAGACAACATGTTACTTGGTCAACAGATCACCTTCATCATCGTTGGAGGATAAGACTCCACAAGAGGTATGGACTGGTAAGAGACCCTCTCTTTCACATATGAGGGTATTTGGATGTGATGCATATGTACATGTTCCAAAGAAGAAATGAACCAAGTTGGATAGTAAATCTGAAAAGTGCATCTTTATCGGGTATAAGGATGGTTTAAAGGGTTATAAGCTTTGGAACCCAGTAACAAGGAAGGTTGTGTACAACCAAGATGTGATGTTTAGAGAGGTAAAAGATGTTATTAAACGTGAAGTCCAACCAAAGGAACCTGAGAGGATAGAGTTTGAGCTAAAGGAGGGAGAATCAGACTCTACAGCGGAGGAGGAATCAGAAGATGAAGAGCTACAAACTCCGGGTGTGAGAAGATCAGTTAAAGAAAGAAGGCAGCCAGAAAGGTATAGTCCATCTGCTTTCTATTAAAATTTTGCTTTATCTATTACTGATGATGATCCCAGAACTGTGAAGGAAGCAATAGATTTAGAGGATGGAAAACTCTGGAAAGAGGCCATGGTTGATGAAATGGCATCTTTGCACAAAAATGAGGCTTGGGATCTGGTGGAATTGCCGGCTGGAAGGAAACCCATTGGAAGCAAATGGGTGTTCAAGAAAAAGACAAATGGAGAAGGAAAGGTGGAGAAATACAAAGCTCAGTTGGTAGCAAAAGGTTATTCCCAGGTGCTGGGAATTGATTTTGTGATATTTTTTCTCCCGTTGCCAAGGTAACTTCTATTAGATTACTTTTATCTATTGCTACTGCTTTTGATTTTGAGGTAGAACAAATGGATGTGAAGACAGCATTTCTTCACGGGGATCTAGAAGAGGAGATCTACATGAAGCAACCTAAAGGCTTTGCGGTAAAGAGCTGGTATGCAAGTTAAAGAAGTCTCTGTATGGGTTAAAACAGTCACCAAGGATGTGGTACCAGAAATTTGATACATTTATACGAGGACTTGGCCTCACCAGAAGAAAAGCAGATCACTGTGTGTATTTTAAATTAATTGGTGACCATTTATTTATCTGGTCTTGTATGTGGATGATATGTTGTTGGTTGGAAATGACAAAGAAATTATCCAGGATTTAAAGACCCATTTTTCCTCCAAATTCGACATGAAATATCTTGGTGCTACAAACTATATTTTGGGCATGGAAATTAAAAGAGATCAGACAAAGAGGAAGCTTTGGTTAAACCAAAGGAAGTATGTCGAAACAATATTGCAAAGGTTTAATATGCAGGATAGTAAATCGGTGAAGGTTCCTATTCCTATAGGTGTAAAGTTATCTGTTGAACAGCGTCCCAAGGCATAAGAAGAGGAAGAGGACATGTCCCGTGTTTCATATGCAAGTGCAGTGGGTAGCCTGATGTATGCGATGGTCTGTACTAGACCAGACATTGCACATGTAGTGGGAGTATTGAGTAGGTTTATGTCAAAACCAGGAAAGGAGCACTAGACAATAGTGAAAAGGGTTTTCAGGTATTTGCGTGGCACTAGTGATTATGGTTTGTGCTACCAAGGAAGACGAGGATTGGACAGAGTGTTGGATATTCATGGCTTTGTTGATGCAGACTGGGCTGGAGATCCGGATTAGAGAAGATCTACAAGTGGGTATGTGTTTAACCTATTTGGAGGTGCAGTCAGTTGGATGAGTAAGAAACAATCTGTAGTGGCACTATCAACTAGAGAGATAGAATATATGGCAGCCACTCATGCAAGCACGGAAGCAGTTTGGTTGCAGAGATTGTGTTCAAATATGGGGTTAGTACAGGGAGCTATAAGGATAGATTGTGACAGCCAAAGTGCAATTTTCTTGGCAAAGAACCTTGCATATCATTCAAAGAAAAATCACATTAATGTTCAGTATTACTTTTTGAGGGATATGATAGAAGACAAAAAGGTGTTGCTAGTAAAGGTGGACACTTTTAAGAATACTGCAAATGCATTGACAAAATCTGTGAGCTCTGAGAAGTTCTCTTGGTGTAGAGAAACAATGGGCATTGCAGGGCTGGATAAATGACTAAGCTCTCTTGTGGCCCCCTGTGGAAAGAAAACAACAAGTGGGAGAATGTTGGTTTGTGTTATATTCTTTCCACGATTAGCCCACATAGTTAACTGGGGGTTAGAAGGGGGGCGGAGCCCCCCCCTTCGTTGCGCTAATTGCGTAGCGGGGGGAGTCACAAGGGGTTTGAGGGTTGTAGGTAACCCCACTCAATGGGGTCCGGGGCAGCGCCCCGAAAATTTTTGGTTTTGGAACCTATGTTAGGTTGGGCAGACCCACCTATGGTTTTTTGCATGATTTTCGCACATGTTTTTGGATGCGATGGTTTTCGGTCCATGGTTTTGGATGTGATGGTTTTCGGTCCATGGTTTTGGAAGCGATGGTTTTTAGTCCATGGTTGGATGCTTTGGCATGTATAAATATGTATTGTAACATTGAAAGCAACATAATGAAAAATCAAGATGGTAGTCCCGAGTTTGGGATCTAGGGGAAAATCTGTGTGTATATGTGTTTTATGTGTTATGCTCTCGCATTGTTTATTTTCTGTGTTTTAGAATTCGTATGCAGGTAATTTTTGTACCGGGTTAAAACCTACATGTGTGTGAATGTCTTTTCTGCCACGGACTTGAAACAAGTCCCATCATCATCAAGGTCAAGGCTGTCAAAAGTCTGCTTTATGACATCGACGAGGGTTTATATGCTCGGGGTTTTCCTGTCACTAAGGGTTTGTATGCCCTCACCACTCTTCGTGCCTTGTGCACTCAATTTCTCAGGGCTCTTAACACCCCGTTCTCTCATCTTCTCGGGGTATTCAACACCCTGTCTTTCCAAATCAGTAGGGGTTTCGGTTCCCCATTCTTCTATAACTGCAGGGACTTCAGTACCCTGTCCTTCGAACACCACATGGTCTTCAATACCTTGACCTTCAAAAATCGCAGGGTCTTCAGTACCCTGACCTTCAAAAATCGCAGGGTCTTCAATACCTTGACCTTCTAAAATCGCAGGGTCTTCAATACCCTGACCTTCAAAATCATTAAGGGTCTCTATGTCTAGTTCGCTGAAATTATCAAGACCCTCTGCATGTTATTCCTCTTCGTCCTCCTCTACTTGGACTTCACTAGTATGTGGTGTCGATGTCATCTTTCTGCTCCTTAGCCTGTTGACAAATGTTGACAATAGGACGTCATCTTCTGCATTCTCCTCATCTTCCACAGTGTGTGCCACTGCATCTGCAAGCACCGAGAGATTATGAACTGTGGGGGAAACTTGGGGTGTTTCATCGATTATAATTGGAGAACTTGACTAGTTCGTCCCTTGGGCGACAATCTTCCTCCTCACCGAGGTTCTGGTCTTCCTCTTCTTTGCCGTGGGTGGAGTGTTCTCAACGACCCTCTTCTCTGCTTGCACTGGGGAACTTTTACCTTGCCGCTTGGAAGGAGACAATGTCTCCACCTTTCTCTTCTTACTTGAACTCGTGCTAGCAGACGCTTCTATACCCCCCACTCAGAATTCTTTCAGAAACACTCCCCACGTTATCCCCTTTTCTTCTAACTTCTTCTTGACCATGATCATAATAAGCCCATGATGGTAGATCTTGTTTGCAACCTGGCTTGCACTTCCACTCTGCACATTTTTCACCATCTTCTCAAGGCTCCTAAGCAAGAAGTGAGGAAAATTAATCAATTTTCCTACCTCGAAATGCAACAGCAATCGAAGGTGGTATACAAATGCCAAGGTATAGCATCCTTCTCTAGTTACAAAATTCTGCAATATAAACAGTAGATCTCGCCACTTCCCGACCATGGCAATTTGTGGAAGTCCCTTTCTCCAATCAACCTTAATTTTCTTGTCGACCACGAACTGGTGCCAATGCTTCTTTGCAAGCCACTCCTTTTTAAACCAATGCTCCCCTGTAAGTGGCAAGCCTGTGGCTTGTGCAATGAACTCCTCTGTAATTTTGAATTTTAAGGACCCAACCCTGACTCGGCCTTCTTTGAACATCCTTGTGAACTCTAATGCCACCGCCATGTCAAGCCC
This sequence comes from Pinus tabuliformis, assembly GCA_031772625.1. Lineage (NCBI taxonomy): Eukaryota > Viridiplantae > Streptophyta > Pinopsida > Pinales > Pinaceae > Pinus > Pinus tabuliformis. Next base: position 717,542,690 of record CM062808.1, read on the forward strand.
ATCAAACTTCTATAGAAATGGCAGGAACCCAAATTCTTACAATAGTGCAAGACTGTTCCCGTACTCGGTAGTTTGTTCAATTTCCTGCAAATATAACGGTTCACTCCTCACAGGTGCCATTTCGAACCACACTCCACTTCGCTCTATTCACACCCTCGAAGGAATTTCTAAGTGACTCCAACGTTCGCTGAGATTTTTATGCCGGAGGTTCATCGCCCTCCGTCTTTTCAAACCCACTCACCCGGCTATGATGGAATAGACCCCTCCATATTAGGTGTTGATTTTTGTAGCCCATTATTGGTGAATCGTAATGATTAGATGCAATGGCAGTATAGGCAGAGGTGGCACAACACCTACAATGATCGGATTACTAGTAAGCTAATAATGGTTAGGCAATGTGGAATTATTTCGAGGAGGTGTGCAAGTTATCGGACAGTAGTACCATCCCACAGTCAACATCATAATTCAATCAGACATACTTCAACATTTATTAAAAAGATTAGATTTCAAACCCTACACATCTTGCACTTTAAAGATTTGTTCCTAGATTAGTAAATAATGAAACAAAGCATCAATTAAAACATGGAATGAGATAACATATTAACACGTGCAGGAAAGTACAGGCCCATAAATATACCTGATAAACCACTCCAGGACTGTGTAAATTGTTGTCACAGTCAACTGTATTTCTACACCAAACCTACTTGCACTACGTTGTGCACCAGAGACTTTTACCAAACAAAGAATCTGATAGGACATACTGTTGTAGCTGGACTTAAAAAATTTGCCTCACTATACAAGAAAAATTTATTCGTCGTCCTTTAGTGTTTCTCAAACATGCCTTCTGGATTGACTACATCAAATTCTGCAATCAATTTATGAGGAAATAAAGAAGTAGGAAAGGGGTAAAAATTTTAGAATGGGAAGGAATATTACAGCAGGGATTTCAGAAACAATATCACCAAGAGGGATAAACAAAACGGGATGTGGAAAAAATTCAAGGGAAAAGAGGGATTTTACAAAATCGGGTAAGGGTAGTTTCTCGGAAGAAAGAGGAAGGTAATTCATTGGGGAATTTAGAAAAGAAACTAGTGGGAAATTTTGAAATGGGAAATAGAAGAAAGACAACATTTTTACCTTGAAATCTACCTGCACTGGTGCAGGAAAAAATAACTATAGTGGGAAGTAAGCGTTTACTTGGATAAAAATGTCCATGCTAGTTACCCCAAACTTGGGTAAGTGCTCGGTTTCATGAACCTGCTTCTTCTTGGTGGCAGCCAGCATATCTAAAAATCAAGTAACATTCCCTTTTTATTAAAATTTTGATCTTCCTGCTAGCATGCTGGTTTTCAAGTTGATCCTTCTGCAATCATGTCAGTCAACTGATTTTCATAATTACAGGATTTTTTTTTCTTTTTATACTTTTTATTTTTGTCATTTTTTTATTTTTATTATTCTTTGATTATATATATATATATATATATATATATATCTATATATATATTTAATAAGGACAAGAAGGAATCAATTCTTCAACAAGTTGGTGTTACCACCTACCAACTCCTTTTCAAATGACTGTTGGACTTGCTGCATAACATCTCCTTTAGTAAGGGGCTCGAAATATACCTTCAATCTATGCTCGTTTACCAGGAACACAAAATTCCATCCATCAATAGTTTTGATTTCTACTGCTCCATTTTCGAACACTTTGACCACCTCATAGGGTCCCATCCAGCGTGTATAGAATTTTCCTTTAAAATGTTTGAATCTCGAATCGTAAAGGAGTACCCAATCACCTGGTTGGAATTCTTCTTCTGAATGGACTTGTCATGCCACTTCTTGCGCTGCTGTTGGATCAAGATGTTCTGTTGAACAACATCCCTTCAGATTTCATCTAACTGATTTAATTGTAGAAGGTGCTGCTACTATGCTTCAGAGAGATCTAGTCCCAATTGGACTACAGTCCTGAAAGTCTCGATATGGAATTCTATCGACAAGAGGACTTGTTTCCCGTACACCAGCTCATATGGTGTGTGTCCTGTTATGCTTCTCCAAGTGGTTTGATAGGCCCATAATGCTTCCGGTAATTTGTCAGCCCAACCCTTTCTGTGCATGTTTACCGTCTTTGTGAGGATGGACTCAAACACCTTATTTGTGGATTCCACTTGACCATTTTCTTGGGGGTGATACAGTGTAGATTTCCTATGCCATATTTTGTACTGCTCCATCACACCCTATACCAAATTGGAAATAAACTGCAATCCATTGTCAAAAACAATTTCTCTAGGCACACCAAATCTAGTAAAGATTTTAGTAAAAAGAAAATCAACAATAACTCTTTCAGTAGCAAAAGAAACAACTTTAGTTTCTACCCATTTTGTAACAAAATCTGTACAAACCAAAATATGCTTTTTATTTGATGATGCAGGATTTATTAGTCCTACAAAATCAATGGCCCATTTTTCAAAAGGCTCAATCATAACCTGAGGACATAAAGGCATTTCATTGGTTTGATTAGGCTGGCCAATTCACTGATAGCTATCACATCGCTTGACATATTGTTTGGCATCCTTGAACAAGGAAGGCCAAAAATAGCCAGCTCATAACACTTTGTATGCAGTCCGCTTATCGGTGAAGTGACCCCCAAAAGGTTCATCATGGGCAGATTTTAAGATATCAAACACATCTTCCTCTCTTACACATCTACAGATAATTAGATCTGCTCCGGTGTAAAAGAGGTATCCATGGATCCAAGAATATGCAACACTTTTTTGAATGATATTTCACTTTTCACAAGCGGATAAGCGAGGTGGTAATTTTCCAGTCACTAAATAGTTAGTTATGTCAGCAAACCATGGAGATTTTGTTGACACAACAAAAAGATGTTCGTTAGGAAAATCATCATCAACAGGAATTGCTTCACCAAGATTATTTATTCTTGAAAGATAATCTGCTACTACATTTGACTTTCCTGATCTATCAACAATGGTAATATTAAATTAATGTAATAATAGCAACCACCTAGTCACTCTACCGCTATTTAATGGTTATTCATCAAATATCTTATAGCGGAATGGTTAGTATGTAAAAAAACTTCATATCCTGTAATATAATGTCTGAATTTATTAATGGAAAAAATTACAGCTAAAAACTCTTTCTCATTAATCGTATAATTGAGTTCAGCGAGTGACAAGTTTTTACTAATGAAATAAATAACATAAGATTGTTTGTCTTCTTCTTGTCCTAAAGTTGCGCCTATAGAAGTATTTGAGGCATCAGAGGAAATATGAAATGGCAGGGACCAGTTTGGTCCTCTCAATATTGGTGCCTGAACTAATTTTTCCTTCAATGTCTCAAAAGACTGTTGGAAAGCTATGGACCAAGAAAACTCACTATCTTTAGCCAAAAGTCAAAAAAGGGGGGTAGCTTTCCTTGAGAAATTATCAATGAATCTCCTATAGTAGCCCACATGTCCTAGAAAACCTCTCACTTCCCTTTGAGTTTTAGGTATAGGAAGACTCACAATGACTTCTATTTTTGCAGGGTCAACTTGGATACCTTTGTTGGAATAAGATGGCCAAGAACCACTCCCACCTTACACATTAATCTGTATTTCTTGTCACTCAAGGCGAGATGAGCTTCTTGGCAATGAAGAAGCACTTTTTCTAGATTCTTGAGGGCTTCCTGAAATGAATCACAAAACACAAAGAAATAATCCATATAGATTTTTATGCATTCAAGGTCAGCAAAAATAGCCAAGACTGTCCTTTGAAAGGTAGATGGGGCATTACATAGCCCAAATAGAAGCACTCGATGTGAAAATGTACCCCATGGACATGTACAAGTGGTTTTGTCTTGATCCTCGGGTGCTATCTGTATCTGGTTATATTTGCTAAAGCTGTCTAGAAAAGAAAAGTACTTCTTACCAACAAGGGTATCGAGTACCTAATCGATGAAAGGAAGGGGGAAGTAATCTTTGAGAGTGGCTTTATTCAATTCTATGTATTCAATACAAATGCGCCATCTCCCATCTTTCTTTGGGCCTGATACTAATGGAGAGATCCACTGGCTGTCAGAAATGGCATAGATAAAATCAACATCTAAGAGTTTTTGCAATTCTTCCTTTACAACATCTCTTAGAGCTGGGTTCATTCACCTTTGGGGTTGTCAGACAGGTCGGGATCCATCCTAAATATAGATATGGTGTGTACAAGTTTCAGGAGGGATGCCTTTCATATCTTCATAACCCCATGCAAAGACATCAAGATGGTTTTGCAACAAATTCACAAGATGCTCTTGCTGAGAAGGATCCAAGTCCGAACTGATATACAAGGATTTACTTGGACTAATATCAACAAGAGTAGTATCAGGCTCAAGAGTACACAAGGGTGTCGCTAGAGATGGTGATGATGGAGGTAGAGAGTCATATCGTTCCTGAAAATCTAGACTAAAAATCTAACTCAATGACTTGAAATTAGCATGGTGTCTAGATTGTTTAGGACGTCTTGAATCTCAACCTTTTATGAGGACTCAACATTCTGATGTATCAAGGAAACAGGTTGAGTCTCCTCATCACTAATGTGGTCTAACCATAAAGTGTCTCGGAGCTCCTGAATAGATCTAGCGGGTGGATATAAGGTGACTTTCTTTCTGGAATCTCCATGAGAAATATACATATCACCAGAACGACATTCGATATAAGCATCGACCGTAGCAAGCCATGGTCATCCTAAGATCAAGGGATGCCCTCCCATAGGGTTCTTTGGCTGAAGCATAATGAAATCTGTGGGATATTCCCAAGAATCTAGGGAAACGACCACATCATCCAACACCCCTTCCGGCTTGATTTTAGATTGATCTGCTAGTTCAAGCACAGTGGGAGTAGGACGAATATGGACCAATCCAAGTTGATCCATGGTTTTCTTGGTCATAACATTAATGGCTACCCCTAGGTCTATAAGTACATTGGAGACAAGAACATCACCTATCTGAACAGAGACAACAGGGTTTCCAGGGTCGGTATACTTTTCCATGTGCATACATCTCGTCATTAACTCTGCTTCTCTACCAACAAATTGAATGGTTTGGGGTTCCAATCTTCTCCTTCCTAGATTCTTGAGACAAAGTTCCCTAATGATTTTTGTACAGATGGGGATCTCTTTGATAGCTTGGAGTAAAGGTACCCTTATAAAAATGTTCCTAAGCTCGAAAGCCAGACTAGACTCAGGAATGGGGTCTTTCTTCTCCACAACTAACCTCTCTGGATAGGGAGGTCGGTTGGAAGAAGATGACAAGGGCTCAAAATGTACAGGGATAGGCTGAATGGTGTCATCTTTTTTGGAATGGTCAGGAGTTTCCTCCTCTCCTTTCTCATCGATAATCACCATGGGCTGCTTTTGATTCTCTGAGGTTACTACCTTCCCTAATCTCAATTGGAGATCATTGACTCCAACTGGCATAGTCTGAAATCTGGATGAAAAAAGAGGGGTCATAGAATGGATCATTTGTACCGCTTTATTATTGGGGTTGGGTAAAGGTTGAGCAAGCAACTGAGAAGGTCGAAACGGTGGAGGTAACGGCAATGGTGGCATAAGTTCACTCAGCTGAGGCATTGATGGTTGAGGCGTTGGGTAAGGTGCATATGTAGGAGGGTATGATTGCATAGGTGCATGATAGGAATTATGTGAATGATGTGAATGGTTTGGCCCTCTCCATCCTTGTTGCCAAGATTGGGAGGGTTGTCCATATTGATATTGATTCCCATGCTACCAATGTTGAGAGTGACCAGTGTTAGGATAGGAATATGAATGTGCATTATAACCAAAAAAATGTGGTGGAGATTCAGGAACCATACCTGCACTTACCTGAGGCTAATTCCTTTGTGCTCCCATAGCATGCAATGATTCAACTTCATGTTGTCCCCCTTCAAATATAGCTTTTAGCCCATGTATAAAGGTACATTTATCTGTAGCATGGTTATCTACACAAATTGCACATTTATTAGTTTCTTTAATATCTAGAGGACATTCTCTTAAAGGATGCTTTCTTCTACATTTAGGACAGAAAATAGACAATATCTCTTGCTCTTCTACAAGTTTCTGCTGAAACTTCAAAGAGTCTATTTGTTTACTAACAATATTCATTATTTCAATTTTCATATTGTCCATTTTGTTTTCTAATCCAATAATCATAGCATTAGTAGAATTTTTTTTTTTTTGGATTCTTTTACTGGATCTATATAGGTTCCTCTAGAATTTCCTGCACAAGTCACAAATCTAATCAAAAGTATTTTGAGCAATATCCCCTTGTCCTAACAGATTTAAATTATTTCTAGCATCATCAGTGAGCCCACGTAAGAACAAGGTTCTAATGGTACTTGGATCAAATTTGTGCTTTGACCTTTGAAGGATATACATGAATCTCTCCAAGTAGTCCTCTAAAGTCTCATCATCATTTTGCACAATAGTAAAGATTTCATCTTGAATATCTCTAGTTTTACAATATTCCTGATATTTTGACAAGAACACTCTCTTCATTTGTTCCCAAGAAGATATAGTGTTTCCTCCTAGTCCCATGAACCAATGGAGTGTTGCGTCCTTGAGAGTTGCAGGAAACAACTTTAACTTCTCGGCATCAGATGAATAATCATAACTTCTACACAAAATATCAAACTTAAATAAGAAAGAGTTTTGGTCTTCATGTACCTTACCATAAAAATGACGAAAAGCTGACAGTGAAATATTTTTCATTTGTACTTGTGTATCAAGATCCACAATCGGGAATCCGAAAGTGGACTTTTCCTCATTTACCTAATTTTCACCACTTCCTTTTGCATGGTCTTCCATATCTTCCATTGTTGTTCTTTAACCTAAACCACTCTCAACAGGCTGAGAAGGCTGACTATGGATTCCAACAGTCCCCTTCTTCCCCTTTATGGGTCGTGTCACACTTGAACCACTGCTACCAGGGCCTAGGTGGATTGTTCCTACGTGATGAGTCTGAGTTTGTTTGGACTTTCTGCCTACAAAAGAAGGTCCAATATGAGTTTTGGTTTCATATTTGTCAGTGTTTCTTTGGCCCCTAGTGGGCTTTGGACCCCTACCTCTTTTAGGCATTCATTTCAAAAAATGACAAAACGAAATTCAAATAAAAACTGTAAGTTTCAAAAAAATAAATCAGCACCTATAAATTCCTTCAAACAATAGAAGCACACTGCAGGAAAAAATAATAGCAGACTTACCCCTATTGCAAAAAATGGAAAATTCTTACCAATTCAAATTGCCTCCCTAGCAACGGTGCCAAAATGTTGGGTGTAGGAATTGCTCTTGAGCAAACTCCTCAACACTTAATTTTCAACCCGAGGGTTCCGTAAACTTAGAGGCGAAGCACAAGTAATGACAGAAATGGTATGAAGTTTTCCTATCTCTAATCCTACTTCTTAAAGGAAATGCTTTGCAGAATCAAACAAAAGACGATCGGAAAGGTAATTGACACCAAAGAAACTCTAGTGCTAGAATGTAAAAGACAATTTGCATGTAATCAAGTAAAGAGTTTCTGCAATATGGAAACAATATTAAATGTTGTAATGAAATGCTATGTTCATCTTCAGATGGATGGCTAACAGTCTGACAAGTGGGCCCTTGTAGAATTTTGTCTTCCTTCTCATCTTCCTTCCACACAAACAACCTGTCCTTGTACTATGACTGCTTGCACTAGTGTAGGTACAGTATCTCTGTGCAAAAGTATATGTGACCTTCCTTACTGAAGACTCATGTCGTAGTGAAGGTGCTCTAAGCCTAAGGACTTAGAGCACTCTTTTTCTGTGACAAGAGACCAACTCTTGCACTGAGGCAGAGCTTCCTTCACCCAGTTTCCAAATTACTTTCGAAAGGATTGAAAGATGTGCTAAAAAAGAATTGCAAATGTAAATGAAATACTGAAGTAAATTATCTGTGAAAAAGGAAATGCTTCAATTCGTTAAACCTTGCAAAGGAAATAAACTTCGTGAAATAAAAGCACTTAAAAAGAATCAAACAGTAGTCTAAGTGTTTTTCATGTGTTAACTAACTTTAGTAATCCATTCAAAATGCTTATGTTCTTTGCAAGTATAATATGTTTATGGTAATTTTATGCAACTACTTCTAGATCCTCTAAAGATGTACTTTTAATGCTGAAGACAATTACTAAGTTAATGATTCATTCACTTGCGAAATAACTGGAAATAATATGCAGGTAAGTGATTCACTGTTCGCTGCAACTGAATGATTAAACGAAAGTGCAGGCAACCACATGCACTGGTGTAGGAAAGAGTTCCTTGCACGATCTGATCGAAAACGAATTAAAACAAAGATTAATAGTAAAGGAAATAAAAGAAGGATATTTCATAAACAAAGTAAACACAGCTAACTCTCAAACCACGGATCCGTTTCACACGTTAGCTACAAAAGATATCTTAAATTAGAACTTCAAAGATAAATATTAAAACTATAACATCACATAGCTGCAAAAGAAATATCCACAACTTCTTTCTGAATAACGAAAGCGAGAGGGGTAAATGAGCTAGGTTGGTTGGGCCCTAGCCAACCAGCTCGTTCTCCTTCTAAGGAACGAAAAAGCTCAACACTTCAAATATACATCAAAGATAAATTAGACGTTGTGTATGCAAATCATGGCAATTCTCTTGTATTACTCGATTTGACAAATATACATAACAGAGTAGTCCAGCCCCAGAGCTGAGGCGTAACCAGATTACGTAAAACAAAATTACAATCAATGGTTCACTGACTAGCCTCCTCCTACCTATGATCTATATCTTATATATCCTTTTCAGCTCTAGCCATTTTCACTAATTATAGAAATTTCTTGTTTAGGCCTTTCGGCCGAACAGACTTAGAAACCGAAATTACAAACTTGGCTAGCAATTATAATACACATGAATTTCGCTTGGACATAACCTAACTTTGGAAAATATTCCCTGATTGTGTGACACTGTTATCATGCTTTAGTTCATCAGTAGCTAGACTCGGAGTCAAGGATCGAGACCCGTCCTCATGGAAGATTTAGATTCTTAGAAATCTCAGACAGTCTTCGTGGCGGTCCAGGAATCTACCTACACTAGTCACACTCATTCATAATTAATACTAAGTTCCATGATTACTCTAGGAAATTAATATGAGTTACAAGAGATATGTAAATAGGCTTGAAATCCATATAAAATTATTAATAAAGTGTTGTAATAAATCTTAATATAAAATATGAGCATGTGCAGGAATGGGTAACTATCTTGTACTAGTGCGGGAAGAAGGGTCTTTTATTGAGATAAAACAGAGGTCGATTTTGATGGAAATGGGGTAGAAAATAGGGCAATTTAGGATACCAACAAGGATGCATTCGGGGTCGAGAAAACAACGGCAGTACTGCAAAAGAATTTCTATTGGTCGAATCTTCGACAGGATGTCAGGAACTACATCGGATCCTGCATTGCCTGCACCATTTCCAAACCGACCATCAAGAAGCAAGGCCTTTATACCCCATTGCCTAACCCTAGCCGACTTTGGGAATCCATCTCCATGGATTACATGTTGGGCCTTCCTTCTACTAAGCATGGCAATGACTGTGTTTATGTGGTTGTCGACAAATTCTCGAAGATGGCCATTATTGTGGCCTAAAAGAAGAATATCACAACATAAGCCACTGCTAAACTCTTCTTTGAACGAGTGTGGGTACACTTTGGGATCCCACAGTCTATCATCTCAGATCAAGACAACAAGTTCATCGGTACATTTTGGTCCAGTCTCTGGTCGATCCTAGACACCAAGCTCACTAAGTCCACAACTTTCCATCCCCAAACTGATGGCCAGACAAAGGTCGTCAACAGGATGATCATACACATTTTGGGCATGTACAAATCAAAGCATCCACGCTTATGGGATGAGAGCCTCCCCTATGTCCAACACAGCTATAACCAGGCTCTCCACAACTCGACTAGCCATAGCCCTTTTCAGGTGGGCTTGGGATTCCAGCCACTATGTCCCATTGATGTGGTCATACCATTTGCAGCTACTCAGGCAAATTTGTCTCATGTCCAGTCTGAATCCAACAAGGCAAACAACTCAATTGAGCACATTCAGCACACCTGCCAACAAGTCCATGACATATTGGACAAAGCCAATGCTAAGTACAAGCACCGACATGATCAACATTGGGTGCCACATAAGTTGTAGGTGGGCGACAAATTTGGCTACACTTGCATAAGGAGCACCTTACTGGGCCCCACTGCAAGCTTCTCCGTCTCCGATATGGCCATACACCATCACCAAGGCAATAGGGGATAGTTCCTTCGAGCTAAGTATTCCACCATTCCTTGGTCTGCACTTAGTGTTCAATGTGGACCGCCTTCGACCCTACTTTCCACCATTGTTGGACACATCTGACATTGCAGAAAAACTCACACCAACATATTTAAACCCAAACTACATGGAACAATCCATAACTAATCAAATCATGGACACACAGATCAAGAACACCCAACAACAAAGGATCAAACTATATCGCGTTTTCAAAGCATGCCAACTCCTTCACGAGGGCAAGTGGCTCACCAGGGACCAAGTTCAGCAGAAGTTTCCTTATCTCATGGAGGAACTCAACGCAATGGGGAGCATTTCTTCCTAAGGGGGGAGGAATGGTCTAGGTGGATATTGGTGGCCACCCGCCTATTCCACTTGGACCCCCACCATTGTTTCTTTCAGTTTTTCAGTTTCCTTAATTGTAGCACAATTTACTATTTCTGGTAGTTTTTCGGGTCCTAAACTTTCGGATCCGTTTGAGGCCCTAAACGTCGTTTTTTGGGAAAACCATTGTTCTGAATATGAGTTTTCAACTCGATATTCATTGTGATAAGTTGTAGTCATTGGATAGATCTTTCTAACAAGGTATCGTGTGCGTCAAACAAAGATCGTATGCCAAAGTTATGATCCTGGGAAGTTGATGTACCAACTTGCCCCAACGAGGCCCATAGCTTGGCGTTTCATCTCCTAGGGTTAGGTTTTTGGATGTTTAGGGTTTTCCATTGTTTCTCAATAATAAATAGACCTTCAAGCCTCATTGTAACACAACTCAGAGGCATGTATCCGCCACATCTCTTCTCAGAGATAAGCTACCATCACCAAAGCTAGTTTATTCCATTATGTATGTAAGCATATTTCAGTTCTTTGATATTAATGAAATGAAGTTTTATTTCCGCTTCATCTCTGTGTGTATGGTTATATCTGTAATTTGTTGTGTTCCTGTTTTAATTTGGATGACACATGTGGAGATAGCCACTTCTAGACTTTCAAGAAGATTCCCGAATGTCCAAATCCTTATCACAATGGAGGGTTGAGGAAGTGGTTCCATTCTAGGTCATTGTATTTATTTCGTGGTTAAGTAGATAATCTAGGAGTGGTAAGTTAGGAGTGGTTAAGGGATAAGATTTTATAACATCCTTAGAGTCCATATTGACTCAAGTAACTTCACAAATGGTATCTATTTATTTGTATTTGCACATTTCCATATTGGAAGAAAAAGAGCAAAGCAACCTCACCTTCTAACTGAGTTTTCTCATGCAACAAGTTTCTCAGGTTAAACCTTATGTTTATTTTTGAATGGTGTGTGAATATTTCTATGTTCTCTATTTTTGCATTTCAATTATTTCATATATAAGCCAAAAATCAATAATTAAGGAATATTATCACCCATTACTCACACATGTGGAGATAGCCACTTCTAGACTTTCAAGAAGATTCCAGAATGTCCAAATCCTTATCACAATGGATGGTTGAGGAAGTGGTTCCATTCTAGGTCATTGTATTTATTCCATGGTTAAGTAGAGAATCTAGGAGTGGTATGTTATAGAGTGGAACATAAGGGATAAGATTTTATGGCAGCCTTATAGGCCATACTGTCTCAAATAACTTCACAAAGGGTATCTCTTTCTTTGTATTTGCACATTTCCATATTAGAAGAAAGAGAGCAATGTCTTAAGTAACTTCACATATGGTATCTCTTTCTTTGTATTTGCACATTTCCATATTAGAAGAAAGAGAGCAAAGCAACCTCACCTTCTAACTGAGTTTTCTCATGTAATAAGTTTCTCAAGTTAAACCTTGTGTTTATTTTTTAACGGTGTGTAAATGTTTCTTTGTTCTCTATTTTTGTGTTTCAACTATTTCATATATATTTAAACAGAAAATCAATAATTAAAAAATCTGAAATCTAAAAAAATTAACCTTTATATTAAAAATTTTAGTATTTTATCAAATATACTATTACAAATTCTTTCCACAAAATATCCCTAATAAATAAAAATTAGTACTTAAAATCAATAATCATACTTAAATATTTAATATTAAACCAATAAAACATATTATATAACCTTCTAACTATTTTTATATCTATTTTTTTAATCTTCTAAAATATTTCTTCATATCCATTCATTTTAAAAGAAAAAATTATTTCATTATTTTTATATTCATTCATTCTTCATATATCCATCCATTTGAAAAGAAAAAATTTCATTATTTTTATATCCATTCATTTAAAAAAAACCTTATTTCACATATTTAAAAAAAAAAATATCTATAACCTTCAATCATTTTCATATCCATACATTTTAACCTTCTAAATATTTTTTCCACATTTACTTCATATCCTTTATCCTTAAAACAAAGTAACACATACACTATATATTGAATCACACTCTTTAGTTTAGAGTACTCATCACTAACTTTCTTATTTTAATATCCATACATTTTAATCTTCATGTCCATCTATTATTTATATATATTTATATATATATATTTCACGTTTCCTTCCTCTCCTCCATCATTAACACATAGTAAAACATACAATTTGAATCACACTATTCAAGCTAAAGTAATCATCCTTCTGATCCTTTTTTCATGTCCATTCATCTTAAAAAGAACTTGTTCCACATGTTTTCCCATGTCCATTCTCAAGGACTTGTTTGACATGTCTATAGGTAAATTCTGATGCATGTTAGTAAATTTCCAAATTGTTATAAGCTTGTCTCTTCAACGTTAACATGTTGAGAATAAAATTCCCATGTCCATTCTCAAGGACTTGTTTGACATGTCTATAGGTAAATTCTGATGCATGTTAGTAAATTTCCAAATTGTTATAACCTTGTCTCTTCAACGTTAACATGTTGAGAATAAAAAATAAACATACGTTGAAAATAAAAAATAAACATAGGTTGAGAATAAAATGATTGATGTATTTTAATTTTATTATATATTTAGATTTTTATTAAATTTAGTTGTAATATTTATGTTAGGATTTTTAAATATTTGTGTAATGATTTTTCATAGTAAAGTTTTATAATTAAAATCTTTAAAATTAACTTATATTCATGTAAATAATATATTTATCATCATTTATGACCCACTATAATTTAAGTAAATATTTCCATAAAAAAATGAATAAAAATAAGATAGAAATAAATATACCTACGAGGATTTACTACCTACTATTATTTATGTTTTTTTCAATGTTTTAACTTGTACGAGTAAAAGTGTAAATGTGCCAATTTAGTGGTTACTAATCACCAAACATTTATGCAAGTCCATATCCCTTAGTAAGCAATTAACTTTTCTACTTCATATAAATTTGCAAATTTTCTAAATACATAACATCAAGTGACAAGGACTACTCTACCTTACCACACTTGTTTATATTTGATGATGAGTAGTTATGCATATTTTCATTTTTATAATTTTTTGTTATTTTTCTTGTATAAGTGTTTTCACTGGTATGTTGGATAATATTTATTATATTATTTTTATTAATGTAGTTTGTTTATCTATTTATTATTTATTAGTAACGTATTTGGTGTTAATTTATTATATTATTTTGTAATTATTATTATCAATAACCTAATGTTTTTGATATATTTTTATCGGCATCTTTAGTTTGTGGTTGTTCCTTCTGATAATAATGACATAAATTTATTTAAAATTTTATATTATTTAAAGTATCAATCATAATTTTTATTTAAGTTTAAACGGTTCAATATCATTTATCAATATTTTTGGTACATGAGTCAAAGAGAATAAAAAAGAGATTAATAGTATTAAACATAGATTTAAATTATGTTAAGAACAAAATGAAGATAATAATAAAAATTAAAGTAATGTATAAATATTGAAAAGAAATAATTTTTATTTAAGTTTAAACAGTTCAATATCGTTTATCACTTTTTTTGTACATGACTCAAAGAGAATAAAAAAGAGATTAATAGTATTAAACATAGATTTAAATTATGTTAAGAACAAAATGAAGATAATGATAAAAATTGAAGTAATGTATAAACATTGAAAAGAACATAATGATATAGTGAAATCTATGTTTTATTAATGAATGAAATAGTGAAAACATTGCAATATGCAAAGAAATATAAGGAAACTAGACCAGTGGTTGCTTATCTTTAAAAAGAAATTTGTTGGCTACATTTTTTTGCAAAAATTCCATCATAAAAGACTAAAATTTCTCTTTTAAATAAAGTCTTAAAACCTAATATGCAAACCCCTAATCATAGGAGATGAGGTGGCAAAAATAATATATGTCTTGAGGAGTCTACTTGCTACATTAATTCTTTAGGGCCACAACTTTCACATATGAACTTTGTTAGTGGTATTTCTTAGACTATTACAAGTATTATTCTGAGCTATATATGTCGGGATAGATTAATATTCAAATATTTTTAAGTTGTGTCAATCACCAAAAATGCATGGGAAGTGCTTGAGAATGTATCAGACGTCCAAGACCTACAAAGCTATTATAAAACTAACAAGTTGTAAGGTAATTTCTTAGTTAGTGGAAATTTTGGGTGGACATATATATTTACCTAGATTAGTCATCCCCTTTTAGGATACAATGACCTCCATTGCATTAAGTTCCTCATTATATGGTGAAACTTTTATTGAATTTGATTCCTAGTAAAACTCTTGCCTTGGTGAAGAAGCTACCATATTTTAACAACTTAAGAGAGTTTGGAGTTTTATAATTTGTTCGTGGGTGCCCTTCACATTGGTGTCCATGATCTAATCAATCAAATCTTATTTAATGAAGATAGGGTTGATTTCTATAAGTAACAAGCTCTTTGCCACTTCCAATGTGTCCAATAGAGTTGGAAAATATGGTCAAAGCATTTCCACATTAAATACAAGTGTAGGTTAATGAAATATGGAGTACTCAATTCAAAATTATTCTTACTTGTAGTCTTGGTGATGATGTAAGGTCGATATCAAAGTGGAATAATATTCATATGAGGACTTATGATTTGGTATTTTTGTAAGTGTGATCATACATTATCATTAACCTAAAACTTGTGTTAAACTTGACATTAATCATGTCATGACTTGTACTTGGAATTAACCTTCTATAAATTAACACGACTTGTTGTTGGATGCACTAGATTTGTTAAAAAAAATCGTTTACTCTATCTACTTTGGTTTGATCATTGGAGATTTTTTATGCATAGGAAATAGGTAAAGTTATGTCAATTAGGGTGAATGGCTGAAACCACAAACATACCTGAAACATGTTATGGCCAATATACTTATGAAGGGCTATACTAGAACTATGTTGAACATAGGTAAGGATGTCATCCCATGTATTTGGATGCTTGGAGTTGTACATTCCAAGTTCCTAATCATCCCATGGACTACCTTTGTTTGTCCATCATTGTAGAGGTAGAAGTAAGTTAATTTGGGTAACTTGGTGTCCATCATTGACCATAGGACCAAAAGGTACTAAGGAACCTATTATGCCTATCTAAAATGATGGTCTACAACAACCCAAAATAAACCCAAACGCATAGTCCCATAGAAGAGATAAGCAATTTCTTTTATTATGATACCTGTTTTGTAGTGTGCTAAAATTCTCATCTTATAAAATCAATCAATTGCTACAAATTCATAAATTTTATCATGAATTATTAATAGAAATCCTAATAAATGATCCATGGAGACTAACTCCCAAGGGTTATTTGCAATAGGTAAATAAGTACTATACAACCCCTCTTTTATGGCAGTTTTTGAGAGATGTCACAAACAATGCACAATTGATATACATGTTGATGTCCTATTAGAGATTTGGCTAGTAGAATTGCCTTTTCATTATCACCAATATTTTCTCCACATTGAAGTTCCCTGCCACCTCCCTATAATATGCCTTCTCGACTAGCTTCTATAGCTTATTGAAGGAACATATAAATGGAATAGAAGTCCATCTTCGATGTGAAAATTAGAAACGTGTTTACTTGCACCTAATGTTTAATATGTAGTACCAAAGTCAATGAAATTGTTCAATACAACTATGCCCACCCAAAATTCTCACGCCCAAAAGAATTAATAACTATGGTTATAATTAGAGGTCAATTAAGGCAATCCATAACCTAGTTCCTAGTTTATACTCCCTTGTTTTGCTTGATGTTTAAGTGGAATTGTTGAAGGAACATGGACCACTTTTGATGCTGGTTATTCTATAACTTTATTTTTGTCTACATGAATTGGTAGGGCTTGTAGTCAATTTGGATCATAATGTCCTTTCCTATAATATAATGCTCCCACTACCAACATGCTTGCATAATGAAGTAAATATCCTTGTCATCAGTTGGGTACCCATGAATTGCATGAAAGTATATCTTGATCTAATAGGCCATCAAGATGTCCATGCTAAATTATGACTACAATTGCAACATATTCTAAGGCATCTATTTAATCTCAAATAATTGTTATAGGTATAGCCAACTTAGGATTGGTGTCAAGTAGAGTTAGCATTTTAGATCCTTGAATTCTCTATGATGTGCCTCAACCTAAAAACACTTTGTTATGGCTGCATCATTGGTCACCTAGCTTAGATGCCAATAAATATGAGAAAACCTCAACGCAATCTTGCGATAGAATTTGGAAAGGCCCAAGAAGTTATTGAGTTCCACTATTGTCTTTTGGTTCAACTAATTAAGAATTTCTTGGATCTTGGTTGGATCCATGATCTGAAAATCACTCGTGAGTGACTTCAGTTGAATAATTAATGAATAAAGGTATTACAGATTCATGTGCTGGTGTTTGTCTGTGTTATTTTGGGCAACGGATCGATCAAATTGCAAAATACACAGACACTGGAAAATGGAAAACAGTAAGAGACACACAATAATCAAATACAAGAACACAACAAATTAATAAGGGGTTCACCCTATTCTCCAGGGCTACGTCTCCGGTCCAGTTTTCAATGGTGGCCTTCTTTTATTGTGTCTTTACAGCAAAGATTTGCAATGAGGAGCTCAATTTGAGTCTCCTGAAATAGATAACGCTTGGTAGGGTGGTTCTTGGATTCCCCAAGCCACTAGAGTGCACAAACTCTTTCCTTACCAAATCTTGACCTTTTTGGTATTTAATGGGAGGAGCCCAATGTGGTACTCAATTCCCGACAGATCCTCACAAGGATTGCTTGAACCTCTCAAGCCTTCTGTTTGCTCGATGCTGCCTTAGGTCATCTCAACTCTCTGTTTTCTGCTTCTTGCTTCACTGTCTTTTCTTCGCTCTCTGTTATCAGGAAATCTAGTGTCCACTCGGATCTGCTAGTCCCACTAAGACTGGTAGCTATCTTAGAAACAAACAAACTAAAACTAGTTTCGTTTTCCTTTATGAGAAGTAGATAAGAGTGGAATGAAGGACACCAACCTCAGTCTTGCGCTTGGTTCCTTGCTTTATTCCTCTCCTTTCTGACAGATCCTTGCCGCTTCTCCTTCGTCTACCCAGCTTCAAAGAGCACCTGTGGAATCAAAGCAGCATATACTATCTAAGAACAGAGATCTAAAATCATAAACAATAGAGGACCATATATATATTGACCACACAAATGCATATATCATCAAACATACAAGAATGTGGAGGAAAACTTGAATAACTTTATTAATAATCAAGAGTAGCAAAGAGGATTACAACCAATTTTTCTGACCTAGCGTCATCCTCTAGCATGAAAGCCCTTCTTTCACCTCATGAAAAGCTTAGATCACCCAACACTATGATATTCCAACAAGAAACCAACAACACTTCCTTACAAGATACAAAATTCCAGCCTCTAGATCTCTGGGATGAGGGATCCATATATAGATGATTGCAGGGGGGGGAGTCAGCTTCTGGGATTTGATTAGTGTCCTCTCTCTGATAGTTCTTGATTCCACTTGGACTCTAGAGATTGATGATCTCTTACTCATCCCTGGGCGAATTCAGAGAGGCAAGTGTCACAGGAGAAGTTTCTGGAAGATTCCATGATCATCCACCTCGCAAACTGTCTCTGCCATTTGTCCACTCTCACCCATCACCCCATAGAAGGGATTTTCAGTATGCATCGCACCTCCCGTGTGCATTAGGTGGGATGCATCGCACTTTGACCAGGGAGCAGGTGAGATGATCCAGTTTTGACCAGTTCTGAGTAGTTTCTCATGGAGAATTTCTGGGAGATGATGTAATCATCTGACCTTGTTCTTTTAGGGGATGGAACAACACTTTTAGGGACTTAGGAGCCCTTGGTTTATGGACATGTTTGATTGGGGTTGCAGTTCCCAAAAATGTCTATAACAGTTGCCCCCTAAAGCATGAGGTCGTTAATTTTTTTATGTCGGGTGAAATGCTTTATCATGAGGATCTGAAGTTTTTTCGAGCTGGAAGGCGACCTGTAATAAGATACAATCAATACATTATCTTCATAATATTTTTCATGATCTAGCTGAGTCGAGCATTCCCATGCTCAACTTTATAAATTCATTTTCATGTACATAAGACAGATGACCGTCTGTGCGGGAGACTGATGATTCTGATAGAGCCATCATCCTTTGATTCAGATGATCATCTGTGCAGCAGCAATGTACATTTGATGTCTTTATTTTTCTGAATATATCACAACCCGGATGGATGAAACTAGATCCGGGGTCTTCAAACTCGTTCAATCTTCACTCGGAGTACAAGTCGATCCATGTGAAAGATGTTCTGGAGTCGAACATGGAAAGACATCGCCTGATTACTAGCCAATGATGTAAGCTGTTAACAGGCACGAGAGGAATCACCGATAATGATGATGACCCTCAAGGAACTACAGTAAAATTTGCGTGCTGTGAATAAGGGACTTGGCGTCGAACACCACGCAAATTCTTTCGGTCGAAGGCCATTGATGGAAACCTGTCGCCGGAAGTGAGAAACTTGCCATTGAGGCATGCAAGCTTCAAAGTACTGAAGGGGTTGTTCCTAAGTCGACTTGTTGGATAATGAGCTGATGTCGACAAGAAGAAACTCGCCATAGGAGGGCCTTAATGAATCCCACATCTACGACACGGAACAGAGTAAATGATTTTGGAGGTGAAAACGATCTGATGATATAGGGTTCAAAGTGGCGGTCATGAAAGAATGGAGTGTGAATGTATTGCAGCGGATGAGACACAGGTGAATTCTCTGAGCGACTTCTCTTGAACATATCGACGACACTGACATGATGGATTGGTAGCGTTAACCCCAAATGTGGACGGTGTGATGGACTAATGGTGATATGACCAGTGAATAGAACAACCCAACCCGACTCGAATGCGGAGTGAAAGTGTCATGTTCAAGAGCGACTTGCTACCAATAAAGTTTCTTCAAGTTTCCTTCCCAATTTTTCCCCAGTCATTGCTGACCAGTACCTCTTTATTTTTGTCAAGCTTGAGGAGGATAACATATGCTTGTTCTATAATTTTCCCTTCGGGCAAACCCATCGCTATATTTTAACGAGCCTAGCGACAGTGAAACTCGTTCTTGTCTGTATGGACAAGTTTGTCGCTATTCGGTTTTAACGAGTTTAACGACAAAGATAACTCGGTCCTTTTCAATTTTAGAGAGTCTGAAAAGGGACGTAAAGGAAACTCCAATAATCCTTTTTCGTCATATAATCCCTTAAGTCCGAAAAAGTATAAAATAATACAAAAGGGATGAATTTTCGGTAATTTTAACGAGTCGAACAAAAACAAGCGCTTGATATTTTTGTGTAATAATCCCTCAAGTCCAAAAAGATTAAAATCTAGAGGAGGGATAGCTTAAAGGAGACTCGTTTTTGAGGAACGAGTGATAATTTCAAGTAGCAGCTAGTTCCAGGTAAGGTTTGGAATTTTCTAGTCACGGTAGTGTCACAAGGATGGCTAACATGATCACTCTTTGCAGCTGTTCCTCAAAAGGGGTAAACAATCAACTGGAGGTGAATGATCGGCTAAAAATAGAGTGGAGGTGATGATGAGAACACGACCAAGGTTCAAAAGCTGATGATAATGCATTCACAATGGTTATTTACCGAAAATTGGTTTATTTTTTAATGAGCTTAAACTCTGGGGGAAACATTTGCTCGTTGCTTAGGTTTAATTTTTAACGAGCTTGAACTTCGCATAAAAACTGCTCGCTTCCAGTTGTATAATAAGGATATCTCATCTAAGATGCCATTTTTTATGGAGCTTGCACCTTTCAAAGCTTTGCCCCGACGCCTCTCGCATGCAAGCTAGGAACGACCAACTACGCCCCTCCACTTAACTACCAAGATCACTACCAAGGTTAGGTAGGAAACTTTTTCCTTTACTTTACCGATGCCATGGTGGCCCCTGCAAAGATGAATGGTCAATTTGACCACTCACCCGACCTAGGCAGTTGAAGTTAGCAGAATCATAGAGTTAACGTTAGTTGGTCATTTCTCGCTTGCTCACAAGAGGTTTGCATGCCCACAGGTATAGTAAAAATTTTCCAGGTTACCATATAGAAGTTCCTGCTTTCGCAAGATAGTTTCTATCCACACCGCAAATAGAAACACTTCTTGGCTTAGTCCATCTGGACCAGGGTGGTTCTAAATACCAACCTCCTAACCTTGACGAAGGAATCTTATTCCAGTCTAATCCCATTTTCCTAAATGGATGGGTGTGTCAGACTAGTCATATATCCTCCGCGGAAACCTACCCTATACCCAAGGTTTTCCTGCTGAAACAGACCAGGGTGCATGCCCCCTAGGATTCAGTCATGTCCTCTCGAATCACTCACGCTCATCAGGTGGACGGACTAGAGATTGATGAGACATTCCTTGCGTGAAAAGACCATTTAGGGATGGTATTTGACTATTAACTATGTGTGAGCCAGGAAACGACAGCTGGTCTACGATCTTGACCACTCTGCCTTCATGCGGAAAACACATTACTCTAAAGAGTGAGGAGACAATGGATCCCATGCTATAAATATAGTCGCGTCCAAGGAGTAGATTATAATCTAGAGGTCCTCGGACTACCATTACGTTCATGTAAACGATTTTCCTTCTCAACGTTATGGGCACATTGGGAAGGATCCCTAACGGTCGACTGGTTCCTTTGTCGAAGCCTGTCAGATTTCTCATTTCAGGCAGAAGCGATGGCAAACCAAGCGCTTTCCAAGCAGTTGAGGAAATGATACTCACAGAAGCCCCTTCATCTATGATGGTACCGGCCATGACCATTCTGTATATCTATGCAATGATTCGGAATGGTACACTAGCCGGTAAACGGGGTCTACCTAGTAGGTTCCAATTGAAGGAAATGACTAGGTTGCTTGGAGGTGGGACCGAATAAACGGTCGGATATGACTCTGAAGAACTTCCTTCCCGCGGTAAAGGAATGGGTACACTGCCCCCATGTTCATCAGAGTCGGTGTTTACGAAAAGAATTTGAACGGTGTCGTTCTCATTCTCTTCGGTGATTGTGTCATCTGAAGATGGACCTTCCGAAGGCAAGACCGGGTCGACTTCCGCCTCAACCTTTTGACTTTCGTCTGGTATGGATTCAACGGGTTTATCTTCAATGACAGATGCTTCGACTGACCACAATGGCGTGTCAGTCGGATTTTCAACCAGTGATGGACTTGGCAAGAGTTTCTTATATCCAGGAGGAAGTCGTAACGGTGAAACTGGATGGTCATCCAAAACTCTTTTAGCTTCGTCCAGGAAGGGACAACGGTGGAGGGCATGATTGCCTTCACACAGTCTACAAGGAAATTTACATTTTCCTTTTTGTCCAGGTGCTTCGCTTTCACTAGTTGATGGTGTACTTTCAACATGGTCCTCAGAGGTTGATGACACCGGGTTGTGCAAATGAGGAGACCAGTCCCTTAAGATCCGAGGGATGTAGGGACAATCTTGGTGGTAGTGGTCCCCTTGGAAAATGACACATGGCAATTGAGGCCTGGACGGTGCAGTGTGTGGATTTTCGCTAGACGATACATGGCTGTCTCTTTTCGCCTTTGGCTCCTTCTTCTTCTTCTCTTTCTTCTTCTTCTCCTTCTTCTTCTTAGTTACTTGATTTTGGGCCTTACCAGCTTTGTCAAGCGAAGAGGAAGGAGGAGAGGGAGAATCGGATGAAGTATAAGGTTGGGGGGTAACTTTAGTATCATCTAGTTGCTGACTTGATTGTTCAGGAATCATGGTGTTCTGAATGACGGAGGTCGAGAAGAGCCATACGGGCAAGCCAATTGTCAATCCTGGAAGTGACAATGTGGCCATATGAGGTGCACCAAAATCTCCCCAAGAGGAGAAAGGACTAGGATTTCCTCCAAGGGGAACTCCTTGGTTGGTGGACTCCATTTTTCTCAACCTAAGACCAACGCGGGAATGGTGATATTATTCCGATTAAAATAAATTTTAGACGCTTTGACACAACTTGTTTTTTCAATTTTTAAGGGTCGAGAAAAAACAAAAGATGACTCTAGTCGCCTTCGATTTTTAATGAGCCTAAAGTGACAAGTGCTCAGATGGATCTTTTCCTTTAAGGAGTCTGAAAAGGAACGAAAGAGACTACTCTGGAAATCTAGACAGAGGGATTACCAAATCAATCACAAAACTACTAAATACTTTTTACGGTACGGCAGTCAATCTTCCCGAATGTTGTGTTCAGTGCATTGCGATCGAGAGGGCGGAAGACACAGCTTCGTATGGATAAAGGATATAGCCTATTGTGGTCTCCCAATATATACTCGACGGTACGTGGGAGCACAAGTCCGTACTGACACTTGTCATCTCAAAGAGGAGGAATCACCCAACCAACAGTGAAAGCGATAGTTACCAGGCTTTACGACGCCGGAATATGTCTCTAGCCTAGACTTCTAGATGTTGTGCGTTAGGTTCCAAAGCGTTTTTAGGTTCATTAAATTTATTTTACAGTTGATCTTTCTTAAGAAATTTTCCTTTCAGGTTCACTGCGTGATGTAGATGTACAATTCCTAAAATGCAATCTAAGATGATAAACAATCGTTTAATCTTCTTTTTACAATGAAAATCCTAGCTACTAAAGAAAGAGAGATGATATTCTTTCAACATAGAGCAGAGAGCACACACTAGATGCATTGTCCTAAATCAAACCAACAAGCAGTCTAAATGGAAATGCACATGCATGTATTTGTTTTCAGCTTTCTTAATGTGTGAATGACAAGAAGAATGCTAAGTACAAATCTGAATTATCTTTTCAAAGCGACAGTACTAACAGATTTCTCTTCAAAAACAAAAGGAAGATAATGACGACACTTTACTATTTTGAATTGAAAATTGTTTTTGACACTTGAAAAACTACTAATTCAAATCAAATACAAGAGTAACTGTATAATTGACCATCAAGAACAATAGAATTCTTTTCTTTGACTGAAAAAGACACTTGCGACACTTTCAAATCAAAAGACGACAGTATGACTTTGCTACTACTTTGCAAAAGAGAACTGAAAATGGCGGAAAATACATAAAAACATTCACAGTTCTTTGCACAATGGAGGCGGAATGATGGAAAGGAAGGGGGTTTCCACAATGGTATACTGATCACAGACAGCAAAACTCCATAATAGAGTTGAAAAGAGTGAAGAAAAACCAAGACCTGGAGGCAAAATTAGCCTTTTCTGATCATTGCACTTGTAACACAGGGAAACAGGGATGCATCCCACTTACTGCACACAGGAGGTGCGATGCATACTGGTTTCCTTGAAGAGAGGGTGCGATGGTACCAGGACGAGACTTTACTTGGCTCTTGGTCACAAGTTGCAGCTCAATTCAGGGATTTAGGCCAAGCAAATGATGTACAGTAAATAGAAATCATAGGGGCTGATCTAATGAGGTTACTAGAGTCACCACTAGGGCAATTAGAAATCTTGCAAATCGATTGTTCAGTTTATAAACAAAACCCGGAGATAGACTGAAGCAGCATTGATCTACTTTGCACTTGCATAGCAAATGCAGTTCGAAGGCTAGATGGCTTGACTTCAGGCTCCGTCTGTAAGTTTATAAAACAAACAAATATAGACAAATAAACAATCTATTCGCTCCCCAGTGGAGTCGCCATTTTGTTATCGGGAAATCTAGTGTCCACTCGGATCTGCTAGTCCCACTAAGACTGGTAGCTATCTTAGAAACAAACAAACTAAAACCACTTTCGTTTTCCTTTATGAGAAGTAGATAAGAGTGGAATGAAGGACACCAACCTCAATCTTGCGCTTGGTTCCTTGCTTGATTCCTCTCCTTTCTGACAGATCCTTGCCGCTTCTCCTTCATCTACCCAGCTTCAAAGAGCACCTGTGGAATCAAAGCAGCATAATACTATCGAAGAACAGAGATCTACAATCATAAACAATATAGGACCAGATATATATTGACCACACAAATGTATATATCATGAAACATACAAGAATGTGGAGGAAAAATTGAATAGCTTTATTAATAATCAAGAGTAGCAAAGAGGATTACAACCAATTGTTCTGACCCAGCGTCATCCTCCAGCATGAAAGCCCTTCTTTCACCTCATGAAAAGCTTAGATCACCCAACACTATGATATTCCAACAAGAAACCAACAACACTTCCTTACAAGATACAAAATTCCAACCTCTAGATCTCTGGGATGAGGGATCCATATATAGATGTTTGCAGGGGGGTGAGTCAGCTTCTGGGATTTGATTAGTGTCCTCTCTCTGATAGTTCTTGATTCCACTTGGAGATTGATGATCTCTTACTCATCCCTGGGTGAATTCAGAGAGGCAAGTGTCACAGGAGAAGTTTCTGGAAGATTCCATGATCATCCACCTCGCAAACTGTCTCTGCCATTTGTCCACTCTCGCCCATCGCATCCCATAGAAGGGATTTTCAGTATGCATCGCACCTCCCATGTGCATTAGGTGGGATGCATCACACTTTGACCATGGAGCAGGTGAGATGGTCCAGTTTTGACCAGTTCTGAGTAGTTTTTCATGGAGAACTTCTGGGAGACGATGTAATCAGCTGACCTTGTTCTTTTAGGGGATGGAACAACACTTTTAGGGACTTGGGAGCCCTTTTTTTATGGACATGTTTGATTGGGGTTGTAGTGCCCAAAAATGTCTATAACACTCACGTTCTCTCTGCCTTCGTGCTCTGTTCTCTATCTGTTCATGGCTTAAAGCCAATCTATCCTTGACTGTTCGCTTCCTCTTCCACCCCTTCGGATCACCTGCTGTTGTTCACTTGGAGTTCCCTGCCTCTGCGTCATCGCCAACGGCTCACAGGGAAGTGGCCACTTGTCCTCTCACGAACTACGCCAGCTCTTCCTCAATGGTTTGGTATTTCAGTTACACTGTGGAATGACTCATCCACCAACTCAGCAGTCAAATCGGACTTCAAACTTTTATGTTCCACGGCTTAATTCCCCCGTCAAATCCGATTTCTCCATTGGGCGCAATCTCCGCCGTCAAATCTGGAGCCCCCAGATCCTATGATGTTCGCTCATTTCACACGATTGACTTGCTCGACCATTAGCCCGCAATGAGAGGTGGTTTTCTCTCTCATCCACCGGACACGCGTCGTGCGATGAATGGAATCTCTCGTTTTTTGCCAAATTCGCTTACCGCCCCAATGTGCCTCCGATATTCCGCCGTTTTGGAGCACAGGACCCGCCTTTAACTTTAGCACTTTCCCTACGGTTTCCCGGCTTCCCATATGACCGAGCGCTTTGGGGCTTTTCCTTCTCGAGGGGTTTTGCCCAGTGATGCGCGCGCTAATCGCGCATCAAAAATGGCCTCCGCTTCCCGATCCGGGGTTCCTAACTGCCAGTTTTGCCTCCTGCGCGGTCTCCATGGGCCTCGGTCAGCGCGCTTTGACCGAGGTCCTCGTCGTTCCTTGCTGGCTAAAAACTGCCACTGTCCAGAGGTCTTCCTAATAGCTCTTTGTTCATAAATTCGAAGTCTGTCCTGATTTGATACAGTCATGTCATTGTGATAATTTTCATGGATCCAATTCGGATCACAACCTTCCCACTTTTTATCACTTAAGAATTCTAATACCAAAATTTCTCATACTAGCTTGATGACAAAGGTCAGTGTTAGTCTAAGTTTGATTTCGTTTTTTATTAGAGTCTGAGTCTTAGGAGTTCTTGAGTCAAGTATGCATTCTCATCCATCACCTGTCACCCTCATTCATCACCAATCTCATAGCTATGTGTCAGTTTGATTTTAAAAAAATCATTATGTACCACACAGGCTTTTTTAGGTGATTGCGTAGCGCATGTAACCATTCTGAAGTATTTTCGCGGCGCATAAATCCTTTTAGCAGTTTCGTAGCGCAAAGGTCCATTAGGTGATTACGCAGCGCAAAATTCATTTAGGTGATTTCGCAGCGCATTATTCAAAATTTACACTGACCGCACTGCGAAATTGGAGACTCGTGCATTCCGCAGCGAATCTTCCCCAACTGTCAAATCCGTTAAGTTAATCTATGGCTGCGTCATTCTTTGTCAGTTCATGCACTCCACATATCACGTCCAACCACTTATCTCCATTATCACAACCACTAGGTACGTTGGTACATATGGAATACAAGTTCCAAGGAAAGCCAGATATGCATAGTTGTAATGATGATTGTAAGCCTTGCATGAGAAACAAATCTGCAAGATTTCAATTTGAAAAAACATTGTCATCAAGCGAGGCAGCTATCAGGTGAGGCAACAATTCAAGAAAGTATAGGAGGTACCGCCAAGGGCAGAAGAAATAGGTTGCAGACTTAAAGATACAATTGAACCAAAAAAAAGGATCTCCATAAAGAAATATCACTTCAAGTAAGGATATGCTTCAAAGTTTTGGTAATTTTGCTTGGAATAATCTTTTCAAACATTCCCATTCAGTTTTGGAAGGTCTTGAAACAATTGAAAGAATGTTTTAATAGAAAAGTGCTCAAATAGCAAAGTTTTGGGTTGAAACTGTGATTTTTGAAACAACTCAGTAGTTTCGTAGCACGCTACGAAATTGCTGAAGGTGACAATTTTGTTTTTTTTTAGGATCTACCTTGAAAGAAAAAGAAGATTATTTTGAAAGGCATGTTGCTGCAGAGGTGTAACAAGATCACTTGAGAATGTTTGAGCCCTAATCAAAAGGAAAATTCAAGAAATGAAGATACATACACATGCTAAACCTTGCGCTACGAAATCACTGAAGCAGCCTTTTTCAGGAGAAAAACTGTTTTAGGTAGTCAACTTCCAGGAGGTCTCTAGAGCAACTGAAAGAATATTTTTGAAAATTGAAAGAGGTTTTTATTCCTAACATACTGAGCTAGAAAAAACTCTTTCAGTTTCTTCAAATTAATTATGATCTTGGAGAAATGGGTGACTAAACTTGCGCTACGAAACTGCTGTAGGTGCAAGTTTTTCACAGGCATATTTCTCTGTTTGACACCTGTTTTTCAAAGACATATTTTGGGCGGTAGGAAAGGTGTTTCAAAAAACCAAGAGAGGTTTTTGTTAAGCATGGATTGGTTCACAAAAGCCTCCTTCATTTTTTCCAAATACATTGTTTATGAGAAGTTATGAGCTCTGTCCCAAGACCTATTTTTCAGCCAGAACAGAGCAAGGGACAGTTTCCTAGTTTCTAGGAACAACAAAAGGATGAGTCATCAAGGGCCAGCTGGAAGGTTATGGGCTTCATCAAATTCGACTTCATGGATTTTTATGTGTCAAAAGGAGTGTTTAATTCCTAGATAAGGTTGTTTTGATCATAATAAGGAGTTACACTCCTAATTGTTTTAGGTCTCTAGGACTCCTAGTTAGTTGTCTTTTGTATTAAATAGTTAGTTTAAGTGTCAATAGGTGTCAAATAAGGAGGAATTCGAATTCCCCTCATGCTGGAGGAGGAATCTCAGTTAGGAAGAAGAACTCTATATATAGGAGAAAGGGAAATGTAATAGGGGTTGGAAGTTTATGTAAAAAGCCTGTTGTGAAGCTTATGTAAAAGCTATGTTCCTTTAGTAATACAGTGATGATTTTTTGTTGCTCAAGAATCATAGTGACTTCAGTATATGCATTCCTCTTGTTGTCTTTTATGTTATTTACAGTTTGATGAGTACTTGATTACTTGGAAATCACATGCTGTGTTCTAACTTCTTTCATGTACTCATATGTTGTCCTTTTTGTGTCTACTGTACCTTATATATATTGAAGTCTGAATGCCTTGATTTCATTGCAAAACTAATTCAATGTTGATGCTAAATGATATATGACTCCATGAGCCCAATGGATGCTTGTTAATTTAGATTTTACCAGCCTCATCCCTATTTCTTACATAAAAGAGTTAGCCATCTCAATCACAATCACAAATCTTAAACCCTTTGAGAGAGCCCTCTCAGGCTAAGGAGGCTAAGCCTTAGCTAAAAGATTGGTCTGAAACAGTTACTTGAAGTCTTCCTTGTCTGCAGCCTTCCAGGGCCTGATTTTGAGATAACACCACTGAAAAAGCTTTTGGACCACCAAAAGTTGGTTTTCAAGCATCAACTAAGTGAGGGTACAATTGTCTCATTTGTCCAATCTCTATCCACTTTGCACTGCTAAGCTTTCAACCCTTGAGCCCAATTCTGAGGTACTCAACATCTCCCCTGCGCGTCGTCCTCACCTTCCTGTACAGAACTGTTTCTTCCTGCAATTCATTAAGATATTCAGGTAGCAGGTCATCAATAGAAGGCAATTGACTCTACTCTTCGGGATCCTCAATTAGTGAAGGTTCAAAAAATCTCAAGCAATCTGCATTTACGACTAAGTAGATGTGCATGTAAGCTGGAAGATCAAGGCGAAAATCATTCTCACCAATCTTCTCAAGTATCTTGAAGGGTACATACCTGATAGGCTTTAGCTTTTTACCTTCACGTTGCATCCTGTCCTTGCTGATATACAACAAAACTTGGTCACCAACTTGGAAACTATGCTCCATCCGATGCTTGTCATGCCTTGCCTTGTATTTGGCTTGGCTCTTTTCCAACTGTTCTTGTACTACCTGGTGGATCTCTTGGATTTGTTCAATGAACCTAGTTTCCCTGTCCACATCACTGTGTCCCTCAACTGTGGTGTCTTTGCCAAAGACAAAATCCAAAGGAGACCTTGGGGTGAAACCAAAACAAGTCTCAAAAGGAGATCTCTGTGTAGCAGAATGTTTTTCTCTATTGTAAGCATGTTGCACATAACACAAATGTTCATCCCAAAGCTTAGGATGCTTTCTGTAATATCCCCTGAGCAACTGGATCACTGTCCTATTGACTACTTCTTTCTGGCCATCAGTTTGTGGATGAAAAGTTGTGCTTTTCTTCAGTTTGGTGTCCATCAGTTCCCACATACTTGACCAAAACTTCCACACAAATCGGGTGTCTTGATCAGATACAATGGAAGTGGGTAAACCAAAATGAACCCATACATGTTCAAAAAATAGTTTTGTAGTTTGTTCAGCTGTAATTTGTTTATTACAAGGTATCAAAATACACATTTTGCTGAACCTATCCACAACAACATATAGATAATCATGACCTTTCCTAGATTTAGGCAGTCCTCCAACAAAATCTATGGAAACATTTTCCCAAGGGTGAGAAGGAACTGGTAATGGAGGGTACAATCCTAGTTTTCTATTGTTGGGCTTGCTTTTAGCACACATAGTACACCCTCTTACATATCTAGAAACTGTCTCATTCATTTTTGGCCAATAGCAAAATCTTTGCAACTGTGCAACTGTTTTACTTACCCCAAAGTGACCTGATATTAGAGAAGTGTGTGTTTCTCGAATTATCTTTACACTTTCAGTTTGTGGAATGCATAACTTCCCACAATGGTATAAGAGTTGGTCCTTTACATGATAATCCAATTCTTCTACTCATTTGCCTTGACTTAAAGTTGTATATACATCTTTAAAGTCTATATCTTGAGCATATTGTTCAATGTAGCTCTCATGTAACACAGAATTATGCTTAAGTATAGTAGATGCATTTATAATGGGTCTAGATAACATGTCTGCAACTTTATTATGTATGCCCTTTTTATATTTGATGACTAAATGAAACTGTTGTAGAAAACCCATCCATATATAATGTCTTGATTGCTGCAACTTAGTTTGGGAGTGTAGATATTGAAGTGGTTGATGATCAATATGTATTACTGTCTCTTTTCCCATTAAGTAATGTTTCCACTTTTTCACACTCTGTACAAATGCATACAATTCTTTATCATATGTAGGATAGTTAACTACTGTAGAATTAAATGTCTCATAATGATAACATATGGGTTTACCGTGTTGTGTCAACACTGCTCCCATGGCATAGTCACTGGAATTTGTTTGGATCTCAAATGGTCTTTGAAGATCAGGCAATGCTAGTACAAGTGTTGTACTAATCTTTTCTTTCAAGGTGTCGAAGGCAAACTGCTGTTTGCCTCCCCACTGAAACACCTTGTTCAATCCTGTTAAAGCATGTAAGGGAGCTTCAATTAAGGAAAAGTTAGAAATGAACTTTCTCCAATATTGTGCTGCTCCTAAGAAGCTTCTAACTTCTGTAGCAGATTTGGGTTTAGGCCAGTTTACAATGACTGCCACCTCAGAGGGATCTATCTTCAATTCACCACCCCTTACTATATGACCCAAATAATTCAGAGATGTTTTGCCAAATTCACATTTTGAGAGTTTAACATAAAGTTTTTCTCTTTTAAAAACATCTAGTGTCTGCTTAACATGCTTTAAGTGTTCTTCCCATGTTTTGCTAAATATCATAATGTCATCCAGATACACAATAACAAAATCATCGAGAAAAGGTCTGAGTACATCATTCATTAATCTCATGAAAGTAGCAGGAGCATTAGTTAAGCCAAAAGGCATAACCAGCCACTCACACAATCCCTACTTTGTTTTGAAAGCAATCTTCCATGCATCTTGTTCTGCAACTCTGACCTAATGGTATCCACTATGCAAGTCTAGCTTGGAGAATTAAACAGCTTCTTTCAATTGATATAAAAGATCATCTATGCGAGGAAGGGGATAACAATTTTTTATTGTTATCTTATTCAGTGCTCGGTAATCAATGCACATTCTCCATGATCCATCTTTCTTTCTCACCAAAACGATTGGTGACCCACATGGTGATGTGCTAGGTCTGATGAACCCTTTCTTGAGCAACTCCTGCACCTGCTTCTTGATTTCAACATTCTCTAAAGTGGAAAACCTGTACATTCCAATGTTAGGCAATGGAGCATCTTGCTGCAAAATAATATCATGCACTATTTCCTTTTTGGGTGGCAGACCTTTATGTTCTCGAAACAAGATATCATACTCTGAAACAACCTTTTCTAAATCAGCTTGTTGTTTAGTATTACAACCCTCAAATACATTGGTTTTATCAGGTTTCTTTTCCTTTACAACCATCAGTAAGAATTGTTTACATGAATTTATCATTCGTTTCATCTGCCCTGCGTTCATGAGAGTATAATTATTCTTGAGCTTATGAGCTCTTACAAACTATTCGATTCCATCGTTAACAAGTAGATACTTGTTCTCAGCTCTATAGAAAATAGCTTTTCTATCATACAAGTAAGGACTTCCTAAAACAATTCCACATATATCCAAAGGAATTATGTCTAACTCAACCTCATCTACAAATGCTGACCCAAAAGAAAACTTGAGTTTGCATTGTCTAGTCACTTGTAGTTGTGCTTTATCATTCAACCATCCTAATGGGTATGGTTTCTTGTGAGGTGTAGTTACTAATCCCAACTTCTTTACAATTTCTTCAAAAATTAAATTTACTTGTGAGCCACTATCAAACAAAGTATCAATCTTTTGATGTTTGGAAATAACTCGAATATGGAAAAGCTCATGCCTTTTTCTCTCATTTTCTTCATCAATAGTAGATTGTGCAGAATTACTAGTAGATGCTTCAGAATTCTTACCTTTTATACTTGTGGCTACAATGGTTGTTTCATCTTCGGAGTCTGACCCCAAATCTTTCTGAATAGCTGCAACAGTGTTCTTCTTCTTGCCCTCGAACTTCTTAGGTCTCAGCTCTGGATGCAGAATCCAACAGTGCTCATCATCATGCCCATCCTTTTTACAGTGAGTGCATGAAGCCTTGCTTTTCTGTGCAGTGTTAGCCTTCCTTTCTTTCCATTTCTGCTTTCTTTTCTCCTTATTCTTGCTTGTAGTTGGTTGGGATGATCCCCCAACTTCTGGACTTCCATTCTTTCCTCTAGCTTCTAGATGAGTAGCTTGTACAGATACCTCATCTATACTAGTGGTATTAAACATGAGGATAGTATGCCTCATGTAGTTGTGTAGACCACCAATGTACTTCAACAGAGTCTCTGGTGAGTCTAATGAGATTCCTAGAATCAATGCTCTCTTTCTAAATTCTTGAGTGTACCCTTGCACACTTTTCCCTTTCAACTGTCGAAGAGTTTGCCAACTCATCATGGCTTGCTGCATGTAGGCCAATGGATAGAACTTCTTTTTGATTGCAGAAACATTTTCACTCCAAACAGAGAGAGTCTTACCATGTCTTTTCATGTCAGCTTGGGTTCTGCCTTCCCACCAAAACAAGGCAGTGCCTCCAAGGCATAGGCTTGACAACTGAATCTTGCTCTTGTCTAAATCGATATTTTGCACTCTGCAATAAACATCAATTTATCTAATCCAATTGTCTAGCTTTTGTGCATTCAACTCTCCATCAAATATAGGTAAATCAAATTTAACATCTAGTTTGATCAAAGATGATTCCTTTTTGTGTTCAGGGCTATTAGGAGGTGTGAGAAAACTTTCCCTTTGCCTTTTCAGTGGTCATGGAAATGAGACTCATCTTCTCCTTTGTCTTGTTTAGAGCCTGATGAATCTTCATCCTTGTGTTTCCTAAAGTCCCTATACATTTCCTCTACCATGGACTTTATGGCTAGGAAACTATCTACGAATTGAGGGTCTGGCCCCATAGAACCTTCCTCTGACATTGTCTTCCGAGGATAGACTCTTCCAATTTCAGGATTAGTTTCAACCAACTCTCCTCCTCCTAATTTGAGCTTTGATCTAATTAACATTCAACAGCTAAACCAACACAAGCTTGTCTAACCTTAATAGCCAAGAGCTCTGATACCACTTGATCTTAAAATCACTCGTGAGCGACTTCAGTTGAATAATTAATGCATGAAGGTATTATAGACTCATGCACTGGTGCGTGTCTATGTCATTTTAGGCAACGAATCGATCAGATTGCAAAATACACAGACACTAGAAAATGGAAAACAATAAGAGACACACAGTAAGCAAATACAACAACACAAAAAATTAATAAGGAGTTCACCCTATTCTCCAGGGCGACATCTTCGGTCCAGCTTTCAGTGGTGGCCTTCTTTTATTATGTCTTTACAGCAGAGATTTACAATGAGGAGCTCAATTTGAGTCTCCTGAAACAGATAATGCTTGGTAGGGTGGTTCTTGGATTCCCCAAGCCACTAGAGTGCACAGACTCTTTCCTTACCAAATCTTGACCTTTCCCAATGTGGTACTCAATTCTTGACAGATCCTCACAGGGATTGCTTGAACCTCTCAAGCCTTCTGTCTGCTTGATGCTACCTTAGGTTAGCTCGGCTCTCTATTTTCTGCTTCTTGCTTCACTATCTTTTCTTCGCTCTCACTCTCTCTGTCTTCGTGTTCTATTCTCTGTTTGTTCATGGCTTAAAGCCAATGTATCCTTGACCATTCGCTTCCTCTTCCGCCCCTTCAGATCACCTGCTACTATTCGCTTGGAGTTCCCTGCCTTTGCATCATCGCCAACGGCTCACAGGGAAGTGGCCACTTGTCCTCTCACGAATTGCGCTAGCTCTTCCTCAATGGTTCGATATTTCAGTTACATTGTGGAATGACTCATCCGCCAACTCAGCGGTCAAATCGGACTTCTGACTTTTATATGTCGCAACTTAATTCCCCCGTCGAATCCGATTTCTCCATTGGGCACAATCTCTGCCGTCAGATCTGGAGCCCCCAGATCCTATGATGTTTGCTCATTTCGCGCAGTTGACTTTCTCGACCATTAGCCCGTGATGAGAGGCGGTTTTCTCTCTCATCCGCCGGACATGCATCATGCGATGAATGGAATTGTTTTCTGCCAAATCCGCTTACCGCCCCAATGTGCCTCTGATATTCCGCCGGTTTTAGAGCATGGGACTCGCCTTTCACCTTAGCGCTTTCCCTATGGTTTCCTGGCTTCCCATGCGAACGAGCACTTTGGGGCTTTTCCTTCTCGAGGGGTTTTGCCCAGCGATGTGGAATTAGGGCTAATCGCGCATCAGAAATGGCCTCCGTTTCCCAATCCGGGCTTCCTAACTGCCATGTTTGCCTCCTGCGTGGTCTCCATGGGCCTCAGTCAGTGCGCTTTGACCGAGGTCCTCGTCGTTCCTTGCTGGCTGCAAAATGCCACTGTCCAGAGGTCTTCTTGATAGCTCTTTGTTAATAAATTCGAAGTTTGTCCTGATTTGGTATAGTCATGGCATTGTGATAATTTTCGTGGATCCAATTTGGATTAATGCAAATGCATGCCATGCTCATTCATAAAGTGTTCAAGATATTGAACTCTATACATGCTAAGTGAGTGCTCTTTTGGATTGGGATATAACTTGTGTTTCTGTAGGGTGCTCAACATTTGCTAAATTTGCTTAAGATGTTCCTCCTAAGTTCTACTAAAGATGAGGATATCATCTAGGATAACTATAAAGGAATTGGTGAATAGCCCTAAGATATCATCCATCACCCACATGAATTTCATTTGGGAATTAATCACATTCAAAGGAATGTACAACCACTTAAAGAGACCTTCTTTAGAATTGAAGGATATCTTCCACACATTAGGTTGCTTGATTGACACTTGGTAACAACCTATATTTAGATCAATCTTATTAAAAAGATCGGTTCCCTTGAGCTAGTCAAGAAGGTCATTGTCAAAGGGACAAGATACCTTTTCTTGGCTATCATAATGTATAACTAATACATAATTTCCAAGTCTTGTCCTTCTTTTAAACCGATACAATTGGGCTTCCACAAGGAGAGGAGTTTGGTCAACTAGTGGACATTTTATTTTAGCTCTTGAATCTAACATTTGATCTCTTAATTCTCCATAATAGGTTGTTTTTATAATAATCCATTAGATATGAGGGAACTTCTCATGCTTTAATTAATAGTGTATAAGTTCCCCTATAGGTCAGGTGAAGATATGTTTGTATTCTTCCACAATATTTTCAACTCATTTGTGATCTATTCCCATGATGATGTTCTATTCACCTTTTGTCCAATTTATGAAGAGGGAAAATATCTCAAATTTGAGAGATTACCTTTTGATTAGGGACATTGTGGTAGTTAGGTTTACCTATAGTATCCTTAGAACTAACCTCCCAAACTAATAATAAAACTACAAGTTTGAGACTCATAATTAGTGTAATGCTTCCGCATATACAAACATTCTGAAATAACATCAAAAAATTCAAATGGGGAAACATCACACAAGACCTCTTCTTTGGCTTGATGTGAAAGTGCATGCAATATTGTTAATAAACATGGATTTCTCAACCCTAGATTATCCAACCAATGGTGTATGGATGGGGTTGCATTATCATAGCCAATATAAACTTCTCAACAATATTTGCTAAGGTTAGGTTCTTCTATTTACCATTATCACATGAAATGTAGTGAATTCTTCTTCACCCACATATGTGAGTTGAAGAGGTGCTCACCTCCCTTAGGATCCTCTAGTTATACCTTTGGGGTAGTGATGGTAACACTAGATTCCATGTGAATAATCCATTTTCCCTTACTTAATTCCAAAATAGAAAATTACACCATTTTCTAGTGTCCTTCAAATTTCAATTACTCTTCTTTGCACGTGACATGGAATGAATGTCTTAAGAATGGTTATCCTTGATCTATTATTTGTTTTTCTACTTAGGGCCACCTTTATAAAAAAAAAAAATTACTGTCATTGTCGCTAATTTATAGATCCAAACTCTCTCTTACCATTCTACCAAAACTTTTTCTCAATATTGGCAACATACTCATATGCAATTCCTAGTGAAGAGATTTCCAAAAACTACATTTTTGTTTAGGCCACTATGGTATTGTATAAACAAGTGCTGCTAAAATTCCTTTGTAAATGCAAGGTATGGAATGTGTTGGTGTACTTCATCATCAATTTCTCTTTCTCCCGATTTTTTTTTTTATCTCATGTGTTGGTCATCATAGTTTTAACATGGTAGAATGCCTATTTGAGATTATCAAACTAGTCTATTGAGTGGTATCTCATGAGTGGTATCAAACTAACTTATTGAGAGAGGGAGAGAGAGAGAGAGAGAGAGGAATTTCCATAGATATCACAAATATCACAATAATACAATGAAAGCCAAACTTTATTAATGAAATTAAATATTAAAAGCATTGCAATAGTCGAAGCAATACAAATTGGCTAGAATGATATACGTGTCAACTACACTCATTCATAAAAATATCATCAAAGGAGATTGAAATTAACCTTTAGTAGAATATCTAAAACCTTGAAAATAAATAGATGAGGTGGCAAAAGGAATGTGGGGCACGAGGAGCCTAGTTGAATATCCTTCCTAAGGCCTTAACTTTTGCATACAAACTTCATTTGAGTTTTCCTTTGAAAACTATAAAGATTGTTTTGAGCTTGATATGTTTGGTTGGCTTGGGTGACCTAGGAATCAAAGATTCCAATGTTGTGTTAACCACCAAAAAATGCATGCAAAGTGCCTTACACTTTTTTATGCTTGTGAAATAATCCACTCCCATATTTTCTATGCATTGTAGATAAAGCCTTCTGAAATCATTTGCTCTCATATTTCCAATGGAAATAATGATCTCTATGAACTAATATAGATATAAGCATGATCAAGAACAAGGATTATAAAATCTATATTTATTGGAACACAACTTCATTGTTATGAACTTAAAACTATTATTTAAATAGAATTATAACATATATAATGATTTAAAAGTAATTTAATGTATACAAATGCAATATATTGAAAAGATATTAAATTATCAGTAAATTTGGTGATAGCTTTTGATATTGAAGGAAAATAATAAATTATTTAGGTTTGGGAATTAGGTGAAGTCACCAACAATCAAGCAACAAAAATGATATTGCCTCAAGGGGTTAATGATTCTTAAGCTATGAGCTAAGTCACCTAACATGGGGATTCGAGTTTCAACATATATGGGGATTAGTGTGTCAGATACGGACATGTTGACCCCCCGGAACGGGACATGTTTGGATACGTATATATATATATATATATATATATATATATATATATATATAATTAGATATTTCTTACACAAATTCTCATTCATGATACAAATTCATGGATTTCAAGCATAGATCTTCATCTAGATGTAAGTTTCACAAAGTATAACTTTAATAAACAACTCACCCATATATTGTGCATCCTTGTATTGTCCAAGTGCATCCATTGCTTTCAAGAAAACTGGACCATTCAAAGAAGACACCATGAAGTTGATGAGTGGGTGTCGTGTTGGATCTGTCCATCCATAAAAAACAATGCTAACCCCAAATGTTGGCCATGATGTTTTAGTAGGCTCAAGCATTTTTTCCACCTCTTTTTTTCCTTCGTCAACAATGTGGTTCTAAGATTCTCTGACCCATGAGTCACATACCCTGATGGATCCCCTTGAGTTAGAGCTCGACACATCTCAATAAATAGAGGTGAGTGTGCAATATTAAAGGATATGAAGTTTTAATAGAAAAAAAAGCAATGGTGACATCAAGCTCTTCCCATTTCTCCTTTTGAAAAATATTTTCCATTGGACCAAGTGAAATTGCCTTTCTTTTTGCTGCTCGTCCCCCACCAGAACTCTCAAATGGGAATTTGTTTTTGATTTTCCTCAATAATGGAAGGGGGTCATCATTCTTGGCTTTTTTTTTGCATCCACAATCGCCATACCAACATTAGACTGTCTTTCCATTTCTTTCCTCTTTGGTAAAGGCACCTTTGCACAAGCTAAAATTCCACAACCTGGTAAAGCCAACAAATGACCTTTCACATGGAAATATGTGCTCATGAAAGTATTATGGAAATAGTTGCATTTCCAACTCACATTGCCTCCTCCCTTCACCTTGTTGCTTGGCCCTTGCTCTCTTGTGACATATTTCCACAAGGGATATTTGTTATCTTGAGGAGGAAGTCTTCCCTCAACATTTGAAGTTGTTGTTGCAGCCCCACTTGCAATAGAGGGAACACTTGCAGCATACCTTGATGAAATTGGGAGAGGAGGGGCATCTCCAATATGAACATTCTTCCCCTTCCTTGCCCCTTCCCTGTTGCCCTTGATTGAGCCATGAATGATGTAAAAAAAAAAAAAAAAAAAACCAAAAATGCACAAATTTGTAAAAGAAATGCACATGCAAACTATTGTAATAAAAATGCAAAAATAATAGAGAGAAAATGCACTTACTTGTTGCTTGAATTTCCTTGAAAATGCTCCCACACCCTTTGCTCCTTTCTCCCAAACACCCACAACAAACTAAACAACTCAATGTGAAAATAGAATGGAGAAAATTTCCTTTATAATGCCACAAAGGTTCCTAATTTCTGGATTTGAATCCGAAAATCGGGACACGAGCTGGGTTTGATTGTGTCCCGATCAGCCATGACATGTCCTGATTTTCATATTTGAATCCGATCGAATCGTGTCTGATTCGACCGATTCAGGACACAACGAACCTGGCGGACGAATCTGATTTCATAGGCTATGAGGGATTAAGAAGTTCACAAGTAAATGGTCACACCATATGCATTATCAAACGACTCCACAAGATATTTTGTTGAGTAAGCTTGTTGATAGAGATTAAACACTGGTGAAAAGTTTTTGAATCCATAAACTATTACCAGGTTATGATACTTCTCAATTCCTCTATGGCTATAAGCAAACAAAGTGGTCAATAACAAAATGGGTATGCTAAGGATAAATGTGGGGGATCCATTCCACATCCCATGAGATTCTTGTCAAGCTTAATACTAAGGATGATGCATTCACATTGAAGGACAAGTGGGGTTGATCAAAGATGGAAAGTATATTGGCATTAAAGTCTCTTCATCATCATGCACTTCCACAACCTCCTTCACTAGAGATCTCATTTATCAACTCTGTGAGGATGTGATGAACAAATTTATGTGGTGTTACGAGTTGATCAATCTAGAAATTGATATCAGTCGGGTCTTTTTTTTTCTCTTTGCAATGTGAGCTTTGAGAGTGGTATTCCTTTAGATGTTACACCTTGGCTCAATCTCTAAATTGCAGTTTGTCCCATGTGACATGTTTGGAAGTTGGTTGGAAGCACTACTTGGGTTAGAAGCAATGCCAAACACTCACATACACTATGAATGGTGTGCAATGGGTGAGAAATTTGACTTGCATAAAGGAATAAGGATGTGAGAGGCATGTTGATGAAGTCAAAAGATTTTTTATCGCTCCGTGTGTAGAAATGGGAAGGATGGAGGAAAGATTGTGAAAGGAGATTCAATGGAGGCTTAAGCAATGTACAAACCAATAATAGGCTCAAATTTGCATATAGATTTTCATAAATAAGCAAATGTAGTTTGGAAATTTCACTGAAAATAACAATAAAAGGTTTGAAGAAATGGAAGAGAAAGTGACTATGTTGCAAGAAAGAATTGTGAAGAGATTTATCGATGTGGTTCTCTAGTGTGTGGCACTTGCTCTTAATCTTCTTGTTTGATTATGTGATAATAAAAAAAAAGACACATTAAAATAAGAACCAATCCTAAAAAAATTATATTGGTTGACTAATTATCCAAAATTAGTAATAAACAAAAAACCCTTTGTAAATATGATCTATATTAAAATTTAAGTCTATAATATTTTATAAAATTATGTCTCTATTAAACTAGGTTGTTAAAGGATGTACTAACCTAATAATGAGAAGTATCCTAAATTTTTACCGGTAATGCAATCAATAAACGATAATTTTGTAATTTTTATAATACTTGACCTAAATTAATATTATATAATTTATATTATAACTAGTTTTTCATGATATAAATAAATAATAAATTATTAAACAATTTAATCAAAACTTTTTTATATATTAAAATTTTAATTATTTAAAAAAATATTATATTATTTTTGTATTATAAATTACAACTTTATATTATTCAATTTTATAGCAAA
This sequence comes from Pinus tabuliformis, assembly GCA_031772625.1. Lineage (NCBI taxonomy): Eukaryota > Viridiplantae > Streptophyta > Pinopsida > Pinales > Pinaceae > Pinus > Pinus tabuliformis. Next base: position 717,583,274 of record CM062808.1, read on the forward strand.
CGACTTTTCTTTATTCTCTTGAGTTATACAAAAGACTCTACTAAAAAAACCAAGCCACACAGATTTACCATGAAGTAATCTCAAAAGATATCAACCAGATTCATTTAGACATAAAAATATTCGGCTTAATTAAATGGATTGAATTTGTACGTGAGAAATATGTTAATTAAAATATTATTTTATTATTTAATGTAAATTAATATTATATTTTTTTAAGGGAGAAGTTTTATTAATGAAAAAAGTAAAGGTGCATTGTGTTTTAAATAATAGTATTATTGTTAATTATTTTAATAGTTATCGCAAAATTGTTTGAAGATAAGATTAAAGAGCTCAAAGGTTTAAGATTAGTCACATGGAAATCAGGTATTTTAAAATTTAACATAGCAATTATCGCAAAATTGTTTGAAGATAAGATTAAAGAGCTCAAAGGTTTAAGATTATCGCAAAATTGTTTGAAGATAAGATTAAAGAGCTCAAAGGTTTAAGATTACTCACATGGAAATCAGGTGTTTTAAAATTTAACATAGCAATTATTGATATATACACAAAATTATCAAGTTTATGTAAACACTGTATAGTTTTTGAAAAATAAGATTTTATATGAATTGATTTGATTCATGAAACATAAACACAAATATTAATGTAAAAATAGATTAAATTATTGAAATCCACAACTATTGATGCATTTTTTAGAATGTCAATAGGGTGTTCTTTAGTGTCCATATGGGTCTTTGAGGGGAGGACGCCTCCTTTCTTTTTCACCATCCATTTGCAGAGGGCCAATAGAAGGTGCTCTTATTTTTCTACTCTATACATGTGTGCACAAAAGTCTTTCCAGTCTACCCCTTGTCTAACGAGAGCATGAGCTATCAATGTCTTCGTATGTCAATATAACTCCAATGTTATAAAGTAATTTGTATCTCAAGTTCTACTTGTACCCATATTTAGTAGAATGTCCATTTCCTCCTCTAAAACCTCCTCGTCTTCTACAATTTCTCTTTCAATTTTTACCTTTGCTTCTAGATGCCTTATTTCTTGCCTTAACATAAGGGGAGGAGGGCTAAAGAAGGTTTGTGTTGCCTCTCTTACATCAGCCTCTACATGAATTTACAAATTGGAGGGCATCATTTATAACTAGGTCAAATTAGGGGAATTTTGAGGTCTGAAATGGATCTCTTAAGGAAAATAATAAAATAATACTTCTAAATTTAAAAAAAATAAATAAAAAGAAACTAATTTTTTTTATTGTATTTTTGGCTTAACTCCGCGAAGGTTCATTCAAATTTCAAGAGTAGACACTCCTTAGATGCAAAATTAAATTCCTTATCCAACGAATACCCACTCTACATACTTCAACACGTTTTTTTCATGTATTTTCAAAGTTCTCAATGTGGGTCAACTCATAAGTATGCAGAGTGGGTACTTGTTGTATGTGGAATTTAATTATGTATCCAACAGGTGTCTACTCTTGAAATTTGAGTGAACCTCCAACGAGATAAGCCAAAAATACAATAAAAAAATTTAGTTTTCTTCTTTTCCCTTTAAAAATATTTTCCACTAGGGATGACATCACCATTTTGAATCTTATTGGCTCTTTTAAAGTTAACTTTGTTAGCACATTTTTTTAGGCTCATTTTAACCTCAAAATTCCCCTAATACGAGGAACCATTGAAACCAAAAAAAACACTTTACAATTCAATTGGAATCTCAAGAGAGGGGATATTATAATGAATAGAAAATAAGAGCTACAAATCAAAGCCTATAGGGACCGATTCAGTGCCAATAACCATTACTCAAAGTGAAAACCAATCAACCAACCATAACATTCTATCATCAGGACACATCATTGTCTTGAAAGACACATTAATTAACATATGAACTAGGTATCTTTACAATGGAGAAGCCATTTGCAAAACCCCATGTTTCCATTAATACCACACAGTTCATGTCTTTGGTGAGGTAAAGGATGGTGTGTGTTTTAGATTTGTAGGTTATTGTCATCCTTCCTTGCCCCTTGTCCTTTGCCCACATACAACCTCCTGTGAGTAATAAATTAATTTTATGTTAATATTTATATGTTTTAAATTAAATAGTTAATAAATTTGAAAAAATATAAAAAGCAAAATGAAAATTAAATTTCATATTAAAGTTTGAGAAAAGATAATATTAAAAAAGAGAAACTAATATATAATTTGAATGGGTTTAATTTGTATATCTATCTATATATATATCAAATTTAGAAATAGGTAAACTATGTATATCTTCACAAGTTTAAACACTTAAATTATTATTTTATATTTAAAATTAAGAAAAAAACAATAACATGATTCTCATTATCTCAAAATTAATATAATAGTTTATTTTTCTATAAATTTAATAAGAAATATGAAGAAAATTGAATAATTAATTTTACTTATAAAATCATATCTGCTTTTAAAAAATACAAAATCATTTAATTGAATTATTTTTAAAATCTTTGAGAACTTTATCTTATCATTAATTTAATACACAAATATATAGATATATATATATATACTTAACCTTCTGACAAAACATTTATCTTCATGAAAATAAATAAAATAATGATGATAACTGACTTATTTCAATGTACACTGGAGTGTAATGAATATAATATTAGCAGGGCTGCTTTTAACAATATTCCATGAAATTGGGTGAATGGTGAGGAATAGTACAGTTAACTTCACTGTATAAATCAAACATTGAACTTTATCTTGATTTTGTACTAAATCATTTATTCTCTGATAATTGCACATGATGTGTAGCTATCTATTTATGACTAACTGGTATCTATTTATAGGCATCATTGAAGAAATCAAATACTATTAATGTAAACGGACAGCTAATATAAAGTTATAACCGACAGGGACCATTTAATATAAAGTCATAATCGACAGCGTAAAGCAAGAAGTTTCTTTGAAACGCATAACATTTGTTTACAGATTTTAGTGGATACCTAAGTATTTTGAAAAATAATCCACATGTTAACAAACAAACGGAGTGGAGTTGGTTTTAGTGTGATTTTTTGGAAATTTTTACGGTAGTTTTTTTGGTGTAACTTCTCTAAAATTTGATAGGAATTTATTGAAATCACAAGCTTGCTGCGTAATCCTATGCAATCGAAGTGACTTAGGGGTTTTCTAGGGTGCTGAATCCATATTTACAATCAAAAAAACTAGTTTAAATAACACAAATCAAGATTTCACCTCAAATTTTTCCACCGGATTTCGGCACTGGAAAGTCCAAAAAATCCCACTAAAAACAACTCCAATCCGAACTTCCAAAAACTAAATTACCTTTTTATATAATTTTTTATTCAAAATTTAATTGTAATGCTATTAAATAAATGCGTACTTATTTAGAAAAATAAACCAAATGTTACACAGTTCAAAGTTTTCCAAAAAAAATCATTAATTTTTATAATTTTTCATTTTTAATTATATATATATATATATATATATATTTTATTTTATTTTTATTTTTATTTTTATTTTTATTTTTATTTTCAGGAGAAAACGTTGTATATATTGTATTATATAAGTCAAAAAATTCGGTACATGCTGAGATTTGAGTATATAGACAGACCAACTGAGTCTTTTCAGCGAGATAGCAACATAGAGAGATACAAAAAAATACTGGACAAAACTGCTTTTGGAGTCCCATAAATATTCTAAGACAGTAGAAAAAGTAGAGAGATAGTTCCTTTTGACAGGAAATCAGATTGGAGGCAAAAACAAAAAAGAACATACCAGATGTATCGACACTATATGCCGGGCATTTTGAAGGGATGTGGGCAGTATGTAATGGAATCCACAGAAATGCTCAGGTGCCACATACCTGGAGAGGATTGCAAACCTTTTTTAGAAAGTTCATCTGCCTCCAAATTTTGCAGGCGCTTGATGTGTGATATAGGGAAGCGAGATGGATTCCAAAGAACAACAATTCTGTTCATCCATCCCATAAGAGAGTCACTATTTATAGAAAGTTTTCCAGTAACATGCTCTATAATGACTTTTGAGTCCCCATAAATCTGTATTGAGCTAATTCCCAAAAAGGTGCAGAAGATGAGAAGTCCATGGAGGGCCATTGCCTCGGCTCGGTTGTTCGTTCCCAGTCCACCATTCCAGTAGATATAGTAATGCAGATCCTTTGCTATGTGTAAATATACTCCGCAGCCACATACGCCATTCTTTGATGCACCATCGAAGTGTGCCCGAGGAATGGAGAGATTGTTTGATGCTGTAATATGCTGATATTTTGGATGGGGATGAGAAACTGGAAGGATAGTTGAATAAAAAGGAATAATTTTATCATATATGAGTCCAAAGTCCTCCCTTCCATTTTCAAATTTTTTTTTGTTTCTCCATTTCCAGACAAACCAGAAAACTAAAAGTGGAATAGATCTCCATTCGATTTTCTGGGAGCTCCACCATTTAAAGGCATCCGTTATAGAGGGGGGAGAGAAGACAGCAAAGCCGAAATGAGATGCCAGCCGGTTCCAAAGATTCCGGGTGATATGACAGTTTAGAAACATATGATAATTGTCTTCTGTATCAGCAAAACAAATAGAACAAATGGCTGGCCCTTGCCAGTTTCTTTTTTGCAAATTAGTCCAAGTGAGGTTTCTATCATGAAAAACTAGCCATGCAAATAACGTGATCTTGAGAGGAACACCAGTTTTCCAGAAGGTCATGGGGAAAATTCCACGGGAGGCATCCAAGTGATTTTCTATCATGGAGAGATAAATATCTTTGACCAAAACATTTGACTTTCCATCCTTTATCTGTAGGACAATGCTGTCATTCTCTTCTGATTTGAAGAAGCCCGCAAGTTTCATATCCCAAATTATCTTATTCCATATATCAGTTAGAGAAACATCCAGCCCCAACTCAATTGCTGATTTCCAAGTAGGAATGGATCCCTGCCATCCATGTATTAACTGTGCCCAATAGAACAGGCCTTTCTGATGAAGGAACGTGAGGAGTTGTTGAGGGAAAGGGGAGTCTGTCTGTACTCCCAAGATAGGATCGAAACCAATTAATATGCTATTGCCAGATTGTAATTTCCATATCAGTCTCTTCAAGAAGAATTGAGATACCTTTTTAAAACTTCTCCATATGGCTGATCCTTGGCTTTTTCCAAAACATCTGATCCTGTACCAATATGAAATGTCTTTGTTCCCGAGATACTTTGCTATCATTGCAGTGCTCCAAAGATTGTTCCCAAAGACAGCTCTCCACAAAGATTTGACAAGAAGGGCCATACCGAAACATCGAAGGTGCATGATGCCCCACCCCCCCATTTTCTTTGGAAGGGTTAAGTTTTTTAGATTTGTGAGATGATATTTTCTCTTTTCTTTATTCCCTCCCCAGATAAAACTGGCCATCAAACTGTTTAATCTGTTTATGATTGCTGAAGGTAAATAATATAATTGAGCCCAATAGACGGATAATTGAGTAAGCACAGCTTGGGAAAGGATCAATCTGCCCGCCAAAGATAAGCATCTATATTCCCATCCCGAAATCAGCTTATAAAATTTATTGGTGATCCATGTCCAGTCGGTTATGGAATATGCCGAGGGCTTAAGATTGAAGCCAAGATATTTCATACCCTCCTTTATAGGAACAACCTGAATCCTGAACAACTGAGAAATGTATTCCATATCATTCAGATCCACATTTCCATAATGAAAAAAAGATTTTCCTTCATTTATGCATAAACCTGTTGCTTTTTGGAAGGAGCCTAAAAGCTCGTGCAGAATGATCCAATATTGTCGACAGAGCATAGCAAAGAGAAGGATATCGTCCACGAAAAGGTTATGAGAGATAAAGCATCCCCTGGAAACATCAAGCGGGCCAATGCTCCCCATGTCCACAGCTTTTTTTAGGTGAAGACTTAGAGTATCCATAACCAATATGAATAACAGGGGAGACAGGGAGCAGCCCTGTCGAAGCCCTCTTTCAGCCGAGAAGAAAGTAGTTGGGCTTCCATTAATGAGAATGGCAAAGTTCACACCTTCCACGCATGCCATTATCCATCTAGTACACAGTTCGTTTAGTCCGATCTTTATGAGAAGACACCTCAAGTAGCTCCAATCTATGTAGTCGTAGGCTTTCCTGAGATCTATTTTAAGGATGGCCGCTGCTAGCTTTTTTGTGTGCATGGAGTGTAGGGCTTCTTGAGCTATAGCCACCGCGTCTATAATATTCCTGCCATTCAGAAAACCATGTTGTTCTTTTGAGATATATAATGAAAGCTTTCCACGGATTCTTTCAGCAATTAATTTTGAGATGATTTTGTATAAAGTGTTGCATAAAGATATAGGTCTGTAATCAGCAAAAGATTGGGAGTCCCTTTTTTTTGGGATCAAAGCTATGTAGGTAGAAGTAAAGATATGATTAATCTTGCCCTTTTTCCTTGTTTCTTCCACCATTCCTAAAATTTCATCTTTCATCATGTCAAAGAAATAGATGAAAATATCAATGGTCCAACCGTCAGGACCAGGGCACTTGTCTTTTTTGAAGGACTTCAAGACAGTTAATAATTCATCCTCCGTTACAGCTGCAAAAATTCTTTCGTTATCTTCTTCATCAAACATCACAGGAAAAGGTTCGATACCCCACATGATGTCGGATATCTCTCTGGTGTCCTCCTTTTTATATGCCGATTTAAAATGCTTTACTGCTTCTTTGGATATGTCCTCCTGTGAGTGCACAGTACTGCCATCCTCGCATTTGATGTTCCATATAGCATTAGTAGCTCTCCTTTTGTTTGCGAAACGGTGGAAAAACTTAGTGTTTTTGTCACCTTCCATAAGCCAAGTTGCACGACTCTTTAAGCGCCAAGTCCTTTCTTCAATGGATAGCAGCTGCTGTTTTTTTTCTCTAGTTCCCACAATCGAGCCCGCATGCTCCATGATAGGGGGAGGGATGACATACTTTTTGCTATGCATTCTTGTTCATTTTTTATTTCTTGTAATTCCCGACGATTGGACTGTTTTTTCTGATACTGCCATTCTTTGACTTTTATCTTGAGATGATTCATCTTATCAATCAATTTTTCCGACAGGGAGCTCCTGGAACTTACATCGATGGCATGCCACGATTCACGGATCATGTTATTGAAGGCTTCGTCCTCAAGCCATGTTCTGTTGAATTTGAAGGGATAGCTCGTCCCCGGTTGTTGTTCATTTAAATTAAGAGAAATCGGACGGTGATCCGAAATAAAAACAGGGAGGATAAAGGAGCTCGGGGTCCCATATTTTCCAATCAGATTTTCATGCATAATAAACCTATCCAATCTTTTTGCTATGAAAGCTTCTCCCGACCTTCCGTTGTCCCAAGTAGGAGATATAGATTTTGGGCACACATCAACAAGGTTATGTTGTAACATTGCCTCTCGAATATTCTCACCAATCAGGTCAGCCTTTTTCCCCCTGCCCCAAACCTCATCAGGTCCCATGGTATAGTTAAGATCACCTGCTATGATAAGCGACTCGATCTCCATAATGCCTGATGAAAGGAAACCATTCCAGTAAGTTGCTCTCTCTTTATAGGGAGCATATACATTCAAAATGTGGAAACATTCTGCACAACCCCTCTGTTTTGCAATAACCAGAATTCCTCCTAGGCATCGGAAAGTGGATGCAGAAATCCATTTTGGGTCCCATAATACCGCCAAGCCTCCCGAGAGGCCAGTCGCTTCAGTAGCTGCCATATACCAGGTTGGCAGCATGCGTCTAAAAAAAGAGATAGAGTCCTGTCTATCGTGCATGGTCTCCTGAATTAAGATCATCCTTTACCGAGCCGAAACCGAGGGAAGTGAGCCACGGAAGAGTCAACGAAAGTGTTTCTTCAAAATAAATAAAAATTATTATTTAACTCTTAATAAATAATTTTAAATATTAAATATTAATAAATTTAAAAATAAATTATATATATATAAAGTCTCATGCCACTTAAGCAATATTAATAACACCATAAACTCTTAACCTATTATTTTATGAAGTATATAATATTCAAATTTCCAACCATAGTAATTATCAAAAGTTTACTATATGTGAGATCATTGTGCTAAACTTTATTATAATGACATTAATTAGAATCGCCAAGGACTATAGGACTCGCTTTGTGGTCGAAGTCGGTCGACTCTTGATTATTTACCCTAGTTTTTCTAACTTTAACCAAAATGTCAGGAAAATGTTCAATGTTCCTATTTTTCTGTAAATTCAAAAATAATTTTCTAATTTTTAGAAATCTTATTTCTAATTTTTTATTGGTTGAGTGAGCTTTGATGTGACATAATTCCCCTAGTGGAGGGCAATTTATTTTGGGTATTTTTCAGTGCTTGACAAATCATTTTAAAATAAAAAAGACTAATTTTGTAAGAGGTCATTCTGGTGGTGAGTTTTCTGACACTAACATTGACACAATGCTCTGAGCAGGTGTAACATACCCCCTACTATCCCTAGTCCTTACTAAGGGTAGAAAGAAGCAATTACTTTGATGACGTCTCGACCTCTAAAGTCTAGTTATGGAGATGGGGTCTAAATTTTTGATTTTTTTTTTACTTCCTCAAAACTTAAAACAAATGACATCGTTGTGTTTATCTCGTCGAGACCTTTCCAATGATATAGAATTTACCTCAATTTGACTCCCACATCAATAGTTATAGTCGTTCAAAGATTGACCTGTCAGATTTTAATATAATCATTCATTGTGACCTATCACATGGCACACATGTGGCGTCCATGTGGCTATCCACATCATCACCACTTGACAACATGACCCCAATTGTTGACCCATTCATATCACATTACATATTATCCACATTCCATGGTTTATCAGACCCAAATTACACACACACACACACACACACACACACACACATATATATATATACATATACATACACATACACATACACATACACACACACACACACACACACACACACACACACACACACACATATATATCTTTCACACAAGTTGTGCGGGCATGGACCCCTCTATGAAAATGTCACCATGGGAATGGGAATAAAATCTCGATGGTATCCCAATCCAGTCCCTCATTGAAACTAACGAGGAGAAAGGATCAAGGTTACGTGGATTTCCCTGTGGACCCTCCTTCAATGTGTACCAAAGACATTAGCTACCACCACATGCTCGGCTCTACTACATCACATAATCTCGAATTATGTTCTTTTGCGAGGCATTCACACCGTTATGGTTACATGGAGCAACTACCTAGCCACCTGCCACCTCAACTCAGTTCTAACTAATCATGTTGTCACGCTCCCTTACGCTTGCACAGGTGGGCCCCATCACTCCTACCTCTGTGTCGTATGAACCTCAACCCCTCCAACCACATGTCATCAATCAATAGTTGGAAGTTATAGATCAAGCGACATAGATGTATTCAGTTTTGGGGCTAGTACATGTGTTTAGTGTCCAGTTGTCACCCGGTGGATCTGACAACTCTGATCAGCCCCATCCAACAATTAATCTTCATCTTTGGGTCCAACATGTGCACCCGTTAATGAGCCTTCTCCGACCTGATCTTGGTTCCACTACCTTGTTAGGGTTCCAAATTGTTTACAATTGTGCAGGTGGGCCCCACCACCCTAACCTCACCCTCGAGATTAATTCCTGGCAAGATTGCACCGGACTCCATAGGAAATCGTTAGGGATAAGGAGTGAGGGTGACATTAGCAACCCTTACCACTGGGGTTACATCACCCTTCACGTGGCTACCCTCTAAGTATGTCACATGTTACATGTTTTCAAGCCACATGGCCCCATAAAAACCCTAAATGCAATTGCCATGTGTCATGCCTCTTGGGTTGCCATGTGGCTCGAATGCCACGTCACCTGGCATGTTGGTCAGCGATCCCACTAGTCCTCCACGACGAGGTAAAATGCATTTTCATTATATAAATTAAGCTTGGGGCCCTTAGCTTTTATATGTTGAATGCCTAGCCCATGACCCCACTACGCCATGTCGTCCCGACAGATAAACCTGGGAGTTTCCATCCTGCCCCATTTCGAAATCTCTAGGGATAGGTCTTCCGAGGTCCATCCTATGGCGAGAGACACTTTACCATATCAGCGACTAAGATTTAATGGGAGGTTTCCATGCTAATGGCTCATAATGCCACATCACCTTAGGAATGAAATCACGGAAGATAAGAATGGGCCTCCACTTGAGACCTCTCGGGAAATTCTTCCCGTTGGGCGATATAAATGTAAGATTTACACCAATATTAATTTGTCAATCTGGGTAAGTAAACTTAGAGGTGTAGCACAATATGTGCTAGAATACGACCTTAGGGATCTGTCAAATAAAAACCAAGCTCTTGCAAGAAATTCAAAAGGGCATCATTAAGGAAAAATGAACAAGACTCTTTAAAGCAAAGTAAACAAACTCCGAGAATCTACTTCTGGCTCCTCTTTTGGGTTGAGTTGACTCCTACAGAAAGTCTTCATCAGTTGTACAGTGGACAAGGGAATGTAGGCCCCATTCAAACAAGCAAACCGTTCAGGAAATAAAAAATGCGATTCAGGAAATAAAGGATGCAAAACCTCTTAAAAATTACTGTTATGTTGGAAGGATAAAAAGCATGAAATTAAACTAGAAATCACAAGGCAACTTCATTCCAACTAATCTAAGGAAATAATCGAATGCTTTAAAAAGAATCAAGATAATAATGCACTACTTCTCTTAAAGAAAATTCAGTACTTTAGTTGTAAGGAAAATATGCAATAAGAACCAATGGAATAAATATATAATTTGTGTTGTTTACCCTGACCTTATTAAATACTTCCTCAAAATATTTTGTATAATATGTGCAACATTTAATTATAATGAAGAATTCTGTGAATGTTTTACCAATAAGATTCACAATATTTCCTTATGTTGATCCTGGCATTTGCTTATTAAGAGTGCAGGGATAAATGTTTTTCTTTCAAAGTGCAGGAATTAGTTTTACATTTAAAATAATGATCTTGAGGCAATTAATTCAAATTAACCAGGACTCTTTACCCAACAATTGTTTCCTTCACCATTGCATTCTGAAAATAAACGTTATTATGCAGCAATGAGATCAAGGAAAATCTTATAATAACGAATAAGAGATGCAGTTTAAAACATTCACTATTTACTTATATTCAACCTTGATAAAAATATATCCAAGAAACGACAATTAATGTTAAACTTAAATAATCATAACAACAATAAAGAATTTATGGATTGAAGTTGAAAGTTAAATGGTTGAAAAGAAAAGCTATGAAATCAAATTGCAGAATTATCTAAGATCACACTCACACCATGCAAACTATAATGCAGCAAAGGAAAATTAAGAGGTTTGGGGCAACAAACTGACTGGTGGGCCCAACCACAGAGTTTGTTTCCCTTGCAGTGATTTAAATCACAGACTTAAAACATTATGAAGAAACAAAACTCAGAATCGAATGCCGAATGAACTCATTTCAAAGTAGAAACCAAAATTCAAAATTAAATGCCAAAGAAATTCATTGCAAAAGCGTTGTTACAAATTCATAAAACAATGTTGTGCTGGCTCCAGTGGTCCCCTCCAAGGATCATCCCATTGGTGCGCAACTCCTCCCTTCCTGCACAGCAAGGTCGATTCCCTGTTCTGCAATCTACAAAGTACAATGCCTGATCTGAATCTGAGGTCTTCAATGGATTTTATTGCTAATTTTTTGAGTGCGCAATCCTCTTTATAGCAGCAGTCCTCTCCTCCTTAATCAAATCCATTCTTACGATTTTAGCATGGTTTGTTAAAACAAATTTGAATTGGAACTAGAAAATCCAATTCGGCTAAGTTTGGAAGATAATACAAAACTACGCCAAAGGAATATTGCCAGCTATGCTATGTAAGCTTATCAATGCAATATGAATTTTTCCAAATCATCTTAACACTTTTCGGTCAGCAACGGATAATTGATCTTGCAATCTGTTATTCCCCCACTACGAGTCAAATATTCATGTTGTACAAAATCCATTTGCTTACTATGAAAATAGTGCAACTTTTCAATTTTCCCCCCATATTAAATATGGGTGTTCCGCTCTAGAAAGAGCTCCTTTCTCTAATCACATTGCCTCATTTTAGTTTCAAATAATGCTTTTAATATTATTTACGTTGTAAAAAAACAAATGGAAATATTTGTTCCTGGGTACGTATGACAACCATCATCTAACAATAGGGATTATATCGATGAGAGTATCGTTCCTCTTAGCGCCAGTCCTTTAGTATTGTAGAGAGTCAACGTTTTATGAACAAAACCATGTGGATTCACATATGCACTGTTAGATATCTACAACAAGTTGGGCAAGATTGTATGCATCAAGCATTCTATACACCCAATGTGTCCAAGCTGACGTTGAGCCCTATGTATCCACTTAGACTCATTAGCATCCCAAGATTTGTCTGCTCCTCAAAACCCACGTGCTCATTTTCCACCATAGAAGCTTGAAATATAAAATTCGCGGAAGTGCAAGAACCGCGAGTACAGGAACGTCGGTACAAGAATGCAGTTACATGAACAACTGGTGCAGGAACAGTTGGTGCAGGAACAACTTGTGCAGGAATAGCTGGTGCAGGAACAGCTAGTGCGGGAATCGTTAGTACTTGCCACAACAGCATATTCTTAATGACATTTTTATATTAAATACCCTTTAATTTAGCAAAAAAAGAAGAGTTCATAGATCAACGACTGCTAACTCTAAATACCTCTAAATAATAACTCAATAATGCATAGAAATAATAATAATGACTATAAATGATTAGTACAGGCATAGAGTTATTTAGAAGAAAAAATATAGAAATATGGAAAAATATGGAGACCCAACGCTCCCCCACGCCGACCTTCTTGCATTTCCTCATGCAAGCCAAACCATAGGACCATAAAAGCATGGAAGAAGGGAGGGGAAATGTTTTAAAGATCAAACTATGCTCTCCAACAAAAGTGTCAGCAAAAATCTTAGCAAGGAAATATTAAGATACCTAGTATGTCATCATTTTTTAAGCATTCATTAAGTCTGCAACATCACTATTAGAGTGCCAACTAAAACCATGTTACAGTGCTTATGAAAGTATCGAGTGCAGGAATGATAAAATTGCAACAAGATTAGGTACGGGAAAGAAATGCTTTGTACCATACATTATGGAAAAAGAGTATTGCACCTTTATAATAGACAACACATACCTGTTGTCATGTTTCAAATGAACTCCCTTCTTGTCATAGATTTCAGAGCTCTTATTTTTTCCGAGAGTCTTATTAACATTCATGATCAAAAAGTCAAATGCTTGCTGAAAAGGTGCAATTTCAAGAAGAATACCACAAGATTCATGCACCTACTATAATAATCATGTACCTAGGTCATGTAGTGCTTATTTAGAGGCAGCCACAATCAACACACATTGTTGTCCATCAACACCTAGTGAGTAAGCACCGTTGAGAAATTCATCACTCTAAATACAATAAAAAATTAAGCGAGTTATGATGCCAGAAAAGGGAGATAAAAATAGAACAAAATGACACCTTCTTGGACCAATAATTGAATTGAACACTCTAAATTTGTTGTCATGTGGATGCGAAAGTAAATTTCTCCTTAATCCAATACAAAGAATTACCTTCACTAAGGGTACCACATCATTAAAGATTCCTAATTTTTGAAAGATAGCACCCAAAGCATCATGTCCAAATCATCTTAAAACCATTGTCCAAGGAATAAAATGATGAGTTTTAGGGAAAGAGAAAGATAACCAAGTAAGTCATAGTATGAAATTAACTTTAATACCACAACCATGGCCCTGTTGCCAGCAGGAGTCTATAGCCTTGGCAGGGATGTCTTTTAACCCAGTGAAATCCCCGTGTCCCACTTACTAGATATAGATTCAGACTTCTCTTATTTAATTTTAAAAATTAGATGAAGGCCACTATGTTGAAATGTGGCAACAAGAATATTCCAATCTAATTTGTACTTGAATTAAATTTTGAATTAAATCGAATTTAGTCTTAACAGTTACTTGGAAATAATTAATTAATTATTTCTAAATTAATTAGTTGGAGAAATTCAAGTAGAAGTCTTTCTGAAGTCATGCAAGAGTTATCCCTTGAATTAAGGAGATCAGCTTGAATTATATTTGAGTTGTAATTAGTTAACTCAGTTTACTGATTTAAGTCCAGTAAAATCAGTTCCAAACTGTTTGAGGAACTAATTGTGAGTTAACAGTCAGTTGATGCATGCATGCACTCAACTAGTGTACTCCAGTTAACTGAAGATTCCCTCATCAGAAACTCATGCATGTCTATTCTGAGAAAGACCCAATTGAGATTAAAGACAAGGACAATGTGCTATCAGTTGCATGTGTTTCCTTATAAATAAAACTCATGCATGCAGTCAAGGAATCATTCCTTGAGGATTGCGTAGTTCTGACAATGTGTGAGAGAGTGTTCCACTTGGTAACAGGAGAATCATCCACAAGGAACAACGCAAGGAAATAGGAGCTTAGAGGGCAGAGAGGAAGGCTTGAGAGAAGCCAAGATTGCCTGTGAGCATCTGTGAGGATTGTACTGAGAGCTGGCTAGCTGTGAGAGCTAAGGCTCTATATAATTCCTATGTATTTCCACCTTGTATACTAATACAGATAGTGGGGTTTTTAGCTGAGGCTTTCCCCAAAGTATTCTCATGTGTATTGTACATTGATTCTTCTTCTTCTGGTTATATTGTTCAGCTCGATCTTTAAGCTTCCGAAAATTGACAGTAGAAGTAGGTTAAAGTATTATGCTTTGACTTATATTGCATTATCGGGTTAACCTACACAAATTTTCTACATGGTCTCAGACGGAGATTTGTAGAGAATTTCTACATGGTATCGGAACTATGAACAATATACTGAGAAGAGAATTCGAAGTTTGAAGTTCGGGGTTGCAGGTGCAAATTGAATTCATATCATACTTCAAGGTTGGCCAATGGCGTTCTATGGCTTGAGACTCGAGTATGCCTTGGAAGGTAGCTCGAATTACATAGCATGTAAAATAGAATGGAGGTTGTATTAGAAGACAATGGCTTAAAGGAATTCATTGATCAAGAAATCCCAAAGCCAGCTTCAACTAATGCACAAGAGTTTGCTGAGTGGAAGAAGTGTGTGGTGAAGGCGAGATGGATCATCCATGAGGGAGTTTGAGACCATTGTCTCAAGTCTCCATAGGAAGGATACTCCATTTTCAATGTGAAAGACATTGAAGGACCTCTATCAGAACAATAATGACCAGAGGAAATTGGCACTCAAGGATAAGCTTCGAAGAGTCAAGATGGAGAAGGACGATACTATTTTCACATATCTGAACAAGCTCATCACCTGTAGAAATGAGCTTGGCAAGGTGGGAATAACTACTGCCGATGACGATATGGTGAGCCTCGCCATCCTTGGCCTTCCAAAGAGTTTGAATAGCTACCAGGACTCTGTGGATGGAAGGGAGAAGCTATCGGATTGGGAACGGCTATGGTCGGATCTTATGCAGGAGGAGATCGGGAGGAGCACACGAGATGGTTCTTCATCCAAGAATGATGATGAAGAAAATTTGGCCTTAGCAAGTAAGGCAAGGAAAGGGAAGGGCAAGGCTTCCCATTTCAAATCGAATTCTTTTCATGGAGGGAAGAAGGGTGACATGTCTAAATTAAGATGCTTTAATTGTCACAAGATGGGACATTATGCGAATAATTGCCCATCGAAGAAGTCCAAGAAGGGATCCTCGAAAGGATCGGAAGGTGAGGCATTAGCCTCTCAGTTCGAAATGGACTTTACCCTCATCGCATGCATGGTGTCATTGATGATGGGTTGTGTCTGGTATCTTGACAGTGGAGCCTCATTCCACATGACCGATGATAAAATTTTATTCAGTACCTTGGAGGAGAAAGACCTCAAGATGCGCATAGAGATGGGTGACGACGGAAGGTATAATTTTTAGGAGTGGGCACGGTTGCTTTTCAGAGAGAGCATGGAGCTCCTCTCACCTTGAAAAATGTGATGTATGTGCCTGGACTAAAGAAGAACTTGGTATCGGTTATGATGTTGGATCACAAAGGCTATGATGTTGTCTTCAGTAAAGGAAAGGTGTTCCTAAGACACATAGCCATGGGTCAGACCAATAGGATAGGGATTCGGGTGAAGAAACTCTATAAACTAGAGGTAGATGATTGTGCAACATTGAGTATGAAAGCAAAATTGATGCAAAGCCAAGACATTGGCAAGTTGTGGCACAGGGGGTTGGGCCATTTGCATCATGGGGCTTTTGAAGATAATGCAACAGATATCTACAGGACATCCCAAAGGTAAACTTGAGCAAGTTGACACATGCAAAGGTTGTACCTTGTGAAAGTACAACAAGTCTTCCTTTCATGATCGAGACAATCGAGAAAAGGATATCTTAGAGCGAGTTCATACTGATTTGTGTGGACCATTCTCTACGGCATCCACAACGAAGCAAAGGTATTATGTGATTTTCATTGATGATTATTCTCGTAAATGCTGGATTTATTTCATGCAGAAGAAGGACCAAACTTTCACAAAGTTTTGTGAGTTCAAAGCTTTGGTCGAGAAAGAGTCCAGGAAGAAGATCAAGGCCTTGAGAAGCGACAACGGTGGAGAATATGTCTCTAAAGAGTTTAAGGACTTCTGTGCAACAGAAGGAATTAAATGAGAGTTGACGACACCTCATAACCCACAGCAGAATGGGGTGGTCGAGGGGAAGAACACAACTATTGTAGGGGCAACACGGGCAATGCTACATGACCAAGGCCTACCACTTCACTTGTGGGCTGAGGCATGCACACAGTGGTCTATTTGCATAGTAGAAGCTCGCATCGCATACTTGGGATGAAGACACCAGAGGAAGATTTCTCCGGTAAGAGACTAGATGTGGATCACTTCAGGATCATTGGCTCATCGGTATATTGCCATGTGACAAAGGATGCATGGAAGAAGCTTGAGCCGACAACAGAGTTGGGGATACTTGTGGGGTACACTGATACACCTCACAACTATCGGGTGTACTTGCCTACCAGTCAGAGGACAGTGGTTCGCAGAGATCTCAAGTTTGATGAGCAGAAGGCCATGCGAGTTTCCCTTGAGAGGGAGCTCCAACTACAGGATGTGGAGGAACTGTTGGTTCCTAAGGAGGAGGAGCCTCAAACTGATGCGGAGCATCCACATGAAGAGGTTCCAGGAGTGGAGACATTTACTCAAGTAGAGTCTTCCAGAGATGGACGGAAGTGGACAAGAGAAGATAACATATTGTTGGAGGATGCGAGAGAGAATGTGGGAGCACCATCTTCCCAGCGCAAATAGAGGAGGTCACCTGAGAGGTACACTGGATACATGGCCCTTGCTGGGGAATGTGTTGAGACCGAGCCATCTTCCATTGAGGAAGCAGTGCAGCAACCGATTTGGGTTGATGCTATGGTGGAGGAGTATGACTCCATAGTTCATAACAATGTTTGGGATGTGGTTTCGAGGCCAGAGAACAAGACAGTTGTGAGTTCCCGTTGACTTTACAAGGTAAAGCAAGCTGCTGATGGTAGTGTGGAGAAGCATAAGGCAATATTTTTTTCCTGTGGCTTTTCACAGGTCGAGGTGATTGAATATGATGAGACTTTTTCTCTTGTCGCAAGGTAATCATCTATCAGATCTATGTTGGCACTATCAGCACATATGGGTTGGAAGATCCATCAGATGGATGTGAAGACTGCATTCCTCAATGGTTCGATTGAGGAAGAGGTGTACATAGAGCAGCCAGAAGGTTTTGAGACCTTCGATCGTGAGTTGCTTGTGTGCCAACTCAAGAGAGAGTTGTATGGGCTGAAGCAAGCACCTTGTGCTTGGAACACCAGGATAGACAACTACTTCACCGGGTTGGGCTTCACAAAGAGTGAAGTGAATGCAAACCTGTACCACATCATGGTGAAAGGTAAGTTGTTGATCATTGTACTTTATGTTGATGATCTCATATTGACTGGTGATGATCAGTTGATCATGTCTTTCAAGGAGGACCTTGCAAGAGAATTCGAGATGAAAGACACGGGTCTCATGCATTACTTCCTTGGCATGGAAGTGTGGCAAAAGGATGGGGAGTTGTTTGTATCTCAGGGCAAGTATGCCAATGAGATACTCAGGAGATTCCACATGGAGAAGTGCAAGCCCATGTAGACTCCTCTAGCAGGTAAATAGAGGAAGGAGGATGCTACTTCAGGAGAAGTAGTAGAGGCTACTGTGTATAGGCAGCTTGTGGGTTCACTGATGCACTTAGTGAACACACGACCATATTTGTGCTATGTAGTGAACGATCTGAGTCAATCGATGGTTCAGCCTACCTCAGAGGCACATCTCAGTATGGATTATGGTACAGACTGACAGAGGGAGTGAAGCTACAGGACTTCACTAATGCAGCTTAGGCAAGGAGTCCATCAGATCAGGAGAGCACATCAGGAGGGATTTTCAACCTTCTGTCAGTGGGAGTTTCTTGGTACAATAGGAAACAGGGGTATGTTGCACTCAGCTCGATAGAGGCAGAATACATGGCTACAAGTCAGGCAGCATGTGAGGCCATCTAGATGCGAAAAATCCTAGTTGAATTGTTTGACCAGAGGATGGATCCAACTGTCATCTATTGTGATAATCAGAGTTGTAAAAAAATCTTTGAGAATCCAATATTTCATGATAGGTCCAAGCACATCGACATCCGGTATCATCATCTGAGAGACTGTGTAGTGAGGAGGATCATGTTGCTGCAATATATTTCGACAGAGGAGCAAGATGTTGACATTTTGACAAAGGCTTATCAAAGTGTAAATTTGAGTTCCATAGAGACAGGATCGGGGTGGCAAACAATCCCTTTCTTGTTGAGAGGGAGTGTTGAAATGTGGCAACAAGAATATTCCAATTTAATTTGTCCTTGAATTAAATTGTGAATTAAAATCGAATTTAGTCTTAACAACTACTTGGAAATAATTAATTATTTATTTCTAAATTAATTAGTTGGAGAAATTGAAGTTAGAAGTCTTTCTGAAGTCATGCAAGAGTTATCCCTTGAATTAAGGAGATAAGATTGAGTTATATTTGAGTTGTAATTAGTTAACTTAGTTTACTGAGTTAAGTCCAGTTAAATTATTTCCAAACTGTTTGAGGAACTAATTGTGAGTTAACAGTCTATTGATGCATGCATGCACTCAACTAGTGTACTCCAGTTAACTGAAGATTCCCTCATCAGAAAATCATGCTTGTCTATTACGAGAAAGACAAAGTTGAGATTAAATACAAGGACAATGTACTATAATTTGCATGTGTTTTCTTATAAAGAAAACTCATGCATACAGTCAAGGAATCATTCCTTGAGGATTGCGCAGTTCTGACAATCTGTGGGAGAGTGTTCCACTTGGTAATAGGAGAATCATCCACAAGGAACAACAAAAGCAAATAGGAGCTTGGAGGGAAGAGAGGAAGGCTTGAGAGAAGGCAAGATTTCCTGTGAGCATCTGTGAGGATGTACTGAGAGCTGGCTAGCTGTGAGAGCTAAGGATTTGTATAATTCCTATGTATTTCCACCTTGTATGATAATACAGATTGTGGGGTTTTTAGCTGAGGCTTTCCCCAAATTTTTCTCATGTGTATTGTGCATTGATTCTTCTTCTTCTTCTAGTTATATTGTTCAACTCGATCTTTAAGCTTCTGCAAATTCATAGTAGAAGTAGGTTATAATATTCTACTTTGATTTTTATTGCATTATCAGGTTAACCTACACATTTTTTCTACATGGTCTCAGAGGGAGATTTGTAGAGAATTTCTACACACTATCCTGGCTTGGTAACCAGCTGATGGCAGTGCCACTCACAAGAAGTAACATGGATGAATAGGCTGGCTCGTGATGAGACCTCCTGTCTTCCATCTTTTCAGCTGAAAGCTGTTACTCTAGCTTGGTGACCAGCAGTAGTAATGTCATGCATGTTAGGTCTCATGATCATGGTAGGTCGGCTCATCACGAGACCTCCTATCCTCCCCTAAATCTTTTAGTAAACTTTGGTTGTAATTAACTTTGAAGGTTACTTAATAAGTGGGGAGGCAAATCTACTCCTTAAGAGTATGGGATGGCATGAAAAGGCTTTAATGACTGATCATTACTTGCTAGTTCCTCTACCCTAAAGACGTATTAAAAATATCCCAGATAATGACTGAAATATCCTTTAAGTTAATAATGCTAGTGTTCTCATGAATACCTTATTATGATCTTTACAAGAGTGGTCTACCATAGGGGTCTCTCCAATAGTGCCTTCTAAGCGAAACTGAAAATATATATCTCAGATGACAACTTCATTAGAGTGGTTAATTGTGGTTACTTTTGCAAAATCGTGAGGTATTAGAGTGAATCATACTCAACAAGATTTGTTACAAATGTGTGTGTTAACAACCAATGTGGATCAAAAGTAGTTACGTTGGCTATGCTTTGGAAGTCAAAATCCTAACAGCATTGTTGTAACAACTTTATTCATGGCATTTCTTTATTCTTCTACCCTACTCTACCCTAAGAAGTTGAAGACTCCATTTTAAGTATAGGAGGACTTCCAATGCAACAAGAGGATAATCATATTCTTGCTCAAATTTAGAAAATATATGCAAGAAAATACCAGAACATGAGGTACTAGTTGCATTAACTGATTTGATGCTACAAATTGTTGAATGATAAGAGAGGGATGAATACTGACAGTCATTTGAAGCCAAGATCCTATGGGATCCATATACTCTTGGTCATTTCATTCATGGGAAACATCTGGTGCATCATGCAAATCCTCCAATTTTCTTTGTTCATCCTCTAAAGTGTAGGCTGTATCAGGTTGGTGTTCTTCAATCTTTGCTTCTAATGGCTTCTCCTCATCAAGCATGATCCATAGCTTCTCGGTCTCCCTAGGAAGATCTTCTGGTTCTTCATGATTCTCTTCTTCCAGAGGAGTAGACCGATTTCTAATTGATGCCAAGATGTGTTCTTTCTGTGAAGCAGAGACCCCAGCTTCTGCCATAATTTGAGATAGTTATTTGAATAGAATCACACTTCTTGGCACTGCTAGCTGGAAAGTCTTGTTAGCACTTGGATTGAGAGCGGAGGGTTCTTTTATCACTTAAAAAACTCAAAAGATCAATTGTAGTAAAAATAACAAACCAAGATTGTAAACTAAGGAAATCACACTTGTGGAAATTAAATAACCTCTATTGCAGATAAAAAAAGAAGAAGAAAGGTAACACACTTTGAAATTTACACACTTTGCAATAAAATAAATTTCTCATAAAAAACTCAATTGCAGTAAATCAAGCATCACACTTTACAGAAAGAAAAATTACTCATAAAAACTAAATTACAGTAAAAGAAACAAATCAGGCATCACACTTTGCAGTAAAGGAAATCACTCATTTCCAGAAAGGAAAACCTGGCTTGTGAGCTCTCCGGGAATGTTGTCCAATATGATTCAGCAAGCAAGGGGAATCTCATTAATTTAGAACTTCAATTGCGAAGGAAAGGGAAAAGCATGACAAATTGTTGAGGCCTTATCTTACAATTCCTCCTCGGTAATGGCATCAAAATATTGGGTGGTATAAATGCAATATTTACACCAACATTTAATTTGTCAACATGGGTAAGTAAACTTAGAGGTGTAGCAAAATATGTTCCTAAATACGACCTCAAGGATCTGTCAAATAAAAACCAAGCTCTTGCAAGAAATTCAAAAGGGCATCATTTAGGAAAAATGAACAAGTCTCTTTAAAGAAAAGTAAACAAACTCTGGGAATCTACTTATGGCTCCTCTTCTGGGTTGAGTTGACTCTTGTAGAAAGTCTTCTTTAGTTGTCCAGAGGACAAGGGAATGTAGGCCCCATTCAAACAAGCAAATCGTTTAGGAAATAAAGAATGTGATTCGGGAAATAAAGGATGCAAAACCACTTAAAAATCACTGCTATGTTGCAAGGATAAAAAGCGTGAAATTAAACTAGATATCACAAGGCAACTTCATTCCAACTAATCTAAAGAAATAATCGAATGCTTTAAAAAGAATCAAGATAATAATGCATTGCTTCTCTTAAAGACAATTCAGTACTTTAGTTGTAAGAAAAATATGCAATAAGAACCAATGGAATAAATATATAATTTGTGTTGTTTACCCTGACCTTATTAAATACTTCCTCAAAATATTATGTATAATATGTGCAACATTTAATTATAATGAAGAATTTTGTGAATGGTTTACCAACAAGATTCACAATCTTTCCTTATGTTGATCCTGGAATTTGCTTATTAAGAGTGCAGGAATAAATGTTTTTCTTTCAAAGTGCAGGAATAAATGATCTTGAGGCAGTTAATTTAAATTAACCATAACTCTTTACCCAAGAGCTATTTCCTTCACCATTGCATTCTAAAAATAAACTTTATTATGCAGTGATGAGATCAAGGCAAATCTTGTAATAATGAATAAGAGATGCATTTTAAAACATTCACTATTTACTTATGTTTAGCCTTGATAAGAATATATCCAAGAAACAACAATTAATGTTAAACTTAAATAATTAGAACAATAATAAATAATTTATGGATTGAAGTTGAAAGTTAAATGGCTGAAAAGAAAAGCTATGAAATGAAATTGCAGAATTATCTAAGATCACACTCACACCATGCAAACTAAAATGTAGCAAAGGAAAATTAAGAGGTTTGGGGCAATGGACTGGCTGGTGGTACCAACCACCCAGTTCGCTTCCCTTGCAGTAATTTAAATCATAGACTTAAAACATTATGAAGAAACAAAACATAGAATCGGATGCCGAATGAACTCATTTCAGAGTAGAAACCATAATTCAAAATTAAATGCCAAAGAAATTCATTGCAAAGTGTTGTTACAAATTCATAAAACAATGATGTGTTGGCTCCAGTGGTCTCCTCCAAGGATCATCCCGCTGTTGCACAACTCCTCCATTCCTACACAGCAAGAACGATTCCTGTTCTCCATTCTACAAAGTACAACGCCTGATCTGAATCTGAGGTCTTCGATGGATTTTTATTACTAATTTTATGAGTGTGCAATCCTCTCTTTTATAACAGCAACGTTGCCCCTCCTTAATCGGATCCATGCTTACATATTTAGCACGGTTTGTTAAAACAAATTTGATCTGGAACTAGAAAATTCGATTCGACTAAGTTTGGAAGATAATACAAAACCGCGCCAATGGAATATTTTCAGTTATGCTTTGTAAGCTTATCAATGCAATATGAATTTTTCCAAATCATCTTAACTCTTTTCGGTTAGCAACGGATAATTGATCCTGCAATCTATTATTCCCCACTGCGAGTCAAATATTCATGTTGTACAAATTCCATTTGCTTACTATGAAAATAGTGGAACTTTTCATTTTTCCTCCCATATTAAATATGGGTGTTCCGCTCTAGAAAGCGCTCCTTTCTCTAATCACATGGCCTCATTTTAGTTTCAAATAATTCTTTTAATATTATCTATGCTGTAAAAAAACAAATGGAAATATTTATTCCTACGCACGTATGAGAAATGTCATCTAACCATGGGGATTATATCAATGAGATTATCGTTCCTCTTAGTACTAGTCCTTTAGTCTTGTAGAGAGTCAATGTTTTATGAACAAAACCATGTGGATTCACTTATGCACTGTGAGATATCTGCAACACGTTGGGCTAGATTATATGCATCAAACATTTTGTACACCTAATGTGGCCAAGCTGAACGTTGAGCCCTATGCATCCACTTAGAATCATCAGCAACCCAAGCTTTGCATGCTCCTCAAAACCCACGTGCTCATTTTCCACCATAACAGCCCGAAATATAAAAGTCGCGGAAGTGAAGGAACCGCAAGTACAGGAATGTCGGTACATGAATGAAGTTATAGGAATAGTTGGTGTAGGAATAGTTGGTGCAGGAACAACTGGTGTAGGAATAGCTGGTGCAGGAACAACTAGTGCAGGAATCGTTGGTACCTGCCACAAGAGCCTATTATTAATGACATTTTTATATTGAATACCCTTTAATTTAGCAAAACAATAAGATTTCATAGATCAGCAACTGCTAACTCTAAATGCCTTTAAATAATAACTCAATAATGCATAGAAAGAATAATAACGACTATAAATGCTTAGTACAGGCATAGAGTTATTTAGAAAAAAATCATAGAAATATGGACAAAATGGAGGCCCAACACTTCCAATGTTACATGGACAACGCTAATCATTCCACAACATCCAATGGTTATGGGTTCTCCAGCCTTCAATGCTCGCATACATGGGCCTAATATGATTCAAAGGCCAAACCCTTTAATGTCCCGAGGACTCATCCCCGCACGACCATATACATATGTGTATATTGTAAAACTCTTAGGATTATCCATCCTAAGCTTATAATGCATGCGCTTACACAGTCACACCCTTCCTGAGCTTAAAAGTCTTTGACCCAGCTTGCAAGTAAATACACACACACAATGATATCCCTCCTGAGCATAGCGCTGATAAAAGAAGGATTTGAAATCCATATCTGTTAGTAGCAAACATGACAAAGATTTTTCCATTCATTTACTTTGAGACCCATTAGACAAATTTCAAGCTCATGATAGATCATAAATATACAGGCCTCTTAGGCTAATCATAAGAAAAAACAAGCTCACAAAATCATGCGAGAATCCATTCAATCACTCAAGAGTTACACAGGTAGTCAACATTCCTCAAGCATGCACAAAATCACATTCCATAACATATTACAAGCATTGGATCAACACATTGAAATAATTCCAAAACATGCCTTAAGCCCACACATTTAACATATGCTTTACATTTAAGGTGCAAAGCTTCAATATACTTATATGATTAAATGTGCTCAGAAAGTGAGATTGAGACTTCAACTCTCCACCCAACCTTAGACACATTGAAACCAAGCCTTTCTTGCAATAGTCACCCCCGAGCCAAATTAGAGCTTGAGGTAGAGTCCTTTTAAAGGAATTTTAAACTGACATAATCAACTAAAACATGATGCCTCGAGGTTGCCTCACCTCCACCCACTAGCCATCAGAATCACATAAACATAATGAACAACTTCACTCAGTTACAACCATCATCCACTTATGGGATTAAAACAATATATCCGTTGAAATAGGGTGTCTCAAGGATACCCTTCCTTTACCCACCAACTATACAACAATTTCACATCAGATAAGGAACAGTTCCTTTTGTATAAAGGGACTTATAATACCACATCCTAATATCTCTAGGGATTTAAACATAAAGAGTCTCAATTCAAATGTGGAGAGAGAGATAAGGTTAATGGTAAGGAGGCTTTATCAGTTGTGTTACCTATGGAGGAACAAGAGTTCACTCTCTAGTAGTTTAGTAGAACTTCCACCCGTGTTCTTAGCCCAATCCCATGGAACTACCATCTGGTGTTATCAGCCCACTAGCCCTGGGTGTCTCCACCTCTCGGAAGTTACCAACCAACATAGTCGCCAGTGGCTTTATCAGCCCTATAAGGCACAACCGCTGTTAAGTGAGTATCAACGAGCAAGCCCTTCTGGGTTCCTTAACTGGATTATCATCTGAGCTTCTCTCTCCCTGAATTCTCTCAGTCCTCATATCCTTTTCTTCCCTCTCGACAATACAACTTGATCATCATGATCCTCACAACCTCCCTATCTTTCCGTGTTCCCTTTCTCTACTTGCGTGTATGAATAATGTATGATTCTTTCTTTCCAACAGGAGCCTCTCTACCTCCTTTGTTCATTTCCACCTAAGCCTCTTGACCTCCACCACCTTCCCATTGTAATCAATCAACCACCCTTATCTTTTTGTGGGTCTGCACAAACTTTCCTTGTGGCTAGTGCAACCCATGCTTCTTCACAATTTTTGTCCTTTTCTTTGTTTGTGTTTTTCTCCAAGGAAGCGTGGTCCTTGTTCTTTTTTTTTTTTCTAGCTGAATTAATAACACAGTGAGTGCTATTAAAACCAATTATTCATCCCATGAATGATATTCAAAATAACTAATTCCTCAAGAAATCTCCCTCAAGAAATGGAATCCACGTCTCTCTCTCAGCCATTTTTTTAATTTATGGTTACATAATTACAAGGAAAAAGTTTACAAGGGGAATTAACCCACAGGGGATGTGTCACAATCACTCTGTAACATGGCATACAATCTCTCATGAGATTCATCATAAATAAATTCTAATAATTCAAATTATACCTCTTGTCTTGTCCTTTGAATGGGTGGTCATCCATTTGTAGAATTTCCTGCAAATTCTCTATAAATCTACCTCTGAGATCTATGTACAAAATCTAACTGTAGATTAACTCGATAATGCAATATACGAAAGCAAAATAATTTAATATACTTCTACTATCAAACTTGCGGAAGCTTAAAGATCGAGCTGAATCAGCACTGAACACATATAACCATAAGAAGAAGAATCAATACACATGAAACATAGAAAATACTCAGGGGAAAGCCTCAGCTAAAAACCCCACTATCTGTATTATCATACAAGGTGGAAATATATTAGAATTACACAAAGCCTTAGCTCTCACAGCTAGTCAGCTCTCAGTACAATCCTCCTGGATGCTCACAGGCAAACAAAGCTTCTCACAAGCCTTCTCCTCTGCCCTCCAAGCCTCCTATTTCCTTGCACAGTTTCTCCTAGGTGATCCTCCTGTTACCAAGTGGAAGACTGATCACTCACACTGATCCTACACCCTGTAAAACTGCACAATCCTCAGGGAACCTTTCCTTGATTGCATGGATGAGTTTCCTTTATAGGAAAACACATGCAACTGATAGTAACATGTCCTTGACATTTATCTCAACTGGCTCTTTCTATGAATAGACATGCAAGAGTTTCTAATGAGGGAATCTTTAGTTATCTGGAGTACACTAGTTGAGTGCATGCATGCATCAACTGACTGATAACTCACAATTAGTTCCTCAAACAGTTTGGAACTAATTTAACTGGACTTAACTCAGTAAACTGAGCTAACTAATTACAACTCAAATATAACTCAATCTTATCTCCTTAATTAAGGGATAATCTCCTTAATTTAAGGGATAACTGTTGCATGACTTTAGAAATACTTCCAACTTGAATTTCTCCAACTAATTAATCCATAATGAATTAATTAATTATTTCCAAGCAACTGATGAGACTAAATTCGAATTTAATTCACAATTTTAATTCAAGGACAAATTAAAATTGGAATATTCTGGACTCTTTTTTATCATTTCTTGTTGCTAATTCAACGCTCCCTCTCAACAAGAAAGGAATTCAACTCGATCCCAATCCTGAACCTTTGGAATGTTCTGCATGCAACACTTCTCTCAAGTGTTGTAGCTCCAGCAACTCAAGAAACAAAAAAACATCCAACCTGAATCATAATGATGCCTATGTCATCAAAGTCTCTGACTGCTATTGCCTCTGTCAACTGAAAAGTTTGTGCTTCTGCTGACTCAGCCTTTCTGCACTGTTGTCAATCCTTCTTTGATATCTTCAGTATCTTATTGATCTAGCCTCTATTACTTTGATCTATGACTGCATCAATCCCACTGATTCCTCCCTCTACTATGTACTTTGGGCTCTCGTAGCAAGGTATGATCCATGAGATAAAACCTCTCAATGGACCTTGCCCAATTTCAGCCTTCTTGGGACTATCACTTCACATCACCCCACCTCACACCTGGAGGTATGGCTGCATGTGATCCCTATGCTGACTCTAATTGTGGCTCCTCCACAATTGTTTGAGACTTCTTCTGGGACTACATGTTGAGAGGAAATTTACTCTCCCTCTCAACCACTGTTAGGTCCCTATACTACTAGTGTAACCCCTTATTGTTATTAGTACAACCCCCTTATTATATTGTTGTACCCATGTAGTCCCCATATTGTTATTATTGTGCCCCATAGAAGCCCACTATTGTTATTATTGTGCCCTTACATTATTATTGTTATGTCGGCTCTGATTATATTATGAACCCTTAGACTCCTATATATAGAAAGGAGGTATTGTCATTTGTATCATCGAAGAATTATTCATTTGTGTAATGAAAAGGAGGTTTCCCCCTCGAAGAGGCTTATTTCTAAGGCATTGATCTATCTATTCTATCTTTTTGTGAGCTGGTTTCATAACATCTGGTATCATAGCTTTGGATTCTAGGGTTTCGCTGCTCCAAATAGGTCATCGTGCTATTTTCACTATAACTTTTTTCTGCGACGTTTCAGAAGCTGAAAACAAAATCCATTTGAGAAGAGGTCTTCTTGAACTGCACGTCTGAATTTCAGATCTTATCTCGCTATAGTTTAGGAGATATGATATCAGGAAGTAGAGTTTTTGCAAGCTCCATAATTTCATCTAAAACAGGTCATCGTGGTTTTTTCGCTATAACCTTTTCGCTACAAAGTTTCAGAAGATAAAGAAAAAACCCATTTGAGAAGAAATCGTTCTGAATCTTGGGTCCAAATTTCAGATCTTGTCTCGCTATATTTTCGGATATATGATTTGAGGAAGTTATGGTTTTTGCAGACTTCCAAATTACATCCTAAACAGGTGACCTTGGGAAAATTGTCATAACTTTCTCTCTGAGCAACAAATTGAAATTTTGTAAGAAGTTACAAAGAGAGTACGAACTATAGTTTTATGTACATAGTTTTCAGATCCAAAGGTCAAAACAGTAACACAAGGCACGTCGTACAAGTTGGCTCTACTGAAACATTGTATAACCAGTTCATCTTAGAAGATTGGGCATAACTCTTTCTTGGAGAATCAAATTCTGATTAGACTTGCGACGTTAGAAAGAGGACTCAGAGGGCTACTGCAGGAGACAATTTCAGAACTTTGAGATTTGAAAGTACAGAGTTACAGTCATTTCAAGATCAAGCTCCTAAAATCAAGAAAAGGAAATATGAGGAAGTTTGATGGAAAGGATCCAGTAAATTGGATACTACATATGGAGCAATATTTTGATCTACATGGTGTGCCACTGTTACAAAAGGTATGTATTGCATCTTCATATTTAGAACCGGATCAATTTTTATGGTATAAAGGGCTTTGTTCTCGTAAACAACTTCTTACGTGGTCAATTTTCACGGAGGAAACGATAGCACATTATGAGGATACAAAGAGCAACACCTTCTTTAGAGCAACACCACAACAATTGGAAGAAAAAATAGAAAAAGGGCTTTGTTACAAAGTGGAAAGCAAAACTATGGCAACAAGGAAGTCTACCCCTCACAACTATAAAGATGGAAGTGTTGTTTCTCCTATCCTTCCACAACCTACAAGGGTTACACCACAACAATTGGAAGAAAAAAGAGAAAAAGGGCTTTGTTACAATTGTGATAACAAATACATTAAGGGTCATAAGTGTGCTGAGAAGAAATTATTTTACATTGATTGTGGAGAGGAGGAAGAAAAGGATCAAGAAACGTCAAAAGAAGAGTATATAGACCAGGAACCAACCCCAGTGAAAGAAGAAATGAATCTGACCACATCTTGTAAAGCATTGGAAATAATTACTATGCCTCAAACTCTTATGATAGGACATATCAAGAAGAAAAAGGTTCAAGAAGTGAAAGACCACATCAATAAAGAAGAAATGAATCTGACCATATCTTGTAATGCAATGGCCGGAATTACCACTCCTCAAACTATCAAGATAGAAGGACATATCAAGAAGAAAAATGTTCAAGAAGTGAAAGATCACATAGAGCATTAAGAAATGAATCCGACCATATCTTGTAATGCACTGGAAGAAATTACCACTCCTCAAACTCTAAATATAGAAGGACATATCAAGAAGAAAAACATTCTAGCAGTGAAAGATCACATCGAGCATCAACAACAAGTTCTCCAACTTTTAAAAGATAACGCCACTTTGGTGCATAATCAAATGAAACAACAGGCAAACAAATGTCCCTCAAGAAAGCTATTTATGAGAAGGAAATGTTGGCAATACTACACACACTTAATAAATGGTGACCTTACCTAATGGGAAGACACTTGAAGGTAAAAACGGATCATGATAGTATTAAATAATTTTTAGAAAAAAATTATCCTCTGAAGAGCAACAAAAATGGGTCACAAAGATGTTCTTGTTATGACTTTGAAATCATCTACAAAAATGGACGCAAAATGTTGTGGCAGATGCACTCTCAAGAAAGGATGAGGATGTGGAAGCATTGTTGTGCACCATTTCTATTATCCAACCAGATTGGATAAACGAAACAAGGTATGAATGGAAGAAGGACGAAAAAGTGTGGCCACTCATTCAAAAGTTGCAGAAGATCCCAGTTCAAACAATATTGCCAGAACTTGAAGAGGAAGGAAAAATCATATTGGAACCTGGAGCAGTCATAGAAACAAGAACTCGACAGCTAGGAAATCAATCAATTTTAGAGTATCTCGTCAAGTGGAAGAACTTACCCTCTCCACACACTTCTTCCACTCAGCCAACTCTTGTGCATTAGTTGAACCTGGCTTTGGCATTTCTTGATCAATGAAATCCTTCAAGCCATTATCTTCTAATACAGCCTCCATGCGATCTTTCCATGCTATGTAACTCAAGCTGCCTTCCAAGGCATACTCGAGTCTCAAGCCATAGAATTCCATTTGCCAACCTTGAAGTATGATAAGAATTCGATTTGCACCTGCAAAATTGAACTTCAAACTTCGAATTGTCTTCTTTGTATACTATTCACAGCTCTGATAAACTCAACTCTAATACCATGTAGAATTTCTTGCAAATTCTCTACAAATAAACCTCTGAGATCTATGTAGAAAATCTGATTGTAGATGAACTCGATAATGCAATATACCAAAGAAAGACACTTTAATGTACTTCTACTATCAAACTTGTGGAAGCTTAAAGATCGAGCTAAATCAGAGCTGAACGCGTATAGTCATAAGAAGGAGAATCAATACACATGAAACACAAAAAATACTTAGGGGAAAGCCTCAGCTAAAAACCCCACTATATGTATTATCATACAAGGTGGAAATATCTCAGAATTACAAAAATCCTTAGCTCTCACAGCTAGCCAGCTCTCAATACAATCCTCCGGGATTCTCACAGGCAAACAAAGCTTCTCACAAGCCTTCTCCTCTGCCCTCCAAGCCTCCTATTTCCTTGTGCAATTTCTCCTGGGTGATCCTCCTGTTACCAAGTGGAAGACTGATCACTCGCACTGATCCTACACCCTGTAAGACTGCGCAATCCTCAAGGAACCTTTCCTTGACTGCATGGATGAGTTTCCTTTATAGGAAAACACATGCAACTGATAGTAACCTGTCCTTGACATTTATCTCAACTAGGTCTTTCTCTGAATAGACATGCATGAGTTTCTGATGAGGGAATCTATAGTTATCTGGAGTACACTGGTTGAGTGCATGCATGCATCAACTCACTGATAACTCACAATTAGTTCCTCAAACAGTTTGGAATTAATTTAACTGGACTTAACTCAGTAAACTGAGCTAACTAATTACAACTCAAATATAACTCAATCTTATCTCCTTAATTAAGGGATAATCTCCTTAATTTAAGGGATAATTGTTGCATGACTTCAGAAAGAATTCTAACTTGAATTTCTCCAACTAATTAATCCATAATGAATTAATTAATTATTTCCAAGCAGCTGGTGAGACTAAATTCAAATTTAATTCACAATTTTAATTCAAGGACAAATTAAAATTGGAATATTCTGGATTCTATTTTTATCATTTCTTGTTGCTATTTTCAACACCAATCACCCACACATCATTTTTAAATCTCATTTATCAAGTGTTCTCAATATCTCCTTGTTGTTACACCACAGTGGTTGCAAATCAACATAGGGGTTCATGCAAAGCACAAAGAGTCTCAATTCAACCTTGGAGAGAGAGTAGTGAGTAGGTTTTATCAGTTGTGTTACTCCTGAAGGAATAAAAGTGCACTTTCCAACAGCTTAGTGGAACTTCCACCTATGTTTTAAGCCCAACTCCATGGAATTACCATCAAGTGTTATCATCCCACTAGTCTTGGGTGCCTCAACTTCCCAGAAGTTGTCAACCAACATAGTCTCTAGTGGATTTATCAACCCTGTAAGGCACATGCATTGCCAAGTGCTTGTTAGCCAACAAGCTCTTTTGGTTTCTTATTTGTACTATCATCTGAGCTTACTTTGTGATTATCAACCAACAAGCCTCATGGGTTTCTTAGTTTTGTTATCATCAGAGTTATGCTCTATGATTATCATCCAACAAGCCTCATGGGTTTCTTAGCTATGTTATCATCAAAGCTTCTCTACTCCACCAAACTCTCTTCTAGCATTGGCATGCCATGCAGTGGAGTACATCCCCAATCCTACAATCATGGATTTTGATTATTAGTTAATATTCCTGCTTCCACAACCATCATCATTTCCTTTTCATCCAAAAGATACAACATGAGCATATAAAAGTCATATTCTTATTCCTTCAACCAGAGATCTCATTGGACAACTTATTATGTTATCCATCCAGACATTTGCATTTGCATCAATTAAAATTTTTTATACCATA
This sequence comes from Pinus tabuliformis, assembly GCA_031772625.1. Taxonomy (NCBI): domain Eukaryota; kingdom Viridiplantae; phylum Streptophyta; class Pinopsida; order Pinales; family Pinaceae; genus Pinus; species Pinus tabuliformis. The sequence goes on from CM062808.1 coordinate 717,615,939, forward strand.
ATTATTCCACAAGAATGATTCCCGACAAGACCCTTTTAGACACAATGGCAATTATATATATACGTCAACATGATCATGAACATACATTTGCATATGTAATTAGAGTCAAGGTCAAGAAAACCTCCTTTGAGCCATTTTCCTGGCTTCTATATCATTTTCCATTATCCCCATGGACCAAACCAACCCACTTGGTTGTCATACTATTGTCCACTTAGTCATGGACATAACAAACATTAACACCTGTCAATAGATTTTTTAGAGAAATCCCTATATTATTGTTGTTATTCACAAAACATTTTTCAATCTGTACATAATTTCATTTATGCTTGCCATATTTAGGAGTTATGCTCCAATGTCCACCAATGATGGCCTTTCTTGAATTGTTGCCCAAGCCCAACCTTTCTCACTTTTGTTCATTCTCTTTAATTATTTGCAAGGCTTCTTTCAGGTCATGTTCATTTTAATCCTCCTCATCTCTCTTACCAGAGCCCTCTAGATTTCCTACCATGCCCAACCAATTTTCCCAACATCCCCAAAGCATGAAAAGTGAAAGCCAAAATCCAAAGGAAAAGAAGGAAACAATAAAAAGAAATAAATTCATTACAACAATCATAAAATCACAAACAAAATAGCATGGCCATGCGCAAGTCAACAACCAAAATAGTAGATCAAACATAAAATCAATCGAGGAACACAAAACATAAGAAATTCAACAACCAAAACAAATCAATCCTCATGAGTTTTGGTACTTCCAATGGTTCATGTATAAAACTCAACCCTGTTGAAGAAAGTGTAACTAGGTTCAGTATTTACAAATGTAATTTTGATCTTTGTACTTGTCAAGAAAAATAAATATTATTTTTGTAAATTATAAGAACTATTTTCTTGCTCATTCCATAAGTCTAGGAAAGTCAAAGAGTCAAACACATATGTAAAGAGATCTTCTTGAGCATATATGTAATGTATATGAATCAACCTAGTGTCTAGAACAACCCTCCAAGACAAGCATAGTCCTCTTGAAGAAGGTAGCAAGAAAAATAGTCATGTCGACGTGCAAAAAATGAATTAAATAGCTAAAAGAAGTCATGTCGGCTCACATATAAAGACACACCTCTTCGTTGGTTCATGTCGGCTTAATATGGAGGGAAAACCACTATATATACCCCGTTGGGGTCACCACAGAAAAGACAATTTGGATACCTCTGAAATTTCGGATGGTGCAGGAATCTCGGTCAACCACAGGAGTATAGAACTCAGATTTGTTTGAAATTTCGGAGGTTTGTCACAAGGTACATGAATTTCAGATGGTAGTTACAAGAAGGGTTTTCGTATGCCACAGTAAGGTAATGATGCAGTATGTGTATTTTCTGGATGAGTAGCACAGTTACAGTCTTGGCACAATTGCGATGGAGAGGATAACGATGATCCCACAACAACATAAAATATTATCACATTGGTGATAATACTCTCTTGGCATGTTTACAGTCACAGTCTCGGCATGATTATAATGATGAGGATCTCGGTGTATACTCTGTCTCAGCATACTAGACAAATGCAACATATCTATGATGATGAAACGCAGGGAGAAAAATCACAGTCATGATCTCAGTATATCTCACAGTGACTCACCATACCTTGGCATATAGATATAATCATGATCCTGATGAAGACACAATTACAAGGAGAAGATCTCAATGAAGATGTAACAATGATGCAACAATGATAATCTCGTTGTTATAATGAATATCTTAGTAAAAGTGCAACAATATTCTCAATGAAGGTGCAACAAGGTGTCGAGATCTCAGTAATGCAATAATGATGACTTCAGTGAAGCAGCAGTAATGAAGATGATCTCAGAAGTGACAAAGAAGAGGATTGGTGTCTTGGTCTTGGAGTGGCATAGTAATTCAAGGGTCATGGTCTTGGTGTTCATCAATTGAAATCTCTATAAGAAGAATTATGTGTGGGTTTTCCTCTCCAAGAGGGAGAGGTTTTGGCTCTGACAGAATGCCAACATCTTGTGTTATTGTCTCTTTGTTTTGGTAGCTATTGATGAACTAAAGAAGACACACTCTAATAATAATAAGTGAATATTAGAATAAGAAGAAATTTTGAAAACACTTCACAAATAGTTATCAAACTAAGAAGAATCACATTAATCCTACTTTCCCTAGATTCCTCAACATGGTATCAGAGCTATGGTTACAGTCAAAGGAAGGGAAGAAAAGAGACATTCAAAGGATTAAGCTTCTAGTAGGGCATCAAATCAAGTTGAAGGAATTGAAATATCAATCTACTACAGAAGTCTACAATAGAAAAGGTTGTTGTCTATGCAATCTAAAAGAAAATCTACAACAACAAAAGATTTTATGTTCACAAAAGGACACAAAGACCCTCATAAAGGTTGTCTACAAAGCAAGACCTCATCTTGGAACAGGTTGACACCATGGATGCAGTGCTGATCTACAGTACAAAAGAAGGCAAGAAGGCACTGTCATCTCCAAGGTTATGAAATCAAGCAAGGATCATCTCCTTGCCCTAGAAGAAGACCATCCGAGGAAGCAACAAATCATTAAAAGGGAGCAACCTTTTCTATTAAGGAAAGTCTTTCTCACTTGAAAGAAGATCATCCAAGAAGAAGCCCTCATACATCTTCTTCAACCATCATCAACATGATCAAGGTGAAGATTCCATCTTCACATGACAAGTAAGTATATTTTCAATTTATAAATTTGGTTAAATGACTTCATGAATTGCAAGGACATCTATAAGTTGATGGGTCATCAATATTCCTTGCATGAAGAAGGAGGATAATCATAGTCCTCTAAGAATCAAAATTCATTAAACATATCAAAAGGTCTCCTTTGAATTTATGGAAAGGGATGCTTATGAAAGATCCCCTCACATAGCAATATTGGAGACATCAAAGTGTTGTAGATGATACAATCATTCTCTAAAGATGCAATGAAGAAGGTCACATGAAATATGATCTACATGAATGTAAAGGGTATCAAAATATGTAGGATATCTTCCATCTACAAGAACTAGAAAGGAAGATAACCATAATGCACTAACAGATAATAAAGGTAACAAATATCCATGGGATAAGAAGGTTACCTCATTTGACAACTTATGGGCTCTATGCTAAATAAAGAAAGACAAGTTGATGGCAAAAGCATTGAAGGGTAAAGGACTAAATCATGTGCAGAAATAAAAGGGAAGTTTGTTCCTCAAACAAGGCAGAATAGGTATATCTAAAATTATGGAAGCTCATATCACCATATAAATGGAGGAAGCTAAAGAAAAGGTCCAACGAAAGAGGGAGTAAAAGATCTCTATGATTGGGATAGTATCCCTCACAAAAGGGTATTATCATAAGCTTCTGTTATAAGATATGACAATGATGATAAGATGCATCATAGCATCATGGAAGCATCAGAAACAAGAGCTTGTGACATCACCATGGGAATCATGAAGGACAAAATCCATGACAGACAAAACATGAAGGATATAGCTCTTGGGAACCTCAATGAACATTGAAGGAAAGGAAGAAGTCATATAGGACAAGGCTCATCATACATCAAGTCAAAAAGGAAACATCTACCAATTGGGGATATACAAGTTCCTCAAAATTCTCTAATGGAATCCTCATCATAGGGTTCACTAATCTAGAGAGGAAGCAAGTGTTTCAACAGGAACTCCAACTTATGGAATCCATGATATGATGATGTGATGACATGAAGTGGATCAAGGTATTGAAGATCTCTTCAATCAAGGAAGCTATTGGAAGAAGCCTCAATGACCTAAAGGTAAAATAAGGTATGTATTCTTGTGTTTAAAATTATAATTTCATTTCATATGGTTGCAGGTAACATGGATCATTACTTTTATCTTGAGAAGAATGATCAAGAGAAAAAGGATCTCCTCCTATGAAAGGATCCAAGAAGGCATAAAACACACTATATGAAATCAACATAATATGTCCTCATATGAAGTATGAGGTGGCTGACCAAAATTAAGAAACTCTGATTAAAAGCTACTGGGAATGGAATGTACAAGGAAGAAAGAGATCGTAAGATTGTGAGAGATTTTTCGGCAAAAATCACATGGAATACCATTTGTGACGCGTTTCGAACCAACTAGTGTGGTTCATCATCAGGACAAGTTATGAAAGAGATCGTAAGATATGAAACCATGATGAAGGCAATCAACATCGAAAAGACCAAGAAAATTTGACTAGGAAATCTCCCAGAAAGATATGAAGACTCTAATGAAAGTCTGAAAAAGATGAAGACCCTTGACAATGGATATCTTTGGGAGATGTGTCAACATGAATGCAGGATGTTGATACCTACAAAAAGATGTCATGATGAAAGGTACGATTTGATTTAATGATATATTTGATTTCTTGAATAATATCTGGATGAGTTCATGCAGGGCTACTGGAATTGTAAGTACAAGTATAACTAGCATTCATGTGGTGGATGGAAGAAGCATGATGAAGAAGAAGTAGCTATATGATGAAGGTTCCAGATATGAAGAAGGCCACTTTCCATGAAGAAAGGAATGACATGATGAACAAAGGAGGAAAGTGATTGATGGTCATTGCCCTACAAGGAAGAAGCACAACTGAATTTCATGACATCAAGGAGAGAAGTTGATCAAGCAACTGAAGAACCCACGAAGAAGAATTTTTTGATGTATAGAAGAATCCCTAGCTAAGAGGGAGCTCTGACAGGTCCCTGATCAAGATGGAGATTGGATTATATCACCCATGATTAAAAAGGAGTGATAGTTGTGTTTTTCTATCTCATGTGTCATGCACTAGACTAGGACTAACAACCGTAAGCCTAGGTGAAGGCCATGTATGGAAATGTAGACACGTGATAGACACAACATTCTAGGATTGGGTAATCATTTGGCATTTGATTCTCTTTGAGGATGTGTAGGGCATCCAAGACAAGAGTAGGCAAGAGGACCGATATTCTCTGAGGGCTGGGAACCCAATATAAGAATATTCCTAGAGGGTCATACTCAGTGAACACCCGGGTGGGTATGTACCTTGAGAGACAATGAAGAAGGTGTCTATAGTCATTGGTCTCACCAACATGGTGCTCTCATCTAATGAGATATAGAGTTTTCAGTCTAGGCCTTGTTGTGGAAACAATGTTGGTTACTATGATGCTATAACAGATGGGTTACCAATCTGATTCTTCTTATGAGAAATTATTCAGATTGAGAATGACCAAGTACCATTATAAATACCTCCCTAGTTAAGAGGGAGTGTTGAAGAAAGTGTAACTAGGTTCGGTATTTACAAATGTAATTTTGATCTTTGTACTTGTCAAGAAAAAGAAATATTATTTTTGTAAATTATAAGAATGAGTTTCTTGCTCATTCCATAGGTCTAGGAAATTCAAAGAGTCAAAGACATATGTAAAGAGCTCTTCTTGAGCATATATGTAATGTATATGAGTCAACCTAGTGTCTAGAACAACCCTCCAAGACAAGCACAATCCTCTTGAAGAAGGCAAAAAGAAAAGCAGTGATGTCGGCCTGCAAAAATGAATTAAATAGCTAAAAGAAGTCATGTCAGCTCACATATAAAGACACACCTCTTCGTTGGTTCATGTTGGCTTAATATGGAGGGAAAACCACTATATATACCCCATTGGGGTCACCACAGAAAAGAAAATTCGGATACCTCCGAAATTTCGAATGGTGCGGGAATCTTGGTCAACCACAGGAATATAGAACTCAGATTTGTCTAAAATTTTGGAGGTCTTTCACAAGGTACAAGAATTTCATATGGCAGTTACAAGAAGGGTTTTTGTATGCCACAGTAAGGTAATGATGCAGTGTGTGTATTTTTCAGATGAGTAGAACAATTACAATCTTGGCACAATTGTTATGGAAAGGATCATGATGATCCCACAAAAACACACAGTCTCAGCACATTGGTGATAATACCCTCTCAGCATGTTTACAGTCATGGTATCGACATGATTATAATGATGAGAATCTCGGTCTATACTCTATCTCAACATACTAGACAAATGGAACATATCTATGATGATGAAACACAGGGAGAAAAATCATAGTCATGATCTCGGTATATCTCACAGTGACTAACCATACCTTGGCATATTGATATAATCATGATCCTAATGAACACACAATTACAAGGAGAATATCTCAATGAAGAAGTAACAATGATGCAGCGGTGATAATCTCGTTGTTATAATGAATATCTCAATAAAAGTGCAACAATATTCTCAATGAAGGTGCGACAAGGTGTCAAGATCTCAATAATACAATAATGATTACTTCAGTGAAGCAATAATAAAAAATATGATCTCAGAAGTGACAAAGAAGAGGATTGGTGTCTTGGTCTTGGAGTGGCATAGTAAGTCAAGGGTCATGGTCTTGGTTTTCGTCAATTGGAATCTCTATAAGAAGAATTATGTGTGAGTTTTCCTCTCCAAGAGGGAGAGGTTTTGGCCCTGGAAGAATGCTTACATCTTGTGTTCTTGTCTCTTTGTTTTGGTAGCTATTTGATGAACTTAAGAGACACGCTCTAATAATAATAAGTGAAGACTGGAATAAGAAGAAAAATTGAAAACACCTCACAAATATTTATCAAGCTAAGAAGAATCACATTAATCCTAATTGCCTTAGATTCTTCAACCAACCCAAGCCTTCTTCAAGCTTTCATGGAAGTGTTTTAAATTGTGGTGTCCATCCAATTTCTCCCAGAACGAATTCCTCCAATGCTAGTGTCCATCCAATTTCTTCCAGAAGGAATTCCTCCAATGCTTATCTAAGGGTCTTGAGGGAATTCCCCCTCCTCTTCATTTTCTTCCGAAATGATAGCTTGTTGCCTCAAGTGCGTGAGAGTTGAAACCTGCTGCTCTTTTCTTGTTGTATTAATCTCTTTAAGCGTTTCCACTTACATTCAACTGTTAGAATCATTAATGAAAATTGATTACTGCTTGTTTCCCTACCATGATAGACCAAACATGTTGTCTTGTAGCTACATAAATATCTCGATTTATTCATTAGTCACATGTCTCAAGATCTAGGACATAAATAGGCATACTATATCTCAACATAATTTTCAAAATCAAAATTTTCATGCAGATGAGCATTTCAGTTCATTTATAGTCATGCTTACACAGGTTTAAAAATCAGTCTTTTACCATAATCATTTTCATTAATTACAATTAACCTCCTTACCTAGACCACCATTATAAAATTTTAGAGAAGATCAACCTTTTCAAAATGTTAACCATCATTATCAATTCTAGAGGTCAACCTTCTTTCTAAGGCTGGTAGTAGTCATTAAGTTCAACCTCTTTGCCAAGGCCAACAATTCATGGCATTTGCAATCTCAAGGGGGTTAATTAAAAAACCACATGCATCTATCATACTTATAAAAAAAAAAATCACATTTACAAAATACATAATAGGACTTGCAAGCAATCCCAAGTTAGCACATAACCATTTATTATACTGGTACACCTAGCATTCACTTTGCACATGCAAATAATCAATATATAAGCCATGATAATAGTGTTATAACAAACACCTACAACAAGCTATTATCAAACCACTTGACTCTATAATAGAGTCACAAAACGCCATGTCTTAATTTCTTCAATGATAAAGGCCATATGGTCCATGTGTTGAACCTAGAAATTCTGATACCACTCTGTAACATATCCCCTACTATCCATGGCCCTTACTAAGGGTAGAAGGAGGCAATTACTATGATGACTCAACCTCTAAAGTCTCGTTATCGACATGGGGTCTAAATTTTTAGATCTTTTCAACTTCCTTAAAACTTTAAACAAATGACATCTTTGCATTTGTCTCATTGAAACCTTTCCAATAATATAAAATTTTCCTCAATCTGACTCCTAGATCAAAAGATATAGCCATTGAAAGATTGGCCTATCAAATAGTGCCACATCATCATGACCCACAACATGTCATCCATGTGGTACCCATGTGGCATCCAAGTGGCTATCCACATCATCACCACCTCATCACCCTCTGGTAGCATGACCCCAACTACCGACTTGTTCATACCACATCACATGTTATCCCCATTCCATGGTTTACCAAGCCCCCACACACACTAAGATATATATATATATATATATATATATATATATATATATATATATATCTAAAAAGTTATGCAGGCACGAGCCCTCTACGGCCACATCACCTTGGAAATAAAATCCCATTGTTATCCCAATTCATTCCCTTGTTGAAAATTCCAAGGAGAAAGGACTAGGGTTACACGGATTTCCCTATGGACCCTCCTCCAACATGTAACAAAGCCATTAGCCACCGACGCATGCTTGTATTTACCATGCCACATCATCCTGGCCTATGTTCTTTTGCGAGCCATTCACACTTCCAAGGTTATGTGGAGAAGCCAACTAGCCACCCACCACCTCAACTTAGTTCTAACCAATCGCATGGCCACACTCCCTTACGCCTGTGCAGCTGGGCCCCATAACCCCTACCTTTATGTCATATGAACCCCAACCCCTCCAACCACATGTCATCAATCAACAATTAGAAGTTGTAGATCACACGATGAAGATGTATTCGGGTCTGGGACTAGTATAGGTGTTTAGTGTCCAGTTGTCATCTAATGGATTTGACAACTCTTATTAGCCCCATCCAACGACTGATCTTCTTCTTTGGGTCCCAACATGCATGCCCGTTAACAAGCCTTATCCAACCTGATATTGGTTCCCCTACATTTTTAAGGTTCCAACTCCTTTACAACTGTGCAGATGGGCCCCACCACTACCACCTCACCCCACGATTAAGTCCCAGCGGGATTACATCTGGTTCCATAGGAAATCGCTACGAACAAGGCGCCAAGGTGACATCAATGACCCTTTTCGGTGGGGTGACAACACCCTCCACGTGACTCAAATCTAAGTATGCCATGTGTCACTCGTTTTCAGGCCACATGGCTCCACAAAAACCCCAAATTCGACTAACATGTGTCCTGCCTCTAGGGTCACCACGTGGCTTTGAGGTCATTTTTCCTACCATGCTAGTCGTGGGTCCCACTAGTCCTCCACTACGGGGTAAAATGTATTTTAACATTATAAATAAAGCTCAGGGCCATCCACCTTTTTACATCGAATGCCTAGCTCCTGGCCCCACTACACCATGTTGTTCGAGCGAATAAATCCCAAGATTTTCCATCCTACCCCATTTCAAAATATTCGAGGGTAAGTCTTCTGGGATCCATCCTACGATGAGAGATGCTTTAGCATATCAATGACTAAGATTTAACAAGAGATTTCCATGTTGAAATCCCACAATGCCACGCCACCCTAGGAATGAAATCCTGCAAGATATGAGTAGGCCTCCACTTGAAATATTTGGGGAAATTCTTCTGGGGTTACATGGAAAATACTAATTGTTCCACAACATCCAACGATTCTAGGTTCTTTGGCCTTCAATACTTGGTTACAGTGCTCGCATACATGGGCCTATTATGATTCGAAGGCCAAACCCTTTAATGTCTTGAGGACTCAGCCCCGTGCGACCATATACATATGTGTATACTGTAAAGCTCTTAAGGATATCCCTCCTTATCTTATAATGTGCATGATTACACAATAAAGCTATCCTTCCTGAGCTTAAAAAGGCTTTGAACCATCCTGCAAGTAGACACATAAACACAAAAATATCCCTCTTGATCTTAGCACTAATAAAATAAGGATTTGAAAGCCATAACTTCTAGTTTCATAACAAACACAACATAGATTTTTATATTCATTTACATCGATGCACATTAGACAAATTTCAAGATCATGATAGATCATAAATATATAGGCCTCTTTGGCTAATGATAAGTAGAAAACAAACTCATGAATGCATGCCAACATCCATTCAATTACTCAAGGATTACACATGAAATCAACATTCTTCAAGCATCAAGAAAATCACATTCCAAAACATATTACAAGCATTGGACCAACACATTGAAACAATAACAAAACATTCCTAAATCCCACTCATTTAACATATGCATGAAATTTAAGGTGCAAAGATTGATTATAATTATTTGATAAAATGTGCTCAACAACTTACATTGTGACTTCAACTCTTTGCCCAACCTTAGACACACTAAAACCAAGCCTTTCTTGCAGTATTCACTCCTGGGGCATGTTGAGAAATCCAAAGTGTGGCAGTTAAATGATTTCTCTTATTATGACATTATCTTGTGATGTTTTTCATTATTATTATTTGTTATTTCAAATTATATTTTCTTATCATCAAGACTAATGCAAAGAAACAAATAGAAGAGAACACAAGATGTAGGCACGATGCCAGGGAAAAACATCACTCTAGGGGAAAAGCCAGTCAAAATTCTTCCTTCAATAGATTCAAGATGAGACAACCAAAACCCTTACAAACTAGACTAGAGAATTCCTCCATCAAGTCATCCTTTTTTTTCTTCCTTTCACTGTCTTTGCGTACCAAGATCCATGTCACTATGTTAGCACCAAATTCTTGTCACTATGTTTGCACTGAGACATCACCATTGTAATACCACCAAGATCTTATCATTGTAATGGTACTAAGACCTTATCATTGTAATGGCACTAAGAGCTTATCACTGTAAGAGCACCAAACTGAGGTCATTGTGATACCACCGAACTAAAGTCACTGTAATAGCTCCGAACTAAGGTTACTGTGATATCACTGAACTGAAGTCACTGTAATAGCTTCAAATTGAGGTCATTGTAATAGCACCAAAGTAAAATGGCACTAAAACTGTGAGACTGAAATAACACCGAGTTGAAATTTAGTCTCCACTAGAATTTTCATTCTATCTCAGAAAGGTATGTTGAGAATATGACTGAAGCTTGTCTCCGTGGTTACCCAAAATTATCTCTGTAATTAATCTGAACTTATGTGGTGGTGTTTGTGAAGACCTTATACTCATTTATATAGTTAGCTTCATGTGTAATAGGTTGACATGACTTCGTTGAAGGGTTGTGTCTCCATATATGTTGAGGTCGACTTGAGTTCAGTTAAATGTAGCTGACTTGATGACGATCTATTTGAAGTCGGCAATAAGGAGACTTAATGGAGGAGTCTTTGACCAATCAACAAAATGACTTTGACCCAAATAAACAATCATAAATCCTACAATGGAGGCTTGACCTATGAAAATTGACCCAAGCATGAAACCCATGCTTTAACAAGTCAATTCAATAATAATAAAAAATAATTTTTCTTTTCTTTTGAAAAATATATTAAATTTTGATTTCAAGTACAATTATGAAGACCGAACCTAGTTACATTCTTCAACACTCCCTCTTAACTAGGGAGGTATTCATATTTACATATAACCATAAAGGTACATGGAAGATCTCAAAACACGTCATCTATGAAGAAGTTTAGGCACCACAATGCCATGGACTAGTTTACTAACCAGGGCAATCTATCCTTTGGTCTCTCAACAATTTAAGCACCGCAATGCCACATACTAGATTCCTGACCAATGAAATCTATCCGAGTGGGACTAAGATGGACTAAAGCTTTCAGCCTCTATAGGTACCGTCAGGCTTACTTTGTAACCATCAACCTAGGTATCTAGGTGTGTATCCAAGGTCAGAGCTCTATGACCAAACAACCCTTCCTACTTCGGGATCTAGACATCAACACAAAGTGTCGACCAGATGTCCTCCTAGGCAATGCTTCACTCACAAAGCCTCAACACTCCTTGATCCAACAGATCAAGGATAAATCTCTCCCGATCAAAATGATCGGTAAGCTCTCATCAACAATAACCAATATGCTATCAAAAAACTTCTAGAGATTTACATATACAAACATAACCCTAATCAATAATATACTTTCACATGTTCATAAAAAAATACAAACCTCTGGGGTCATTCTAGATGTTGCTTATCAACTTATCACAGTAGGACTATTAACTGAATCTTTGGCAGAGGATTCCTCAATCAAATTTTCTTTCCTACTTCACATGCAACAACATATCCTCCAAAATGTAGAAAATCATGTAGATTCACAAGCTAGTGCAATGTACTAAAGCACAGGACAAGAATCTAATTCTACTTTCAACCAGTGAAAGCCATTAGATCAATGAAAACAATATGAACAAGAAGAAGATAAATCAATGGCACATAACACAAGATGTATCTGGGGAAAGCCACTGCTCAAAACCCTACTATCTGTATTGAACATATCAGAAATATGAGTGAAGATACAAAGCTTGTTCTCACTAAAACAATTCCACACAAGTATGCTCAACTCTCTCAACTCACAAGCTTAGCCAATTCTACAGCTCTCCAAGACCATATTTCCTTGCGCCCTTGGTCAAAGAATTTGGATGAATACAATATGCTTTCCTCAGCCTTGTGCTTAACCTGCACAAGTATTTCCTATCCACTACCCGATTGAATTCCTTTGGCCAATACTTAGCCAAATTTCCATGCCCCTAAGCTTCTAATTCCTTAAACAATTCCTGAGAGAATTAGCCTGTATTTAAAGGGAAAATCCTCATCCATAAATACACAATCCAAAATTAGGTCCTTCTCTGATTACATGCATGATATTTACAACTCAATAAATCATACAACCGATAGTACATTGTCCCTGCACTCTAGTATCAACTGGTTCTTTCTTTGAATGGACATGCATGAGTTTCCGATGAGGGAATCTTCAGTTAACTAGAGTAGCACTAGTGGATGCACTAGTGCACCAACTGAATGTTAACTCTCTATTAGTTCCAAAAATAGTTAGAACTAATTTAACTGAACATAACTCAGTAAACTAAGTTACTTAATTACAACTCACAATTAAACTCATCCTGGACCCCTAAAACTTAGGGAGAACATATACATGACTTCAGAAAGACTTCCAACTCGAAGTTCTTAAGTTAACTAAGTTAACTTAACTTAGTTAACTATTACAAGTTGCTATGAGAAAATAATTACAATTTTAATTCACAATTTAATTCAATGACAAATTAAATTGAAATTTCTAAATTCTATTTTTAACATTCCTTGTTGCTATTTTCAACACAAAATGCATTCTCCAATTGAAACTATGATATGCCCTCCCTCCTGGCTCCCTCTTAATATCAGGGAGATCTCTTTTATCCAGGATCCCTATCAACTAAGGGAGATCAACTTCTTCTTATGACATTGGCTTCCATCCTTCTTATCAGATTCATTCATATATCAAGCTTATCACATCAACTTTACTTGTGATCATCTTCACCATCATGAAGATGATGTACCTGCACAACTTAGATAAAAAATACAACCAAAACTATGGAAGCATGAAGTTAGCCATATCAAAAAATTATAATAACAGAAGCATTAGACTTTACAAACATAATTAGCAAGAGACTATATTTCAACTTCTTGCCTAGGTTTAGTTAAACCCTAAATCACATCAACAACTCAAAATATTAAACTCATCTAGGGTTTCAATATTATTTCAATGATATGAAAAGTTATTTCATATAGAAAACCCTAGAAACAATTCAAACAAGTAATGTGTCTAACAACTATCGGAATTTATATGTTAGATTCCTCACTAGGATTTCATACATATCCTAGATTTCATAGATGAGCTTCAATAATCAAAACCGATCACAACTTAATCAACAACATAACTGGCTTCTACTAGGGTTTGATGTAAACCCTAGATTTATCATTTACACAATCTCAACAATCACTATATAGATTCATATATTCCAGATGGTCATATCACACATACTAGATAATTTCACTACTATTAAGGTTTAGCTGCAAAACCCTAGATTTCCCAAACAACATCATCGTAGAATATCAAACTTTAACTAGGGCTTGTTTCCAAACCCTAGGACTTATGACCATTAATAATTAGGTTAAGCACACATATCTAGGAATTCATTATCATGCATAAGGACATCATATGTCAGGAAATACATTAGACATATACCAACCTAGACCAGGTTAGGGATTCAACGAATGGACATATACCTAGGGTTTCATTCCTAGGACCTTACATAACAAGGGTTTTGCTTATAGACCCAACAAAACCTAAAGATCTAGGGTTTCATAACATAACAAAGAAAACCCTACATTACCAAAACCACCAAACGTTCAGGATTTCAGACAACATCATTCAACCCTAACAAGTTAGTATTTTCATGATCATGTAAAAACCCCATACATGACATTATCATCAAAAACTTCAAATAGCATTTCCAATAACCCTAGGCAAATTAGGGTTTCACACATTAACATTAACATACCCTTAAGTTAGGGTTTTCTAGAGAACCTATCTAAGGTTCTATAAGAACAATCAAGGATGCAAGGAGGGTAGATTTATCAAGTGATGAATCACCCTAAACAAGAATCTTTATGATTCAAGACAACTAGACATAACGATGTTAGTAATGTAATGTGAATTACAAAGATGAACATACTTTTTATATTAAGAGAGTTTTTACAAGGTGTATAGTCTAAGACATACCTGGAGATTGACAAACCTTGGAAGATTCCTTGAAGTGTCTTTGTTGTATTGAGCCATGATATTTTATACCTATAATACATACTTACAAGCAAAACATGTGATACCGATAACATGATTGAATTTCTCAAGTTAGATCTTATACATAATCATGGAGGCTGGAATCCTATGATATTGAAAATCAAGCTATTCTTTTCTCCAATCAATATTAGGAATTTTTCTTGACATCCTAGATTACTTATTAAGATTAAGGTTCTTGTATGTTATCTAGAGATTACATTTTTTCTACCCTAGACTAACTGTAAACTAGGACCATCTAAGATTAAATATATTACAAATCTAAAAGCGTACCTTGTATTTACGTACCTCTAATTAGATAGCTCATTAGACTTATTGCAAGTGTATCTTGTTGAGTACGGAATACTTACTTGATTTCCTTAAGTTGGTTCCTCGTTCTTGTACTTGATAGATCTCTATAGGCAGTTGTACCAAGTTCCATTCCTTCAACGAGTGGAATACATAATATAATTTTTCATTGCTTTGACCTTATTATTCCTTCAGCACTTAGTGCTTCAACTATAAACATATCACTGAGCCTGATCCTTCTTCTGAATTCTGTAGCAAAGTCATGACTGTGACTATGACTTCACTGAAAAACTATGAACCCAATTTATGAAGTGATCAAGTTGTCTCAATCATACTATAATCCTCATTTACTTATGAGATTATATGTACTCAATGATTGAAATTGTCTCCTTGTGATTTTCACCAAAACCAATTCAAACTATCTTGCTTATGCTTGTACTTACGTTATACTTGTGATACTAGATATCTCTAGTTCATCACTGCAACTTTTACGAATTCCTCACTGAAATTTGGTCTGAACTTCACTTGTTTCAGTGGATTATATCACTTTCTGGTGGACTGAATTTACATTTCTTCTAGATTGTAAGACCATCGAACCTTTCTCTCTAAAATGATTTGACCTTTTCACTGCGAAATTTTGGTTGCTCTCTGTCTCTTTAAGATATACTGAAATCCTCCTTCTTCGAGGTGTCTTGAAAGGACTGAACTAGCTCTTTGTAATCTTAATTTTATGGGCCAAAATATTTCCTTAAGCTATGAACCTTTCACTAAGAATACTTCAAAGATGCGTAAGTGATCTTCAAACTGCCTTTGATCATGACCTTAGCTCTAATACCATGTTGAGAAATCCAAAGTGTGGCAGTTAAACGATTTCTCTTATTATGACATTATCTTGTGATGTTTTTCATTATTATTATTTGTTCTTTCGAATTATCTTTTCTTATCATCAAGACTAATGCCAAGCAAAAAATAGAAGAGAACACAAGATGTAGGCACACTACCAGGGAAAAACCCACTCTAGGGGAAAACTCGGTCAAAATTATTCCTTCAGTAGATTCAAGATGAGACAACCAAGACCCTTACAAACTAGACTAGAGACTTCCTCCATCAAGTCATCCTTGTTTGTTCTTCCTTTCACTGTGTTTGCATACCAAGGTCCATGTCATTGTGTTAGCACCAAATTCTTGTCAATGTGTTTGCATCGAGACCTTATCACTGTAAGAGCATCAAACTTAGGTCACTGTGATACCACCGAACTGAAGTCACTGTAATAGTTTTGAACTAAGGTTATTGTGATATCACCGAAATGAAGTCGTTGTAATAGCTCCGAACTGAGGTAATTGTAATAGCGCCAAACTAAAATGGCACTGAAACTGTGAGACTGAAGTAGCACCGAGTCAAAATTTAGTCTCCACTATAATCCACATACTATCTCAGAAAGGTATGTCGAGAATATCACTGAAGCTTGTCTTTGTAATTAATCTGAACTTCTGTGGTGGTGTAATGCGAAGACTTTATACTCATATATATATGCATCCTCATGTGTAATGGGTTGACATGACTTCGTTGAAGGGTTGTGTCTCCATATATGTTGAGGCCGACTTGAGTTCAGTTAAATGTAGCCAACTTAATGACAATCTATTTGAATCTGACATTAAGGAGACTTGATGGAGGAGTCATTGACCAATCAAGAAAATAACTTTGACCCAAATAAACAATCCTAAAGCCTACAATGGAGGTTCGACGTATGAAAATTGACCCAAGCATGAAACCCATTTTTTAACAAGTCAATTCAATAATAATAAAAAATATTTTTTCTTTCTTTTGACAAATATATCACATTTTGACTTCAAGTACAATTATGAAGACCGAACCTAGTTACATTCTTCAATAGGCCAGATTCTAGAGCTTGAGGTAGAGTTCTTTTAGAGGAATTTTAAACTAACATTATCAACTAAAATGAGGTGTCTCGAGGTTGCCTCACCTCCACCCACCAACTATCAAAATCAAATAAACACAATGAACCACTTCACTCACTTATAACTGCCATCCACTCAAGGGATTAAAACAATATTATTAGCTAAAACAAGGTGTCTCAAGGCTACCCTTCCTTCACCCACTAGCTATACAACAATTTCACATCAGGTAGGGAACACTTATTTTTGCAGAGAGGGACTTATAATACTGCATCCCAATATCTCTAGGGATTAAACACCAAGAGTCTCAATTCAACCCTCATTACGCCATTTCTTCATTTCCCTGTCTACAATATTTTTTTTAGTAAAATCTTTGCAAGTGGGATTGCTAGAAGAATGATTAACAACCAATATTCTGTGTCTAAAGCTTATTCTCTGTCAAGAAATAGATATTAATACCTAGGAAAAATTATCTTTGTTCCTCTGTTCCCATGCAATGATGTCAATTAATGTTTTTCCTTGGAGACAACCTTTAGCTGTAGGAGGTCAGTTCCCAGGACATCTATAAAAATATAATGAAAACTTTTTTTAATGACTAGTCAAAGAAAGATCATGAGGGATGTAATGAATATTCTAGTTCACAAAATCATCATGTACAACCAGAATGACCATGTCATTGAGGGTTGCAATTTTAAATTTACGAGATGACAAGAGGCAATTTAGAAGGGGCATGATTAAAACTTGAGATAGATGAAATTCAAGTTCTAAAACCCGAGAGTGAGATTAATGAAAGAAGCAGAAAATATGAATGAATTTTTAGAAATGGTGGAGCACCAGTTAAAGGATTTAAATCAAAACATAGGTACCATTTATAATAGGCAACCATATGGGTAAATACATAATCTTGATTTAAATGACCTTGCTGGTACATAAATCCATTACAGTGGAAGAAAAACACAACATGAAATACTAAACACACAAGAGAACAAAATACAACCTGAACTGCAATTTACCAAAAATAATTAAAATTGCACTAATATTTTATTAACTAGTTTCTAAGAGAATTCATCATTACATGGTGGAAGTGCAAACCTCCAAACCCACTCCTAACTCTAAATTTTCATTTTTCTTCCCTTTAAAATTAACTATCTTAATCAATTATAAAATTTATACCGTAACAGTTATAAAATTGTTTTAAAAGGGTTTCCAAAACAATAATGAGTCTTTTTATAATATGACCCATTTTTATACAAATATTTTTATAGTTTTAATATCATATGTCAGGCTTTTTGTCCCTGCCCGTGAAATATATATAAACCAATGCTTCAAAGATGAAGTGAAGGGTCGGGCCCCGAATCATCATGCATACATCAGAAACCACTAATGGATTTGTAGGACCCCTTGGTGGTTTTGAAAATATAGCATAGGGTACCGCATTAAATCTGGGTCTTTAATCTAGTGGATACACGATTTGATGAAACCATCGAACGCGGGACCCTTCCCACGTTAAACTTCGACAGGGCTGCCCCCTCGAATTCCATTGATTCGACTATTACTTGAGTATTGACCAATATCCACCGTTATCGACCCCATCGATGCATCGGAGGTGAACTGAAGTGTTACTTCCACTCCATAATGTACTCAATTGGTGCTTGTTTTATTTGGAGTTTGCTATGATAATCAACAATTTTTTTTTTTAACGAGAACGGTTAATATATTATAGATCAATGGTTGGGTCGTGGTTTAATCAATTGACATTACAAGTATTTTTTAAAATCATTGTGTCTTTCTACTCCTAACATTTTTCCTTTAAAGTTTTAAGACTTAAAGGTGCATTGTATCGGCGATTGAAAATTACAAAGAGACACCTTATGACACAAAAGGAGTGATTAACGAAACCTGTCCTGAACAATCAATTTGCTTCTTACCTCGTCATATTTTATGTCTTTTTTTTGAGTTAGCGGTTCTACTTTCACATGGTCACCTTTCTAATGGGGCTCAATGATCCATCAAGTGTGTATATATATTTCATTTGGAAGTTGTATCCATCTCCCTCAATCTACAAAAGGAGCAACATTTTCTCTTGCTGCACTTATGGAGATTCCAACTCGGTGTAAAGCAATAATCGACTTGAAAATGTAATTTATTGTCTAACCAACTTCATTAATGTAATTTATTCTAAAGGATGGCTCTGCTTCTCATTTTTCAACTACAGAGGAAATTTAATGAGATGTTTCATGTGTGTAATCATGAGCTTATCCATGACAGTTTTGTAGGTTGTCACCAGAGAAATGTTGGAAATAATAATTACTCTCGTAAGGAGTGCATTTTAGATTTAGAGTATGAGTTGAGTTGAGTTAGTTTGATTTAGGTTGAGTTTAATATTATCAGTTTGAGTGCACCTTATATTTGGAAAGGTTGAATTTAGTAAGTGTGCGCATGTCAAGTTATTTTAAGAAAATGTTTAAATACCTTTTACTGGGTTCGTTGTAATCATTCACCGGTTCATTGTAATCATCAAGTTTTTGTGTGATCAATAGTCAAATTATTTTAGGAAAATTTTTATATTTGTGTTAATAAAATCGTACGAAATAATAAAGCAAGAAAAACTACACATGTTTTCCCTTCTAATAATTGTTTCATTTCCCTGAAATGCTTTGTTGGAAGCAACATCAAGGTTGCGTTTACAACTAACATTTTTCACTATATGCATTTTTTCTCGGATCAACCTTCTCATTATTCTTACCAGCATAATGATTCACACTTAAATAACTTTCTTGGTATGAGGAATCACCTCTGTTTCTTGAATGGTTGGTCTTGAAATCCCCAATTTTTAGGCATTAAAATCTCTATCAAATATCAATACATGCCGAGTATTGACCATAAATTATTAATATGCCATGTTTGAGGTACCTTGATACATAGATTAGAGTTTACTTATCAAGATCTCGTGTATTTAACGCTTCACATCACCAATCAAGATTTATAACTTAAGCCTTGTTTCTACAAAATTACAAAAATATTTCATAAAGGGTCACCAAAATAATTGTGACTCCCTTCTCTCCATTTCGAGTCTCTTGTTGTTTCATAGCTCACGTTAGTGGCAATGGCGCTCCACAACAAAGAATTGGTTCATAAATGCAAATCAACATGTGATAGCCATTTTCAAGACTAAATGCATACTCCTTGGAAGAACCAATAAAATCCCTCAAATGGTTCACAATTTTTGAAATCTGCCTAGGTGGAAATCAATTAGGGCCATTCTGCAAGAAACCCATTTCACGAATTTTTTAAATTCACCTCCATTTGTCCATAACACGCATCCAAAGTTTGTTGTCCGGAGACCTGCAAGATTAAATAGAGTTTGACTCTCTTTTATGAAGCTTGGTCCTACATTATAGTGGAAATATCCTTTGTTTTTATTTTGAATATCCAAATTACCCAAACGAAATATCTCACCCTTTTTTTTCAATAAGAAAAAAAGCGATATTCTATTATAATGATGTGATCCAGATTACATAACAGTAAGTATAGAGCTATGACAAACAACTCGAAATGAAGAAATAACCTGTATAGTGTAGGAAAATACTTAACCATGTAGAATGTAGTCATGCGTATTCTGGAAAGATGATAATAAGCAAAAAGGGGCAATACTTACAAATCAGAGGAGCTTGTGCAATAGAGAAAATCAAAAAAACAAGTGTGTGGTACATACCAGGGCTAGATGTATGTTAGAGTGAGTTATGTACCTGGAAGAGCGAAACCCTGAATTTGGTACTTTACTTCCCCCACTATAATAATCATTTCCCATTTGCCAACTTGTGATTGGAGACCTTTCTTTGATAGTTCATCTGCCCGAGTATTATGAGACCTATTCACATGTTTTATAGCATAATCATTTCTTGATTTCCATAGGGACTCAATTCTGTTCAACCATCCAGAAAGATAGGGATTTTGAATGGAAAGCTTGGCATTTACATGATCTATTATGATTTTGGAATCACCATAGATCTGCAGGGATTCAATATTTAGGAATATACTAAACAGAAGAAGTCCAGAAAGTTCCATAGCTTCCGCCTTGTTGTTTGTTCTTTCTCCCTCATTCCAATAACTAGCAATTTGTTGATCCTCCTTTGTAATAATGTAGACTCCACAAGCACATATTCCATTTTGAGCAGCCCCATCAAAATAAGCTCTAGGAATAACTGACTGGCGTGGAGAATAAGATTGTTCCTTAGCCTTTACTTTCTTCTGCTGAGAGATGGAAGGAGAAAGAGAGTTGTACTGAGAGATAATTGTTTCAAATACAGATTTAAAACTTTCCTTCCAGTTTTGAAATAGTGCCTTATTCCTCCATTTCCATATAGACCATAAAACAAGTAAAGGAACAGGCCGCCAAATCTCTTTTTGATTACACCACCAGATTAATGCTTCTTTTAGTGATGGATGAGATATATTTATGAAACCAAAGTAAGTGGCCAGGTTCCTCCAAAGGTCCTGGGAGTGACCACATTTTAGGAAAATGTGAAGATTGTTTTCTTCCTCCGATTTGCAAATTAAGCAGATAGCAGGTCCATGCTAGTTCCTCTTTTGTAGGTTATCCCATGTTAAATTTTTATTATGAAAAACCAGCCAAGGAAATATGATAATCTTATATGAAGTCCCAGATTTCCAAAAGGAAATGGGGAAAATGTTTTCGAGTAGAGGAATATGAGTCTTTAGAAGCGATATATAAATATCTTTCACATAGACATTCAGCATACCCTTGATCCCCTTCCAGATAAGAATATCTTCCGATTCAGATCTACAAATACCCCTATTCTGCATTTTCCAGAGTAATTGATTCCACTGATGTGCAAGGAGACCATTTAGGCCTAATACCGAGGCATTTTTCCATATGGGGATGGGACCCTGCCAAACATCAATGACCTGCCCCTAGTAAAAGATACCTTTACGATGGAGAAACTATAATAGCTGCAGAGAGAGAGATATATTGACTTCACCACCCGCAATAGGATCCTGCCCAATAATAATTTTGTTTCCTGTTTGAAAGCTCCACACTAAATTATTGAGGAAAAACTGCTCAATCTTACGGAAGCTTCGCCAAATAGTTGATCCATGAGAGGATCCGATCGTACTTTTCCTGTACCAATAAGAAATATCTCTATTTCCCATATACTTCATTCTTATGGCTCTGCTCCACAGACTATCCCCTAATAGCCCTCTCCATATCGATTTGCATAGCAGAGCCAAACCAAACTTCCTGATATCCATGATACCCCAACCCCCCGGCATCTTTGGAAGAGTTAGATTTGATAGCTTGGAGAGGTGAAATTTCCTTCTTTCATTGCTTCCCCCCCATATAAAATTTGTTGTTAATCTGTTCAATTTATGTATTATACTTGTCGGAATAATAAATAAGTGGGCCCAATAAATCAATAGTTGTGCCAACACTGATTGTGTTAGAATCATCCTCCCAGCCATTGATAGACATTTATATTCCCATCCTGCTATCCTCCTAAAATATCAGTCATAGATCCACATCTAGTCTGTGATTGTATATCCCGATGGTTTAAGGTGATACCCAAAATATTTCATGCCATCTTTAAACGGCTTCGCTTCAATATTGAATAACTGGACTGGATATTCAATATTTTCCATATTCACATCACCATGGTAAAAGGAAGACTTACCGCCATTTATAATTAAACCTCTAGCTCTTTGAAATCTTTCCAGTATTCCATGCAGACAGCTCCAAGAATTCCGACAAAGCATAGCAAAAATCAAAATGTCATCCACAAATAAGTTATGAGAGAAATAGTCTCCCCTGTTGATTTTTTGAGGACGACACCTTCCCTCACTGACAGCTCTTTTAATATGGAGACTTAAAGAGTCCATAACCAATATGAACAGAAGGGGAGAAAGAGAGCATCCTTGTCTCAGGCCCCTGGCAGCCGAGAAAAAAGGGGATGGGATTCCATTGACAAGAATGGCATAGTTAACATTTTCCACACAAGCCATTATCCAATTTGTACACTGATTATTAAGGCCAATTTTGATAAGAAGGCATCTTAGAAATCCCCAATCAAGGCAATCGTAGGCCTTCTTAAGATCAATTTTCAGGATGGCAGCCTCAATTTTTTTTATGTGCATAGAGTGTAGGCATTCTTGAGTGATTGCAATAGCTTCCAGAATGTTCCTTCCCTTGAGGAAACCATGTTGTTCCTAAGTCAAGTAGCTTGATAAAATGTCTCTAATCCTTTCAGATATGATTTTGGAAATAATTTTGTATATGGTGTTGCATAAAGAAATGGGACGAAAATCAGAGAAAGAGATAGGATCCTTCTTTTTTGGGATTAAGGTAATGAAAGTTGAAGAGATAATAGGATTAATATTGCGTGAAATCCTAGATTCCTCTACCATACCCAAAAGGTCATTTTTTAAAAGGTCAAAAAAATGAATGAGAAAATCAATCGTCCGGCCATCTGGTCCCAGACTTTTGTCCTTTTTAAAAGACTTCATGACTGCCAAGAGCTCCTCCTCAGTCACATTGGCATATAAATGTTCATTTTGACTTGCGTTAAACATGGAAGGAAAGGGGTCTATGCCCCAGAGAATATCCTCAATCCTGCAGTCCTCATTCCTTTTGTAAGAATTCTGAAAATAGTTTACTGCCTCTTTTTAGATTTTTTCTTGGGACAGCAACATGTTGCCCTCCTCGCCTTTTATCTCCCGAATAGTATTTATCTCACGTCTTTTGTTAGCATACCTGGGAAAAAACTTCGTGTTCCTATCACCCTCTTTTAACCAAATTTCTCTGCTTTTCAGTCTCCAGCTAGCTTCCTCAATTTTCAGAAAATTTTATCGCCTTCTTTCCAGTTCTCTTATTTGGGAGCGCATGTCCCATGAAATATTGCTATCAGCCATTTTCCCCGCAATCCTATCAAGCTCCTTATTAATTTCATGCAGTTCTTTCCTGTTTGATATCTTCTTTTTATGTTGCCAATATTTTACACTCTTCCTGAGGGATCCTAGACGAGTCAGGAAGGACAAGGTATGAGAGGATTGATCAAGCAATGGAATAGGAGGCTAGGACTCCTGAATCATCTTATTGAACTCTGCATCCTCTAGCCATACTCTATTGAACTTGAAAGGATAACCCTGCCTGCGACGCTGAGATATCCATTAAAGAGAAATAGGCCTATGATCAGAGATGAAGCAATTTATAATGTTAGATGAAGGAAGCCCAAGGCGGACCATCAAGCTATCATGGATAAGGAACCGGTCAAGTCTTTTTGCAAGATAAGCGTTCTCGGATCTCCCATTATCCCAAGTAGGGGCCATCCTAGATGGGCGAACATCCACAAAATTGTAATGGAGAACAACCTCATTGATGATCCCACCCACTAGATCATTTTTTTGACCCCTGCCCCAAACTTCATCATTGCTCAAGGTACAGTTCAAATCTCCTGCTATCAATAATGAGTCTATTTCCATTAGCTCAGAAGATAAGAATCAATTCCATTATGTAAGACATTCCTTGTAAGGGGCATATACATTCAAAATATGAATGCAACCAATAATGCCACGAAATTTAACAAGAAGTAGGATGCCAACAAAACATTTGAATGCCTTTGCTAATATCCAAGCCGGATCCCATAGAACAGCAAGGCCCCCAGATAGCCCACTTGCCTCCATCGCAACAATGTGCCATGAAGGAAACATACACCTGAAATATGCAATAGTATCTGGACAACCATGCATTGTTTCTTGAATGAGAAGAATTTTTGAAGAAGATGAGATGAAAATATTCTTAAGAGCAAGAAATTTAGGGCCTACTCCAAGACCTCGAATATTCATAGAAAGGATTTTAGTCATGAGGTCATTCCTTCGGGCATACCTTCTCTAAGAGGTCCACTTACCGCGAGATCAATAATAGGAATGTCAATCAGAGAGGGATCATGAAGGGAATTATTTGACTTTTCCCTCTTGCCACGAAATGCCTACTACCCCTATTTTGCTTCTGACGAATAGTGATATACCCCGTTAATGTAGGACTAATAATAGGAGAAGAGGCTTTAAGAGGTTTGTGGATAGTGAGAGGTTGAAGATGAAGGGATTCTTTTTTCAATAGCATATCTAGATCGCTACCAATCGAATTGGTAGGAGAAGAGTCAGGCGAATTATGAGGAGTAACAGAGACACATGGTGCTTTACCTTTTAAGTCAGACTTGGTTCTAATGGATGAGGAGCCAGGAAAATTTATAGCAGGGTTGCAAGGGACATCCTCTTGAAGCGACAACATGTATTCAATAGGGGATGGGGAGGATGATGGAATGATGTTGATGCAGGACGGATAATGAATGGCACGACAAGGGTGAGGGATTGGGAGAGGAGATCTAATCTCGAATCCAGGGGCAGGTTCCGAAGGAATAGGAAGAGAGGTAAATGCCTCCTCCCCACCAAATGGAGGAACTGAGAATGGAACCCTGTCATGATAATGGTCAGATGTACTCTGTGACATTGATATAGGGGAGGGATGGGGCATAGACCCTTGTCCTGTAGAGAATTTGCAAATTCAAGCTCATCACACGTCATTCTCATCATGTTTGTGATCAAACTCTATCACACCAGTAGTTGTGCACTCTATTGCATTTAACTTTTGCATTTTCAAACTTTTGTTTCTTGCCTTTCTTTGGAACAAAAAATGCATCATATTCTTCTAAAGGAAAGTGCATCATCCTCCAACTCTAGCGATGGCTACATCTCCCTGTGCTACCCACATAGATATCTTTGTCCTACGGCTCATCTAACTATCTACACAGAGCATATTTCACCTCAACATAATCATATGCAAAGTGTAAAACAATTCAACTTTTGTTTCCAACACGATTGCCATGCTTATTCCAACATGTTCTCCAATCTAGACCACCCTTAAAAATGGGTGTCTAATATTCAGTTGCACTAGTGTGGTGAATACAATTCTATTTGTCTCATACATCTTTGGTTTGTATTATTTCAGGGCTAACTTCATCGTCCACAAGGCTATTGAGGATGTGTTGTAGATATCCCCCACTGAGATTTTCCTTTGTAAAAATAAGAAGAATATAATTATTTTCTCCTTTTTCCAACATTGGCTTCATTTAAAATTGATAAGACCTTTATAGTTGTTGCAATATCCTTAGGGCTATGTGCTTTTGTCCTCAATGCATCTTTCCTATTTGAGATGTATCTTTTTACACCCCCCTCAAATATCCCACCTAATATATCTCTTGGATAGGTCCTTAACCACTGCACCATCTCACTCTTTGCAGATGGTGGAATGTAGTCAAATAAAGACAATAATTATGTAGAGACCAAGCCTTTTGTCTGCCATGAGTGGACTCTGATGTGTAAGAAACAATACCCTATTAGTTTTTGTAGCATTGGAGGTGTTCTAGTTTCGAATATTTATCGAGAGGCTAAAACACAAAAGTTCTCCATAACCCATAAATTGTTTTTGGAAATTCCACCTAGAAGTGTCTCAATTAGATTATTAGCCTATTTTTAAATATTTCCTAAGTCTAAACTTAAGAAAAGGGGTTAATTAATCAGTGTTAATTGAGAAAGGTGTGAATCATCTAGAAACTCGCACAGAATGATCCAAGAATGATCTCAACCATTTATTATTTTTTAATCTTGGTCATTGGAGTCTCGACTAGAGATGATAAGAGGAGGTTGATGGGTAGATGAAGAACACACACTTGAGATTGATTTCCTTGGGCAGTTCAATTTTCCAGAGTGCAGCAACAGTTGTTAGAAGAGTTGAAGCTAGAGAAGGGAAGCAAAGACAGTGATCCCAAGGAAGATTTTCCAGTTCCAGAGAGTACATTGTAGAGAAGCACATATAGCTACGGAGAGGTTGCATAAGGGCTACATAGAAGCCTCTAGAAGCAATTCGATTTTACTGGAGAGAAGTTGGGTTTCAGTTCTAAAGGTTTGGAAAGTGTTCCAAAAGGCTAGAGAGACAGTTTCTCAGTAAGTGGTAGACATTATGTCTTGAAGAGAAGTTGTTTTAGGAAGAGTGTGGAAGGGACAGTGCTAGGGTGATGCAGGCATGTGCAGAGGATGTTTGCATGACTCACTTAAAGCTAGTAGTCAGAACTCGGGTTGCTTGTGGAGTGAGGAAAATTCTTCACTAATTTTTTGCGAGCATTTTTCTTTTTAAGATTGCCAAATTTAGGCATCATTTTTACTAAAAAAAATTCACTGCTTCATAACAATTAAAACCCTTAGTTGTTGCACCGGTTTTCCCAAGTTAGGTTTTTGCGGGGACATTTGTCCAAAAATAATTGTGTCAATTATTTTTTGTGTGTTAATATTTTCTCAGTTTCCAATTTATCTTCCGCGGAATTTAATTTGGTGAAAATTGCAATTGTGAATTATTCATTATTTGTATGCGAAAAGAAACTATTAATTAATTTACAATTAGAATAATAACTTCTAATTGTTGCATTAGAGCTGAAAATTTCACATGGTATTAGAGCGTTTTTTATCAGTTGGGGAAGCTCAAAAGGGGAAGCATAAATTCTGTGTTCAAAGGGAGTAGTTGAATGAATTTCTAGAGGCGTTGTAGAGCCTAAGCCAGATAACTTGAGTTACTTGGGGAAGTTCGATTTTTCTGTGGAGGTTGGCAGAAAAATTCATCTTGCCAATTGAGTGATTCTAGAAGGAAGAGGGAGCAATAATCAAGTGATTTTGTTGGGAAGATTCCTTGTTTGGGCACAATAAAAACTTGCAGTAGCAGAATCAGTTCCAAGTGGAAGAGAAAGACACACGCAAAGAAAATTTCTCTCAAGAGGTTTCGATTTTTAGAAATCTGATTTTTCAGTTGCAAATTCGCAGGAACTATAGCAGAATTTCTCACTCCCGAAGGGAGTGCATGTAGCAGACTCAACAACCAAGCAGCAAGAAAGAGGGAGATTTTCGACCAAATTCAGAGATGGCCATAGTCGGGCTTAGAGACCATGATAGGTTGGAGGGAGCCTCCAACTTTGTCATCTGGAAGGTAGGATGTCCTTCCTGCTGGATGAACATAACCTGAAATCTTGTGTAGATAATGTGGTGGCATTTCCTCAGGATGAAAATTAACTGAAGGAATAGAGAAAAGATATGGCGATGGCAAATCGGTTGATCCTGGATGGAATATGGGACCATATAGTCTTGCATGTATTTGGAAAGAATATTTCCAAGGAAATGTGGGATGCTCTCAACCAGCTATATTAGATTTATTCCGAGCAGCGGAAGATGTTCTTGCAGGAGAAGCGGAGAAACATTAGTATGTAGAAGGGTAAAGGCATAGATCCTCACTAGAATTTAGGAGGTCCATGATCATCTTGTAGCCATTGGGGAGGAACCTCAACTGAGAGAGCTTGTATGGTTGGCACTGAACAATGTCTCAAAGGAGTGACAAGTCTTTGTCCAAAGTATCTTGGGCCAAGAAAGCTTGCCTAGATGAAATAGGATGTGGTCTAACCTACAACAAGAGGATTTCAGGCAAGCTCTATTAAAGAACATCATAAGCAGAAGCAACAACAAGGGCGTGCAATGTGAGAAGGAAGAGGAGAATGTGTCCCTAGCATCAGAGGGTCCCAGTTAGGGACAGGGGTAGAAGAAGAAGAAAGACCTATCTAAGGTCAAGTGCTTCAAGTGTGGCGAGCTTGACCACTACTGTATCGAGTGCCCTCTTAGGAAGAAGAACAAGTAGGAGAGGGAGGACCAGGAAACAATGTCTGTAGAGATAGATAAATTTTCCTCCAGGTTGGAGGAATATTTTTCTATGTTTGCAGCTATACCTCTAGGAGAGAGGTGGGGCGATATGAAGTTATAGTCCCAGAGCAGCGCAACTTTTAGGTAGGTTCCATTGAGGTGTCCTCCTCATGGATCATTACCTTGCTATGGGGGCCCACAATATTCAGTAGAGGGATGGATCAGTGTCAATGATGCAGTTAGATTCCATAGTGATAGTTGTAGACTAGTTGTAGTCAAGTGTTGAGGAGTGCAGATGTAGTGCTAACAGCAGAGCAGGTGGCTCAATGTGGAGTTGGAAGCAACGCAATTTCCCCAGTGGACAGTGTCAGATGCTCAGGAGACATATGCAACACAGAAGCACAATTGATTCAATATTTAGGATGCTTCTCAATTGTAGTAGTTGCAGTTGCAACAACAACAGATGAGAGGGAGTTACAGTGCAGATGCAGAGTTGGCAAGAGTAATCAGTAGTAGCATAGATGCAATATCAAAGTTTTACAATGGTTGGTAAGCAGTGGCAGGTAGTCACAGTTGCTAGACATCAACAATGTGATAGAGGGTGATACAGAGACAGGGTGTTGTAGTAGTAGTGCAGCACTAGAACACCTTCCTCACGAAGAGGGAGTGTTAGTTTTTGTAGCATTGAAGGTGTTCTAGTATCGAAATTTTGTGGAAAGGCTAAAAAATAAGAGTTCTCCATAACACAAAAATGATTTCTAGAAATTCCACCTAGAAGTGTATCAATTAGATTATTAGACTATTTTTAAATATTTCCAAAGTCTAAACTTAGGAAAAGGGGTTAATTAATTAGTATTAATTGAGGAATGTGTGAATCATCTAGAAACTCACACAGATCGATCCAAAAATTATCTCAGCCATCAATTATGTTTTAATCTTAGCTATTGGAGTCCCAATTGAATATTATAAGAGGAGGTCAATGGGTAGATGGAGAACACACACTTGAGATTGATTTCCTTGGGTAGTTCAATTTTCCAAAGTGCAGTAGTAGTTGGCTAAAGAGTTCGAGCCAGAGAAGGGAAGGAGTGATAGAGAGGGGTAGGGACAGTGATCCAGAGGAATATTTTCCAGTTACGAAGAGTAAATTTCATAGAGGTAGACATACCTACGGAGATGTTGTGCAAGAAATGCGTAAAATCCTCTAGAGGCAATTTGATTTTGCTATAGAGAAGTTGGGTTTTAGTTCCAGAGGTTTGGAAAGTGTTCCAGAAGGTCGGAGAGACATTTTCTCAATCAATGGCAGATAGGACAAGTTGAGGAGAAACTGTTTCAAGAAGAGCGTAGAAGGGATGGCACTAGGGTGATGCATGTTTGTGTAGAGGTTGTTTGGAAAACTCACTTGAAGCCAACAGTTAGAGCCTGGATTGCTTGTGGGGTGAGGAAAATTCCTCACTAGATTTTTGCCAACAACTTTCTCTGTAGGATTTCCATATTTCGGCATCAAATTGTACTCAGAATTTCTCACTACTGCTTAATAATTAAAACCCTCAGTTGTTGCATTGATTTTCCCAAGTTGGGTTTTTCTGGGGACATTTTTCCAAAAATAACTGTATCAAATGTTTTGTGTGTGTTCCAGTATTTTCTCAGTTTCCAGTTTATCTTTCGTGGAATTTAATTTGGTGACAATTGCGGTTGTCAATTATTCTTGTTTGTATGGGAAAATAAATTGTTACCTATTTATAGTTAGAAGAATAATTTCCAGTTGCTGCAATAGAGTTGAAATTTTCACATACCCTCGTCTAGTGAAAAGGATGGTACACAGCTCGAATTAAAAAAAGAAAAGAAAAACAAAGCCATGACCATTTAGCTCACTACTTGATTTATTGTTCCAATCTTCAGGCTTCTGCCAATATAAAGGTTGAATCTTAAACAATAAGGTGAGGAATCTAAAAAAAAATGTCTTCCACTATAATATTAAAACATAATCTTGTTTAATTAAGATCCTTTTCCTTGAACAAATAGTGTATCGATTGGAACATAGTAACCAACAAAATTTTTAGTGTAAAAGTAATTCCATTTGAGTGCAACCCTGATCAGTTACAATAACGCATGGATATTTCGTTGGTTCATTTCTTAATATATACTAAAATATTGAGTATGAATGTGGTCATGCTTTGGATGGTCATGAAGTTATAGATAAACTCTATTGTCCCATAAATGACTGAGAACCATTTTCATACTTATGAAACCTGCTTCAACACTACGAAGAAATTCTATTCCTCGGGGTTTGAATTCAGATATCCCCCCAAATTTTACCGAATGGAAAGTAACCTTAGTTACCAATTATCAACCAAATTTCCCGAGATCCTCTTGTTCTTACAACTTTAACACCTTTTTATCTACATAGTCCATGCCTTCCCTTCTTCATATTGTTCATGAACTTAAACTATATTGTAATTCATTGTTATCTTCATCAATTTCTATTTTGTGAAAATGACATGCATATGTCTTGATTTACGTTGCAATTTCCCACTGAAGTATCATACTAAAACAATTGGTCGTTCTTGCACTCAAGATAGGGGCTAGTGAACTATTGTGGTGTATGAAATAATAAAGAATTTTTCGTTGTGTATTCCTTTGAATAGCTTGGACATAATACAAGCATGATTCATCTTTTTGCCAACGTTACCCAACAAGGCATAAGTATAGGTCATCTTCCCTTGTTATTTCCACAACATTTGAAGGTTTTTGAAGCTAGCCTCCTTTATTAAATATTGACATAAGTGTTGAGTAAGAAGTGGTGTCTTGCTTCAATTCTTTTGTGAAGGTAAACTCTCTTCATTTTTCTACTAACCACAGTTAGAGCATCATGTCTTTGCCATACCTCATGTGCAAGTTTGGTCTCACCATATCTGTTATCTATTCCAAGACATTTTTGAGGTTTCTCTCCCCCAGAGATGTTGCTACTCTAGTACGAACAAATTCTTATTTTCTTTCATGAGCAGTTCCTCTTGAGGCCATGCTAACTTCATTTTGTAATTGAAGTCACATGCTACTCTTTCTTCCTTTTCCACAGTTTAGTGGGTTTTCTTCTGTTGTGTGCATCTCATTCTGACTCATTCTTCATTCTAATTTGTGACCTCCATCTTCTATCTAGAATTATTTAAGGTACATGAAAACTTGCAATCTTTGGCCATGTGGCCAATGTTGCTACATAAATAACATCTTGCATGGAAAATAATTGGAGGAAATGGTTTCTATCTCCTTAAGCTATTATCCACATATGCATTCCCATTTTTCTTTATATGGGATTTGCAATCAACAACTCTATGTCCAAAACCATTGCACAAATAACAATAGCCATAGAAAGTATTTGTGTACCTGATAGTTGATGCTCTTCTTATAGGTAATATTATTTAATTGTTTTCTTGTGGTAGCTTCATTGTTTGTTGCATCATTTGTTCATAATCCTTGGTTTGATTTCTCCTACAATAAACTACTATATGCCCAATTTGATGGAAATGGAAGCACATGACATTATTTATCCTTTGAATTCTTGCAGGATTCTTAACCTCATCTCTAGAAGCAGACTGTATTTTCTTCAACTCATTCTTTTGCTAATGATTTTGCTACTTGCCTTTATTTATTCCCTTACTAATCATGTTGTTGGTACCTTCTTCTATATGCCTTTTTGGAGCTGCTTTATTTTCTTCCATGATTGTAATTGAGTTGTTGCTCTTTTCAGATTTATTCTTCATGGAGACAACCTCCTCTTCTAGCTTTTTATATAGTTTGTTATTTTCATCTAATTCATTTCTTGATGAACCAATCTCAACTTCTAATCTTTCACATTGTTCATCTCTCTCCTTCAGTCGACTTTTCATCACCTCTTCAATTATTCTTGCTTCTTCCAACCGTGTCTTCAGGATAATAATTTTTCCTTGTACTCATACTCTCTTTCATCACATATCTGCAACAATTTCTTTTGGTCTTTGATTTCATTTGTTAATTTGTCTATTTCAATCAAAGCTGAGTAAAGCTTAGCTCAATTTTCACCTGTCTTTTCTTCTTGAGAATCTAGTACATTTACACTAATAGAATATGTCTCATTTGATTGAACACTTTCTCTCCGAGAGGATTGTTTCTTCTTCTTCTTTTTCTTCTCCTTTTATGCAATGATGTTGCTAGTATTTCCTTCATGCATGAGTTGCAACCTATCCAATATTTCTTTTGCACATTTGAGATCTATCACTGTCTCAAGATCCATATTATGAAGGTTGTTGTAAATTGCACATTTTCCCCAAGCATTCCATTGTTGTTCTTGTGTAGAAGGGGAATCTTTACAATACCCATTAGATACTAGCTTCCATACACCAAGTCCATAAGCTATCAGTACAAATTTTACTTTTTCTTTCCACTCCTGAAATTTTGTAGTACTAAACACATGTACACTTTAATAATCCGTATTCAAGTAGGTCTATCTTTAAGCATTTAAGCTGACGCAAAAGGAACCTACTTTGATACCAATTGTTAGAAACTTGACTAAACTGAGAGGGGGGCTGAATAAGTTTAGTGCATTCATGGACATCAAATCATATTTTTGCTTTTCCTTTAAATATTTATCTAAACTTATTAACTGACAAACAATGCATCATATGAACAACAAATTTAACATATTATCAACATTTAACATGTAAATCATAGCATAAAAATTAGCAAACAAAATCAACACATGTGAACACCAGATATAAGTGGAAACCCATAAAGAGAGAAAACCATGCATTTTTTTGTTGTTGTGATGCAAAGGAAAGCTCCTACTTCCCCTATTACATCAACTTTTGGAGGCTGCAACCTCTCTTCTTTTTTGCAAGCTAAAACTTGTTGGGAAGCTCCAATTACCTCTTTTACATTAATTTTTTACATGCTACAACCTACAGGAGGCTCCTACCTTGATTATGTTCTTCAAGCTACAACCTTCTTGGAAGCTACTACTTGCACTTCAATAGGATTCAACTTGTTCTATTTCAGGCTGCAACCTGAAAGGAGACTACAATCCCCTAATACATAAAAGAAACAATGTGGTGTTTTACCAAGTCTTTAGTTTTGCATACCTCCATCTTTGTCTTTGTCTCTTCCCCTCCTTGAATTTGTTTAACATATGCTCTTCTACCTCCATCTCTTTGTTCTAGGCAACTCACGAACAAGGAATCACAACAAACCAACCCTCCCACATACTCTCTAACAATTTAAGCCTTCCAAAATCACATATTTTATAAACAAACTTTTATGGTTGTCAGTATTCCACACAAGAATATGAAGTGAAATATCTTGTCTCTTTGCATTCCAAGGTTGTCTCTTCGTTTCCAAACTATTTCTAGATTTTGAATTTAAACAAAAACAATTTGACCTTAAATTATTCGAAAAATTGATTTAACATAGGGCAATATTAATGGTTACAAGATCCAAACTCCAAAGTTTTATTTATCCATAAAATAGAACACTGATATTGCTTCCACACTACAAATTTGTGCTGCAAATAAAAATCTCTCACCTAGTCTTATAACCATTTGCATCACAACTTTGTTAACATCTCTGTAACTATGTCCTTTGCATAACTACTTCAAAAATCACCATTACCCAATACTCCACTCATCTTTGACTGGAAACACATCTAGGCCATACATTCATTCTACTATCAACACTTATGTTCTGATTGGAAGACCACACCTTTTTGTTCTGCAACATACTACTCTCAACCAACAACATTTGGCATTGCCTTGCATCATAACTTCTTCATGCATCTTTAACAAAACCTCTTCAAGAAAATCAACTTTAACATGACCAACTCATCAACATAACCAACTCAACAACATAACAATATATTCAAGCATCAAGTAACAAGAAACACATACTCAACTCCTTCACCTGCTAATCAACTACACCCTTTTCCATCAATGGAAGCTATGCCAATAATTGGTTTAACTAAAAATGTTTGATTCAGATCTTGACCTTGATCAAGATATAGACCTTAATCAAGGTATTGACTTTAACAAACGTATACAATTGATTGAGGATATGTTGTAATATCAGTTGAAAAACAAAATACAAAATACCACAAAAGACGAAAAAGAATAAATCTGCATGCATATTCTTTTATACTTATTCTATGGATATCACACAAAAAGTGATCACCTAGCCTGGATAGGATTATCAAAATACACCTTTCTAACATGAGTTTCCCACATTAAATCTCATTTTCACATAAAAAGTCCATGGAAATATCCCAAGGAACCACTTTTCCTAAGTTACTTATTTATGTGAAAAATAACCCAAAATTTCATTAAATTTAAGTTATTTTCAACCACCTAACACATTCACATGGAATTAATTCAATAAATCAAATTATTTTCATGAATTAAATTGATAAATCATTTTTCTTGAGTTCATTACCCATAATAAATGTCATAAACCATCTTTTTGACATTTTTCTCTCATATTTAAACAATGAAAAACAAAAATAATAACAATAAGCAAAAGGGGAGCTATATGTTGATTTGGTCCAATAATATTTTTTTATTATTTGGACCATATCAAGTCTAACCACTATTTTGCTATAAATATGATGTTTTCTCCCTCATTTTACATGACCATTTCATCACCTTATGATCCTCCTTTATGCAAGCTCATACAATGTGACAACCTATTCCTTCTACTAATAGTGACAAAATCAAAAAAATGTTATCTACATTTAGAGTTTTTGTTCTTCATTTTTCGTTTTTTTTTGTCAAATCGCATTCACATAATGGATTTTATTGTTACATCTTTCCATTATTAATGTTTATTTGCATATACCCCATATATTAAGATATAATTGCATGCCATATACTATTAAATATACAAGTACTCATATATAAAATATTATCATTATAACTCCAAGTTATCATTTTATTTCGAATTAGTTTTCCTACCATACATACATGTATGATAACATGTTAAGTCATATTACCATATTCTAGATATATGCTATAGACAAAAATATTTATATATTCTAATTATTAATTTCAAACCCTTTTGATACTTCCAATATACATTGAAATAGTGATATAATATTTTCATTAAACATTGAAAAGTACTCATTATATTATTTCTTTTTTTAATAAACTAATAACATCCTCTCTCATGCAATGATATTATGCTATCATAGTTGTTTATAATGGTACCATTTTATGCCCTTGATTTTAATGTTATCAACAACCTCCACTATTATGATACATTTTAACTTTATAATTTAATGTCTAGGGTCAATTCTATTCAAATTATCCAATTACGATAGTAATTGAAGGTAATCACTCCATCAAAATTTATTGCAACAATTTTCAAATATAGGGAAGTCTCAAACTCATATAAGTACTAATAGATGTCACAACGTTATTTTCCTTGACACATGGTTCAATCGTGAAGATAGCCTCTCTATAAGGAAATTCGGGTTAAAGTTGAAGAACATCTATCACACAAGTAGAAATTAGACTTTGTTGACGATAAATGTAATGATCAAGTTTAGATTAAGTGAGTGAACTTGCCCATAGATATTTAGATTGATAGTGAATGTGTATTCTATTAAGGCACTCCCTATGAAAAGGTCACTTGTTTAAATCTCTAGTAATTGTTTACAAAAAAACTACTTACCTTCACAAGTGATGGTTTGGCAAAGAAATCGAACTAAAATGATGCTCAAATTGATGGGTCCACAAATGTTGATGTCATCTCTCATCCACTAAATTAAATAATTTCCAGCAAATGAGATTATTTAAGTTCACTGGGGTGTTAACCATTGTTTTAATTGATTCCACTTCAACAAGACAAAAATTCTCTATATTCATATCATCAGAATCACAAACTTGGATGGGTTGAGATAAGATCATTATACTAAGTCTGAATTTGAAAAATGTTATTTTGACATTTCTTTTTATCTTAGGGAAGTATTAACTGTATCCAAATATGGATAATGATCGAGGTATTGGTTCAACGCTAATCCTTGTATAACTAGATCAGTTCGAGTGACAACTGTGATTACACACACAGTCGATCTTGCTTCTAACTGAAATCCAAAAGGACTATCTTGGTGACTCATCACAATGTTAACCAAGGGATTTTAAAGGTTGATCTCTAAAGGTGTCAAATAATAGGGATTGAACCATACAATCAAGTGTGTGTATATATTTTTATAGAATCATATACAAAATTTGAATTATGTGTAAGGTTAATTGCAATCTAGTTTTCAATTCGATAATTTATCGAGAAGAGCTAAGGATAATATGTTGGGATAAATCGGAGGATAGAGTTAAATTGTTTTGGTTTGCCTTATCAACTGGATCTCAATTTAGAGACACTCTATTTGTTTGCACAATTGTTAAGAATTACATAGCTTTGATGGGTAGGCCAAGTTGTTTAAGCCTCGACCAAGTTTTTGGCCCTCTATCATGAGGTGTGGGTTTAGTTATCTTTGGGTCCATCAGAGTTAGGCTAATTATGTTGAATTGGCTAGGCATGTGGCCCCTTTGGGTGGGACCATCTAAAAATTGTCAGGAAAAGAGAAGAGAAGAAGATAATTGTTGGGTCCCTATAATACTAGTAATTACCCCATTACTATTGTAGTTGCATCCCTTATTAATATTGTTGTGCCCCTATTATCCCCATATTGTTATTACTATGCCCCATAGAATCCCTTTTTTAGTGTGTTAGTGGAGTTCGTTCAGCAAAGATTGTGTGGCCCTACACAGTACCTTTTTCGTGCCATACCTGGGGCACTGGAGGAAGAGGATTTCAGAGCTGAGACTTGTGGGGGAGTTCCGAAAGGGGATTTGTTGAATATCTCAGCAATTTTGGGGGCCTTCAACAGTGGAATTTACAGGTGGGCCAAAATACTGAGAAGCAAGGGAACTAGGAGAAATTTGGCCGAAATTCTAGGGTCAGCGTTTGGCCAAACCCTTTCTAGGTTTTGGTGGGTTATTGGAGGAGAGACCGGGGTTAATTTTCCGAAATTTTCTAACCACCAGAAGCAGGTGAATTAGCCATTCTTCTCGGCCATTAATTTAGTTTTATGGGTGATCAACATAGAGCCAGAGGGAATAGCTACGCAGCAGTTGGAGCACTTGTTTTCATCACTTGGGATTTTCTAGCTTGCCTTGGGCAAGCCTAGGTGCATGCCTTCTGATCTCATATTGTTAATTTACGGTATGTTCTATGCTTAGAGCAGTTTACTTCAATTTCTTCTTATTAGCCACTGTTTAGAAATCACATTAACATTAAGTAAAATATGTTGATAGAACATTAATAGATTGACAGAAAACAAGCCAAGATAAGAGACCAGATGTGGCGGCTAGCCAGGGACAAACCCTAACGTGGAGAAACCCTTTGATCAATTCTTCTATAATCTTCAATAGTTCAGCAGAGAGAGAATTAGTACAAATGTACAGTTCTGTAATTTTATGACAGTAGTAATAGAAACCCTAACCAACACTTGCAAAGATGGTCAAACAATCCACAAATGACCTTGAGTCAACCTTGGTCAACTCGACCTTCAACAACAATGAAGGTCAACCCAAAACAGCCCAAAAGAAATGGTCAAAATAGGTCAACGCATTAGCAGCCATGCAGTCAACCCTAACCAGTTAGCGCTGGTCAATTCGGTGGTCAAATCAGGTCAACGGATGACTGATTAGATTTGCGACTTGCTTGTTGGAGACTCCTTACACTAGGCCAAAGTCAAAACACCTTCCTCGTTGGTCAACGCAATCACCCTTAGCTTGCTGCTCCTAGGTCAACCACAATCAACGCTAAAACAGACCTGCATCCTCCTCCTAGCTGCGTCTTCCTTCCTTGTTGCGTCCTTCTTCTCCCACGTGAGAGATGCTGCTCCTTGTATACCCAATCAAGAAAGGAGAGAGAGAGAAGAATGTAAGAAGATATGAGATGAGTGAATAATGCCTAAACCTATCTTGTATTTATATGAAACGCTGTACATGTGTGCCACACATTTAGTTGTTGGCCGGCCTTGATAATTTGTCAAGTAAATACAAATAAATTCATATCTCCATAAATACTTGTCGGAATCGGATGATCATTAGATCAATCCTACACCTCTCGATGAGAGGAATCCAAGAAAAATGTCAGTTGCCATAAGTAAGATGACCCATATGGAGTTTGGCCCTAGTTTCCAATTTTAACACTCCCTCTCAACTAGGGAGAACTCCATTTGCTAATCCATCTAACCGTCGATACTATCTCTACCATCAAATGCACTACCTTGCACAACTCGACTCAACTCTGCTCTTCTCTACTCAGCTCTGTTGAACTATGAAGAAGAAGATATGATCAAGTATGTGTCATATCATCCTCCACTGACCCGAAGTTGATCCCAGAGAGTGTGTCATACCACTCTTACTGATCCCAGATCAGTGCCAAAAGAGAGTGTCTCAAACCACCCATACTAATCCCAGATCAATGGAGGTCATCCTAGCATAGGGAGTATGGTAGATACAATGACGCGTTCATCGATAGTACTACTATGGTCCCTAACCCCATTTCCCTACTCATTGGACAGATGAGAGGTACTTCCCATGAGTCCCAGACTACATGGGTAGGATGCCTTGATAGGAGAACCACTCATCCTGTCCCTAAGACACCACGGGGTATCACAGGGGAAGGCTAAACCTTTCACCCTGTACATAGCGCATCACTAGGGGAGGGTGAGTCACCATATGGTCACTTGTCACTCCAAGAAGTACCCCAAGCCCCCTGGAGCTCCCAGAGCTCCATGCATGCCTCACGCAGGACCCTCATAAGAGGGTCTCTCAACGACTCCAAGTCGTTCTTGGAAAGTCAAGAATTTGACCTTTCCCAGGGGCTTCGTCAGAATATCGGCGACCTGCTCATCTGTACTGATATGTTGGAGCCTTATTGCTTCCCGTTGTACCATATCCCAGATAAAAAAGTACCTGATATCGATATGTTTGGAGCGATCATGAAATACGAGATTCTCTGATAAACGAATCCCACTCTGGTTGTCACACAGGATCACGGTAGTATCCAATGTAAATCCAAACAGCTCACTAAAGAGCTTTCGCAACCAAACAACCTCACAAGAGGCCATACTCGCAACAATGTACTCTGCCTCAGCGGTGC
Source organism: Pinus tabuliformis (assembly GCA_031772625.1). Classification (NCBI taxonomy): domain Eukaryota; kingdom Viridiplantae; phylum Streptophyta; class Pinopsida; order Pinales; family Pinaceae; genus Pinus; species Pinus tabuliformis. Next base: position 717,655,691 of record CM062808.1, read on the forward strand.
TCAAAGCCACCGACTTTTGCTTCCTGCTCATCTAGGATATCGAGGCAGATCCCAAAGAGAAACAACACCCAAAAGTGCTCTTTCGGTCCACCACACTGCCTGCCTAATCAACATCGGTATATTCATGCAGTCTCACATCTCCGATAGTGTATCTCAACCCATGAGTGATTGTGCCACGAAGGTATCTCAACAAATTCTTGGCACCAATCTAATGTGAGTGGTGAGGCTCAACCATATGTTGACTCAACGTGTTGACTGCAAAACATATATCCGGATGAGAGTTCACCAAGAACATCAATGCTCCAATGAGTTGACGATACTCAGTAGCATTTTGCAAAACAGGTCCGGCAGCACTACCGCTTAACTTCTTGAAGTCAAGCTCCATCGGGGTAGTCATGGGCTTGCAGTCCACCATACCGAATCTCTCCAATATCTTCACCACATATTTTCCTTGAGATAGGAAAATCTTCCCTGGCTTCTGCCAAACTTCCAGTCCTAGGAAATAGTGCATTAGTCCTAGGCCTTTCATCTCAAACTCGAAAGCCAACTCCCTCTTACATTTTTGAATGAGAGGGTTTGCACCTGTCAAAAAGAGGTCGTCAACATACAGCACCAATATGAGAGGTTTATCATCTTCAGCCTTAAAGTAAAGGTTAGGGTCGGCTACACTCCTAGTGAATCCCAACTTCATCAAGTAGCTATTGATTCTCTCATACCAAGCTCAGGGTGCTTGCTTCAACCCATAGAGGGCTTTCTTCAACCTGCATACGTGAGATTCTCGATCATGAATCTCAAATCCTTCGGGTTGTTCCACATAGACTTCCTCTTTGATCGAACCATGCAAGAACGCGGTCTTGACATCCATCTGATGTAGGTTCCATCCTTGCGAAGCAGCAAGGGCTATGATCAAGCGGATGGTGGTATATCGGGCAATAGGTGAAAATATCTCGTCATAGTCTATACCTTCCTTTTGAGAAAGGCCACGAGCAACAAAACGAGCCTTGTACTTTTCAGCACTTCCATCAGCTGCATGCTTTATCTTGTAAAGCCATTTCGAAGTGACAACAGGTTTGTCCTGGGGTCTGGGGACCACATCCCAGACATCGTTCTTCATGATGGACTTGTATTCCTCAGTCATAGCATCCTTCCATACTTGATGCTTCACAGCTTCTGCGAACGATGAGGGATCATTTTGAATGATCGTGCTCATAATGGTCAAGTATCCATGATACCTGGTTGGCTTCTTACTTTCCCAGAAAGTCCCTCTGGGTGCAATGTGTCCTTCAGCATCATCAAGTGTCCCCCTAAGCCATGAGGGCCTCTTCCTAGAAGAGGAAGGCTCTTGCAGAGGGGGATCAATAGGGTCCATAGGTTCTTCCACTTCGGGCATCATTTCATCTTTCTTTTCCTCCAGTTTGCTGGTGTCAGCTACTCCATATTTCCTTAGTATTGGAATATTGTCAACTTTGCTAAGAGCCATATCTTCATCAACGGTGACATCATGGCTAATCTCCACTGCACTTTGACCAGCCACATAGATTTTATAGCCCTTAGTATTTTCGCTATAGCCCGCGAAGATTCCCTTCTTTCCAGATGCACCCAATTTATTCCTTTTCTCTTTCGGCACATGAAAATAAAAAGGACTTCCAAAAATTCTAAAACGAGATACATCAGGTTTCTTACCAGTGAACATCTCTTCGGGAATCCTAGAATCCAATGCTTGGTGAGGGCATCGGTTTTGAACATATATGGCGGTATTTGCAGCTCCGGCCCATAGAAACTTCAGAAGCCTTTCATCATGGAGCATGGAACGAACAACTTCCATAATCGTATGATCCTTCCTTTCCGCCACACCACTCTGCTCAAGAGTGTATGGTGTTGTTGTCTCCCTCTTAATGCCAGTTTCCTTACAAAAGCCATGGAACTCATTGGATTCATACTCGGTCCCATTATCAGACCTTAAGATCTTGATCTTCTTCTCAGTTTGATTCTCGATCAAGGCTTTGAAGTGACGGAACCAGGAGAACATTTCATCCTTCTTTTTCAAGAAGTATATCCAAGTCTTGCAAGAATAATAATCCATAAAAGTGAGGTAATATAAATATCCTCCCAAGGAATTCACAAGCATCATACCAGATATGTCGGAGTGAACCAACTGTAATATACCAGAGGTCTTGCTATGGCTTGAGGAGAACGGTCCCCTTTTGAGTTTTCCTTGGCACACCCCAGAAATACACCTTCTTGCTCTACTTTGAACTCAGGCATCCTAGTCCCCAATTGTTTCACATCGGGTAGAGCTTTATAATGAAGCTGAGCAAACCTCCAGTGCCATAGTTCGGACTGAAGAGATGTGTCACAAGACATGACACCTAGCGGACTTCCTCCGACTTGATATAAAGAGTCAACTTGAAACCCAAGAGTGAAAGCATCTTTAAAATTCTTTTTCCATACATGTACCTTGCCATCGATGAAGGCCACCTTGTAGCCTTTGTCTTCCATTGCCGAAATGGACACCAGGTTCTTCTTGAGATCAGGTACATATAGAACTTCTTGCAAATGAATTGTGTTACCCTGATTCAATTGAAGAGAGACATTCCCTATGCCTTTCACGGGATATTTGGAGTTGTCTACAGGAATAATTTCCAGGTTGGTCTCCTTCTCTATTAGATTAGAGAGAGCTTCTTTGTTACTAGTGAAGTTCCTCGAGGCACCACTATCAATAAGCCAATTGCCCAACGAATCCGGAGGAGAAGTAGTAGAGAGGGCCAATATCAGATAATATTCATCTTGCTTATTGTTAACAACGTTAGATTCATACTTGGAGTTTCTTGCCTTCTTGGAGGGTTGACCACTTCCTTGATTTCCAGCATTCCTGTTTCCTTTGCCATTGAACCTGCCCCTCCTTTGATTATTGTTGGAATTGCCTCGGGAGTGATTTTGATCATCGTCATGAGATGTGTCCTTTCTATCAAGACACTCCCTCGCATAGTGGCTAATTTTGTTGCAAATGAAACATCTTCCTTTCCTTCCACCTTTCGGTCTGGCCTTTCCCTTAGATTTTGCCCCGGAATTATTTCTCCTTTTAGCATGGGAGGAGAAAGCAGCGAGATTGCCTCTAAATGCAGTAATTTCCTACTCTTCCATCCTTGTCTCTTCTTGAATGCGTCTCACCATCAATTCCTCAAATCCTGGAATTACATTATTGTTGAGAAGAGTGGTTTTGAATACATACCATTCGGATGGGAGCCCTCCAAGAGTTGTGATGGTTAGTTCCCTGTCAGGAATGACTTACCGAATCGATAGGAGATCATTCTTGATCTCGGTGATCCTTAAGAAGTAGGCTTGCATATTCTCATCTTTGCCCTTCTTAATTTCCTTTAGCTTATTCTTAAGGAACAAAACTTGATTTGCATCACTAACTTTAAACAGGCTTACCAGTCTATCGTAGATTTCCTTGGAGGTGTTCAGCTCGGAAACGTAGGCCACCAGGCACTTGTCGATAGAGTCCCAGATGATCTTCTTTGATTTGACTTCTCCCTTGGTCCACTTGTTCCTTGTAGTAACAGATGTATTTGATGGAGGCTCAATGATTCTACCTCTCACATGGTCCAACACTTTTTGCTCTTCCAATATTAAATCGAGAGACATCTTCCATCCATGATAGTCAAACTTCTCATAGAGCTTGTCTTCAACGGGGAAGTGTGATGAGGACCCCATGAAGTTTTTAAGATTGCTTCAACAGCCTTTGGTGATTGTTGTTTCTCTTGCTCTTGCTTGGGCTTTGTCTTCACCTTAGCTTCGATACCATGTTAATTTATGGTATGTTCTATGCTTAGAGCAGTTTACTTCAATTTCTTCTTATTAGCCATTGTTTAGCAATCACATTAACATTAAGTAAAATGCTGATAGAACATTAATAGATTGACAGAAAACAAGCCAAGACAAGAGACACCAGATGTGGCGGCTAGCTAGGGACAAACCCCAATGCGGGGAAACCCTTTGATCAATTCTTCTATAATCTTCAATAGTTCAGCAGAGAGAGAGTTAGTACAAATGTACAACTCTGTAATTTTATGATAGTAGTGATAGAAACCCTAACCAACACTTGCAAAGATGGTCAAATAGTCCACAAATGACCTTGAGTCAACCTTGGTCAACTCGGCCTTCAACAACAATGAAGGTCAACCTAAAACAACCCAAAAGAAATGGTCAAAACAGGTCAACGCATTAGCAGCCATGCAGTCAAACATAACCAGTCAGCGCTGGTCAATTCAGTGTTCAAATCAGGTCAACGGATGGTTGATCAGATCTGCGGCTTGCTTGTTGGAGACTCCTCACACTAGGCGGAAGTCAAAACACCTTCCTCGTTGGTCAATGCAATCACTGTAAAGACTGTACATTCAATATAAAAGCAGTAAAGGGTTTGTTAAAAAAATATCATGAGCCTGTGATAAAATTTCCTGAAATTTTACAAATTTAATTGACAGAATTGATGAGAGTACCTACCTGTATTCCTGCAGTTGATGATGCCTCAAGCTACTCCTGCTTCGGTTACCAAAAGACCGAAATCACCCAACCAAACTGAGAAGAATCTCGCTACTCAGTCCAGTAAGCTTCTCAGTTGAAGCAGACTGTTCCCTCATGCCTAGAAACCTCAGAACAAGTAAGGCTCAATTGTTACTGATGATAAAATCTGTGTACAAATCTTCCTCCTCTTTCTCCCCTGCCTCCAACCGTCCTTTCCTTCTTATAAGTCTCCATTTACCAACTTCGTCCATCTCCGTGTCCAAATTATGATACGTGTTGATTTTTATAAAAAAAATCTGATTTTATTTTATTTGAATATCTTAATTCGAAATAAAGTTTATTTATTTATTTATTGTAATGATTTAATTTTAATTTATTTAATTTTTAATTTTTAATTTAATTAATTTTATTTAATTTCATAAATTTTAATTTATTATAAGTGGGTCATTACATACATCCCTCCTTCCAAAAACTTCATCCCAAAGTTAGGGTTTCTAAAATATATTAATGATTATTATGAGTATATAGGTCTTTATATTACAAAATTGAATTTGTTTTCTTTAATATTTTTAATATTTTACAACTATAATATCCATGTTCTGCCTCAGTTGGTTTTCAGCTATTCTATAATCATCATATCCTTCCTAATCTCTTCCGCTCCCATCCTATCCGCCCTCTACTGGAGTATGCCATGGCGTCAGTTATACTGACCTAACCATTCATAAACTCCAAGGATGACAGCGTCGGCTATACCAACCTAATCTCTAGTAAGCATCCGACAGTCATCATCACACGTCTAGGGGAGTGTGACTCACACAGTCCTCCCATGACTCTAGGGTTCGGAGAATAAACGGTGGGCAACACCTCCACCCCTCCCAGTAGAATCAGGGTTAATACCCTATCATGGAATCTCTTTGAGCCTTAATTGTTCTGAGGTTTCTGTCATCCCGTGGTCATTTTGGTAATGGATATTATCTGCAATCATAAACACTTGTCCATGCATTTATAAAATGTGCATTAACATATTCAAAAACACATAGCTTATGTATATTTCATACATGTCAACTACAGTATAACATACTTTGCCATAATCTATTCATGTCATTAGCTTTCATATTAAAATGTAATCATTCTTTGATTTCTATCTCATCAATCATATTGATATGCATAAATGAAACAAAATTATAATATCTTAATTCTCATCAGAAGCAAAATTACTCAAATATTTAAACTTTACTTTGATAACTATAATTTAGTAAGATCAATAACATATTCTGTCTTGGTATCCATGTACTAGCGGAATTAAACAGATATTATGTCATAAAAATTCACGTTTATATATGATCATTTCAAAATGGTTCTGAGTCTCTGATTTAAAGTAAAGTAAATATATACAAAACATGGTTTAAAGTTCTTCAAAATTGACACAAGTTGGGGTATTTTTGACATATGATTTCCGTATCTTCCCAAGTAGCTGATCCAGGACTATACTTGTCCCACTAGACCTTAACTTGGTCTACCAGATGATTCCTGAGCTGTCGAACCCTACGTTCCAGTATACGTAATGGTTCGACCGATATGGTTCCTTCGTCCGATACCTGCAGTTCCTTCCATTGAAGGTTATGAGATCGGTCAGCTATGTAATGTCTTAATATAGACACATGAAATATATTATGAACTTTATGCAAGTTAAGTGGCAGTGCAAGATGATAGGCAATAGGTCCAACTCTTTCCATGACTTTAAATGGTGCAATAAATCGGGGTGATAACTTTGTCCCTTTTTCGAATCGAATAGTACTTTTATTCAGTTTGATGTGGATGAAAACCTGATCCCCTACTTCATACTTCCTATCAGTTCTGTGAGCATCAATATAACTCTTTTGTCTATCCTGTGCTACTTTTAACCGTTGCCTAATTTGTTTTACCTGTCCCTCCATTTCTTGGATTAATTCTGGTCCTACTATCACCTGATCTTCTAATCTGTCCCAACTTAATGGTGTTCTACAAGGTCTGCCATATAATGCTTCAAATGGAGGCATTCCAATTGAGCTGTTGTAACTGTTATTATATGCAAATTCGACTAAGGATAAGTACTTTTCCTAGTGTGATTGCTGATCCATAACATACATCCTCAACATATCTTCAAGTACTTGATTTACCCTTTCTGTTTGCCCATTAGTTTCAAGATGATATACTGTGCTCAAATTTAGTTGAGTTCCTATGTTTATCGGATGTCTCCTGATTTAATTTTAATTTATTTAATTTATAATTCTTAATTTAATTAATTTTATTTCATTTCATAAATTTTAATTTATTATAAGTGGGTCATTACAGTCACCCTTAGCTTGTTGCTCCTAGGTCAACCACAGTCAACGTTGGAACAGACCTCCGTCCTCCTCCTAGTTGCTTCTTCCTTCCTTGTTGCGTCCTTCTCCCACGTGAGACATGCTGATCCTTGTATACCCAATCAAGAAAGGAGACAGAGGGAGAAGAATGTAAGATGAGATGAGATGAATGAATAATGCCTCAACCTATCTTGTATTTATATGAAATGTTGAGCATGTGCGCCACACATTTAGCTGCTGGCCGACCTTGACAATTTGTCAAGTAAATACAAATAAATTCATATCTCCATACATACTTGTCGGAATCGGATAATCATGAGATCAATCCTACACCTCTTGACGAGAGGAATACAAGAAAAATATCAGCTGCCATAAATAAGATGACCCACATGGAGTTTGGCCCTAGTTGCCAATTTCTAGGTTTTGGTGGGTTATTGGAGGAGAGACCGGGGTTAATTTTCCACAATTTTTTGACCACCGGAAGGGGGTCAATCAGCCATTCTTCTCAGCCAACAGTTCAGTTTTTTGGGTGATCAGCGCAGAGCCATAGAGGGAATAGCTACGCAGCAGTTGGGGCACTTGTTTTCATCACTTGGGATTTTCTAGCTTGCCTTGGGCAAGCCTAGGTGCATGCCTTCTGATCTCATATTGTACTCCATGATTTATCTTAATAAAATGGCTCAGCCCAGGGCAAATTTTGGCATTTTCTGGGTGTTTAATATTGTGTGAAATTTTTGTGCTTTTTCTATGTTTGCTTTGTTATCATTGTAAATTCCCCTTAGGGATATTACAAGATTGTAATGCCACTAATATAAATGTTAGATTTTCCCCAATGAAAATAACAACAAAACCTCTTTTTATCAAATATGATATTGATAAGGGACCCGAAAGTTAATCCATTAGCAAAAAATGGTCGAGTAGTTTCCCCAGAGCATGTATACAACACGTACATTTCTAGTATGAGCTTCTCAATAATAACAAAAAACCCCAGATTTGTGAGAATAAACAGACCTCTGGCGTTCTTCTTTTGTTGTTGCTTTTGATGGGAGATGACCACCATCGATCACAACTACTGGAGTCACACTGTAGTACTGAAGCATGTTGATCCTATGCATGCAATACTGCAAGTAGGGGAGCTTGGATTTTCTAGTATTCAGAGCTTGCTGACAGAGCTCCATACTGCATGAATAGGCTGGTTTAGGAAAAGGTCAGCCTCATGCCTACTAAAAATACACCCAAAAAATATAGATGTTTAACTTATGTGCAGAAATGGGCTTACCTCCCTTATGAAGCCATGAGTAAGCATTGATGCCCACCTGACAAAAAAAACACAGGAAACGCCATTTAGGAATAAGTAAAAGTAACCATTTCAGCTGACTGTAGGCATTGGGGATTGCAGAGATTATATTAAAATGGCATCATGCTTACTCATTTTCCTGCATATTTTCTAATGTGGACAACCTCAATGTAAGGCTTCATGACCTTGAGAAGCCCTTGTATACCCATGCTTTTCAATAGAAAATCTGCACACAGGGAAAGCAAGGTAGAGTGCAGTGGGAGTAGAGATAATATGCTTTGAAAATAGCCCAAGCACCGAGGATCTAGATCATAGGAATTATAGGCATTGGAAGTCAAGAGTAGTGAGACTATTGTGTGTTCATGTGTAGGCATCCGTTTTTCATATTTTAGCGTGGAATTACGAGTTCCTCCTACTAAAATTTTATGATAAAGAGCCAAAGGCATGATAGATTGATTAAAAATCATTGTCATGTACTAATGGAAGTTTTCATGCAAATTGGTTCATAGATTGTAATGTGTACAAATACATCAACTAAATATGAGTTGTTAGTGACCATTCATCCATGATCAAGTAGACTGTAGGGCTGCGACAAACCAACAAGCATAGAATTAGGCTAATAATCATCCATGTCAGAACCCACCGACCACCTAGATTTTCACTGCAGTAATGACCTTCTTCCCCTATAAGCCGCCAAGGTTCTTTGGTGGTTTCTCAAGAAACAGGAGCCAAAGGACCCATCCAAAATGAAATGGGCCTGCCCAAATGGCAATTTTTGTTTGGGACCCATTTCTGGGCCATTTCTAATCCTGGACTAATATATCAGTTTTTTCAAAGAAGTGTAAAAACTTTGGAAGCTGCTTTTTAACTTGCCTTCCTTCCTGTGTGCTGTGTATGTTACTTCTTGCAAAGGCTCCTCTCCACTCTGTATACAAAACTCGTTCTAGAAATCAGAAAACAAAAACAAGTTTTTGGTATGGAAATTTCGAAAATAACATGCACGAACTTTCCATCTACATGGTCATCTGTCTGGAGTCTGGACTCTGGAATGCCAACACCATGATAGAATGCAAATGATGAACCTATGGCATACAAAATCATCAATAAAGCTCATACAGCTAAAATATTAGCAACTTTGAACTAAATAAATGAGGGGTTTAGTCTCATTCAGTTTTAGATTCAAATCTCATGGGAGGGGCTGAGGATGGAAGTCAATTGGAGAGAATAAATAATCCCAAAAATACTCAAGATTACTTGACCAAACTAGAACCTCATAGAATCCTGGTGACAGGATATTCAATTCACAAATCATTTTCCATAAAAGAATTGGAGGTTCCATTAAAAAAAAGTTAAAACTGATCCCAACCTAAACTCAACCTATATGTAGGAAAAACTGTATAGCATTATAATGTACCAGAAAAAATAAAAAAATAAAACCCAATAATGTTCAACTTCTCAACTAGAAATTGCACAATAATATATCTACAAATAAAGGCATTCTAAAATGGAATTAGCTACACATGTAGCACTTGAGTTTTCTCAGATAACAAGACAAATAGACTGCTGTATTCTCTGGCCTTTGATATTCTTGATTGATTTTGTAAGATCACTCTCTCATTTGCATAGACTTCTTGATGTTCTAGTGATGAAGGGATTTGTGGAAATTCATCAAAAGCTTCCATTATTATTTGATCCAATTGTCCTTCAGCAATGGAAATTACCATTGACAGTGGCAATTCTCTGAATATCTGTTATGGCAAATTTTGAACATCTCTACAATGTGAAAAAATTCTAGAGGCTACCAGTAATTTGGGCCATCCAACATTTATGTAATGTGGATGACAAGATTTATAGATCATTTGAAAAACCACTAAAAATGTATCGAAACCAAACTAAGGATATGGACCAAGGAAATCAAGATTGCCATCAAATGCCTGAGAGAATCCTTCTGGTAATGGCTTCAAAAATGAGAGGCATTTCATATCAGCATCATACCTGTCAAACAGAGACAGCTTTCATATTATGACACATTTATTTGTGCACCAAAGAAAAGAAATATCACTTCAAATGGGGACTGATGTACCTTTAGAGAACTTACACTCGAGCATGATGGAAAACCGCATTTGCTTCTTTGAAAGAATTAACATAACCTTCAGGTATATGACGTTTCTTATCTAGTTGTAACACAGAAAGAACCTACACAAACCAATCCCTAGATAAGATTGATTTCCCCTACTATCATGTATCTTGCATTTTCCTTTCAAATCTAGAAGAAGAAACAAACAAGCTTCTTAAGAACTTCAGTTCTTTGAAATCTGTATTTGCATACATTTAGTAACCAAATCACAAAAAAATGATGCTAAATCAATATCAATTACCATCACACTCTAGAGTTCTGGAAAAATGATACAAATGCCAGCTTAACAACAAATTATATCAACATAGATTCATCTTAAACCTGGATCTGATAAGTACCTTGAAGAATCAAAGCACAAACCTATAAGTATTTAAAACATTGGAATAAGATAGATTTGTATTGGTATATTTTATAATTATTATGATTGAGCATTTTTATTTTTTTCAATTTAACTTATTAACATTACAAATCTGACACGTCTACCTGGCCAGTTGACACTCCTTGCAAAAGTTAAAAACAAAATAATGATGTTGGTCTTTTTCAATTATGTGAGGTAGCTTCTAAGGGTGGAATTTCTATGTTGCATTTGTAAGTGTTATAAAAATGTCATATTTATGGTGGCTCTCCTGAAGTTTTGTTTGATTTCACAGAGATGGGATACATCTATCTTCTACAAACTTGTACACAAGCCAAGAAAAAAGAAAAATCAATAAAAGGAAAAAGGCATATGAAGAAGGGTGGAAAACCAAAGGTCGTGGTAACTCTCTCCTATCACGATTGTTCCCTCCTACATCAATACACCCAAGTGTGGCATTCCCTTATTATAGCTACCCTTGTACTGTGGCATGTGGCTTGGAGCCTTCCCTTGATGCCCCACTCTATTCCATCATTATTTCACATGCCACCTGCCATTTGATGGATGTACCATAGACATGTCACTCCCCTTAGAGGTTGAAACCACCTAATAGGGTCCTTGGTTAACCTTCTTCTTGACCTCGGAGACACTTGTATGTTCTAAACCCCACTATGGAATGGCAAGCCAATATGAAGTGTCCACTTGGATCCATGATTTGTAAGCTCATTTACTCAATTACACTAATGATTTGTTGTTCTAGAAGGTGAGGGGATGCATTGGATCTTATACAATATTGCAGGTGGATGGTCGTCTTGGGTTTGGTCTCCCTATACAGGGTCCAATCCCTCCAAGGGGTCATATTGGTATTTGTAGGGTGAGCGTTGAGAACCATGGGCCTCCACCATAGCAAAGAGAAGATTTCCACATCATGGGATCCTTTATTTCCACTCATTGTTTTCTCGCATTCCATTTAGTTGACGATGATGATGAACCTGGACCACCTTGCCCAGCTAGCTACACTCTTACACCACACACTTGGCAATTGATCCAGTGCCTAGTGTCTCACCATGGGAGATAATGGTAGGGCTTGCATCATTATTTCAACCCTTACAGATGGGATACACACTTGTTTGATCCACTTGGAGACCCGTGAGGAAGTTTTGTGCCCCCATAGCCACTTGGAGGCACCACAGGTCTTTGCTTGGATATCAAGGGGCCACCCCATTTATCACTATGTTTGAAGCCCATCCATTCATTTGGGCACACATTGGACTCCACTAGGCCTCTTCAAGGCCCTTCAACCTATTGTATCTATCATTTTTACCTCTTGAGAGGCTTATTTTGTATTATGGAGCTATCTTGGTGGGCTTGTCACCAAGTAATGTTATTTTTGCACATTATTTTATTAGTTGGGGCATCATTAAGCCTAATTAGGCAAATTGAACCCCTTGAGGTGGATATATATTGATGTGATGATCATTTCATTTGATCATCACTTCGATTTGGATCTTTATCACTTCTTGAGAATTCTGTTGTAGCTATTGGAGGACGAATTGGATATCTTTGATGCATTTTGATATTTGGAAATCTTTTCTTAGTCTTGGAGATTTGATGTTTGTCTCTATTAATCACTAGATATATCCGCTATACTTGTAAGTGCCATTTTCATTTTTTATTTTTCTATTTCATGTCAATGCATAATGTATGAGATTTTTGCTCATGAAGTTGGAGTTGTTGCCCTAATGGGAATGGGAATGTGAATTATTTGAATCTTGATTTTGTGAGTATTTTTTATACGTTTCGTGCTTCATATAGTGAATGAACGTTCCTAGGGGTATATAATCTTCATAATTTCCTTGATAAGTCATTAATTGCAACATTAAGTATAAATTTTCTTAGTGACCTAATTGTCACCTTTAGGGCTATGCGAAGTTGTTGGGGAACTCCTTGATTAGGTAAAATAAACTCTAAATATTAAAGTTTCATTGAATCCATTCTCCCAATAGACTAGGCATTGGTCTAATCCTTGATGATCACCTAAACAAAACTATTGTTCACCTCCCTTTCTCTTTTTCTAAGCCCTAACCCTAGGGTCTCCTACGGCATCGAAAAAAATTAATTGTAGCCATCCAAAACTGAAGAAACTTGGTCTAGAACTGCGCTGGTGTGTCCTTGAGAGGTCCTCCAATTTTGAAGCCATTCTGACAGTGGAATCTCAAGTTTTGCCAAGCCCTAGCTCAAAGAGCATTCTCCCTAGGTTTCCTTTGGTTAAGGGCTTTATCAAGGATCATTGCATTGAAGTTTCAAGTCAAATATAATTACGTTGATTCTTTCCTTCTCACTTACTTGATCAAGATCCTTTGTTTGAAGTTTCACCCCACACCCTTGACCTTGTGTGGGTCCACTAGGGCTTCTTTGTGGTCCCACAACCTTGTCACTCCAATTTCACGAGGATTGCTTGGAAACCCTATTCTTCTAGGATTCCTAGGTCTAGGGAACTTCATAACAAGGAATACTCCTCGACCCTAGGTCTAAGTCTCCCTCTAGCCCTTCTTGGAGGATCACACATATTTCTTCTAAAGCAAGCAAGCCCTATCATTAAAGTCTCTCCTCTGAATAGGCTCTTGAAACCTTCACACCATTTACACATTATTCTTAGTGATTTCCCTAATATTGGGACTCCTCCCATCGTTGAAAGTCCATAAAAATCAGGGAGCTTTAGCTGAGGTGACAGTGGGCTATTGCTCCATTGTTGCCACTTGACCTAGTAGTTACTCTATAAGAAAACTTCCTTGGACCCCTGCTAGATTGAACGGTAACATTTTTGGCATCGTTGTTAGGGACACGAGATGTGTGTCATTTTTCCCCATACGACAATATTGACATATCATTCTTGGCGGTCCCATTAGAAGAATGAAGCCCTAGTACTTCACTGAACTTCAAAGTCAATGCTTGTAGGGTGAAGCAATCATCTCTCAAGGCACTTCAAGTTCACCCTAGCATCTCCATATCTAAAATATTATGAAGATTTGCATAAATGGATCATTGGAGAGGCATATTTTATTTGTTTCAAGATCATAACCCTCAATCCAATGATCATGATAACCAAGTAGAGTTTGATACCCCTCTTTATGGATCTCTTGGAAGCCATAAGATTGAGGAGCATTCCCAATGCCCTGTAAGGGGGTTGTGGTTCTTCCCAAGATATGATGATTGTATTCCATCTTGTTCCTTCCTTGATAAATAGGATAACGTGATTGTGGATGTTCCTGAGTAATCTATCTCTTTATGCCATGAGGAGGATATGCCTGAGCTTGCTATTCATAAAAGGTTTATGAGCTTGGTCATTGAATACTCCATATTCTTGTTGCAAGAAAGGTTTCACAGGTTGGATTCCTCCTTTCCCTCCTCATCCATGACCCTTGATGTATGGTCCTCAAATGTTCCCACCCCCCACCCTTACCATTCATCAAGCAAATATTTCAATGGGAAGCATAATGTTTGGGTCCCCTACCTCACAATGGTTCATAAGGGAAATTGCTTTTATATTGACTTAATTATATGTTGGTTGCATTGTTGTATGACTCTACTTCGCATTTTACATGGCTAACATCATCATATTATGTTCTCATGCTAGATTACATGCATTTAGATTAGAATTGCATTTAGAATAAAAAATTAGTTTCTGTTGATTTTTATGGTCTAATACAAGCATGGGCAATCATAAGACGCTGCAAAAACATGCTTCCCTATGTGCTTGGTCTTTGACATGTGCAGGTTACAAGTCTGGGGTCCCAAGAGATTCTTGGTGTTCTCATGACCTCCCCGTTTGAGTACATTTGTGCACTTTTCTGAGAGCTCATGTTCCAGTTGGAGCCAGATGTTACCCACCACCTGTGGGTGATATTCATAGGAGAAAAAATTTCTCCTAGATGGTCCTCAGCCGGTAGCCCCTTGCAACCACCAGATAGCTTGATGTGCCACTATCTCCGCCACCTAAGCCATCCATATGCTCCCTCGCCCATTTGCTATGATCATATGTTTGAAGGTGGGCCTTCCAACCCCAAAGATATGGTTTTTCATCGTGTAGATGGGTATTTTCGTTTACTTGTAATGGACACTTTTGGGCATGGATTAGTGGGGGGATTCAGCGGAAAGAGTGGGCTTGGTTTGTGCTCCTGTCTCTATCCAATTTGATGGTCAACCTTGTATCCTAGTCCCCTGGGATCTCCTTTATCGACTACTAGCTTTAGGGGTGGCACTACAAAGGAAACCCTGATTTTGGTTGTGTAGTCCTGCTTCCTAACACCATATACATCGCTCCCCTCCGTTCATTATAACCCCATTCACCATATTTCCCATTCGGATCCACATTTGTCCATTGGGTCCACAAGGAGTTAGTCTCCCCCTCCCCTTGTCCACACCTTAGGTCGGGCCTAAAACGATGCCTTGGAGGTTGATGCAGCTAAAAAGAAAGGAAAAAACATAATTTGTACCACTCTCAACAGGAAATGTACAATTGTGCTGCCCCTTCATAGTAACTATGTGGGCCTACATGGAGCTCTATGAGGCTCTGCGTCAACTCTTCTGCCCACTACGTCATCTTTCCCTAGCTGTGCCGATAGTTCCGACACTGTTTGATCTGAGACTTTTGTGATCCATATTGTAGATAAATATCTTTTGGATTAATCACATCATTAGGATTTGGTCAACATTTCGAACCAACTTATGTGGTTCATCCTCAAGACAAGGTGAAAAAATCATACAATCTTCATGAATAAATAGTTTCGTTTCTCTTTGTGGAAGGGGGGTCTCTCCCTCCATGCTGGCCCTTCTGGCTCTACGCCCAGACTAGCCTAGAGTTAGCTCTCTTAGCTATTGTGCTACCTCCACAAGCTTCTCTCTGCCTCTCTTTCTGTATTCCCGAACTATCACTGCCCCTCAGCTACAAGATCTCCCCAATCGATTTCCCTCCAGAGAACTTCTCACCTCAGAAAATGAATTTCCTTAATCTCTTTGTGTCTTCTCCAACTAACCCCAAGCCTCCATTTATACTTTTCCTGTTGAGAAATCAACAACCGAGATTAAGTCTCTAATCAAGGGCTAAGATTAAATTAGACTTGATCCTCGTCTCTTAAAAGATTCTCACCCATATTTTCATTAATACCCATTAATATTGTAATTTTCCTAAGTTTAGACTTAGGAACCCCATTAAAAATATTAATTATTTTAATAACATACAATCCGGGTGGAATTTCTCCAAATGATTTCTGGGTCTTGGAGATCTCATGTGTTCTAGCCCCTCCACAAAATTTCGGAGCTAGAGCACATCCGATCCTACCCAAAAATCAACACTAGTGTCAGATGGTGTCGAGGAGTGTCAGGGAGATAGCTGCAGTGGCAAGGAGTGCCAAAGTCTGAGTAGCATAGAGCAGAGTTGGCAGCGATGCAAATGGCACAGAGCAAAGATCAGCAGTAGGGCAGTAGATTTAGAGGGTCAACGCAGAGACTAGCAGCAGTCAGTTCCAGCATTCACATGGTATCATATAGAACATAGTTAGTTCAGTAATTTTGGATGTTTTTCAATTGCTTCTCTCAGCAACTGAATTGCAGTACGGATGCAGTGTTAGCAGTGGCAGAGTTAGCAGCATAACAGATGCAGCATTTGAGAGGGAGTTGTAGTACAGATGTAGCATTGACAGTGGCAGTGTCAAAGGCCAGTACAGTTGCAGTAGCAGCACAATAGTTGGTGGACAGCATGTCAGACATCAGCAGCGCAGAGGACGATGCTTCAGAGTCAGAGTAATATGCAACATAAGTATATTGCTAGAGCACATTCCTCGCTAAGAGGAAGTGTTTATTTGGGGTAGCATCAAATGTGCTCTAGGCCTCAAACTTTGTAGGGAGGCTTTGGCACATGCATTCCAAAGAACCCAGAAACCGTTTTCGGAAATTCCACCCAGAGATGATTTTATTAAAATAATTAATATTTTTAATGGAGTTCTTAAGTCTAAACTTAGGAAAATTAAAATATTAATGGGTATTAATCTAATTGTGGGTGTAACTTCTAGAAAAAGATGGAGATCAAGTCAAAATGATCTGATCCTTTGATTAGGAGTTAATCTAGGCCATTGGTTGTCCAACAGGAAGATATAAGAAGGGGCTTGAGGGTCATTTGGAAAAAACACACCGAGAGATCAAGAGATCGAATTTCTGAGGTGAGAAGATCTCAGGAGGAAGTTCTGATTGAGGAGATCTTTTGCAGTAGAGGGGCAATGAGAATCCGGAAGAAGGAATTTCCAGAGAGTACGAGGCAGAGGGAGGACAAAAAGACATCCAGAGAGAGGTTGACGCTGGCCCACACAGTGGCAACGCAATCCTTGAGGGGAAGTTGAGTTTCCTACTAAGGAAAGTCGAGTTTCAGTTGCCGGGAGTCGGAGTGTGAGTCCGGGAGGAAGAAGATCGATTTTCTCAGCCAGTAGAGGATCCGGAAGAGGGGCAATGTAATACCCAGTAGGAGCGACGCAATTTTGCGTAGAGGCTCCAGTTCAGCAAGATTAGTCACTAATTCTCCCAGTGACAGGGTGAGGTCATTTCACCATTCTTTTGTCCAGTATTCTCTCTGTATCGGATTGCTAGTTGAGCATCCTAGAATTGTACTTATAATTTCTCTTGCATAATAATAAAACCCTCAGAGTTGTTGCATCAGTTTTCCTGCATTGGGTTTTTCCAGGGACATTTGTCCAAAAATAATGGTGCCCTATGTGTTTGTATTTTCCTTTCTCAGTTTCTATGTTTCAAAATCATATTTAATTTGGTGTAGGCTGCGTTAGTAATTTACTTCAATATTTCAAGAAGAAATCTGAAATAAGCTTGTAATGTAATTTACAATCTAGGTGAAGTAGATTCAGTTGGTTGCAGTAAGATTCCTAAGATTGTTAGATCTAGGAATTTTCACATTGAGAACCATGGATTTGAATGTTATATGGATTTTGGTTGAGTAGGGTTGCCTATAAACTCTGTGTTTTATTGGTTGGTGATATACTAGTGTCTCCCCTCCAAACCTCAATTGGCAAAGAGTAGCCTTTCTGATGGTCTCTGCTGAAGCATATTCTATGGGACAACCCTTTTGCAAGGTCTTGTTGGGCTCGGTTTCAATCTTAGTTGGAAATTATTCTTTAGGAATATTGCATTTGAAAGAAATTTTTTGGGAGACTCTAGATCTATGATTCACGATTCTTTGGTTGGTATTTTGCATTGTTTGATAGTTTCCACATTGTATGTTCTTTGGAAACTCCACTACAATATGTATTTGGAAATGAGTTCATTTTTTCAATTGCTTTTTTTATTTATGGAGAGATGGGGTACATTTGCAACTCCTGGGAAAAGGATCATTATTGATTAAGGATGCCAAATTATTATACCATGCCTCTTATTCTGATTTTATAGGTGCTTTAGTTGCTTTAAGAAAGAGGATATAAATATCATTGTATATGCCCTTCAATTTTGACTTTTTCGGCAGCTAGTATAAATATTTTTTCTGCATATAGGAAATATTTGAAATTTACACACATCAAAAGCTGATTTAGTAAACACA
This sequence comes from Pinus tabuliformis, assembly GCA_031772625.1. Taxonomy (NCBI): domain Eukaryota; kingdom Viridiplantae; phylum Streptophyta; class Pinopsida; order Pinales; family Pinaceae; genus Pinus; species Pinus tabuliformis. The sequence goes on from CM062808.1 coordinate 717,673,949, forward strand.
AATTTTATGCTCACTGCCCACAAGAAATAGAAGAACCTCGTTTATAATCCTTCAATTCTAGTTGATTACTTACATTGTAGGCTAACTAGATTGATATGAGAATTCAAATAGAGCAACCGAGAGAGGACATCTACAGGAGATAACCATCAACCCAAAAATTGAAGAAGGGATATACTTTGACAATAGGATGTAGGTGAAAGAAGGGAAGCAGATGGTGCAATAACCATCAATTTAAATCCACGAAGTTGAAAAGAACTAAGAATATTGCATGGAGTACCAAATCTAAAAATAAAGTAGGTTTAGGATAGAAACCAAATTGAAAGAGAGAGGGGAAGCAGCAAGAAACTTTGGACTTGTAGCCATAGCGTTGAAACTTTCTGTAGGAAATTGATAGGGTTAGAGTAGATAGTGATATAGCTAGTGACAAAGGGGATGAGCAAATCTCGTCCTTCTACCATTCACATTGTTTCCTCAAAGTACATATTGTAAATTGTCTTAGCACAGGGATTTCAGGGGGAATCCAGACCGGTTTCGGAGGATTTTGAATGTCTCCCTAGCTTGTAATCAAAGGAGTCTATTTCAGGGCTTCCACAAGGCTTCATCTTTAGCACTTTGGGTTAGCAGTGCACATTTTCTGGGGTGTAGAGGTTGTGTGTTGCGTTTATTCATTGGGTCAGCTTCAGAGAATTGGGGAGCGAGAATTGTAGGAGTAATTTCTACATCCTTGAGCCAAAATTTCGATAGTAATTTGCAAGGATGTTTTCGGTATATTTATGAGGGTCAAAATCAGTGTTTTCTAGTAGTATGTGGGCCTCACTAGAGGAAGTTGGCATAGGCCTACTAGCTGGACAAATTGGGAGCTTAAGGAGCTGAAGAATTAGGGCCTTTCGGAGGAAAATTTTAGATCAATTGGGAGTTATTCATTTCCGGGGCTGAGGGCTATTTCCAACAGAGGATTTTGTAGTAGTACACACCAGTTGTCCAATTGGGCCATTCGCACTAGTTGGAGGGCTTCATCACTGCTTGGGTACAGACCAAACCCTTTCTGGGATTTTGTGGATTTTTGGAGAGGAGTCCATAACAATAGTTTCTTAGTTATTCGAGCATTATTCAAATAAAAAATAACCATTCCAGTAGCCAGCCAGCAATAGTTTATTCATTGGGTCTTCTACATTAGCCATTCTAAGTTCTTCATCATGTGGGACAACAACATATTTTTGGGTTTTGCTCGACTTGCTTAGCAACCCCACATTCCATTGTTCCTTTCCACTTTATGTACTTAGATTCACAATTTAATAGAATGGCTCAGATATTATGTTGCCTCATCTGTGCGTTGAATGTGTGATTGTTGTTACTTCATTTTAGTTGTTGTTCCAAGTTCATTTTTTTGGTATTTACTATTAACTTTTCCATTAGGAATATATAGTGTATGGTGTTTAGAGCATGGAAGGTACAGAATGAAGAATGGTTCACATGCATACGATCCATAGTAAAATGGCACATGGAAATGCATTACAATGATTAATGTGGAGCACTAGCAAAAGCACAATGAGGAAAAAATACGCGGTTGAGTACTTATTCGACTAATTGTAATTAGAGCAAGAAGGATGTTGGTAATGAAATATGTTTCCAAGGTAAATATTGGCTTTATATGCTTGTTGGTATTTCTATTTACATCAATTTTGTGTTGCATTTAGTATTTTTCTCTCCAAGAATTAACATTTGGTATCGGAGCGTGGTTGTCCTAGATTCTCTAGCGAGAGTGGCTTGGGTGTTTCCTTACTAGATAAGCCCTCAATCATTATCTTACATGATGAATATTAGCCTCTTGGATGCCTAGATATGAAAAAAAAGTAGATGGATTTGTAAGTGGATTTTTAGATCCATGCTTGGATCTACAAGGAGATGCCTAGATCTACAACGTGAAATGTAGATTTATCAGATCTATTGGTAGCAAAGATAGATTTTCCATGAAGAACCTTGGATATGGGTGGATCTATTGGTGTTTTAGGGAATAAACTATGGAGATTCAATAATCCATCTATGAAGGCAGCAAGCAAAGCATGTGTGTGAAGTTGAGGTCAGGTTATTGATTCATCATGGGATGATGGGAGAAGTGGGCAAAGACAAGGATAAGATCAAAGTAGTGTTTGTAATGCACTCAACCTACTGCAATAAGAAAACTCGCAGTATAGTTGTCAAACTTTGTAAGAGATGGCTCAAAGCCTAAAACCACGTTTCTAACCTCTACTTCAAGAAGAGATGGAACGACCTCTTCTATTATGCCTGACACACAAACAAGCATTAAGTCTGTTGACCACTACGTGTCAACGACCCATAGTAGTACACCCCCTTTTTTCGCAAAAGGGATAGCACCTGATCGATGTGTTCATGCCATCCAGCTATCATCATCAGCCTGAGGATCATCTTATAATGTAAACCCAGTCTGCATGTGTATAATGTAAATAATCTCAGCAGATATGTGTCGTGTATGTAATCACCTAGGTAAACCTATTTTTCTGGTGACAATCTACATTTTTGGAGGTTTTTTGTCTCACTGATCCATTCTCAGATGGTCGATAGAGTTTTCCTTCAACCTTACCCCAAAGCCGGAATGGATTTTCTCACTGGGATCTTAGGGGAGTCCTAGTGTTCTAGATCGAGTCTATGTAAAAGTGATTTGGGGATAATCCTAACTATTTAGTTAGGTTATTTTATTACAAATTACTTGATCTGCTAGATTATATTTGTGTCACAGAACTGGGTAGTCTGTGAGGGTCTTTTCCAAATGGGTTTTCCCCCTTGAGATGTAAAAAATGTGAAAACCATGATGTAAAGTGTCTTGAGGGTTAAAAAAATAATTTATCCCCTCATAGGTTAATTAAATAAATTTTCTGGCCAAAATTAATTAAAATCCTAAGCCCGAAATTTAATTAATTATAGGTCCTAGGTAAATTTAAATTTTCCAAAGACAAAATTAGTGGCTCCTTTAAAAATTAAATTTTAAGAGGCCCAAAGACTAAGGTTAATTGATTATTTTGCTAAATTCTAAGCCTTTGGTCCCTGGGGTTAAGTCAAAGTCAAAATTTTGAGGAAATTAATTCAAAATTTTAATTTTTGAATTAATTAAAATGCATTTAATTGAAAAATTCGAAATTTCCTCAATAATTAAAATTTCGACGGATGAGATTAAGAAAAATTTTGATCCTCCTCATCAACGGTCGAGATTACTTTGACAAGGATCACTCAAATTAGGCATTGGAATATTTATCATTAATTAGGAGGTCAGTTGTCAGTTGAGATCATCCGATCTTTGAATCATGTACTAAGCTCTCAAGCTCTCTTGTATACTTTTTTGAATTAATGCAAAAGTCTTTGGGGTTTCAACGTGTTGTAATGTTCCTGTTCATGAATTTATGGTAACATTGTTTTAATTTATACTTAATATTATGTGAAAACTATCAATCAATAGCTCTCTTAGAATAATCTGAATACAGGTATCTTATTCAGTTTGTTGGATCTAGGGTAACATTTTTAATTTTGATTGAAGTAGCAGGTATCTATATTTCTTCAGAATTTTATTGTTGTTCTATTTCTCTACTTGATTTGATGGTTGATCTAGTGTTTGCAAAAGATCTCTCAGGTTCTCATTGAGTGTTTGAAGATAGTTCTCGGTTGGACCAGCCAACTCTCAACACATATTTTCTAAAGAGCCTATTTCATGTAAGCCTCAGGATTTATCTAACGATAATATTTTTTCTGCAGGGTGTTTTTGGGCTAGTAACTCTCTAAAATTTCAAAATCTTTTAAATATTTTGTGGAAATTTTAATAAATTCTGGCTATTAAGATCCTTAGATTATTAGATCTGAGAGCAGAGTTGGACTTATACTCTTGTAAATTATTTGTATAGATCTGTAAATTATTTGTATAGATCTGTTATTTATTTGTGTAGATCTGAAATTTTGTAACATAATTTTGAATTTTAACACTTGGGTTTTTTGGATTTTCTCTATTTTTGTACATATTGGGTATTGGGCTTTTCTCTTTTCACTTATGCAGAAATAGATATGAGAAATCAACCAAAAAAATCTTCAGATCTGAGCTAGATCTAGACCCTGGAGGGCAAGATTTGGGCTCAAAGATTGTTTGCAGGAATAGATCTGAGAAATCAGCCAAGTAAATCTTTCGATCTGAGCTAGATCTAGACCCTGGAGGGCAAGATTTGGGCTCAAAGATTATTTGCAGGAATAGATATGAGAAATCAACCAATTAAATCTTCAGATCTGAGATTTTTTCAAGTAGATCTGGGGGTTTTGAGACAGACCTAGGCCCTGGAGGGCAATATCTTATCCCAAATCTTTTTACCAGGCAAACCATTAATGATTTTGCAATAAATCTGAAGATCTGAAACAAAATAATTTTTTCAGAACAAGGGTTTCAAGTTTTGGGGCTACTAAGCCCAGATCTACCTTCTCCTAGCCCAACGCTAGTTCTATTGGGCCTAGTGCTAGCTCTCATTGGCCTTAGATTCCTTTGTTGTATTTCTGATTTGAATATTTGATTTTCTGAAGCTAATCATTGGTGGGTTTTGCAGAAAATTTGGTAAAAATTTGTGTTTCAGATATTGAAATTTTTTTGGCAACTTGGGCAAGTGATCTTCAAGGCCTAGGGCCTAAGGGTTTGATCTCTAAACCATCTTTTTCCTCACTATTTGCTACAACAGTCATATACCTTTCTAATAGTGGTGAAAAACACATCTAAGTGGTTTGAAATTAACTAAAAAATTGCTAAATACATTAATAAGTCATTTATGTTTGATGTGTATCAAGAATTTGGCCTAGATCTACATTTTGGGTCACTATTATCTCTGAATAATTATGTTTCTGAAGTCTGAAATATAACAGCGGAAAAATTTCATGTGGGTTAGCCTAAAATCAGTGCCTAAGTTGTCTAATACATTAGGGAATTAATTTCTTGAGTTGGGCATTCATCATTAGGCTTATTTCATGTTTTAATTGATGGATGTAATAATTATATCAGATCTGATATAATTTCGGAAATCACATCACAACAGGCTAAAAAATTTTGATAATTCATGTGAGCAAGTTTGGAAAAATTTCGGTAAATTTTTGGCATAAAGATATCATTGATAGCTTACTGTTTTCATTGTCATATTGCTGTTGTCATAAAGTTTTTCTTACCGCTGTCCTAAAATTTAATTTCTGAAAATTAAGTTCTCTGTCATGGAATTGTGATAAAATGCATATCCTTTGTTTCATAAAGCTGAGTATTTTTTTAGCATCTGTTGATATTAATTGCAAAGAAGTTTTTGTTCTCTCTGAGCTATAACTGTATCAGAAAGATCTAAAATAAGCTTGTGTTCTAATTGTAATATTTTCAGGGGTTTAATTTGGAGTCTTCATTTAATAAAGCAAACATTTCATTTGGGTATTGGAAGTTTTTGTGACATAAGCATCTTTTCATCCTTGAATCTAGCTTCATCTCATCTTCTCATCATCTGGTGCATTTGCATAAATAAAATTTACGTCCAAGCATAAGCTTGGTCGATAGAGACATAGGTATCCATCAATCTTTGCTTGAGAAGCCTGTTTTAATAGTACTTAAAACGGTGACCTCGCACTCGTCAGAGCCACAGCTCTCTACAGCGCCGAAGGTACCAAGTATGTTAGAATTTCACGAGAGGTATCGTTAATCACACCTTAGTGTGCTTCTCCTTATCTTCTCTCTGCTAATTACTACGAAATTAAGCTCAACACAAAAAGGATTGAAGGATTCACATTTAAATAGGCATTTAACTAAAATTAACCAAGATTCTTGCATCTCACATTAGTTTTAGGAATTACATTTCATATAAGATAAGTCATTCATCTAAGAAGCAGTTGCTAATCGATTACTTGGTCTTAATTTCCCTAGCAAGATCGTTGACTCCATAAGGCACTAGTATCAATCGTTTAAAATCTAATCAAATCCTATAAGTCTTGCTAAATCTTAATCAAGTACTTGATCGCTTCACTGTGTCTCCCGAACTGGTTGGTTCCCAACTAGTTCTTCTTCATTCCATTTTTCCATAGGGTCTACCCCCCTTAGCCTGTTGTAGGGAGACAGCTTAAACGGAGAAATTGGGGATCAGGGTGACAACCCCCGATCTGAGCCGTTGTCGCGGTGCCCAGACATTTTGTGCCACAACATTTTTGGCGTCGTTGTAGGGGATATTTTATTCTCGGCGTTTCAACGACTTTTCATTTCTCATCTTTTCATTTGGGCCAGCAAAGATAACATTTTTGGCGCCACTGCCGAGGATAGAGTTTTTTTTGTCCTTGGTTTCTTCGACATCATTTTAATCATCTCATCTTTTCCGCCATTCATTAACCTGTTAAACGACACAACATTTCCTGGCGTCATTTGATCTTTTCATCACCTTGCCTTTCGTCATCTCATTAATTGTTTCATTTGTGCAATCTGAGCACTTGGACATTTCGGTTCGTTTCTTGTTTAGGTGGCGACTCCACTTATTCCATTTATTATTTCTCAAACAGGAAGCCCTCCCTTATATCCAGTTGTTTGTTGCCTTTTGGATCCTAGAGTTAGATTCATGTTCAAGTGGTGACTCCACTTCTTTCATTTCTTACAAGAATTTCTACTAGAAGCTCGCTTCTAGTGGATCTCTTGATTTTCTTGAGCAGAGAACTCTCTCTAGCATCCATTTGGTCCCTCATTATTCCTTCAGGCAAGTCATCATGGATGATTCATTTACCTCGTGTCATTTTACTGATGTTCTCCATGATATTTTGAAGTGGCCATTCATAAATTTTCTTTGTTCTCGAGTGGTGATTCAGTCGTTGTTAGAAAGCATCTATGCAGGTTTACTCATACAATACACAGATATTATCTATCTCCCCAATATGATCATGAAGATGTCAAAATGCGTCTATTTTCCTTTTCTTTAGAGGGTGATGCTTTGAATTGGTTTAATAGTTGTCCTAAAGATTCTTTCGCTTCTTTACAAGACGTCGTCAATGATTTTAAAGATATATATGGTTATCAAGATAGCTCGCCTTGTGCCCCTAAACTTATGCAACAGAATGAAAGTGATCTTGTGAAGGATCCAACTATCGATGAAAGATTTCAAGACAATTCTCCATATCAGAATGTGTCGTCCACTTGTACCGTTGCAGATCAAATCCATGATAGTGGGAAAACAAGGACAAGTTGTCAAATCAGTGTCGACAATGAAAGGGAAAATGATAAGCAAATTATAGAAGAACTAAAGTAGTTGGTTAGAGACATGCAGTTCAGTCAAACGTAGCTGGTAAAAAATATGGAGCTTAATCAAGAAAAATTTGTAACCGATTACGTCAGGGATATGAGAACTTTATACACCGACATGCAAAGTCAGCATGCTAAGGAAATGGAAACCATGAAAGCTAATCATGACAGGGAAATTAATTCTATGCAAAACAAGTTATTATCCCTAGAGGAAAATATGATGATCATGGAATTCAATCATTCAAATCAAGTGACTGCCATGGAAGCAAGTTATCAGGAAGAAATAAGTGCGATTCAGAACAAGTTGTCAACTATGGATGAAGAAATGACCATCATGAGATTCGATTATAATAATCAGTTAGCTATCATACAAGCAAATCATGAGAAAGAGATAAACTCTATGCAACATTGCTTGATGACCATAAAAGCAGATAATGACAAAGTAATAAAAGATATGGAAGCTAGTCAGATATGTCTTTAGAATAACTTATTGAGCATGGAGGAAGACCATGCCAAGGAAGTCAATGCTATGAAGGTTGAACACTCTAACCAGATGGATGCCATAACAATACAGGTACAGAAACATCAGCATCAGTCAGAGGATGAAAGAAACAAGGAAACGTCAACAGATCATAGGCCTCCCTATCTGCTGCAGTAAGCTCCATCTTATTATGAGGTCCTTTGTTCCATTGAAAAGCGGCTAATTGAAGGTGACCTGTATAAAATGGAAATTAATAATCAGGTTGATGCTCACACGGTTAATCCACCAGCCATAGAAGATCAAGTTATAACTCATGACACTTGTGAGACTGATCCACCATTCTTGATAGAGCGGATGCAGAATGAAGAGAGACAGGTCATGCATATCTTACATACTTCGTCTGAGAGTTTTGAAACAGAATGTTCCACATCATCAGTGATACAGCCTGCCACAAAAAAAAAGTGCAAGAGAAAGAGAATGAGAAAGCGATTTGATGCATCAGATGGTCACTAGCAGCTTGATTTTCGGATAGGAAAAAGTCCTACCATATGCAAAATTGGACATGGCACATCCGAGAAACAACGGACGGATTTGCTTGAAAGCAAGCAAATGCTCAGTATGCACTATATTGAACGCATCTGATGCCATGGGCATCTTTGTATTGTATTCCTAACCTTATGCCATGTTATTTCAGTGTTTCATTTTGTAGTTAGATTTGTGTTTTTCATGTTATTAGACTAGTTAATAAATGAAAAGCTTATATATTTCTTGTGCTTAACGTTATATGATGATTTCCTAGATGGACGCTACTTATGTTATATTGTGTGTTGCATGGATGCAGATTCTGGATTCTCACATTCCTCCGTTGTAGCATCGTTCCACAAGTAGAGCTAGATGTTGACCACTATGTGTCAACGACCCATAGCAATACACCCCCTTTTTTCATAAAAGGGATAGCACCTGATCGATGTGTTCCTGCCATCTAGCTATCATCATCAGCCTGGGGATCATCTTATAATGTAAACCCAATCTACATGTGTATGATGTAAATAATCTCAACACATCCGTGTCGTGTATGTAATCACCTAGGTAAACCTATTTTTCTGGTGACAATCTACATTCTAGGAGTTTTTTGTCTCTCCGATCCATTGTCAAATGATTGGCAAAGTTTTCCTTGAACCTTACCCCAAATCCGAAATGGATTTTGTCACTGGGATTTTAGGGGAGTCCTAGTGTTCTAGATCGAGTCTATGTAAAAATGATTTGCGGATAATCTTAACTATTTGGTTAGGTTATTTTATTACAAATTGCTTGATCTGCTAGATTATATTTGTGTCGCAGAACTGGGTAGTCTGTGAGGGTCTTTTCCAAATGGGTTTTCCCCCTTGAGATGTAAAAAATGTGAAAATCATGATGTAAAGTGTCTCGACGGTTAGAAAAATAATTTATCCCCTCATAGGTTAATTAATTAAATTTTCTGGACAAAATTTAATTAATTATAGGTCCTAGGTAAATTTAAATTTTCCAAAGGAAAAATTCGTGGGTCCTTTAAAAATTAAATATTAAGAGGTCCAGAGACTAAGGTTAATTGATTGTTTTGCTAAATTTTAAGCCTTTGGTCCCTAGAGTTAAGTCAAAGTCAAAATTTAGAGAAAATTAATTAAAAAATTGAATTTTTGAATTAATTAAAATGCATTTAATTGAAAAATTAGAAATTTCCTCAATAATTAAAATTTTGACGGATGAGATTAAAAGAAATTTTGATCCTCATCAACGGTCGAGATTACTTTGACAAGGATCACTTGAACTAGCCATTGGAAGATTTATTTTTAAATAGGAGGTCAGATGTCAATTGAGATCATCCGATCTCTAGATTGTGTACTAAGCTCTCAAGCTCTCTTGTATACTTTTTTGAATTAATGCAAAAGTCTTTGGGGTTTCAACATGCTGTAGTGTTCCTCTTCATGAATTTATGGTAACATTGTTTTAATTTCTGCTTAATATTATGTGAAAACTATCAATCAATAGCTCTCTTAGAATAATCTGAATACAGGTATCTTATTCAGTTTGTTGGATCTAGGGTAACATTTTTAATTTTGATTGAAGTAGCATATATCTCTATTTCTTCAAAATTTTATTGTTGTTCTATTTCTCTACTTGATTTGATGGTTGATCTAGTGTTTGCAGAAGATCTCTCGGGTTCTCATTGAGTGCTTGGGGATAGTTCTCGGTTAGACCAGCCAACTCTCAACACATATTTTCTAAAGAGCCTACTTCATATAAACCTCAAGATTTATGTAACTATAATCTTTTTTCTGCAGGGTGTTTTTGGGCTACTACCTCTCTAAAATTTCAAAATCTTTTAAATATTTTGTTGAAATATTAATAGATCTGGCTATTAAGAGCCTTAGATTATCAGATCTGGGAGCGGAGTTGGACTCATACTCCTCAGATTTGATAGATCTGTAAATTATTTGTATAGATATGTTATTTACTTGTGTAGATCTGAAATTTTGTAACATAATTTTGAATTTTAACACTTGGGTTTTTGGGAGTTTCTCTATTTTTGTACATATTGGGTATTGGGTTTTTCTCTTTTCACTTGTGCAGAAATAGATTTGAGAAATTAGCCAAGAAAATCTTCAGATTTGAGCTAGATCTAGACCCTGGAGGGCAAGATCTGGGCTCAAAGATTGTTTGCAGGAATAGATATGAGAAATCAGCTGAGTAAATCTTCAAATCTGAGCTAGATCTAGACCCTGGAGGGCAAGATCTGGGCTCAAAGATTGTTTGCAGGATTAGATCTGAGAAATCAACAAAGTAAAATCTTTAGATCTGAGATTTTTTCAAGGAGATCTGGGGGTTTTGAGACAGATCTAGGCCCTAAAGGGCAATATCTTATCCCAAATCTTTTTACAAGGCCAACTATTAAAGATTTTGTAATAAATCTGAAGATCTAAAGCAAAATCATTTTTTCAAAACAAGGGTTTCAAGTTTTGGGGCTACTAAGCCCAGATCTGCCTCCTCCTAGCCCAACACTAGTTCTATTGGGCCTAGTGCTAGCTCTCATTGGCCCTAGATTCCCTTGCTGCATATCTGATTTGAATATTTGATTTTCTGAAGCTAATCATTGGTGAGTTTTTGCAAAAAAATTGATAAAACTTTGTGTTTCAGATATTGAAATTTTTTTGACAACTTGGGCAAGTGATTTTCAAGGCCTAGGCCTAAGGGTTTGATCTCTAAACCATCTTTTTCCTCACTGTTTGCTACAACAGTCATATACCTTTCTAATAGTGGTGAAAAACACATCTAAGTGGTTTGAAATTAACTAAAAAATTGCTAAATACATTAATAAGTCATTTATGTTTGATGTGTATCAAGAATTTGGCCTAGATCTACATTTTGGGTCACTGTTATCTCTGAATAATTCTATTTCTGAAGTCTGAAATATAACAGTGGAAAAATTTCATGTGGATTAACCTAAAATCAATTCCTAAGTTGTCTAATACATTAAGGAATTAATTTTTTGAATTGGGCATTAATCATTAGGCTTATTTCATGTTTTAATTGATGGTTGTAATAATTATATCAGATCTTATATAATTTCGGAAATCGCATCACAACAGGCTGAAATTTTTGATAATTCATGTGGGAAAGTTTGGAAAAATTTCGGTAAATTTTTGGCATAAAGATATCATTGATAGCTTACTGTTTTCATTGTCATATTGCTACTGTCATAAAGTTTTTCTTACTGCTGTCCTAAAAATTAATTTCTGAAAATTAAGTACTCTGTCATGGAATTGTTATAAAATGCATATCCTTTGTTTCATAAAGAAATTTTTGTTCTCTTTGAGCTATAACTGTATCAGAAAGATTTGAAATAAGCTTGTGTTCTAATTATAATATCTTCAGGGGTTTAATTTTGAGTCTTCATTTAATAAAGCAAACATTTCATTTGGGTATTGGAAGTTTTTGCGACATAAGCATCTTTTCATCCTTGAATCTAGCTTCATCTCATCTTCTCATCATCTGGTGCATTTGCATAAATAAATTTTACTTCCAAGCATAAGCTTGATTGATAGAGAGATAGGTATCCATCAATCTTTGCTTGAGAAGCCTGTTTTAATAGTACTTAAAATGGTGACCTTGCAGTCGTCAAAGCCACAGCTCTCTGCAGCGCCAGAGGCACCGGGTATGTTAGAATTTCATGAGAGGTATCGTTAATCACACCTTAGTGTGATTCTCCTTATCTTCTCTCTACCAATTACTACGAAATCAGGCTCAACACAGAAAGGATTGAAGGATTCACATTTAAATAGGCATTTAACTAAAATTAACCAAGATTCTTGCATCTCACATTAGTTTTAGGAATTGCATTTCATATAAGGTAAGTCATTCATCTAAGCAGCAGTTGCTAATCAATTACTTGGTCTTAATTTCGCTAGCAAGATCGTTGACTCCATAAGGCACTGGTATCAATCGTTAAAAATCTAATCAAATCCTATAAGTCTTGCTAAATCTTAATCAAATACTTGATCGCTTCACTGTGTCTCCCAAACTGGTTGGTTCCCAACTAGTTCTTCTTCATTCCATTTTTCCATAGGGTCTACCTCCCTTAGCCTGTTGTAGGGAGACAGCTTAAACAGAGAGATTGGGAATCAGGGTGACAGCCCTCGATCTAAGCCGTTGTTGTGGTGCCCAGACATTCTGTGCGACAACAAAGTCCAACCCCAACTCATAGTTGAGATCACTTCCCTAATTCAAACTTTCCACCTCACCCTTGATCAACATTACTTAGAGATGACCACAAGTGGGGCTCTAAGTTCATGAAAGGATTCATGGAGAACAAAACCCTTTTGGCCAAAGTTACCATGGGCATTGCAAATGGGATTTGATTTAACTATTGCAAATTTGAATCTACAAGTCAATAGGAAAGTTATCTATGCTACGTACAAGGATTTTGAAGAGGTGGAGAAGTATTTCTTAGCATCAAGTATATTGACATTCTTAAATGAGGTAAAGAAGAGAAAGCTTTCTGCAAAGAAACCTCCAGTTTTAGTGGATGATGCAAGTTAGCAAGTAAATGATAAAATAGGTTGTGATACTTATTGCCTCAAAATATAGTAGGTCTTGGGAGATTCCTCACAAGACAAGGGCTAGATCTAGATGCGATAATGAGGTGGATTTCTACTATCACCTTATCAATCCTACCCCTGCACTTTAGTGTGATTTCCTCACAAGGGAGGCTTCCCAGTTTTCACCTGAAGGATATTCTAAATTAGTTGGCTTAAGATGATATGAATCAAAGGCTAAGTAGGGTAATTTGGGAGGAACAAGGGCACAATTCTCTATATGTAGGAGTAGCGTACCATATACCAAGCCTTAGAGAGGCACTTGACACCTAGGGTTTCAAGATGTAGATCAACAAAGGCATGCCTAGGAATTCAAGCACCAAGAAAAATGATCTAATCAACAAAAGGAGAGGGAAAACCTTCAATTTAAGCCACAAGTTGAATACTTAGCAAAAGTTGAGGGCTTTTCTAGGGTAAAGGTTCCTTAGGGAAGATGACATTAGCCCTATTAGGGAAAATACAACCTTGAAAAATGCTAGATTTTGAATGCAAAGGATCAATCAAGGTGAATTCAAGCTATGAGAACCTCAAAGGCCATATGAAGTGTGCCCTAATTAAACTTGGCCCTATGCCCTAGCCCTAGCAGCTTTCCTTAAAGAGCTTGGAAAAATAAATAGGAAGGAAAAAGTAAGGTTTTTATGATTTTTGACCACTACAAGGGTTCTCAATGCCTTTACCTACTTGGGTGATGGAGTCTTTGTTGAAAATAATACTGAGAGGGGGGGGGGGTGAATCAGTATTATTAGGTCAGATTCTTTTTCAACTTATACAAAGATTTGTATACGCTACTTTAGTGAATGAAAACAACGTATATACGCAACTCTGACTAATGAAACTCGCGTATAACTTCCAGACTTATAATTTAATTTATTCTTCAAATGTTGAACATTAATCTGTGTGTCAGAACCATATAACAGTAAGCAGGAACAGAAAAGTAGAGCAGACAGTCACACAAAGGAACACAAGATATAAGGTGGAAACCCAATGTGGGTGAAAACCACCTGCTGCAATATGTCTCTATCTTCTTTCAATTAGAAACTTCTTTTTACAATGATTCTGTACTGGTGCAATCTAATACCAGTACGCAGGCTACAACCTTCTCTCGTTCTCCAGCTTCTCCTGGAAGGGAGCTACAACCCCCTTAGCTCTTGTACTAGTTGAGGTACTAGTACGTAGGTGCTGACCTACAGAAGGCTTCAACCTTCTCTTTTCTTCCAGGGACCACGTTTCATAAATTTTCAGACTGGATCCATGAATATCAATCAAACATCAAGTAGATCTGCAACAAACAATCTCCTTTGTACAAATACTGAATCAACCAATAACTTTTCAGAATGTTGTAACCAGCAAATAGTATCAGGACCCAAACACCATTTCTGAACCCAGAACACTGCAGCAATAAACAGAAGCAACTAAAACACGTTTCAAGAGACGTACGCTACTTCATTAATAGAAACATGCGTATATACGCAGCTATGCCAAAGCCAACCAGCGTATACGCAGTCTTCACTTCCTTAACCTGCGTGTATACACGCCTCCGCTGCGTCGAACCTGCGTACAGATCTATAAAAGATAATTTATCCTTTTACTTAATTAGACATTAGTTATACCCAGATTATCAGATTTATAGATCTAATCATGCACCAAATATAATAGATCAAAATCACACAATGATACTACTATTCAAGCCTTGAGATATCGACCCATCAATAGATCTTAACCATCGTGTAATGCTCAGGTTCCTCCTTGATTCAGATCCAGCTGTAACTCACCAACCAATCACCAGTATTCCAGATCTTGCTCCTCTCAAGATATTCAACACATGAGTCGATTTCCTTGCCAAATGATCTCCTTCCCTTTTTATATTCCTAGGCCTTACTCAAACCATGGTCCAAAACCATTGAGAACTAATACTAGGGACTTTAAATGCAATACCAAGGACCAAAACCGTAGGGTCAAATATGTCAAACTAAATACCATGGACCAACCATAAGTTTTCCCACATGTACGCGCTTTTCTTTGCATGAAAGTGCGTGCATACGTATACACGCCTTTTGATCGGTACACTCGCGTGTATACGCGACTTTAATAAGCTGAACCTACATATACCTCATTTTCTTTCATTCTGAGAGCCTAAACTGTGATCTGCCCTTTGAGTGAGTTGCCATCAAGGACAACACCTGTGCCATAGTGCCAAACCTGTGCCATAATGCCAACAATCTCCCCCTTTGGACTTGATGGCAACCCCAAGTCAACCAAAAACATTCTCCCCCTTTGACATCAAGGGAAAAGGGTTATGTTCCTCTTGAGTCCATGTTGAAATTTCTGCTCTGCTATGTTGTCCAAGCTCCCCCTGACTTGTAGGCAAGGTCTGCAAGAAGATGTTCTATAAAAGAAACATGACTTTATACATCATAAATGACCTTCCTATCACCAAAGACTCATACATACATCCATCTCCCATCCAAATGGGAATATACCAGTATTGACTCATCCACCCAACCAAGTGGGGATACATGATAAAAGAAGAACATTACATCATTCATCCCAGGTATAGTGGGGAAACCAAAATAGGCCGTTACATGCCCTTGATAAAAGAAAAATAAAACATAGAGACAAAATATCTACAGCAAGACTCTAACAGTTATCAACAACAAACATCAGCAGCATTTGTCAATCATTATTCAGACCAGCACCCATGTTCTCCTTCTGCACCTGTTCCACCTGAAATCAAACCAATTGTGATCTTCTAAGATAATGCCAACAATGCATTATTAGAAGAATATATGCTCCCCCTGAACCTGTGCCAGATGGTCTCTGTCAGACCCATATCAGACTCTTTTCATCCTGAGCCTGGCCCCACTGCTTTTCTTCAAACCAACATATACGCGACTGTACCTTAATAAACCTGTGTATGTACGCGGATCCTCCTCATTCAACTCACGTACAACCACTTTTCTTTGAAACAGACAAGATTCAACAGCAAGATGATGCATCAACTACTCCCAGCTTCTGTCTGAGGTATTCAAATGTCTCTTTGGGCAATGGTTTGGTGAGGATATCAGCAACTTGTTCCCTAGAGGGAACATACTCCAACTTGACCTTTTGTTCAAGCACTTTTTCTCGAAGAAAATGATATTTGATAGGTATGTGCTTGGTCTTTGAATGCATGACTGGATTTTTTGAAATGTTGATTGCACTTGTATTATCACATAGAATGGGGATAGGTGGAGTACAAGTGATTTGCATGTCTTGTAATGTCTGCATCATCCAGAGGAGTTGTGTGTAGTAAGATGCAGCAGCTACATATTCTGCTTCAGCTGTAGATAATGCAATTGAACTCTGTTTCTTGCTGAACCAAGATACTAACCTAGGACCCATGAAGAATGCACCACCACTAGTGCTTTTTCTGTCATCCACACTTCCTGCCCAATCTGCATCTGTATATGCATGAAGTGTGAGATCTGTACTTCTAGGATACCATAAGCCATAGTTTTGAGTTCCTTGAAGATACTTAAAAATTCTCTTAACTGCCTGAAGATGAGTTTCCTTTGGATTTGCCTGAAACCTTCCAACTATTCCCACTGCATGCATAATATCTGGTCGGGTACCTGTTAGATAGAGCAGACTACCAATCATGGATCTATAGGTTGGTTGATGCACTGCTACTGATTCATCATTTGCGCTGAGGCTGCATCCTGTTACCATAGGGGTACATACTGGTTTCGAATCCTCCATCCCATATTTCTTCAAGATCTGCTTGAGATACTTGGTTTGTGATAGAAAAATGTCGTCTTTGTTTTGTTGGACTTGTAAACCAAGAAAATATGTGAGCTCACCAAGCATAGACATTTCAAACTCTTTTTGCATCACCAAGGCAAAATTTTGACTCGTGTCTTCTTCATTGCTACCAAAAATGATATCATCAACATACACAACAAGAATTAGCAACATATCATTGTCAACTTTTATATACAGATTGCTATCTGTGGAACCTTTTGTGAAACCTTGTTGATGGAGGTATTTATCCAAGTGATAATACCAAGCCCTGGGAGCCTATTTAAGGCCATATAGAGCCTTTTTGAGTCTGCATACAAGCTTTGGATCATTTCTAAGGATAAACCCATCTGGTTGCTCAATATACACTTCTTCATCCAAGTCTCCATTTAGAAAAGCAGACTTCACGTCCATTTGAAATACTTTGAACTTCTAAAAGCTAGAAAGGGCAAGGAACATCCTTATGGCCTCAAGTCTAGCAACTGGTGCAAAAGTTTCTTCAAAGTCTATCCCTTCTTGTTGAGCATACCCTTTGCAAACAAGTCTGGCCTTGTTTCTAATCACATCTCCATTTTCATTCAGCTTATTTTTGAATATCCATTTTGTTCCTATGACATTCTTATCTTTTGGTCTAGGAACCAACTCCCAAGTGTTATTCTTTTCAATCTGCTCAAGTTCTTCCTCCATGGCCTTGACCCAGCATTCATCCTTGCATGCCTCTCTTACATTTTGTGGTTCAGTGGAGGAGAGTAATGCTAGATAACTTGAAGCTTCTGAAATGGTTCTTCTTGTTTGTACACCTGCCTCCTTTTGCCCCAAAATTTGAGTTCCTGGATGATTCTTTTGAATGTACCTGGATGGAGTCTTTTCTTCTATCCTTATCTGTTCTTCTAGTGCCTCATGGGTTTCTTCTTCATCATGAATCTAATTTGATGTTGATGGATAGTCCTCATCATCTTCGAAATCTTCAGATTTTACCTGCCTAGGAGTGTTTCCTTCTTCATCAACCACTACAACACTTTCAACAATTTTTCCAAGTGTTTTATTGTAACACTTGTATGCTTTGCTGTGGGGAGAGTAACCAAGGAGAATGCCTTCATCTGCTCTAGGTTCAAACTTGCCAAGATTTTCATCAGTCTTCTTGATGTAGCATTTGCTTCCAAAAATTTTGAAGTATTTTACTGTGGGAGTCTTACCATACCATAGTTCGTGAGGAGTCTGAGTGTTGTTTACCCGGACATTTGTCTTGTTGAGAATAGTAACTGCAGCAAATGCGACTTCACCCCAGAAGGTTGCGGGAGTTCCAGACTCATCAAGCATAGCACGAGCCATTTGTTGAATCGTTCTGTTCATCCTTTCCACTACTCCATTTTGCTGAGGAGTCCTTGCAGTAGAGAATTCCCTTCTTATTCCATGTTCTTCACAAAATTGAAAAACTCATTCGAGGTAAATTCCTCTCCTCGATCAGACCTGAGGCATTTGATTCTGCGATCTGATTCGTTTTCCACCAAGGCTTTGAATGATTTGAACTGTTCGAAAGCTTCATCTTCATGCTTCATAAGTCCTATCCAACACATCCTGGAAAAGTCGTCAATGAACAATATAAAGTATTCTTCTACTCAAGGTGACCTTTTCCTAGATGGACCACATACATCAGTGTGGACAAGTTCAAGTGGCCTGCTAGCTAATCGTTCCTTCTCAGGGAAATTAGTTCTGGTTTGCTTACCAAATTGACATAATTTGCATATTGTATTGTCTGGAATTCTGATGTCAAGTAAATCATGAACCGCTTGATATTTGCATGCTTTCCTTATCTGTGAGAAGCTTAGATGCCCCGATCTTCTGTGCCATAGCCAGTGTTCATCATTCTTGCTTAGATAGCATTGTTGTTGTCCTCCCTTGAGTATATATAAATTATTTGGAGTTCTTATGCCTTTGATCACTGTTTCTCCTGTATCAAGCTCACGAAAAATGCATCCATTTGATCGAAATATTACTTCATTTCCTTGATCACACATTTGACTGACACTTAATAAATTATGCTTTAAGCCATCAACATACATAACATTTCCAGCCTTGACCTTTTCTTTCAAAAGAACAGAACCTTTACCTTTTATGAGTGCAGGGGTGTCATTTCCAAATGAGACCTTCTTTTCCTTTTCTAAGGCACTATATGACTGAAGTTTATCTTTATCACCTGTCATATGTTTTGAGCATCCATTGTCGATGTACCATTGATTTTCCTGTCCTTCCACATATAAGGCTATCCCACATCTTTCTGGTAGCGGTTCTTTCTTTTTCCATGTTTTGGGACTTAATGAAGCTTGCTCCTTCTGAGTTATTTGTCGAAACCTACTCTTGCATTCAGAATCTTCATGACCAAATTTGTTACAAATAGAACATTCTATTTCATTCTCAAGAGCAGAAAAGTTATTGTAGGTCCTTTTCATGATCCCAGTCATACTCCTTTGTTTTTGAGCTTCTCTAGTCATGATTGTCTTATAGGCAACACATTGAGCTGCTTTGTGACCAAAGTTATGACAAGAGAAACATTGGCCATTGAAGAAACTCCTGCGATTGCTACCAACCAAATGATTGTAGTTTCTATTGACATCCATTCTTGAGGTAAATTGAGAATGATTTACCTGTGATGGGTTGTAGCTTCTGTTCATCCTTGAAGCAGATTGCCCTTGATTTACCTGGTAGTCTTTGTTCATTCTTGAGGTAAATTGTCCCTGATTTCCCTGGTGATCTCCATTGGGCCTTTGCTGTCGATTATCAACCTGCTCACTTCTCCTTGCAGCTTCAAGATAACTTTTGGAGGTAGATGGCTTCTATGCTTGATATTTTTCTTTGGTATACCCAAGACCTGTCTTGATTAGAGGAGAACGTTGTACTTTGATAATTCCATCTAAAGTTTCAGATCCTTTAGCAAATCTAAGATTAAGAGCTTTCGTTTTTTCAATGTCCTTTCTAAGTCCCACAATTTCACATTCTAACTTTTCATTGTGTTTCTCCATTTCAGCAAGTTGGGATGTCAGAGTATCTATAATCATGTTCTTTTCCTCTAAGCAAATTTTGAGTTTAGAAATTTCTTCATAAAGACTTTCTTCATCTATAGCATCCAAGAAATCATCATCTTCAAAAGCCATCAAAAGTCTATAATCATTACCTTGTTCATCTTTGTCGCTATTTGAAAGTCCATCACTGTCTTCATGTGTGTAATAGCTCTTCTTACTTACATTTTGTTTTCTGTTCCATCTAACTAGTTCCTTACCTTTGTCAAGCTTATCTTTATGAGGACACTTGGCAGCATAGTGACTGACTCTTCCACAAGCAAAACATTTGAAAGGGAGCTTACCTCTGAATCTTCCAGAACCCCGTTGAAGGTTTTTGACAAAATTTGATTCTTCCTCTTCTTCCGACATATGTCCTGAGTCATTGTAATCTCCTTTTCCTGAGGTTTTGAATGCGGCTTCTCTCTTGTCTGATGGTCCCCCTTTTCTCATTTCGTAAGCAATTAGGATTCCGTGTAGCTGTGACATGGTAAGGCTCTGTAGATTTTGTTTTTCTTCTATGGCGGAAACTTTTGATTCAAACTTAGAAGACAAAGATCTTAGAACCTTTTCAACCAGAACGACTTCTTTTATTTCTTCACCCAAATTTTTCATACAATTTACAATCTCATCTATACGTAGGAAATAGTTAGCCACACTTTCATCATTGTACATTCTGAGATTTTCATATTGAATTCTGAGAGTTTGTAGTTTTGCTCGTTTTACCTGTTCATCTCCTTCATAGCTCAGAACGATCTTATCCCATATTTCTTTTGCGATTTTGAGCTGCATAACCTTGACGAATTCTGATTGAGATAGGCTCCCTAATAGAGTATTGACCGCCTTTGCATTTGTTTCATATCAATGTTGCACGAAGCGCCCCCCCTGGCGGATCCAAGCCCCGAAGCGCGTCCTGTACGGAAGCGCCTAGGAAGCGTGGCCCAAAGCGGCGCTTCCAAGCCTCCGAAGCGCGCTTCGTACAGCGCTTCGGGCCTCAGAAGCGTGGCGCTTTGGAGGAGGAAGCGTATGCTTCCGTACGCTTCGGAAAGGAGGCCGCGCGCAAGGCAAAAAAAACGTTTTTTTTTTTTTTTTTTTTTTAATTTATGCTAACATAAAGGGGGTGGGTTAGGGTGAGGTTAGAGTGAGATTAAGGTGAGGAATGAAAAGAATAAAGCCCCCATTCATTCCTCATTTTCTCACTTTGAGTTTATGAGAGTTGGAGAAGAGAAGAGAGGAGAGGAGAAGAGAAGAGAGGAAAGGAGAGGAGAAGAGAGGAGAGCTTGGAGGAGTGAAGGAGGAGGAGCTAGGAGAAGGAGGAGGAGCTTGGAGCAAGAGCTTGGAGGACTTCATCTGCAAGAGCTAAAGAGGTAAGTTCAAACCCCAAACTCCCTTATTTTTTTGACAATTTTTTTGTATTTTTCTCCTCCCTCTCCTACTCTTTCCCATTGTTTCTATTTGCTCCTTTACTTACAGGCTGTCCACCACCTATATCCATATTTCAAGATGGTGTTATTTTGGCTTATATGTATCATTCCACTCTTGGTTTTAATGATGGCAAGGGGGAATAGAAATAGAAGGGATGAAACACAAGAGGACAGTGGTCCCAATATGAGTGACCCAATGTATGATGAGGAGGAAGGGGATGAACCTGAAGAGGACACTGAAACACAAGATGGGAAAGCTACATCAACACCCTTGTGGAACTATGTGACCAAACTTGATGGGGGAAAGGGTGGTGGATCTTACAAATTTGTGTGCCCTCATGGTTGTCATGAAGGAAAACCATATTGTGGTTCATATACCCGTTTGAGGAGGCATCTTTGTGGGGTGCTGGACAGTGATGAAAAAAAGGGTCCTATGGGGGTACAAATTTGCCCAAACATTTCAGCTGAAAAAAGAAGAAAATACATCCAAATAGATATGGTTGCACAACAAAAAAACAAGAAACAAAGAACTCATTCTGAATCAAGTGCAACCTCTAAATTTGGTAGCTGCTCATCTCCTCATGGTACTTCTGCAAGCTTTGGAGGTAGAAGAACAATAGGGGATTTCCTTAATGTTGCTGGGAGGGATGATGTGGATGGAAAGATAGTCCGTTTTCTTTGTGCTTGCGGTGTACCATTCAATGTGCTTCGCTCTCCCTATTGGCATGAAATGGTAAAGGCCATCAATGAAGCCCCAAAAGGATACAAGGCCCCCAACTATGAGAAAGCTAGAACAATGTTATTAGAAAGAGAAAAAGCTAAGGTTCAAAGAGATTTGACACGTTTTACAAATGAGTGGGTAGATTCTGGGGTATCCATTGTATCAGATGGGTGGACAAATATTAGAAACCAACATTTGATAAATGTTCTTGGTGTTTCTTCTAGTGGTGCAGTATTTATTACATGTCATGACTCCTCCTCCATCACTGTATCTGCACAAAACATTGCAGAACTCCTATTGAAATCAATCAAAGATGTTGGTCTGAACAATGTGGTTCAAGTGATCACAGATAATGCAGCAAATTGTAAGGCAACAGGAAAAATTATTGAGCGTACTCATCCACACATCTTTTGGTCTGGGTGCCTAGTTCACACATTGAACCTTTTGATGCATGACATTGTGAAGCGCAAAGAATGTGGGTGGATTACTGAGCTTTACAGGAGAGGGAAGCAGCTCATTAAATTCATCACAGGGCATACAAGGGTAAACTACTTCTATGGCACTTACTCCAAGTTGCAGTTGCTTAAAATTGCAAAGACAAGATTTGCTAGTTATTACCTCACCTTTAGGCGGCTAGTGAAGGTGAGACAAGCTTTAACTAATCTGGTGTGTGCTGAAACATGGGATGAAATTAACACTAACATAGATGGTGCTAATGCAGTAAAGGACACTATTCTTGACAGTTACTTTTGGTCACAGGTTAAATATGTTTTGCAATTCACCAAACCAATTTATTACATGATCAAGTTTGCAGATTCAGAACGACCAGTAATTGGGGAGGTGTATGAGCAAATGGATAGCATGTTGGGGCAGATTAAAGACATTGTTGAGCCTAGAGATACCACCTTGTACAATTATATTCGTGTAGAGGTGCAAAACTGATGGGAAATGCTAAATGTTCCATTGCATGCATTAGCATATGTTTTGACACCTAAATACTATCATCCATCATGGCTTTCAACACCAGCACCTAGGGGGGAAAGCAAGAGAAAACCACACCAAGATCAAGAGGTTCACAAAAAATATATGGCTGCATTGAGTAAATTAATCCCTGATGAGGAGGCTGCATTGGTACGGAGACAGGTGAGCAACTATACACTTAACACTGGTCCATTTAGGAGCATGCATGCAATTAAAGATCGAGAGACTTTTTCTTCTCTCGAGTGGGGAACATGCATGGAGGGGGTACTCCACTTCTACAGGCTTTGGCATTGCAGGTGCTATCACAGGTGGTAAACACTTCTTCTACAGAGAGGTGTTGGAGCTCTTATTCTTTCATCCACAGTGTTAAAAGGAACAGGTTGAGTTTAGACCGGGCAGAGAGCTTGGTTTATGTTCATTACAACTTTCGATTGTTGTCCCATTACTGTGAAGATGCAAAGTCTAATAAAGACCTGTTGATTTGGGACAAGAATCCAAAGGAGCCCAATTTGGAGGATGGAGTGTTGTGATTAGAGCAATTAGAGGATGCTCTTATCCAGGTATGTCCATTATGGTATGAATTTTCCAATTTTTCCTTATAAAGCATTTCTCTAATTCATGTTTTTAATTTTTTGTTAACTAGTGTTTTTTTTTGGCATGAATTTTTTGAGCGATTCCAGGATGATGATGATCGTGTTGATATGCCACCCCCACCCCCATCTGGTCCCTTGGTTCCTAGGTTCCATGGTTCAACACCAACAGCAAGGGGTTCTTCTTCATCAGTTTCAGAGCCACTTCCACAACTTCCACCGGCACCATCTTCTTTATTGCCACCACGTGGAGGCCCCCGCCCGCCGACACGTTCTGTTCGTGGTGGAAGGAGGAGAGATTAGTAGATATATTCACAGTCTACTACTTTTTGTCATAGATTACTCATTAGACTTGTAGGCTTGTGAATTTGAATTTTGAACCTTTTTTGTCTTGGCGGTGACCAAGTGACATATTTTCTAAACATTATTATTTAAATTTTGGACATGACAAATGTTGATAGTTGCTCACTTGCCAGATAAATTATAATATGCTCTATGTTTTATGTTTTATAATATGCTTAAATGTCTTATGTTTTATAATATGCTTAAAAATTTGATGTATGTTTGTAATAGCTAGAATATAGATGATTGTTGTACATACTCGTAACTACAATGGAATCATGGATGCCATATCTATCTTGATTTATGCAAAAATATGCATGTTTTCATGTCTTCTACAATTAATTTTCTATTTGGGATGTTTTTTTTTAGTATAAATGCAAAAAAATATAAATATATATATATATATAGCAGACGCTTCCGCGGACGCTTCGCTTCCTAGATTTTTGGAAAATGACGCTTCCGCTTCCAAAAACGCTTCCGCTTCGCTCCCGCTTCGTGCAACATTGTTTCATATTGCTTCTTCCCAGTCGTATCTGTAGGAGTTGCTGATGGAAAAGTGTATCCTGTTTCCACAATATCCCAAACTTCTATACCAAGAGATTGAAGATAGGCAGTGATTCTTACCTTCCAATAGACGAAGTTGCTTCCAACGAAAATTGGTGGCCTGATTGATGCTTCTCTTTTGTAGTTGCTCATGATGATAGATCTTCCTTCAAGCGATCGAGCTTCTTCTGAAGGACCTGCTCTGATACCAATTGTTGAAAATAATACTGAGAGGGGGGGGTGAATCAGTATTATTATGTCAGATTCTTTTTCAACTTATACAAAGATTTGTATACGCTACTTCAGTGAATGAAAACAGCGTATATACGCAACTCTGACTAATGAAACTCGCGTATAACTTCCAAACTTATAATTTAATTTATTCTTCAGATGTTGAACATTAATCTGTGTGTCAGAACCATATAACAGTAAGCAGGAACAGAAAAGTAGAGTAGACAGTCACACAAAGGAACACAAGATATAAGGTGGAAACCCAATGTGGGTGAAAACCACCTGTTGCAATATGTCTCTATCTTCTTTCAATTAGAAACTTCTTTTTACAATGATTCTGTACTGGTGTAGTCTTATACCAGTACGCAGGCTTCAACTTGCAGAAGGCTACAACCTTCTCTCATTCTCCAGCTTCTCCTGGAAGGGAGCTACAACCCCCTTAGCTCTTGTACTAGTTGAGGTACTAGTACGTAGGTGCTGACCTACAGAAGGCTTCAACCTTCTCTTTTCTTCCAGGGACCACGTTTCATAAATTTTCAGACTGGATCCATGAATATCAATCAAACATCAAGTAGATCTGCAACAACCAATCTCCTTTGTACAAATACTAAATCAACCAATAACTTTTCAGAATGCTGTAACCAGCAAACAGTACCAGTAACCAGACACCAGTTCTGAACCCAGAACACTGCAGCAATAAACAGAAGCAGCTAAAACACGTTTCAAGAGATGTACGCTACTTCATCAATAGAAACATGCATATATACGCAGTTATGCCAAAGCCAACCAGAGTATACGTAGTCTTCACTTCCTTAACCTGCCTCCTCTGCGTCGAACCTACGTACAGATCTATAAAAGATAATTTATCCTTTTACTTAATCAGACATCAGTTATACCCAGATTATCAGATTTATAGATCTAATCATGCACCAAATATAATAGATCAAAATCACACAATGATACTACTATTCAAGCCTTAAGATCTCGACCCATCCATAGATCTTAACCATCGTGTAATGCTCAGGTTCCTCCTTGATTCAGATCCAGCTGTAACTCACCAACCAATCACTAGTATTCCAGATCTTGCTCCTCTCAAGATATTCAACACATGAGTCGATTTCCTTGCCAAATGATTTCCTTCCGTTTTTATATTCTTAGGCCTTCCTCAAACCATGGTCCAAAACCATTGAGAACTAATACTAGGGACTTTAAATGCAATACCAAGGACCAAAACCATAGGTTCAAATATGTCAGACTAAATACCATGGACCAACCATAAGTTTTCCCACATGTACACGCTTTTCTTTGCATGAAAGTGCGTGCATACGTATACGCGCCTTTTGATCAGTAAACCCGCGTGTATACGCAACTTTAATAAGATGAACCTGCGTATACCTCATTTTCTTTCATTCTGAGAGCCTGAACTATGATTTTCCCTTTGAGTGAGTTGCCATCAAGGACAACACCTGTGCCATAGTGCCAAACCTGTGCCATAATGCCAACAGTCTTTAGGGCCAAACTTAAGATAAAATAAATTTATGCTTGGAGTAAGGGGAAAACCCTAGTTTTCACATGATAAACCTTAGCTATCTTTTTATGAGGGGAGAAATTAAGTAAAGTCTTCTAGGAGGTCTTCTATGGCATTCAAGCAATACAAATTTAACATGCAATGATCAAGCAAGATTTTCCGTAAAATATATGCATTTAGACATGGAATAAGAAAAACCCTAGCATGCATTCATAACATGAAAAAACAATAAAAAATTGCAATTGCACTTACAATGTTTCCATGAAAAATCTCTCTTCAATCCCTAAAAGACATAAATCATTCTCCAATAGCAATAGCTCCAAAAAAATCACATCTCCGCAAGTAACAAGTTACATCTAGGCTAAGTCAAGCTCTCTAAAGGAGGTCAAAATCCATAAATGATGATGAGAAATAAGAATGGAGCAATCCTCTATTTATATGGGCTCAATCACATCCATTAAATTTCCTAAAAGCCCTATAACAAGTTTAATTTTGAGTGAACATGAAGTAAATGGGTTTCAAGCCAACCCAATAGCTCAATACAATAAAATAAGCCACTAATTTCCCACACGTTGATTGAAAATCCTATCCAATCATGACACCATGCCCTTTTAGGGGTAATAAGGTTCCAAAAATGCAAGACAGTGGGTTGGATGCATCTCCAACCATCATAATCAACCATGAATTGAGGAATATTCCTCAAATCAAACATTAAAAGATATCCATGTGTCCAAAAGCCAACTTTGAGTTCCCTGTGTCATCAACATGGGTGACATCAAGACAATGCGGTGCAATCTCTCTCTAGTTTTGGGGCTCCATGAGATGGTACAAGCCCTCCCTAATCATCCCAGGGATGATCAACATCATTTGGACTTTGAATCAATGCATTCCCATCAAAAAGTGTCAAGCCCAACTTGGGGGAATGCTAGGTCTATTGGGTGCATACTCAAGAATCTCCAATGCTAAGCAAAGTGAGCTTAGCGTTTCAGCATCTAAGGGTGATTAGAGGTGTCAATCAAGTGTTGGGATCATCAAGGTGCCCAACTCTCTGTTGTAAAGGGGCAATGTAATATTCCTAATAGAAATTTACAGTAGAATACCAAAGACATGCACTAGCTACAACATATGAACCATAAAAATTCTGGAAATAACACATGCAACAACAAACTAAAACTTCATTGGGCAGCAACAATGATTCTGATCCATTTTACTGATAAACCATGGTATTTGATTACAATGGAGGATGAAAAGTGTGCACCTGAGCTTGCTATGGAAGCAAGCAAATACCCAAGTGAGAATAGATGGAAATCTCCTCCCAAAATGGCTCCTCCAAGCTGTGCGTTTAACCCAGAAAATTTTTGCACTACTATTGTAGGTGAACTGAAGTTTGAGGGCGCAAGCCACCTTCAAAAATTCAGCAAAATTAGGAGTATAATCCTTGTTGCCAATCCAAAAAATCCAGAAAGGATTTAGGCTAATTCTGAACTCCCAGAATTACCCAAATTTGGTGCCACAACCTCCCTGGCAGATTTCTATGTCCTCAACCACAACTGTTGAATATGTCACTTCCACTCCTCAAACAACTATAGGAATGCCCTGAAAATTTCCCCCGGAAGAATTGAGTGAATCTCCTTCCAAAATCCAACCCAAGTGGGATGAATCCAGCCCCAATAATTTCACCCAGAAATGCTATGCGCAAGCCCTAAAATGGTATGTTTGGCTCTCTCAAAAGTAGCAACTCCCATCCCTAAAAACCTCCACAAGTTCTCGTCCAACTTGAGTGAAATTTCTGCTAAATTCTCTAGCCAAAATATCCCTTGAATCTCCCTCAACTCAGTGTACAACTTTGACTCCTACATCCCCCTGGAAGTTTGAACTAGTTAGGAAAAGAGCTGAAATATACCACGAACTCCAGCAAATTCACTTCCCACTGAATTCGGAAATTCCTCCTTAGGGTGGCACTCGAAGTCCACCAAAAGAGAGGCTGGAATTTCTCCTTGGAAATTCTTGTGCTCAAAACACCAGTTGACTTGGCTATCAGCACAAGCAAACTCTCAAGTTAGATGAATGAACAACGAACCCCAAAAATGAGCTTACCTTTGCTTTTTGTAGTTGCACTCCTCTTCCCCATGTGTTCCCCACCAAATCGAGCCCCCTTTGAGTGATTTCCCTTCATGTGGGTCGAATTCCTCCTATGGATTCCATTTTCCTTTTGTGTGGCCCCCAGATTCATCCCTTTTAATTTTTTACCCACTTTTCCTAAGTTTCCTTCTTTTCCTTTTGCAAAAAATTCAATTCTAAATCTTCTAACCCAACTCCTAAGTCCAACACCAAAATATTTTAATAGAAAACAAAACTATAAAATTGGGAATGCTCCTTGGACAAAAATTTAATTATTAGGGATATAATAGTCCTCCCCTCCTAAATGTTGCTTGTCCTCAAGAAACTAAAGTGTCGGATGCTGCAAAATTTGTTCTCCTTCCCACGTGGCATCTTCCTCCGGTAAATTATTCCACCTCAATAGGGATTGTTTGATAGTTCTATTCTTGAATCTCCTTTCCCTCTCTTGCAAGATGGTCTCCGGGGTCAAAACCAAGTGCACCTCATCATCTAGAGACGATAACTCTGAGGTGGCTATGACATGTCCTAAGGCCTTCTTCAAGCAAGAAACATGTAAGACGTTGTGCACTTTGCTCCCGGTTGGTAGCTCCAAATCATATGCTACCTCACCTACCCTCCTAGTCACCATGTATGGTCCATAGAAACGGGGCTTTTGCTTGAACGTGCACTGCTTATATGGTTGCAACCTCAAGAATACCAAGTCACCCACCTCAAACTGCCTCTCCACTCGGCCTCTGTATACATATAGTTTTTGTTGGTTTTGTGCAATCTGTAAATTATCCTTAAGAGCTCTAAGGATATTTTGGCTTTCCTGCACCCAATCCTTTGCCCCTGGGGCTCTGCTATCTCCAAAGATCACATCAGCAAATGTTAGTGCATCATAATCGTAAAGAGCATGGAAAGGCGTCATACCTATGGACCTATGGTACGCAATAGTCCCTAAGGTACAACCACTTCACCCATGCTCTTTGTTGCCCGGTCACATAGTTGTGAAGGTAGCCCTCCAACCACTTGTTCACGATCTTTGTATGACCATTTTTTAGGATGGTAACTCATATTGGGGGTGAGCTTAGTACCCACTAAGCGAAAGAGCTCCTGCCAGAACCTACTCATGAACCTAGTAGCCCTATGGTTGACGATAGTCTTAAGCAGCCAATGAAGCCTAAACACCTACCTGAAAAATAACTCAGCCACCTGAAAAGTTGAATACTTGGCCAGAATGGCAAAGAAATGAGCGAACTTCGTCAGCCTATCCACTACCACATAAATGCAATCTCGACCCTGGTTGGCTGCCCCGTGATAAAATCCATCGATTCACTCTCCCACTTCTACTCAAGAATGGGGAGAGGGTGCAAAATCCCTACTAGATGTGTGTTATCTCCCTTGTTCCTCTGGAAAGCATCGCACTCTTGCACATGCCTCAAGACGTCCTCCTTGAGCCCCCGCCAAGTGAAATGCTCTCTAACTATCCTATACATCTTAAGGAACCCCTGGTGCCCTACCAAGGGTGAATCATGTGCAGCTCATAGGATCTTCTCCCTTAGCTACGACCCTGGTACTAAATAGATCTTATCCTTGTAGTATATGATCTCATCCATCACCCTGTACCTATCATCCCCATGGGTACCATCCAAGATCTCACATGCATGTCGATTCTTGGAGTAGTCCACTAGTAACTGCGCCCTCCAGTCCTATGTTATGTCCATCAGAGAGTGTCGCGGGCCTCCGGGAAAGTACATCTGCTACCACATTATGTTTTCCCTTGACATACTCGATCTCAAAGTTGTATGCCTGCATTTTGCTCAACATTTTTGATGCCTCTCCTGCAATGTTTGTTGCTCTACGAAAAATCGAAGACTATTGTGGTCAGTCTTCACCTTGAACCGGTTTCCCAGTAGATACTGCATGCACTTGGCCAGTGCATACATTAGTGCTAGCATCTCCTTATCATGAATAGAGTACAAATGCTCATGGGGAAGCAGTTTCCTGCTCTCAAATACTATGGGGTGACCTCCCCGCGTTAATACGGATCCAATCCCTTCACCATTGGCATCACACTCCAGCAAAAATGGCCATGTGAAATCCGGCAAAGCCAAAAAGGGACAATTGCTCATTACCTTCTTGAGGCGCTCAAATGCCTCCTATGCAACTTGTGTCCACTCGAAATCCCCCTTCTTCGTCAAATCCGTGAGGGTCACTACCAGCTATGAGAATCCCCTCACAAACATCTTGTAGTATGTGCAAATGCCCAAGAATCCTCTCAGCTCTGTCACATTCTTGGGCGTAGGCCAATCCAGGATGGCCCTAATCTTCTCCTGGTGTACCTTCACTCCATCCTCCCCTATCACATGCCCAAGGTACAACATCTCAGTCAATCCAAACTCACACTTGGACATCTTCGCATACAGTTGTTGCTCCTCTAGTATGCGCAGTACCTCCTCTAGGTGTTGGAGGTGCTCCTCCCAAGTCTGTCTATAGATAAGAATGTCGTCAAAGAAGACAAGAACATAATGCTACAACTACCCATGGAATACATGGTTTAGACAAGACCGAAATGTGGCTGGTGCGTTGGTTAGCCCGAAGGGCATCACCAAAAACTCAAAGTGCCCAGAGTGACAGTGAAAGGCAGTCTTGGGATGTCTTGCTCCCTCACCCGGATGTGGTGATACCTCGAGTGTAAGTCTATCTTAGTGAAGTATTTTGCTCCTCTAAGCTTGTCCATCATCTCATCAATGCGCGGGATGGGATATCTATTCTTCAACGTCTTCTTGTTGAGGGCCCTATAGTCTATACACATGCGGAGGGTCCCATCCTTCTTCTTCACCAACACCATGGAAGAATAAAAGGGACTCGAACTAGGCCTGATGTGCCACAATCCCAGTAACTCTTGTATCGCCCTCTCGATCTCATCCCGATAGGCTTTAGGGTGCTTGTAGGGAGTAGTAATGACTGCGTGCACCCCCTCTTCCAGCTCAATCGTGTGAACGAACACTTTGTTTGATGGTCTGCTTAGAGGAATCTCCCCAAAAAGCCATTGATGCCTCTCAAGCAAGGCTAATATGTCTAGATGAACTGGTTGTGTCTGAGTCCCTATCTCTGAAATCCTTAGTTCCACTGCCCACTCTATGTCCCCATGTCACAAATCTACCTCCATCCAATGAGCGGAGACTGTCTGGGGTGGGTAGGAGTTGATTCCCCTTAGCACTACCGGCTTCCCATCTGGGCCCGTAAACTCCATCACCAACTTTTGCCAATCAATGGTGATCATCCCCAATGAGTACAACCAATGGATGCCCAACACCACATTGGTGTCCAAAACATCGACCACAAAGAAATGGGCAATGACAGAATAGTTCCCCATCGCCAGAGTCAAGCTGGGGACATACTTCGTGCACTGCATCGTCCAATCTCCTAGCACCAGCACTAAGAACCCTTCAAATATCTATGTGTGAATGCCCCTTTGCTCCACCATCTGGGTGTCGATAAAGTTGTGGGTGGCCCCACTGTCTACTAGGACTGACACACGCTGCCCCTGTACAATACCTCTGATCCTGAGTGTCAAGTACTTTGAAACTCCCCTAAGTGAAGCTAGAACTTCCCCAGATGGAGCGAATGGTCCTTCTCCATGAGGTGGTGGTGGTGCTCCCCCTGATGACTGTGCCCCTTCATCTCCCTGGTATGCCCCTAGCTCGACCTCCTCATCCGGCTCACTGTCTGAATACACCTCAATGTAATGGGCCTTGCCCTTGGTGCACTTGTGCCCTGGTGCCCAAGGCTCCTAGCACGTGAAGCATAACTTCCTCCTCTTAAGATCCCTCCTAGTCTCCTCATCCAAATGGCCACGTCCACTCTCCCTCTGAGGTGGGTAAATGTCTCGACTCCCCTGTGAGGCAGTAAGTCTGGTGGGCACCAAGGCCCTAGTCTTGGTTACTGCGTTATGTCCTGGGTCCTAGAAATAGTGTCCAAAAAGGACGTGGGCTTGTAGGCCCTCACGCAACCACGCAATGGCTTAGCTAGCCCCTCCACAAACAACATAATCAATCGGGCCTCCGAGATATCTGATACCATCACGGCCAACCTCTAGAACTCTGAAATGTAGACCTTTGTGATGCCTGTCTACCTCAAGTGGGCCAAATCCTTGAAATGTAACTCATGAGCCTTCCTCTCGAACCTCTCAATCAGTCGTTGGGTGAACTCAGTGTAAGAGGTGACGTGAATGTGCCCCAACGTAATTAACCCGTGGACCACCACTCCTGTGCACCCCCCTCTAGATGTAGTGTAGCAAACCGGATTGTCTCTGTCTCTTGCATGGCGTTCAGGTGAAAGTAAGTATCTAGCTTTTGAACCCATGCCCTAGTTGAACTCTTGGCCGGACCACCATAATTGGGGAGTGTGACCTTCCTCGCTATCTTTTTCACCTCCTGACTAGACTCTCCCCCTCTATAGTGTGTCTCTGTCCCTGTGGTACGCCTCTCCTTGAGGTGAATATATTCCCCAAAGGACATCACTCTCTTGGTCCTGGGGTCTACTCCCTCATACTCATCAATACCTGATGCAACCGAGTTGACCAAATCTACAACCAGGTCAGGTTCCCTCTCCTGCTTTGGCTCATCCATAAATGAGGCATCGTGGGACAACATGTCTGGCCACACAGAGGGGTGTGAATGGGCTAATATGTACAACTTCCTCCCCCTGCTTTGGAACCCCCATCACTTTGGGGCTCTACCTCTAGCCTCCCATTTACCTACAAACCTATCACTTGCTACATCATGTCCATCATAAGTTGCCCCTGTCTCAACATCGGCTGGTTCATTCTCAGCAACTCCTCCAGGATTTGGCTTTGACCTCCCTGTATGGGTTGTTCGTTGTCCTCCTGGTTATCCATGTGCCCCCTTATGTTTTCCACCTTTGTATCACAAAATGGGTCTAGTGCTTCCTCTCTACCTTGGCCCCTGCCTCTTCCTCTTCCACAACCCCTCTGAAAAACAACCCCTTGATATCTGGGTGGCATCACTTGCTCTTGTTCCCCACACTAGTTAGGAACATGCTCTGATACCACTGTAATATTCCTAACAGAAATTTACGGTAGAATACCAAAGACATGCACTAGCTACAACATATGAACAACCATAAAAATCCTAGAAATAACACATGCAACAACAAATTAAAACTCCATTGGGCAACAACAATGATTCTGGGCCATTTTATTGATAAACCATGGAATTTGATTAAAATGGGGGATAGAAAGTGTGCACCTCAGCTTGCTGTGGAAGCAAGCAAATACTTAGGTGATAATAGCTGGAAATCTCCTCCCAAATGGCTCCTCCAAGTCGTGCATTTTACCCAGAAAATTTTTTGCATTGCTGTAGTAGGTGAACTGAAGTTTGAGGGTCCAGACCACCTTCAAAAATTCTGAAAAATTAGGAGTATACTCCTTGTGGCTAGTCCAACAAAACTCGGAAATGATTTGGGCTAATTCCAACCTCCCAGAATTACCTAAATTTGGTGCTACACCCTCCCTCGCAAATTTTTGTGTCCTCCACAACTGAAATTGTTGAATATGTTACTTCCACTCCTCAAATAGCTGTGGGAGTGCCCTGAAAAATTCTGTCGAAAGAATTGAGTGAATTATTGATTTTGGGCAGCATTGGATGCGCTCTAGCTCCGAAATTTTGTGGAGGCACTAAAACACATGAGATCTCCAAGACCCATAAATTGTTTGGAGAAATTCCACCCGAATGAGGAGTTATTAAAATAATTAATATTTTTAATGGTGTTCCTAAGTCTAAACTTAGGAAAATAAAAATATTAAGGGGTAGTAATAAGAATATGGGTGAGAAACTTCTCAGTGACGAGGACCAAGTCTATTTTAATCTTAGTTGTTGATTAGGGACTTAATCTCGGTCGTTGATTCATCAATAGGAAAAGTATAAGAGGAGGCTTGAGGATCAGTTGGAGATACACCAAGTGATAAAAAAAAATTTGATTTTTCTGGGGCGTGGTTTGCTGAGAAAATCGAACAGGTGATCTGAGTTGCAGTAGAAGGGTGGGGATAGTTGGGGTTGGAGGATCTTCTCTGGGACCCCGAATACACAGTAGAGAGAGGCAGAGATAAGCTAGAGGAGGCAGTGCAGACCAAGGGAGACTGATGCTGGGCCAGGAGGGCCCACTCATTGCTTGACGCAGTGCCAGTGCATGGGAAGAGCTTCCCTTCTGCAGAAGTCTGAATTCAGCTGGGGAGCAGTAGGATCAGCCGAGAAGTCTGATGTCAGAGCTCCAGGAGGTAGAGGAGGCAGCGCAGAGCTGACGCAGAGTCTCATAGTGCTCCACGCAGGCCCACGCGGCTACTATGAAGGGGCAGCGCAGTTGTATCAGGGGATAGTCATTCCAGTTACCGAATCGGAGATATTTTGCCAGGTGAAGTGAGGTAATCTCACTTAGGTTTTTGCCTGTATATTTTATCTCTATAACTAGATAAATGAGAGGGCATCCAGAGTTGTATTCAGAACTACTGCTTAATAATAGAAAACCCTCAGAGTTGTTGCACCGGTTTTCACGCATTGGGTTTTCCCGGGGACATTGTCCAAAAATAACGATGTCCCTTGTGTGTTTGTCTCATATCTATTTCAATTTAAGATTTGTATGTCAGTGTAGTTTGCAGTAATGTTTTTCATCAATGGTTAATTAATTAAATAACTTGTTGAATGTAAAAACAAGTAGGATATGATAAACCAGTGATTGCAGTAGGATTTATGATGTGTAGATTCAGAAATTTTCACATGAATCTCCTTCCAAAATCCAACCCAAGTGGGATGAATCCAGCCCCATGAATTTTACCCAGAAATGCTACTGCATAGGCCCTAAAATTTCGTGTTTGGCTCTCTCAAAAGCAGCAACTCCCACCCCTGGAAACCTTCACAATTGTTGGTCCAACCTGAGTGAATTTTTAAGCTAAATTCTCTGGTCAAAATACCCCTTGAATCTCCCTCAACTCGGTGGTACGAATTTGACTCCTATGTCCCCTAGAAGTTCGAACTGGCTTAGAAAAGAGCTGAAATATACCACAAACTCCATCCAATTCACCTCCTACTAAATTTTGAAATTCCTCCTTAGGGTGGCACTCGAAGTCCACCAAAAGAGAGGCTGGAATTTCTCCTTGGAAATTCTTGTGCTCAAAGCCTCAGTTGACTTGGCTATCAACACAAGCAAACTCTCAAGCTAGATGAATGAACAAGGAACCCCAAAAATGATCTTGCCTTTGCTTTTTGTAGTTGCTCTCTTCGTCCCCCTGTGATCCCCACCAAATCGAGCCCCCTTTGAGTGCTTTCACTCCATGTGGGTCAAATTCCTCCTATGGGTTTGATTTTCCTTTTTGTGTGGCCCCCACATTCATCCCTTTTAATTTTTGACCCACCTTTCCTAAGTTGCCTTCTTTTCCTATTGCATGGTCGTCACTACTCTCCAAAATTTAATTATTGGGGATATGATAGGCAACACTATATTTGCAAGGTCATCACTACTCTCTGAAATTGTAGTACGACATGGCCATCATGTGGAGTAGGCATGGAATGAGTGTGCCCTCTACTATATAGGGAAAACACTACATCCGCAAGGTCACCACTACTCTCCAAAAGTGTACTGCAGCTTAGGCGTCATGTGGAGTAGGCATGGAATGAGTGTGCCCTGAAGGCCTCTGATGCTCTGTGAAGAACCACCTAGCAGAACCATCTCAAACTCAAGTGAAAGAAATTACTCATTAGAGACAATGGCCATAGATGCATCATAGTGGACCATTCTTAATTGTTAAGGGCATAGTAAGATTTCAAGCTGGGATCACCTTCAAATATCTAATGAGACCAAGTCACACAAAAGTGTTCCCTAACTTGTTAGAGTTTGCTAGGTAATTAACCCTATTAGGTTCTTCCATCCCCTAAGGGGAGGTGACATGTCCAAGGTAAATCCTTAAATTCATAGTTGTTAGTGATAATAATGGCAATGGAGGGGAAAAACTTCATGGCAAAGTACCATGGTCATGGGACTAGCTGATGGAGGTCCCCATCCTGAGTGTATAGGTGTATGGTGGTAGAAATCATGGAGGCATGAGTTACCCCTTTCCTTGGCCTGCTTTTTCTACCCCTCCTTTTACTTCTTTTCGATAATGCTTTCATATGTAGCATAGCTAAAATGTCCAAGCTTTCCTTCTATGATATAGCATTTATTTACCCTATAAGGATGAGTCGATTTCTTGCTCATCAATGTTGAGACATGCAAGGGTTCCTTACAACATGATGAAACGTCTAGTTCTCAGGAACTGTGTGATGGCTAATGAGGGGGGTAGAGCTCATGCTAGGCTTCTACCCACACGCTAATTATGTCATCGCCATATTTTGCATTTCGATTTTTCTTTCCCCTTTTTTGGGGCCATCTTATGCTTTTATCTTTCTTGTAGTTGCATCAACCTCTAGGGAAAAAAAATTGGCCCTAACTCAAGGATGTAGATGTATGGGTGCCAAATCCCATCTATCACCTTTGAACCTTTGCCTTAGAATACCTATTAAGTGACTAATACCAGGATGACTCCCTTGTGGTGAAAATCCACTAAGGAGTGGGAGGCAGTGTGTTGTGGTGATAGTGATCTTCCACCTCAAGTGTTGTCCCTTGGTCTAGTTCTTGTCTTGTGAGGCCTCTCACAAGACTTGCTAGATTTTGAGGCAATAGAATGCATCGTTGCACCTAGCAAAAATTAAGGTAGAAAGCACTTTGGAGGATAATAAGGAAGGGGTGAAGGTTGTTAGCAGACTTTGGATGCTCTTCATGTATGGACAACAAGTGACAATTACAAACAATGAAGGACGAATACTTGTGGATGGTACCTTCATGGCCAAAGCAACACTTAAAAGGAAAACAACATTTGTCTAAATGTGGTTGGTGCAAAAGAAGATTTGGTAATTAGTTTTTGATATATGATTGGATATCCTGAGGTTCTCATGCACCCCACATGGGGGATGTTTTCAACAAACGAAGCCAATATTATCCCTTGAAATTGCAATCCTGAATTTCAAGGATTTCCAAGATAAAGTGATGGTGAAAACCAAAATTGGATGCAAAAATTATACTTAAATTATTTTTTATAGATGAAGGGAGTCCATGGTTCATTTGGTAAAGAAGAACATCCTTGCCAAATTCAGGAACTTGGTTATCTTTTTGCAATGCATAGCTTGCATTTTGTTTCTGAAGCGTGCACTACCAATAAAGAAATGTCATTTTGCAATCTTAGTTGGAATTTTGGAGGCTCTTCATGGGCATCTCTAATTGAAATCATTGTAGGATTAGGTTGACATATGTTTCAACATGTGTTTGCAATTGAAAGGAGTGCATTTTTGTGATGACCCCAGTTATCTTACAATTAGGTAGAAGTTGTGTTGATGGTCTCGGTCATGGTACATTTATTTGATCACCTTGCATTGGTAGAATCATTGTAATTATTCAGTTGTCAGTTAGTAAACGTGCCTATCCATATGTGTATGTATGAACATGCTTAAATGCCAAGTTATTAATTGGAAATAATGTGAATACATATAAGGCATGTACATGGCTTTTATAAACCCTATATAACTATTTCAAGAAAATGTATGTATTTGGTGACTTCATATTTCACAAGTAGCTAATGTGAATGCAGTTGGTTATTTTAGATTATATATGGCTAATGTAAATGCATTTGGATCTCATATGGCTATTGTGAATGTATAAATATGTCTATTTATATATGTGACCATTGGAAACTTCCAGAAAATGATTGCACTTGGTTATTTGAAGACTTCATTTGCCTACGGGGTTTTCATGCGAGACCGTTGGGCTGGCCCTAATTACCTAGGAACCCTAACTAACCAAGAAGTCTGATTCGAATAGTAGAAAGGGAAGGAAGTTAGCGGAAAAGGGGCATTGGAGAAGAAAAATTGAAACAAGGAGCACAGGAGAAAGGGCACATTCACAGCAGAATCAAGCGTGTTGCAACACAAAGAGAGAAGGGTGAACCATCTTCACCTCAACAGGCTTAGAGCTGAAGGTTAGTCACTATGATTCACTTGTAATCTATGCCCAACAACTTAATTCTCTGTTTGCACTATTGAAGATATCAGTCTTAGTGTGCATCGAATAGGCAAGGTATGTGTGGAATTAGCTTGACAGAGGGTCATTTTATAACTTATGATATCAATTTATGCTGTTAAGTTGCCTTGATTCTGGGTGTATTCAATCTGTTATTATTAAAATGTTGTTTTTCTTCCTATAGGAGGCAAAAACAGGCTTACCAGGGCTGCAATGTCATAAACCCTTCTTTTCATCTTTGATCCTATGATTATTGTCTACAAGTTGCCAGCAGACATGTTTCCCAACAAGGAAGTGATTGTGACCTCTGTGCCTATAAGTGTGTGGGCATAACGAACTCAGCAAAGTATTAGTTGGGGCAACACCTATTTTCCATGTGCAAGTGGCCCTCTTAAGCAATACCAGTTTGGGGCCAGGAATGGGGTACTTATAGAAATTCTTGATTTAGGAAGCCACTGGTGAAACCCTAAGTTAGTTTTTGCTTTGTTTCCTTTTGGAGGCATCATTGGAATACAAGACTGTAGAGCCAAATAACTATATAAACCTATTCACTGTAGTAGTTGGTATTTTAGGCTAGTACTATGTGCATTGATTTCAAATAAGGCAGTTTGACTGAGTTTCATAATGGTATCTATGAAAGTGAATGTTAGAGAAACTATATCTCCTAATCTGGGCATTACTTGCTAAAATAAGATGGGTTAACTTATGACTAGTGGATTAGTAGGCCCAAAACTGAATGAGGGTGGAGGCCTTACCTCTAGAACCCCTCATTGGCCAATGGGTGGAGGCCTTTGGTTGCCCTGAAATTAGCCTTCCTTGATGAGTACTCAGACCTCATTAAACTTTGGGTCCCCTGTGTAGGGTGGAGTTACTGCTGTAGTCAACCTAAGGGTGGAGGATCTTGCCTCTAGAACCCCTTAATAACTGATGGGTGGAGGAAGTCTACCTTTGGAATCCCTGTATTAACCTATAAATAAAGGTTGTAGATCATAGTGGATTCTCTGGAATCCCTGGAGGTATAGTCATTGGGACAGTCTTCATTAGCTAGGGGGTGATGACTGTAATGGCAATCTGTCAATGGCTGGGAGGTGAATCGTTAATTATGTCCCAGTGCCCATCTAAATCTCCACAGTACTGAATGGTGTATTGACTGTAATAACCTAAACATCCATGGATTGTTGGTACGAGTGCCAAGTTCCAACTCTATGCATGGTAGGTTGTTGTAAACTGATGGAATAATGTGTGCTAAAAATGCAATCTATCATTTTATAGGCCAAAACACTCCCACTAGATAAATTGTGAATGGGGACTAGGCATTTCATAAAGCTGGTATCAGACTTTCCTAAGGCTAGGCTTCTAAACATTTAATAGTGACCTAGTGCTTATGGTTTTGACTCTTGTGGAGTTTAACTACTAGTCTTGATGAAGTGAAATATGTACAAATATAATAGCAATTAGTGTTGTGGATGACTTCTCAAGTTGTTAATAATTGCTTATGCAAACCCAATTTAGCTCATGCCATCGTGGACCTATTTTTCCTTGGATTTGAGACTTTTTCTTTCCCATATAATTTCTGCCAATACGTGCATTTTAGTATTTTCTGTACAAGTTATTGAATTTCATCATATATTGCCTTCTATGAAGCACGATTGCTTTGGAAGTTGGTTAAAAATCCGAATGAATGGAATCTTGTAAAATGAACAGTAGAGTAGTATAAGTTCTGGAACAATTATGTGTTGATTTGGGGTAGCATCGGATGTGCTCTAGACATGCAAACTGGTGGAAAGGCTAAAGCACATGAGATCTCCAAGACCCAGAAATGGTTTGGGCAGATTCTAACTGGTTTGGGAGATATTAAAATAATTAATATTTTTAATGGAGTTCCTAAGTCTAAACATAGGAAAAATAAAATATTAATGGGTATTAATATAAACTAGGTTAGAAGGTTCCAAAAGTCATGGATCAAGCCAAAACTAATATTAGCTGTTGATTAGAGATTTAATCTAGGTCGTTCAAGGACCAACAGGAAAAGTATAAGAGGAGGCTTAAGGGTCAATTGGAAAATACACCAGAGTGATCAGTAATTCAATTTGCTAGAGTGGGGTTGCTAAGCAAAGTCGAATCAGTGATTAGGAGTGAGGGACAATGAGTACTGGATAGAGAGGCAGAGATAGTGCCGAGAGACCAGCGTAGAGGCAGAGAACGAGAAGCAGCAGCCAGAGCAGGCCACGCAAAGCCCAACAGAGACGGCATAGAGGCCAGAGGGCCAACGTCTTCAATGCAGAAAACACCAAGAGTGACGCAAAGGTCCCAAAGGTTGCGCAGTGCCTCAGAGGGCTGACGCAGAGGGTTTTGAGGCGGATGCAGAGCAGTAGGAGGCTGACGCAGTGCTTCAGAGTTGCTGGAGAGGGTTTCGTGGGATAGGTTTTCTGAATACCTGCTTCCAAATAGAGAGGTATTACTATTGGTTGTTTTTCTCTATCGGGTGAGCCAGTTTGGCACCCAGTTGTACTCAAGGAAATACTGCATAATAATAAACCCTCAGAATTGTTGCACCGATTTTCCCGCATTAGGTTTTTCTGGGGACGAGTTGTCCAAAAATAACGGTGTCACTTGTGTGTTTCTTTTCTTTCAATTGTTGATCTGTATATTTTGAGACTGTATTGTGTTTATTTCATTATTTATATGTCTTAAATAACTTGTTCAAAATTAACAAGTAGAAGAAATAAACCAAAAGAATACAGATTAAATTTCTAATGGATAGACTTAGAAATTTCAACATGGTATCAGAGCGTGGTTGCAGATCACAGGAGAGTTGAAGGCATCAGCTAAGTAGAGCATTTGCAGCAGAATCAATTGTCCCGAGTGACAAAAGTTGATCCTTGCAGAAAGCAACAGAAGAAGAGTTGACGCAGAGGGACTGTGTCATCAATCTGGGCCAGAGAGAGGCTAGCGCAGAGGCTGAGGAGGGCAGAAAGAGGCTCACACAGAGCCACGAAGAGACCAGGAGGGTTGATGCAGTTGGCTGAGGGAGCTGTTTTGCCAGTGTCGGGATTGCGCAGAGCCTATAGGCTCAGTACTTCAGTCACTGGGGAATAGGAAGCTGTGGGCAGTTTGCAGGAGCGAAGCAGGTGGGGCACTGTGGGCAGAACAGTACCTAACAGGGCAACCAAGGTAGAGGGAGTTGCTATCGTGGTGGATTTCTAGTCAAGGAATCTGGATCATTGTTGCAAGTGCACAGAAGATCGGAGAGGTGCAACTTGGCAATTGGCAGGAGGATTTCCAGAAGGGAAATTGGGACTCAGAGGGAGTCCACCAGAGAACTTCCAGGCGGGAAGTAGAGAGGAGTCGAAGAGAGAACTTCCGGAGGGAAGTAGAGAGACTCAGAGGAGTCGATAGAAGAGCAGAGAGATGGCCATGAATGGGTTGAGGGATCAAGACAGGCTGGACAGGACATCCAACTTTGTGGTCTGGAAGGCCAGGATCCTGTCCATTCTATATAAACATCACATCAAGGCCTTTGCCTTGAGAACAATGGCGATCCTAGTTGACCCGACTGATAATGAGAAGTACGAGGAGGCAATTGCCAAGGTGAAATGCATCATCCTTGATGGGGTCAAGGATCATGTGGTCCAACATATTGCCGAGAAGGAGACGGCAAAGGAAATGTGGGACACCTTGAAGAAGTTGTACAAGCATACTTCCGTGTAGAGGAAGATGTTACTTGAGAATCAGCTGTAGTCATACCAAATACAGAAGGGGGAGTAGATAGATCACTTCCTCGATCAGTTGAAGGAGATCTAGGACCAACTGACTTCCATAGGGGCCTCGCCGGGTGGGGAGATGTTGGTGAGGACCACACTTAACGCAATCTCCAAGTGGGAGACGTTTGTCCATAGCATACTGGGCAGGGCGGATCTTCCAGATTGGGAAGAATTGTGGGCACCAAGAGGAGATCAGAAGGCTAAGCAAGACGGGAAGTAGCAGCAAAGGAGTCTAGATCAAGAAGGAAGAGGAAGAGGATGTAGCTCTGGCATCTGCGAGAAAGCAGGAGAAGAGGAAGAAAAAGGACCTCTCCAAGGTCAAGTGCTTCCACTATGGGGAACTAGATCATTATGCGAACCAGTGTTCGAGGAAGAAGAGTAAGGGAGAGGCGTCTGACTCTAAGGCAGCACCAGTGAAGGCAGAGAAGGAGGTTGAGGAGGATGACGATTGTGCCATGAGTGCTCATATACCTCTAGAGAAGAGGTGGGGAGACATTGAGTTGTAGTCAAGAGGACTACAAGCGATGAGGGGCAGGTTCCTTGAGGTACCCAACCTCTTGGATTATACCTTGCTATGGGAGCCCCAAAGAGAGAGTAGCAGCACTGGCGAATGTCGGTAGAGGCAGATGCGGATGAAGCGGCAGAGAGTGCTACAGTGCAGGAGTCCCCGGGCAGCGCGAGACTAGCAGGCTGCAACAATGCGAGAGGCACGAAGAGTGTTGCATAGAGA
Organism: Pinus tabuliformis; assembly: GCA_031772625.1. Classification (NCBI taxonomy): domain Eukaryota; kingdom Viridiplantae; phylum Streptophyta; class Pinopsida; order Pinales; family Pinaceae; genus Pinus; species Pinus tabuliformis. Next base: position 717,716,765 of record CM062808.1, read on the forward strand.
GGTTTGCAGTGGTGCGAGATGCAGGAAGTTGTTGTAGCAGCGCAGAGGTCAGTAGAGGGAGCACTTGTTAGCGGCAGAGAGCTTCAACATCGGGAGTGTTTCTAGCATGACAAGGATGTCAGTAGTTGGGACGATCAGTTACTTACTTCTCAGTAACTGAGTTGCAGTGCAGTAGCAGTATGCAGTAGCACGATGCAACATGATGAGAGGGGGTTGCAGTGCAGATGCAGTGTTGGGAGAAAGGACTAGCAGCAGCACGGATGTAGAGGGAGCTGCCATATGGATGCAGTAGTGGCAGTGGTAGGGCCATGGATAGAAGTACAAGATGTAGCAGTGCAAAGGATGTTGGGCGAGGAGGCCTAGCATCAGCACAAGTACCGGTGCCATATAAGCACGGATGTAGAGGGAGCTGCCATACGGATGCAGTAGTGGCAGTGGCAGGGCCATGGATAGAAGTACAAGATGTAGCAGTGCAAAGGATGTTGGGCGAGGAGGCCTAGCATCAGCACAAGTACCAGTGCCATATAATCAAAGTGATGCTCAGTTGGAGTACTACTAGAGCACAATCCTCGCTAAGAGGGAGTGTTGATTTAGGGTAGCATCGGATGTGATCTAGCCATGAAAATTAGTGGAGAGGTTAAAGCACATGAGATCTCCAAGACCCATAAATGGTTTGGGCAGATTCTAACTAGTTTGGGAGATATTAAAATAATTAATATTTTTAATGGAGTTCCTAAGTCTAAAATAAAATATTAATGGGTATTAATATAAAACTGGGTTAGAAGGTTCCAAAAGTCATGGATCAAGCCAAATCTAATCTTAGTCATTGATTAGAGATTTAATCTCGGCCGTTGAAGGACCAACAAGAAAAGTATAAGAGGAGGCTTGAGGGTCAGTTGGAAAATACACCAGAGTGATCAGTCATTCGATTTGCTAAAGCAAGGTTGCTAAGCAAAGTCAAATCAGTGATTAGCAGCGAGGGGCAGTGAGTACCGAATAGAGAGGTAGAGATAGTGCCAAGAGACCAACGCAGAGGTAGAGAGCGAGAAGCAACAGCCAGAGCAAGCCACGCAGAGCCCAGCAGAGACAGCGCAAAGGCCAGAGGACCTGCGTCATCCACGCAGAAGGTAGCAGGAGTGACGTAGAGGGTCCCAGAGGCTGCGCAGTACCTCAGAGGGTTGACGCAAAGCAGAAGGAGGCTGACACAGTGCTTCAAAGTTGCTGGAGAGGGTTTCGTGGGACAAGTTTTCTGAATACCTATTTCCGAATAGAGAGGTATTACTGCCGATTGTTTTTCTTTGTCGGGTGATCCAGTTTGGCACCCAAGTTTCCTCAAAGAAATACTGCATAATAATAAACCCTCATAATTGTTGCACCAGTTTTCCCACATTGGGTTTTTCCGGGGACGAGTTGACCAAAAGAACAGTGTCACTTGTGTGTTTGTTTTCTTTTAGCTGTTGATATGTAGATGTTGAGACTGTGTTGTGTTTATTTCGTTATTTACGTCTTAAATAATTTTTTCATAATTAACAAGTAGAAGAAATAAACCAGAAGAATATAGATTAAATTTCTAACGGATAGACTTAGAAATTTCAACATTTTGTTGGTTTTTCGCGTATTTGCATATCTAAAAAAGGTTCCTTTGACTCCACACAGCCAAGGATTTTAATCTACTGATACTATTGTGAGATGCATCATGAAAAATTTGATAAAATTAATGGACACATTGATTACATGTGCTCATAGATCTCAAATCTTTCTCACATCTACAAAATACAAATCTTGCCTATATTCAACAAGCTAAATGCAGACAGGTAAGGAAGGACATAGGTTGAGATTAAAAATGAATCCACTAATTATTGCAATGTTATATGATTCTGTTACATACTATGCAAGCTCATTAAATGTTGGAATCAAGTGATCGTAATAATTCAAGATGTACAATGACATCTTGTAATAATTCAAAGATGTAACAATGACATCTTGAAAGGACCTGCACTTGCACGATTTCATTATCCAACCTGGTATAATGGTGTTGTAAATATTGTTTATTGAATATATACACAGGGATATTATCTAATGTTTGATGGAATATTAATTAGTATTGTTAATATCATGCATCAAAACAAATATTGTATGATTATAGACCTACTTCGCCCCTGTTCGAAATAACTTTTGTTCTGTGGAAAATCGTTTAAGCTTTCATATATGTATTGTTGAAATTTCTAAGTCTAACCCGTTAGAAATTTTCCTGCACTATCTGGTTTATTTCACCTACTTGTTTAATTACTAAACAAGTTATTTAACCATATAAATACCGAAATAAACACAAATGCAGTCTCAACCATCTACAGATCATCAACTGAAAGAAATAGACAAACACACAAGGGATATCATTATTTTTGGACAATCGTCCCCGGAAAAACCCAACTTGGGAAAACTGATGCAGCAGTTCTGAGGGTTTTATTATTATGCAGATTTCTTTAGTACAACTGGTTGTCAAACTAGCTCACCCAACAGAGAAATCAATCTGGCAATAATACCTCTCTTCGAAAGCAGATATTCGGCAAGTCTGCTCCACGAAAATTCTCCAATGCCTCCCTAAGGCTCTGCGTCAGCCCTCCTGGCATCTGTGTCAGCCTAGAACCCTCTGCGTCAGCCTACAAATGCTCTGGGTTGGCTCTCTCACCCTCTGCGTCACCCACGCAGGCCATCTACGCAGTCACTTTGGCCCTCTGCGCGGCTCCTGCTGCCTCTGCGTAGCCTTCTCTACCTCTGCATAGCCTTCTTTGTCTCTGCGCTGGTCTTTTGGCACTATCTTTGCCTCTCTACTATGCACTCACTGCCCCTTGCTGCAACTCAGATCAATGGTTTGATTTCTCTCAGCAAACCCCGCTCCAGAAAATCAAACTGACTAATCAACTTGGTGTATCTCCGACTGACCCTCAAGCCTCCTCTTATACTTTTTCTGTTGAGCCTTCAACAGCCAAGATTAAATCTCTAATCAACGGCTAAGATTAGATTTGGCTTGATCCATGTCATTTAGAACCTTCTAACCCAATGTTATATTAATACCCATTAATATTTTTATTTTCCTAAGTTTAGACTTAGGAACCCATTAAAAATGTTAATTATTTTAATATCTCTCTCACGGGTAGAATTTCCCCAAACCATTTATGGGTCTTAGAGATCTCATGTGCTTTAGCCTCTCTACCAATTTTCATGGCTAGATCACATCCGATGCTACCCGAAATCAACAATCCCTCTTAGCGAGGAATGTGCTCTAGTAATGCTCAACCACTGAACATCACTCTGATCATCCGATACCTATGCTGATGCTTGACCTGCTGCCCAACATCCTCTGCACTGTTGCATCCTATAATGATGCTCATGGCTCTACCACTACCACTGCTACATCTTTACGACAGCTCCCTCTACATCCGTGTTGCTGCTGGTCCTTTCTCCCAACACTGCATCTGCACTACAGCCCTCTCTCGTCATGCTGCATCGTGCTGCCTATAGCACTACCACTGCAACTGCTTGTTGATTTGGGGTAGCATCGGATGTGCTCTAGCCATGAAAATTGGTGGAGAGGCTAAAGCACATGAGATCTCCAAGACCCATAAATGGTTTGGAAAGATTGTACCCGGTTTGGGAGATATTAAAATAATTAATATTTTTAATGGAGTTCCTAAGTCTAAACTTAGGAAAAATAAAATGTTAATGGGTATTAATATAGAACTGGGTTATAAGGTTCCAAAAGTCATGGATCAAGCCAAATATAATATTAGCCATTGATTAGAAATTTAATCTCGGTCGTTGAAGGACCAACGAGAAAAGTATGAGAAGAGGCTTGTGGGTCTGTTGGAGAAGACACTAGAATGATCAGTCATTCATTTTACTAGAGCGGGGTTGCTAAGAAAAGTTGAATTAGTGATCAGCAGCAAGAGGTAGTGAGTACGAGGCAGAGAGGCAAAGACAATACTGAGAGACCAGCGCAGAAGCAAAGAGAGCGAGAGCAGCAGTCAGTCCAGGCTACGCAAAGCCCAGCAGAGACAGCGCAAAGGCCAGAGGGATTGCGTCATCCACGCAGAGGCTGTTGGAGTGACGCAGAGGGCCCCAGAGGCTGCACAATGGCTTAGAGGGCTGACACAGAGGGTCCTGGGGTTGATGCAGGTCAGCAGGAGGCTCATGCAGAGGCCAGAGGGGCCAGCGCTAAGCTTCAGTTATGTCGGAGAGGGTTTCATGGGACAAGTTTTCTGAATACCTATTTCCAAATATAGAGGTATTGTTGCCGTGTATTTTTCTCTGTTAGGTGAGCCGGTTAGGCACCCAATTGTACTCAGAAATACTGCATAATAATATAACCCTCTGAATAGCTGCACCACTTTTCCGACATTGGGTTTTTCTGAGGACATTTGTCCAAAAATAACGATGTCACTTATGTGCTTGTTTTCTTTCAGTTGATGATCTGTAGATGTTGTGACTGTACTTGTGTTTATTTTCAATATTTATATGTTTAAATAACTTGTTAAGTAATTAAACAAGTAGGTGAAATAAACCAGATAGTACAGAAAGAATTTCTAACGAGTTAGAATTAAAAATTCCAACACTGTTACACTACAACTCAGTTACCCAGACGATGGTAACTGATCTATCCAACTACTAACATCCTTGTCAGGCTAGAAACCCTCCTGATGTTGAAGCTCTCTCTGCTACTATCCTATGCTCCCTCTACTAACTCTGCACTGCTGCAACAACTTTGTGCCTCTTGCACTGTTGCAAAACCCTTTGTGCCTTCCTACACTGCTGCAACCTCCTTTGTGCCTCTCACACTGATGCAACTCCTACTGCACTGCTCCAGATCCCTGCACTCTAGCACTTTCTGCCACGTCATCCGCATCCACTTCTACTGACATCGCCATCTTGCTACTGTCACTTCAGGGCTCCCATAGCTGGATATGAACCAAGAGTTTGGGTACCTCAAGGATCCTGCCCCACATCTCCTGTAGTCCTCTTGACTACATCTCAATGTCTCTCCACCTCTTCCCTAAAGGTACATGAGCACTAATGGCACAGTCGTCATCACCCTCTACCTCCTTCTCTGCCTTAGCTGGCGCTGCCTTGGAGTCAGAAGCCTCTCCCTTATTCTTCTTTCTGGGACACTATGTTGTATAATGGCCCAGCTCCCCACAGTTGAAGCATTTTATCTTGGAGATGTCCTTCTTCTTCCTCTTCCCTTGCTGCCCTGTTGATGCCAAAGCCGCGTCCTCTTCCTCCACTTTCTTGATTCGACCTCCTTTGCTGCTACTTCCTGCCTTGGTCAGCCATTTGATCTCTTCTTGACGAAGAGTTTCCCACAATCTTCCCATCCCGGAAGATTTACTCCGCCAAAAATGCTTTGGACGAACGTCTCCTACTCCTCGGAGACTGCATTCAGGGTGGTCCTCACCATTAACCCCTGATCTGATGTGGCCCCTATGTAAGTTGATCCCGAATCTCCTACAACCTGCTCTATCTGCTCCCCCTTCTTAATCTCATACAACCGCAGTTGATTCTCCAATAGCATCTTCCTCTGCACGGAAGTGCCTTGATACAATGTCGTCAAGGTATCCCACATTTCCTTTGCCGTATTCTTCTCGGCAATATGTTGCACTACATGATGCTTGACCCCATCAAAGATTATGCATTTTGCCTTGGCCATCACATCTTCATACCTTTCGTTATTAGTTGAGTCGACTGGGATAGCCACAGTTCTCAAGGCGAAGGCCTTGATGCGATGTCCATCCAAAACAGACAGGATCCTAGCCTTCCAGATGAAAAAGTTGGATGCTCCGTCCAACCTGTCTTGATCCCTCAATCCGTTCATTTCCATCTCTGCTCTTCTTTTCGACTCCCTCTAAGTCTCTACTTCCCTCCTTCAAGTTCTCTTCGATTCCCTCTAAGTCTCTACTTCCCTCCTAGAAGTTCTTTTGCCAACTGACGAACTACTCCTCTCCAATCCATTTGCTCTTGCAATACTGATCTGGATTTCTAGGCTGGAAATCTGCCTAGGTAGCGACTCCCTTTACCTTGGTTCTGTCCCGTTAAGTACTATTCTGTTTCGACAGCAACAACACCCCACCAGCTTCACAATCCACAATTTGCCCACAGCTTCCTGTGCCCCAGCAACTGAAGAAACTCAGCCTCTTAGCTCTGCGCAATCCCGTCGGTGGCTGAATCGCATTTTTAGCCAACTGCGTCACTCCTACCTGGCTAAGCACGATGACGTAACACTTTGTGAGCCCCTCACTACTTTTGCATTGACCCTTTCTCTGGCTCGGAATGATGATGCAGGCCCTCTGTGTCACTCCTTTTCTGCTGCTTTCTGCCTAGGAATAACTATCTCTCGGAACGGTTGTTTCTACTGCAAATTCTCTGATTCAGAAGGTGCCTTCAACTCTCCTGTGATCTGCAATTCACCAATACCATGTTGAAATTTCTAGGTCTAACTCGTTAGAAATTTTCCTGAACTATCTGGTTTATTTCACCTACTTGTTTAATTATTGAACAAGTTATTTACCCATATAAATATTGAAATAAACACAAATGCAGTCTCAACCATCTACACATCATCAACTGAAAGAAATAGACAAACACACAAGGGGCACAATTATTTTTGGACAATCGTCCCCAGAAAAACCCGTGCAACAATTCTGAGGGTTTTATTATTATGTAGATTTCTTGAATACAACTGGGTGTCAAACTGGCTCACCAGACAGAGAAATCAATCTGGCAGTAATATCTCTCTTCGAAAGCAGATATTCGGCAAGTCTCATCCACGAAAATCACTCTAACACCTCCCTGAGGCTCTACGTCAACCCTACTGGCCTTTGTGTCAGCCTAGAACCCTCTGCGTCAGCCTACAGATGCTCTCCGCTAGCTCCCTAGCCCTCTGCATCACCCACGCAGACCCCCTCGCCCTTTGCGTAGTCACTCTAGCCCTCTCTGTGGCTCCTGCTACCTCTATGTAGCCTTCTCTGCCTCTGTGCTGGTCTTCCAGCACTATCTCTGCCTATCTGCTATGCACTCACTGCCCCTCACTACAACTCAGATCACTGGTTCGATTTCTCTCAGCAAACCCCGCTCCAGAAAATCGAACTGACTGATCAACTTGGTGTGCCTCCAATTGACCCTCAAGCCTCCTCTTATACTTTTTCTGTTGAGTCTTCAATAGCTGAGATTAAATCTCTAATCAACAGCTAAGATTAGATTTGGCACTGCAACTCAGTTACTGAGACGATGGTAACTAATCTACCCAACTACTAACATCCTTGTCAGGCTAGAAACCCTCCTGATGTTGAAGCTCTCTTTGATGCTATCTTGTGCTCCCTCTCCTACCTCTACGCTACTGCAACAACTTTGTGCCTCTCGCAGCGCTGCAAACCCCTTTGTGCCTTCCTGCACTACTGCAACCTCCTCTATGCCTCTCACACTGCTGCAACTCCTACTACATTGCTCCAGATCCCTACACTCTATCACTTTCTGCCGCTTCATCCACATCCGCTTCTACCGACATTCGCCATCCTGATACTATCACTTCAGGGCTCCCGTAGCCGGATATGATCCAAGAGTTTGGGTATCTCAAGGATCCAACCCCACATCTCTTGTGGTCCTCCTGACTACAACTCGATGTCTCCCCACCTCTTCTCTAAAGGTACATGAGCACTCATGGCACAGTCGTCATCATCCTCTACCTCCTTCTCTGCCTTAGCTGACGATGCCTTGGAGTCAGAAGCCTCTCCCTTATTCTTCTTTCTGGGACACTAGGTTGTATAATGGCCCAGCTCCCCACAGTTGAAGCATTTTATCTTAGAGATGTCCTTCTTCCTCTTCCCTTGCTGCCCCGCAGATGCCAAAGTTGCATCCTCTTCCTCCTCTTTCTTGATTCAAACTCCTTTCTACTACTTCCTGCCTTGGTCAACCATCCGATCTCTTCTTGATGAAGAGCTGCTCACAACTCTTCCCATCCTGGAAGATTCGCTCTGCCCAAAATGCTTTAGATGAATGTCTCCCACTCCTCGGAGACTGCGTTCAGGGCGGTCCTCACCGTTAACTCTTGATTCGGCGTAGCCCCTATGGAAGTAAGTTTGTCCAGAATCCCTTGACCCCTACTAAGGAAGTGACCCATCTGCTCCCCCTGGTGCATCTGATATGACCGCAGTTGATTCTCCATTAGCATCTCACTCTGCACAGAAGTGCCTTGATACAATGTCGTCAAGGTATCCCCACATTTCCTTTGCCGTATTCTTCTCGACAATATGCTGAACTACATGATCCTTGACCCCATCAAGGATTATGCATTTTGCCTTGGCCATCGCATCCTCATACCTTTCGTTATCAACTACGTCGACTGGGATAGCCACGGTTCTCAAGGCGAAGGCCTTGATGCGATGTCTTTCCAGAACAGACAAGATCCTAGTCTTCCAGATGACAAAGTTGGATGCTCCTTCCAACCTGTCCTGATCCCTCAGTCCGTTCATTTCCATCTTTGCTCTTCTTTTCGATTCCCTCTAAGTCTCTACTTCCCTCCTGGAAGTTCTCTCTTCAACTCCCTCTGAGTCTCTACTTCCCTCCTGGAAGTTCTCCCTTCAACTCCCTCTGAGTCTCTACTTCCCTCCTGGAAGTTCTCTCTTCAACTCCCTCTGAGTCTCTACTTCCCTCTTGGAAGTTCTTCTGCCAACTGACGAACTGCTCCTCTCCGATCCCTTTGCTCCTGCAATACTGATCTGGATTTCCTGGCTAGAAATCCACCTAGGTAGCGACTCCCTTTACCTTGGTTCTATCCCATTAGGTATTGTTCTGTTTCGACAGCAACAGCACCCTACCAGCTTCACAATCCACAATTTGCCCACAGCGTCCTATACCCCAGCAATTGAAGAAACTCAACCTCTTGGCTAAGATTAAATCTCTAATCAATGACTAAAATTAAATCTCTAATCAACGACCGAGATTAAATCTCTCATCAACGACTAAGATTAGATTTTGCTTGATCCATGTCATTTAGAACATTCTAACCCAATTTTATATTAATACCCATTAATATTTTTATTTTCCAAAGTTTAGACTTAGGAACCCATTAAAAATATTAATTATTTTAATATCTCTCTCACCGGGTAGAATTTCCCCAAACCATTTCTCGATCTTGGAGATCTCATGTGCTTTAGCCTCTCCACCAATTTTCATGGCTAGATCACATCCAATGCTACCCCAAATCAACACTCCCTCTTAGCGAGGAATGTGCTCTAGTAATGCTCCACCACTAAACATCACTCTGATCATCTGGCACCGGCACTTGTGCCGATGCTTGGTCTGCTGCCCAACATCCTCTGCACTGTTGCATCCTATACTGCTTCCCATGGCTTTACCACTGCCACTGATACATCTGTATAGCAACTCCCTCTACATTTGTGCTATTGTTGGTCCTTTCTCCCAACACTGCATCTGCACTGCAGCCCTCTCTCGTCATGCTGCATCGTGCTACCTATAGCACTACCATTGATATTGTTGCACTGCAACACAATCACTGAGATGATGGTAACTGACCTACCCAACTACTGACATCCTTGTCAAGCTAGAAACCCTCCTAATGTTGAAGCTCTCTCTGCTGCTATCCTCTGTTGCCTCTGCGTTGCTGCAACAACTTTGTGCCTCTCGCACCGCTGCAAACCCCTCTGTGCCTTCTTGCACTGCTGCAACCTCCTCTGTGCCTCTCGCACTACTGCAACTCCTATTGTGCTACTCCAGATCCCTGCACTCTAGCACTTTTTGCCGCTTCATCCACATCCGCTTTTACCGACATTCGCCATCCTGCTACTGTCACTTCAGGGCTCCCATAGCTGGATATAATCCAAGAGTTTGGGTACCTCAAGGATCCTACCCCACATCTCCTGTAGTCCTCCTGACTACAGCTCGATGTCTCCCCACATCTTATCTAGAGGTACATAAGCACTCATGGCATAGTCGTCATCATGCCTTAGTTGGCGCTGCCTTGGGGTCAGAAGCCTCTCCCTTATTCTTCTTTCGGGGACACTAGGTTGTATAATGGCCCAACTCCCCATAGTTGAAGCATTTTATCTTGGAGATGTCCTTCTTCTTCCTCTTCCCTTGTTACCCCGCAGATGCCACAGCCGCATCCTCTTCCTCTTCTTTCTTGATTCAACCTCCTTTGCTGCTACTTCCCGCCTTGGTCAGCTATTTGATCTCTTCTTGACAAAGAGCTGCCCACAACTCTTCCCATCCTGGAAGATTTGCTCTACCCAAAATGCTTTGGACAGATGTCTCCCACTCCTCAGACACTGCGTTCGGGGTGGTCCTCACCATTAACTCCTGATCCAGCGTGGCCCCTATGGAAGTAGGTTGGTCATGAATATCCTGCAACCTGCTAAGGAAGTGATCTATCTGCTCCCCCTTCTGCATCTGATATGACCGCAACTGATTCTCTAGTAGCATCTTCCTCTACACGGAAGTGCCTTGATAAAATGTCGTCAAGGTATCCCACATTTCCTTTAATGAATTCTTCTTGGCAAAATGCTGAACTACATGATCCTTGACCCCATCAAGGATTATGTATTTTTCCTTGGCCATCTCATCCTCATACCTTTTGTTATCAGCTGGATCAATTGGGATAGCCATGGTTATCAAGGCGAAGGCCTTGATGTGATGTTTATCCAGAACATACAGGATCTTGGCCTTCCAGATGACAAAGTTAGATGCTCCGTCCAACCTGTCCTGATCCCTCAGTCCGTTCATTTCCATCTCTGCTCTTCTTTTAGACTCCCTCTGAGTCTCTACTTCCTCCTCGAAGTTCTCTCTTCGACTCCCTCTGAGTCTCTACTTCCCTCTTGGAAGTTCTTCTACCAATTGTGGAACTGCTCCTCTCCGATCCCTTTGCTCCTGCAATACTAATCTCGATTTCTTGGCTAGAAATCCGCCTAGGTAGTGACTCCCTTTACCTTGGTTTTGTCCCATTAGGTATTGTTCTGTTTCAATAGCAACAGCCCACCAACTTCACAATCCACAATTTGCCCACAGCTTCCTATGCCCTAGCCACTGAAGAAACTCAGCCACTTGGCTCTACGCAATCCCGCCACTGGCTGAATCACGCACCTGGCCAACTGCGTCACTCCTACCTGGCTGAGCAAGATGACGTGGCTCTTCGTGAGCCCCTCACTGCTTCTGCGCTGACCTTTTCTTTGGCTCGGAATGATGACACAGGTCCTCTGCATCACTCCTTCTCTATTGCTTTCTGCTTAGGAACAACTCTGTCTCTCAGGACAATTGTTTTTGTTGCAAATTCTTTGATTCAGTTGGTGTGTTATGAATATAATTCATAACAAGTAATTAAATAAAATAAATATAAATGTTAAATAATTAAATATTAATTAGGTTAAATAGTTATTAAGTTAAGTGAAAAGGCATGTCTAAAAGACATGCCCATTCACGAAAGGACACCTACTTAGGTATATAAATGCGGGTCCTCATTGTAAACATCATCAACTTATACATTTTATATATATTAATAAATTATTATTATTAAATACATGTGTATTTTTACATTCAAGTTTCCAAGCTATCGTTTTTCTTGCTTCAGCGATAGTTTTTATGCTTCAGTGGTATCAGAGCCATGGCACACGATATAATCATGTGAGTCTTTGAACATTGTTTGTCGCACAATGTGCCATTACGTTCACGTCCTCAATGCGTTGAACGTTTTAGTAAAATTCAAGAAGTATTTCAGCGATTAGAAAAATCATGTGGAGAAGTTAAAGCATGTCGAAAGAAAAGCAATAACAAAGAAAATGATCTAGATAATGATTATGATGTAGTTGATATAGATCAAGAAGATTATAATGTTGAAAATCCAGATGGAGTTGATCTTGACGTAGATGAAAATGATATCAACGAAGATTATGTAGATCAAGATGATGATTCAGATGAAGATGATCTCAACAAGGATTGGGATGGAGAAGAATCTGAAATCAACCAACAAAATGGAAATGCTAGAATAGGACTAGACATAAGCAAGGGTCATGAATTTGGGACCTCTTCTGTACAAGGTTCTCATTTGCAGGGATACAGCCCCAACTTTTCACATGTGGGTTTGGAATCTAGTTTTGACAGTCCTTACGTTTTCCATCTGGGTTTAGGACCTCATTTTGAACATAATCATGTTGAAGCCAAAGTCATCAGGGACAATGTGAAAGGTTCAAGAAAAGGTTATGGTTTTGTAAAATTTTATAATATCAATTGCGCTGCCCAAATTATTGCACATATGAATGGCTACGGGTTGGGATACAAGAATACTGGGAAAAAGAAGGCTTTTGTTCCTCCGCCTCACTTCATTAACATGCGTGAAGTGAAGGAAATGCGTATCCCAGTTGAACATAAACGAGATCCAGTCACAAGAGAGGTGTTTGAGACAATTGAGGGTATGATGTTTAAAGATGGATATGTTTTCAAAACTGTGTCCATGAAATCTATTAGTTCCCAGATTATCCAGCCAACATTTGTCGAGCTTCAGAAATTTCGAAAGCCTGGAGATGACGCAAGTGATGATATTAAAGATATCAAATACGACGACTTTTATCAACAGAAGGGTATAGGTAGATTCGAGAGTGCGGGAGATTCTTGTATATTCGAATTAGTTCATTTGGAAACAATGGAAGAAGAAAATGGAAACATGGATACAAATCCCCATAACGAATATGTGAGAAAACTGGTTCTCGATGTTATGAGAACTGTGGAAGCGGAAGCTGAGGTGAGTGGAAGTATTATTCCTCATGCTCTAGAAAGTGCAACAGTGGGTGCAACAATCCAAATGCCCAGAATTGAAGTTGACCATTTGGTGTCGACTGTGAGGTTTAATAATAATGTTGTACACGACATTAACGATCAACACCATGCTGATAACGTTCATCTCGGAATCGAGAGTTTATCAGAGAATATTGATAGTAGTGTGCAAATTGTCCATACTTGCATGTGATTGATAGTAGTGTGCAAATATGACAAGATGTGTGCTCTCGTAGCACAGCGTTGTTGCCAACCGTTGAGACTTATGCATAGTAACGAATATGGAGTACAACTTCTATATGACTATCTCGAGAAACGATAGCTCATCCAATATCGCTCTCCTCAACTTTTCTTTGTTAGATGTTGTAACCTACTCTCCTCCTTGCTTGGCCGCTTGTAACTCCTTAGCCATGCGCTCATTCTCAGCTATCAAGAATCTAACACTCGAGCTGGTGGCTTCGGCATATGCTTTGGTATCATTGGCAAATGCAGCTGGATGCTTGCATACATTGGACACGATCACTTGTTCTTCAAACTGCGCAGGAGATATATGGACATCCGAAGTAGGCACTCTGCGTGACTGCACAACTCTGTGTTGTGACTCGTCGAAAGATATGTTGTGCATCTCTACTTCCAGATTGTCTTCAAGGATTTCAGTGTCTCCTTGATCGCTTGGGACTTGCTCTGCTTCCGGATCTGGTGAAGCTGGTGGGGTGACCTCTTGGTTTTGAGGCATGAGGTCAATATCCTGAACTGGCACGGGCTTAACCATATTCGTGTCCATCTGTTCGATCTCTTGAGCAAAGTCCTACCCCTGCAACTGCTCACCCTATATGCTTTGTGCCAACTGCTTGGATGAGTCAATAACTTGTATGGGCGCAGTTTCATCAATCTATGCATGTTGCGCCTCCTGTTGTTCCTGTCCCTGCTACGCTTCCTTCTCTCTTCTGCGCAGCTTTTGTTCTTCCCTGACTTGCCGCTTCAACTTCTGCAACTCCTCTTCTGTTTTTTTCATCTTTTGTTTCTCTCTTTGCCTTTGCGCGATCCTCCTGTCGTGTTGTCATCTCTTATCCTCAATCTCCAAAGCTGCTCTCAACACAAGTGGATCTGCTTTAAACTTGCAGCTTTGCTCCGCCTCTGCGCTATCAACAACCTTCCTCTTGCCTTTGTCATGCGCGGGTCTGCTACCCTCTTCTGCTGCTAATGATGTTGCTCTCTGTGATGCTACTTCCTTATGCTTTGCTAACCACTCTACATCTATTTTGACCGGTTCATTGAGCCTTGATAAGTGATAGCCATAGCAGTATCTCCATGGGTCTTCCTCAGGCCAATGACACGCCCCGTGGATCCAAGGATGTTGCACTTTCGCACATTGGTCTTTCACTAAGAAATGTGGGTCATACGAATTGAAATTTCTGGTGTCGAACGTGAATCTCTTGAATTCGTCTGTCTTAGCCTCAGCATGCTTGAGATTGTGGATCTCATACAACCCGATCTGCAAAGGAAGAGCGGGCCAAGCTGCCTTCTTCTTCCTGTGCAGTCTAGCTGACAACCTTGTCGAGATGTGATATGACACTTCTTGCATGACGAGCTTGTCCATGGAAAACTTTGGTAAAACATGCAAAGCCTTCTCCGCATTGTACATCCGTATGAAGGTACCAAGGGGTGAGGCATACCAATTTTCTATGTCGATCAATGCCTCCATCGTTGCCTGCGACATGCAAGGTGGATCCTGCTCAAAGATCATCCTGTACACCGAGGTGATGAAGTGGTATGATAACTGTATGATAACTCCACGGAAGCTGCATTCGGAGAACAACCTGCAATAAGTGTGCACAAAGGTTTTTGAAGGTATCCAAGCCCAAGCCTAGGAACTACTGATGGGCACAAACAGCATCAAGTATGTAAGCAGACATGTATATCTTTGCTTGCTGACCCTTGGGCGGATGTCGAGTTTCTGTTACCTGTTCCTTCAGCCTGAGATCCAACATGTCAGACCAGTTGCAAGGTCTTCCTTCGCTCGCCAGTTGATCCAACACAATCACCCAACTCTGCGGGAAGGTCTTTGTGCTCTCTTAGCCGTATAAGAAGCATGCAAAGATGACCAAGAGATGATATGCCTTCCGCAGTATCCTTATCTTGTAAACCAGGCTAGGTGTTGTCCTGAACTTGGATGGCTCTTTCACTCAGCTCTTCAAGAGATCTCTTGAATTTGCACCGTTGCTGGGTTGGTGAAGGGTGTATCCATCGTGATCACCGGTTGTGGCAAGTGATACATCTCCAAAAAGTCCTTCGCCCCGAAGGTAGCAAGTTGTGTTCCACTAACACTGCTCAACACCATTGTCTCTGGATCAGTATGCGAGACAATCTAGTGGATCATGTCCACGCATGGAAACACGGGATACCCACATGCAATCCGATACAAGCCAGACTTGTGTATGTTGACATATACCCTACGGTCTTCCAGATTTTCCTCAAATGTGCCTGAAAAGGTGTCATTGATGTCCTGACTCCTGCCATTTCATTTTGATATCCTTGTCTATGAAAAGCTTATTGTCTTCATAGATAGGCAAGCTCATAGACACTTGCTCAACTGCATCTCCAGTTGCACTCTCAACAGTGTCCTTTGACCCTACTCTCTTGGAGGCCATTGAGACGGACAAACACTTGTGATACTTGGAGACAGAGTAACACTCATGGCAAGCAATCTGTCAGTTGACAACCAAAACAACTTGGGGACTAACAAGCAACACACCTGGGTGACTGACTAGAAAGATTGCACAATTTTCACCGGGAGGCTAAGAGACTGACTGCCAAAACTGCACAAAGCACAGTTCAGATTGTGAGTGGGTTGACTGACTGCTAAAACTACACAATGCACAGTCCAGCTTGGCCTACTGAGGACTGAAACTACGCACTTTTTAGTCAGCAATGACTGCAACAGAAAATTGCATTTGCGCAATTCTTGGGGCCAGCAAGGCACTGCCTCTCAAAATTGCACAGAGCAAGCCTAGAGGCTAGTGCTGTGCCAATTTTGTGCAATTTCTGGGAGGAAGGTAGAGCCTTCACTCTTAGAAATGTGCATTGCAAGTCGGGCAAGGCAAGATCTAGGCCAAGGCAGCCCAAACCCGCCTACGGGCAACTAAAAACATGAACGCTTCCTGTCGTTTTAATGCATGTTAGCTTGTAGAAGCACTATTTCAAGTTTTTCTTTGCATCTCACTGTTGTTGCATGCATGACACTGTTTCTGAACTGATGGTCACTGGTGTGGCGACTTGCTTCACACACTTGCCTGTCTTCTCGTTTTGTGAATCTTGCACTCACTGTTTGCATGCATGATCATTCACTTTTGTTTGCACTCGGATTCAACATGCATTCAGACTTTTCATGTTTTTAGTCGCCCGTCGGCAGGTCTAGGCTGCCTTAGCCGGGACCTTGCCTTGCCAGGCTTGCAATGCACATTTCTGAGAGTGAAGGCTCTACCTTCCTCCCAGAAATTGCGCAAAGTTGGCCCAGCATTGGCCTCCAGGATTGCTCTGTGCAATTCTAAGAGGTAGTGCCTTGCTAGCCCCATGAATTGCGCAAATGCAATATGTTGGTTTCAGTCCCCAACAGGCCAAGCTAGACTGTGAATTGCGTAGTTTCAACAGTCAGTCAACCCGCTGACAGTCCAGACTATGCTTTGCACAGTTTTGGCAGTCAGTCTCCCAACCTCCCAGTGAAAATTGCGCAATCTTTTCAGTCAGTCACCCAGGTATGTTGCATGTCAGTCCTCAAGTTGTTTTGGTTTTCAACTGACAGATTGATTGCCATGAGTGTTGCTCTGTCTCCAGGTATCATAGGTGTTCATCCGTCTCTCAGCAGTACAAGTACAATGGCCTCCAAGAGAACAAGGTCAAAGGACACTGTTGAGAGTGCAACTGGAGATGCAGTTGAGCAAGTGTCTATGAGCTTGCCTATCTATGAAGACAATAAGTTTTTCACAGAAAAGGATATCAAAATGAAATGGCAACATATCAATGACACCTTTTCAAGCACATTTGAGGAAAATCTGGAAGACCGTAGGGTCTATGTCAACATACACAAGTCCAGCTTGTATCGGATTGCATGTAGGTATCCCGTGTTTCCATGCGTGGACATGATCCACTAGATTGTCTCGCATACTGATCCGGAGACAATGGTGTTGAGCAGTGTCAGTGGAACACAACTTGCTACCTTCAGGGCGAAGGACTTTCAGGAGATGTATCACTTGCCACAGTCGGTGATCACGATGGATACACCCTTCACCAGACCCAGCAGCAGTGCAAACTCAAGAGACATCTTGAAGAGCTGGGTGAAAGAGCCATCCAAGTTCAGGACAACACCCAGCCAGGTTTACAAGACAAGGATACTGCGGAAGGCATATCAGTTCTTGGCCATCTTCGCATGCCGCTTATACGACCAAGAGAGCACAGAGACCTTCCAACAGAGTTGGGTGATTGTGTTGGATCAACTAGTGAGCGAAGGAAGACCTTGCAACTGGTCTGACATGTTGGCTCTCAGGTTGAAGGAACAGGTAACAGAAGCCCGGCATCCACCCAAGGGTCAGCAAGCAAAGATATACATGTCTGCTTACATACTTGATGCACTCTGTGCCTGTCAGCAGTTCCCATGCTTGGGCATGGACACCTTCGGAAACCTCTGTGCACACTTATTGGAGGTTGTTCTCTAAATGCAGCTTCCGTGGAGTAATCATACAGTTATCAGACCACTTCGTCACTCCAGTGTACAGGATGATCTTTGAGCAGGATCCACCTTGCATATCACAAGCAGCGATGGAGGCATTGATCAACATAGCAGATTGGTATGCCTCACCCCTTGGCACCTTCATACGGATGTACAGCGCGGAGAAGGCTCCGCATGTTTTATCGAAGTTTTCCATGGACAAGCTCGTCATGCAAGAAGTGTCATATCACATCTCGACATGGTTGTTAGCTAGACTGCACAGGAAGAAGAAGGAACCTTGGCCCGCTCTTCCTTTACGAATCGGGTTGTATGAGATCCGGAATCTCAAGCATGCTGAGGCCGAGACGGAGGAATTCAAGAGATTCACCTTCGGCACTAGAAGTTTCAATCCATATGACCCGCATTGCTTAGTGAAGGACCACTGTGCGAGAGTGCAACATCCTTGGATCCACGGGGCGTGTCATTGGCCTGAGGAAGACCCATGGAGATACTGCTATCACTTCTCAAGGCTCAATGAACCGGTCAGCATAGCTGTAGAGTGGTTAGCAAAGAAGAAGGCAGCAGCATCACAGAGAACAGCGTCATCATCAGCAGCAGAGGGTAGTAGACCCGCACGTGACAAAGGCAAGAGGAAGGTTGTTGACAACACAGAGGCGAAGCAAAGCTGCAAGTTCAAAGCAGATCCACTTGTGTTGAGAGCATCTTTGGAGATTGAGGATAAGAGGCGACAGCCAATGTTTTAAAACTCTGACTCTGACTCTGACTCGGCCGGGGGTTGACTCCGACTCTGACTCCGACTCGGTATCGACTCGGTCGGCTCGATTTCAATGACTCGATCGTTGTAAAAAATACATTAAATATTTATTTTTTATAAAAACACATTTTTTTAAAGATTTCCATTCATGTTTCCAAACACACATCATTGGAATATAGATAGAAGACAACATATGATCAAAGTAGGCTCATGAATATATCTATTATATCAAAATGGCACCCAGTGCACTGTCCATTACATACACGATGAAGATATAGAGATAAAAACAAAAACACATAACCAAGGAGGCTAGAAATGGCCTCTACAACAAAAGTCTGTGACCAGTACTACTAGCTACTACTAGAGTTGCCAACATCATCTGGCTCAGTGTTACTTGGGAGCGGGAGCGAAAATGGGAGTGGGATTGACACTTTCAAAAGCTCCCAGTTTGGGAGCGAATCCCGAAGCAGTTTGACAACCAATCTCACTAACATCAAGGTACATAGAGGTATTGGTGCTCTTGATTAAATACGAGTTCCATACCCTAATACATGACAAAATTCAATGGAAACATTGTAATCCCCCAATCCTGAAATACTGATAAGTCTGATGGATTTTGAATGAAATCTAAAATTCTACTTTCTCCATATGAAATCCAATGAGGCCGGAACCACTCTCAAACATCCTGAATCATTTCATGGTAATGTTAAAAATTTAAGTAAAAGGATGAAAATGAAAATCAAGGAGAATGTCACTTTTACTTTAAGAATTTAACATTACCATGAATAGCATATCAATACTAGGGATCAGAGTTAGACAGGGAAACCCATGAGTCAGACAAGGAAGCCCAAGGAGTCCGCAAAAATGAAATTTCAAAAAAAAATGTCGCTGAAGTGACTTGATCGGCCGCTGTTACCGAGGGCCGAGTCGTTAGCCAACTCGGTCGGCTCGGTAACAACCCCGCCGGCTGGTCCGGTTCAAAGGCCGAGTCGACCCGGTTGGGCTATGACTCGGACCAACTCGGCCAAATCAAAGTCGAAACGGCCAGTTTTAAAAACAGTGGCGACAGCACGACAGTGTGAAAATTCTATCACTGCAAGCTCTGATTTATTTTACCTACTTATTCTTCAATAAGTTATTTACGAAATCCCTTCAATAAATATTAAAATAAATTCTGCTGCAAATATCACACCATTATAGAGAAACAAATACATGCACAAGAATCAAATACATCAACACAGTTATTTTTGGACAATTGTCCCTAGAAAAACCCAATTCAGGAAAACTGGTGCAGCAGAGGAGGATTTTATTAATCAACTTTTCTTGAGTACAACTAGGGTGCCAAATTGGCTCACCCAACAGAGATAAATTCTCTGGCACCTCCCGTAAGCTTAGCGTCAGTCCATCTAGCCTTTACGTAGCTCCCAGATCCACTTCGTCAGCACTTTGCCTCACTGCGTCAGCACTTTGCCTCACTGCATCAGCACTTGGCCTCTCTGCATCACCCATGCAATCCCTTCAGTGACTGTGCAATCCTGTTGCCTCTGCGTCTTCCTGAGTGGCTCTGCGTCTACCTCTCTGATCTTTGCGCTGGTCCTCCATCACTGTCCCTGCCGCTCTGTTACATACTCGCTACCTCTTGCTGCAATCCAATCTTCTAGTTCGAATTTATCAGCAAGCCCCACTCCAGAAATCGAACTGATTGGTCTCCCTCAATATATCTCCAACTGCCCTCAAGTCTTCTCTTATACTTTTCCTGTTGATGAATCAACAACCGAGATTAAGTCACTAATCAATGTCTAAGATTAAAATAGACTTGATCTTCGTCTCTTAGAAGTTTCTCATCCTTATCTTTATTAATACCCATTAATATTTTTATTTTCCTACATTTAGACTTAGGAACTCATTAAAAATATTAATTATTTTAATAACTCTTCATTCAGATGGAATTTTCCAAAACGATTTCTGAGGTCTTGGAGATCTCATGTGCTTTAGCCTCTCCACCAATTTTCATGGCTAGAGCACATCCGATGCTACCCCAAATCAACACTCCCTCATAGCGAAGAATGTGCTCTAGTAATACTCCACAACTGAGCATCACCCTGATCATATGGCACCGGTACCTGTGTTGATGTTTGGCCTCCTGCCCAACATCCTCTGCACTACTGCGTCCTTTACTGCTACCCATGGCTCTACCACTACCACTGCTACATATGTACTGCAACTCCCTCTGCATTCGTGTTGATGTTGGTCCTTCCTCCCAACACTGCATCTGCATTGCAACTCCCTCTGCATCCGTGTTGCTAATGGTCCTTCCTCCCAACACTGCATCTGCACTATATCATACCCATTTCTGCGATTGAAATGGATTCTTTATCATCCCCATCTTCTCCCTAAAATAAGCAAACTTTGCTCTTCTAAGGGCCTTGGTAAGGATGTCTGCCACCTGTTCTCCTGTAGGAGTGTAACTCAATTGTACAACTCCTCGTTGGACAGTCTCTGAGAAAGTGCCACTGCTAACTGCCCATAGCACTGCCACTGCTAACTGCTGCACTGCAACTCAGTTGCTGAGAAGAAAGCAACTGAAAAGCCACCCAAAAGCTGACATGCTGGTCAGTCTGGATGACCCTTGACGCTGAAGCTACCTCTGCTGCTAATATGTGTTGACCCCCTGATGCTATTTACTGTTGTTGTATCTGCTCTGTGCCTTCCACGCTGCTGCAACACTCCACTACGCTACATCAGACTTTGGCACTCTAACTCTGCCACTGTTGCTCCATTATTCCTCACACCAACTGACTCCTGTCATTCTGGTATTGTCATTAAGGGCTCCCGTAGCCGTATGTGATCCAAGAGTTTGGGCACCTCAAGGATCCTGCCTTTCTGTAGCTCTTTAGAACTACATCTCTAGACCACCCTACCTCCCTCCTGGAGATGTGGTTGCCATCTCTACCAAATGAATGTCGAACTGGTTCTCTTCTCCCTCTTTCGTTGTTGCCTTAACAAAACTCGAATCTGAATTTCTTTGGCGCTAGAAATCCTCTATGGAACAAGCTCCCTCTGAATTTCGATTTCCTTCACGGAAATCCTTCTGCCAACCACTGTCGAACCACCGCTTTGATCTCTCTTTGCTGCTACTCAACACTAGATCTAGATTTCTTAGCAAGAAATATTCTGAGGAACTGATTCCCTCTACTTTTCTTTTGCCCCACTAGTTACCGTTTTGCACCAACAGAATCAGCACCCCACTAGCAACTCCAGATAAAATCTGCGCTACACCCCTAGCCACATCAACTAGAAAAACGAGACTCAACAATCTCTGTGTTGGCCCAGTAACCACTGCGCTGCCCTCTATAGCAACAACATCACCAATCAGGCTGATGCAGGCTCTGTGTGAGCCTCCCTTTGTGACTGTGTCACGCCTCCTCTGCTCTCTTGGCCTGAAACTGCGTTGTCTCTCGGGACAGCTGTCTTCACGCACAGATTTTTCCTCTGTCCTTTCACTGATGGCTTCAATCCTACTTGATCTGCAATCGCTCTGATACCATGTGAACATTTTTGAATCCAACAAATCAGAAATCCTACTGCAGTAAACTGATTTGCATTACCAACTTGTGTTCTTTAGTTTAACGAGTTATTTTCATAATTATTCAGAAAATATTAATGCAAATACACTGCAGCCTACACCAATATACAGATCAAGTACAAAAAATAAATGAGACAACCACACAAAGGACTCACTTATTTTTGGACTAAACGTCCCCGGAAAACCCAGTGTGGGAAAATTGGTGAAGCAGATATGAGGGTTTTATTATTAAGCTGATTTTTTAATACAACTAGGGTGTCAAATCTAGCTCACCCAACAGAAAATAAACCCGGCAGAAGTACCTCTATCCGGAGACAGACATTTTGGCGAATCCAACAAATGGATGAACAAACCCCACAGGTGATTGCATTGTCCCTAGTGTGTGTAATGATGGTTGCTCCAAGCTCTGCACTGGAACTGCATCACCTCCTCTAGGAACTGCGTCACCCTCCCAAAGAGCTTTCCCAGCTCAGAAATTGATTTGTTGAAATGTTGCTCGATCTGCCTCACAGAAACCCTAACGCTGCCTCTAAGTGACTTCGTCACCCTTCTGGACTCAGTCCTACTTGATCTGCAATCGCTCTGATACCATGTGAAAATTTCTGAATCCAACAAATCGAAAATCCTACTGCAGTAAACTGATTTGCGTTACCTACTTGTGTTCTTCAGTTTAACAAGTTATTTTCAGAATTATTCAGAAAATATTAATGCAAATACACTACAGCCTACACCAATATACATATCAAGTACTGAAAAATAAATGAGACAACCACACAAAGGACTCACTTATTTTTGGACTAAACGTCCCCGGAAAAACCGAAAGTGGGAAACCGATGAAGCAGATATGAGGGTTTTACTATTAAGTAGATTTTTGAATACAACTAGGGTGCCAAATCTAGCTCACCCAACAGAGAATAAACTTGGCAAAAGCACCTCTATCTGGAGACAGACATTTTGGCAAATTCAACAAATGGATGAACAAATCCCACAGGTGATTGCGTTGTCCCTAGTGTGTGCAGCGATGGTTGCTCCAAGCTCTTCGCTGGAACTGCATCACCTCCTCTAGGAGCTGCGTCACCGTCCCAGTGAGCTCTCCCGGCTCAGAAATTGATTTGTTGAAATGTTGCTCGATCTGCCTCACAGAAACCCCAACGCTACCTCTAAGTGATTGTGTCACCCTTCTGCAGTTGCGATGTCTCTCCCTGGTGCTATGTTGCCTATCCGTTATGTATTCTCGGCCTTGGACTGAAGTCCCTCTGCCAAACTGCCCCTCTCTGCACTAGAAACTTACTCCGAAGTTCTCAGCAAACCACGCCCCAGAATTTCGAATTAGCTCAAGTGTTGCTCTCTCTGTTGAGAAATCATCGGTCTGTGTTCTCCAACTGACCCCAAGCCTTCCTTTATACTTTTCCTGTTGAGAAATCAACGGTCGTGGTCTAATCTCTAATCAACGGCTAAAATTAAATTAGACTTGATCCTCGTCACTTAGAAGCTTCTCACCCATATTTACATTAATTCACTTTAATTATTGTAATTTCTTAAGTTTTAACTTAGGCATCATTAAAAATAATTAATTATTTGAATAACATGCACTTCGGGTGGGAATTCTCCAAACAATTTATGGGTCTTGGAGATCTCATGTGTTCTAGCCCCTCCACAAAATTTCGGAGCTAGAGCACATCTGATGCTACCCAAAAATCAACACGCATGAATTGCCTATGGATTTTTGGCAGCGCTTCCATATACTCCAGTTTGAAGCTCCAAAAAACCAGATGAAATTCCAATATCTTTGGGATAGATTTGAATATTTCCTTCACAAATCATTCTATCCCAAAATGAAGTTGAAGTTCAAACCCCACTCAGCATACTTCGGTGATGGAGTTGCGCAATCACAAGCGAATGCAGTTGCTGTCACAACTGGCTGTCCGCCTTCCCCTCATCAAACACCTCCACCCCTGCAGAGTCATGTGGGAGAACATGCATACACTTCTGTTCAGCTCTCACATCGTCCCACTGTCACCACTCTTAATTTCTGCACAGATTTGTTTGGGAAGCCCATGAGTTGTCACATGCATTTGTTACCTCAACCTTCGTCTTCGTGTTCTGCTAATCCTTCAGATTGCACTGTCTTGTGTTCTTTCGTTCCAGACTCTACACTTGTTGTGAACGAGGATCAAGCCATCGACGGAGTTGATGATGCACAACCAACCTGCGTTGTCATTTACGATGAGTATGATTGGGGATCTGAACATCAACCTGCAGAGAAGGAAGATCTCCTTCTATCTGTGCCTCCTCTGCTTTTTCCTAGCATCTTTGGTGATTCTGCTATCTCTAATTTTCCTTGTGTAAATCCTTCCACGGATGCATCTACTTCCAATCATTCACAGAATACACATGATGTCAGTCCATCATTCGACAACGGAGAGGACAAATCCTTTATTGAAAATCCACTTGATTTTTCATCTGCTTTTTTTGGAAATGCGGAGGGTGAACATTCTTGTTTCTCATCTACCCCTCTGTATGATTTACAGATCATGAGGATGCTAATGAACTCATTGATTTTTCTGATCATAGTTGTCGTGATCTATTTACTCTGGTATTCAATCATGATGTTGATTTTATCGTTCATGATCTTTCAAAGCCACCTGTTTATGATGATCTATCTGTCGATGAAGTCGAAACCCAGCAGGCTGTCGAGGCACTTCAGCCCGAGTTGATGGTTATGTCAAGCCCTCGTTGTCCTGAGGTTAGTTTCACTTCCGATCAGGAAATTGTTGAAACACCCAAGACTCCTCATCACTCATCTGTATGCACTAAAGATCAATCCAATGCACAGATTACGCTTCCTCCACTTGAATCACATGATCCTATCGCTCATGCATTGGAGGAATATTACACAGAAAGCACACTTGCACGCGCAAGTTTTCTATGTTTCTCATGTTTTCTTGCATGTCACAGTCAAGAGAGTGCATATGCTTAAAATCTGCATGTAGTGTATCACAACACCATGGTAAGTCCACAGAGTACATGCCGTGTGCTTTCATTTTTTTATTTTCTGTGGATGCATTCAAACGTGGAGTTTGTTTGTCTTCATTATTATATTTTTCTTGTTTGTTGGTTCGCTTAATTGTGTTGTTCATGAACCATGCCTTCACCAACATGGGTCAAGCAATGCTTCAGTGGCTGCATTGGAAATATCACTTTATGTGATCAGACCCATGCACCATTAGCTTAGGAGTAGGAGTAGTGTTTGCTTTATGTCTTGTTTGTTTGCATGCATGTTTGCTTTCTTGCTTTGTTGTTTGTTTGCATGCATGTTTGCTTTCTTGCTTTGTTGTTTGTTTGCTTGCCTGTGTGCTTTGTTTTCGTATTTGCTTCTGCTCTACGCTCTTTTGTTTGTTTGCTTGCTTACATTCGTAGGTTAGTTTCGCATGAAACTGTGCGCAACCCTTGAAACAAGAAGGCTAAAGTACAAGAGGACTTGTACAGCTAGCAATACTTGGTTATTTGTTGTCTTCTCTCTTTATGCAGAACTTGTTGTCTTCAGTCAGTGATACACCAATGTAAAATACAGTCTATTCGAAGTGAACCTTGGTGAAAACACAACACTTGCGCGCTAACTAGCGCCACCTACTCTAGTCGGTCCTTTTGGGTTAACCCTTGTCAGCTCAGTCAAGTAGAGTAAGGTGAGGGGGAAAACCTTAACAAGTATGTCAGAGGTATATACAAAATACTTCTCTGAAAGAACAACCTCTTCTGCTCTCAATAAGTCGGGATCCCTCTTCCGCCTCTGAAATGAATTAGTGCTATGCACAGTTCTTGAAAAATGAAAAAATAAAAAAATGAAAATGTGAAAATTTTGAAAAGAGAAAAAGGCGAAAGAAAAGAAAGGCTTCCTGCGTAGAGAGATGATGCAAGTAACTCTGCCAGGGTACTGACCAGGCTCAGTGGCAGGGAAGCAATGCTTGTGTTCCTGCGTGACTCTGTCGGGGTACTATCGAGGCCTGCTGGCAACGGAGCAACACTAGAGATGAAACTTAAACTTTGACTATCATATTATTTATGCGCCAATATACCCCTCATCCCCAATCGAAACAACTTTGTTGGCTTGGAATGTGTGCTAACCGACCAAGAGCATGGCAGGTGTTGCATCTTTCAATCAAGCTAGTGTCGAAACCAGGATGATCTAAGAATTGAACAATACTTCCGGAGGAGTTAGACTTGCTTTTCACGAAACAAGGTCCATTCAAAGAGCTGGAGTTCTAGTGTATCGCCAAGTGTTGTAGCGTCTACAACAGGAAAACATCCAACTCCTCTGTGCCTGCAAATAATGTAGAAGTGAGAGAGGCGCACAAGTCCCCATGGATATCATCAAATGATGCTCATTTGTGTCCTCATCGATCCTCAGTGAACTATACCCAATGGCATGCCTATCGTCTCTATCAGGCAGTCTCCCTGGTGGTAACGCTCTAAAATCCCAATGGGAAGCATCACACTTCACTACATATAGCCAATCATCCTTGCGCTCCCCTGCATAAGAACATGTATCTCTATGTCCCTTGGCACACGATTACACCTAGTTGCACACCTCTGTGCACTGCTGGACACCATTACCAACTGCCATATCATCCTAAATCATTGGTATCCCTCTTGTGACGAAGTAGTTGTCACTCCATGTGAGACCTTGAGGTAGTATGAATCACTCCTACTCCACAGTGCAAGCTGGCACAACACAACACTCCTCCATGCACCTCTGTGCTCCTCTACAGAACACTGAACTCTGTGGCACAACTTTGTGCACCAATGAACACCTATGCCAACTTTCGCACCACCCTGCACCCTCAACCATCACACATGCGTCGATGCATCCAATACTCTGCTAGAGAATCCACCATGATGGGGGTTACACCTCATCTGCCCTAATAGACCTAAGCAGCCTAGTTCCTCACATGCTAACGAGAATGATACTGTTGTGCCTAGCCTTAGTAGCTCATGCGTCCACTATACCAATAAGAGAGCATTGTCTCCATACAATGCCTTGTCTAATAGCCTATTGATGCCACCTCCTCTGATCAAACCCTGCCAGAGTATGTTGAACATCCTACAGTCCCATGTACACCCAACATTCCCAGACAACCTGCGGAGTCTGCCAACCCCCCTGTCACTCCAACCCGACACTAATGTTGATGGAGAGTTGAAAGTGTGTGGGCGCTCGGTCACCGGATCCATCACATAGCTAATACCATCACTAACCAATCCCATGC
The DNA here is from genome assembly GCA_031772625.1 of Pinus tabuliformis. Taxonomy (NCBI): domain Eukaryota; kingdom Viridiplantae; phylum Streptophyta; class Pinopsida; order Pinales; family Pinaceae; genus Pinus; species Pinus tabuliformis. The sequence continues at coordinate 717,743,926 of CM062808.1, forward strand.
TATGATGGGGAATCCCACCTGGATCCCAGCAACAATCTTGCCCTCGTACTCCTCTAGTAATCCAAACCTTTGCTGAAATGCGGCCATGGATGTACCCAACCACCTAATCTGCTCTATCAGGTACCAGCTCAGTACCTCTCGCCATCCAATCCCAAAGGAGGGATTGAATGTACAATCTCCGTGTACGGGACAAGCCCTCCATGATGACATTGTGCCAAACTCAACTCAAGGCATTGGCCCCTGCTAACCCAGTGATCCCCTATGATCTGTCTCGAAAACTCCACCTCTCTCAATCCAATGCATAAGGGTGAGATAATAACGTTGTGGAATTTGTTAATGTGCCTCTGAAGCAAACTGTGTTGAAATCCCAACGTGTGCTCTCTGCGCTGCCACTCGTGAATGTCTAGCCCCCAAGGACGATTGCGCATCCTCCTCCATCACGGCCTCCAATAGGTCCTCCACCGACAACCCATCATATAAAACATCCTCACTGGTCAGCTGTAGGTGACTGTTGTCTGGCAACTTTGTCATAGATCTAGATGCCTCTATACCTATCAGCTCACCAACGATGGAGATGTCTCCCGGCACCTCATAAACTTATGGTGCGCCGCTATCACCTGAAAACTCGGTCACAACGTTGGGTTCCTCATCAACTGTCAGCATATCATCAACGGGTGTATGCTCAACTATCTCCTTGCCAACCATTGCTGCTTCAACTACTTTTCCATCTTCTGCCTTGATCCTCCTCATCATCCCTGCATAATTCCATTGAATTCCTGTTGATTTGTGAATGTCTCTTAGTTCACCAAACTCCCAAAAGGAGAGGGATGCCTGAATGTCATGTCCCAATTATTGGTATGCCCTTCAATTTGCTGCCAATAACTCCACATTAGTTGCAATCATGTCTTGCCATCTTGATGCATTATCCATAACTTTGGGCATAATGGATTTGTTGTATAATTGAGAATGGTCTTGATTCCCAATTGTGGTATGAATCAACTGCTCCCCCACATCAATCATCATTTGTTGCAGCCTAATCACCTCATTTAAGGTTACTGCCATGTTGTTTGATTTTAACCTTTCTTTGGATCCCATAATTTCTTAGCTTTTTATTCTGGTCTTGTCATCACTTATAGCTCAAGCCCACAACTCGCCAAGATCATGGCTCTAATACCACTGTAATATCCCTAGTGGGAAATATTAAGTGATAACAACAAATAAAGCATAAACATGTAACCATAAAACAAACACACCAACATACAAATTGCACCAAAAATTGTACCAAGAGCTAAGCCATTTTATTAACTGAGAAAACAAGGTCCATATAAATGAAGAAGAGGAACCTGAGCTTTGCTACAACAAGCTAGTCAAGTCCCAGGTGAAAATGGAGTTGCCCAAGTGTTGGAAACTGCTCTCCCAAAGTCTTTGTGCTAGCCTAGTAAATTCTGGTACTGCTAGTTGGAATGGAATTGGTGTTTTGGCCCTCTAAATTGTTCGAAAAACCCTAGGAAATTAATTGGAGCCTCCTCACAAGGAACCCAGAATAACCCAGAAAAATCTCACAGACCCAAGTGGTGGAAAAGATCCTAGAGTGAACTACGCCCTTCTTCAATAATTTCTACTGTTGGTTGCTGACTAGAACACTAATTTCTACCAGAACTACTGACCAAAAAATTCTATGAAATTGACCCTAGACTCCTCTCACCAAACCCACAAAACTCAGAAATGGTTTGGGTTGAATCCACCGACCCCCAGTGACCCCCAACAAGTGCAAATCGCCCAATCTAGCCAGAAAATGCCCCACAGTTTGATATTACAGAATTATGCCCAAATCTACCACTAGCTAAATTCTCCCTTGAGGTATACCTCCAATCTCCAACCCTTATCTCTCCACAATTCTTCTCCCTTCTTCCCTTGCATAGGCTAAGCCAGAAACCCCTACGCACTTCCAAATGAAGAGAATTTCGTGCCACAGATTTGTTTCTCTCTATCCCTGCAAAATCACCGCAAAATTATCGGCTCCAACTAGGAAAATTCTCTTGCAAATAACCCATACTCCAACTCATTGTATGTTGGACCACAATGAATAACTCGAACTATCTCTACGCTCAGCGAATACGCGGAGTTGGGAATATTGTTGTCAATGAAGCTCTATGAAAGCCCGGCAATGGACTTTCTGAATTCCCAACTAGGGAGGCACTCGAAGTCCTCTGAAGATGGGGTGGAATTCTGCCTGGAATTCCTGTGTTAAACAACACTCTACCCTTGTGCTAAACAACTCCAAGAGAAGATGAAGTGTTAAGTGTAATAGTCAAAAGATGATCCACAAAATGAGTCCCTCCTCTTTTTATATTTTCTCTCCATCCTTCTAGACTCCTTTTAATATTATTTTATTGGTGGGGGCATTTTCCACTTAGTTACTTTTTCCACCATTTTAATAAAATAATAATTTGCTACCAATTTGCAATAAAATAATACTTGTCACCTTTCTCCTAAATACTAGTTGCCCCTTTTTAATTAATATTGCCAAAATTGGGAAAAATTTCCATGCTCACAAAATTGGGGATATTACAGCATCAGGGGATGTTTGAGGAAACTCTATGAAAAACCCTACAAAAGAGTAGGATATCCAAATGGCCTCATGTCACAAAAAAACGTAAAATGCTCCTAACTTTAGGAGAGGCCCTTCGTCATGTCATTGCTATATATATATATATATATATATATATATATAACATGCAAACACAAGTGAGAATTACCTAACCTACACCAACATGTCTCTAAGGAAGTGTGCCCTTCGTCATGTCATTGCTATATATATATATATATATATATTATATATATATAACATGCAAACACAAGTGAGAATTACCTAACCTACACCAACATGTCTCTAAGGAAGTATGTTGTATTCTAGGTTGGATATTTTACAAAATACACTAAAGAATTATGGAAACTAGTAATTCTTATGGAAACTAAACTAGTAATTCTCCTTGATGTACTATTGACTAACCATATATAATTAAAATGAACATTTATATTTGCATTTTCAAGATCTAATTAGACTTTAATTTTTCGTACTTATTAAGTGTTACATTTTTCAAAAAGAAATTGTTAACTAAAATAAAAAATATTGTCATCTTCTAACAAAATAATTAAATATTTGATGATATATTATTAAAGAATTGTTGGTCATTCTAAATTTTACGCTCAAACACTGGAAAACTATTTGGAAAATTTAGCAATTAATTAAAAAAAAATTCTCAAAATTGTAAAACTAAGAATATGAATTCAAAAAATAAAACTAAAAATGTTTAATATTTCAAAATGCAAGGAAAGAGAATTTTAAAGAAAGTTGAACCGAACACAACATGCACACGGTCATGATTCGGTATCCTACTTTTCTCCACTATACACTTCTTGGTATCCGTGCTCTGCACACAACTAGCAGCAATAAGAGGGACCCATTGTATTGGGTGGGAGAATATATGTATCTATTTGGAAGTTAACAAAACCCTACGAGTGAAAGAGACTGCGAGGTAACAATGAGAACGCGTCTTGTTGCACGTAGCCTAGGTTTATAGTGGCAGCCAGTCAGATTTGATCCTGGGTCTGTTCAGAATAACTCTCACCAGTTACCGATTATCCTAGATTCAAAAAAAAACAATGCGAACGCGTCCAGCGTTATCACACCCTGCCCTGCGTGTAAAGAGGACGAAATAAAAACAGTGAAAAAGAATTAACATGGATGTAGAAAAATTTGAAAAGATTACAGTAAGAAAAAAGGATGCAGCAAAATTTGTAAAGATTACAGTAAAAAAGGATGCAGCAAAAGCAATCCAAAAGAACTAGAATATTATTCACAGAGCGAAAAAAAACTGCAAAGATTACAGTAAAAAAGGATGCAGCAAAATCTGTAAAGATTACAGTAAAAAGGGATGCAGCAAAAACAGTCCAAAAGAACTAGAATACTATTCACATAGCGAAAAAAATGTAAAGATTACAAAACTCTGGTGAAAAACAAAGATAAATCAGAAAGATCTACATACCCAAAACGAATCTCAATGGAAAAATCGAATACCAGACAAAAATTAATCCCTCTGATCTGCGAGGCACAACATCCTCCTCCTCTAAAGTTGACGTCAATCCAAGGCTAGTTACATCTTGAATACAAACAGCCCTTTCTGTCGTTCTGTCAACAAACAATTAATTTAGTTGCCAGACTATAGAGGAGATTGTAGGGGAAGGCATCCAGCAGATAGTTGAGGAACTAGATCTTACCGCGCGTTACAACTCTCTTTTTCTGTCAACAAACAGATAATGTCTCCCGACGAACATCAGCACGTACGCTATTCTTCTTGGTGGATGGCGGTGCCTGCAAAATGCATTCAAACCGCATTACATTATATCAAAATACCGTCCGCTAGTCCCACATTGTGATAAATAAAACAGTAATACGTTGATTACAAAGAAGAATGTAAGAGATTTTATGACACTTCAAGTTATTGGAATCACTGTTAGTGTGATCACGAGAAAGGAAATGGTTCCCATATGGAGCAACCCTGAGAAAAGAAATAATTCCAATGTGTGGCAAACCTGGGAATATAGTAGTAGATGTCAAAATCAATGGGATTTTGGTGTCAAGGTTTCAATTGAACTCAAGCTTTCAAAGCTTTCATAAATATGTAAGTAGCTAAAACTATTAAGACCTAGAACTTTCAAGGAATATGGAAAGGATATATCATTCTACAAATAGCACCTGTCCATAGTGGAATCAACACGAATGTTTTTGGATACCATGGTTACTGTGGCAACTTGAGTGTATCTTGTTGATATAATTATTAGTCAGCCAAAAGAAAGAGAGAAGGAGACCCACTCAAATCAACACGAATGTTTTTGGATACCATGGTTACTGTGGCAACTTGAGTGTATCTTGTTGATATAATTATTAGTCAGCCAAAAGAAAGAGAGAAGGAGACCCACTCAAATCAACACGAATGTTTTTGGATACCATGGTTACTGTGGCAACTTGAGTGTATCTTGTTGATATAATTATTAGTCAGCCAAAAGAAAGAGAGAAGGAGACCCACTCAAATCAACACGAATGTTTTTGGATACCATGGTTACTGTGGCAACTTGAGTGTATCTTGTTGATATAATTATTAGTCAGCCAAAAGAAAGAGAGAAGGAGACCCACTCATCTTTAAGTCATTGGTTATAATTTAAGAAAATGGCAATTACTTATAATTCAAGAAAATGGCAATTACTTATGAAATTATTCAAAAGTATTTTACTATGAAATGGGTGTTAGAAGTATAATTTAGTAAAATGATGAAAGATGAAGCGGAAGAGTTTTGATGATGAAAACATCAATTTTGCCAATAAATTAAAAAGAGAAAGAGAAAGATAATGTACTTAGAGTCCTAGCCATTAACCAATGTAGGAATTTCAAAGAAAAAGAGGATGATCCACTAATAATTAATTTCCTACAAGGCTCCAAAATGGAAAAATAAGATTCATTGGCCAATATAGGAATTTCAAAATGGAAAAATAAGATCCATTGGCCAATGTAGGAATTTCAAAATGGAAAAATAAGATCCATTGGCCAATGTAGGAATTTCAAAGACAAAGATGATGATCTACAAATAATTAATTTTCTACAAGATTCCAACATGGAAAAAGGATATACAATGCAACTTCACACATCAATTCCAAAGTTATTTTAATTGGATTCTTCTATTTTGGAGGTAGAATATATGAAAATAAATAACAAAAATACATTTGCAGTCAATTCAAGAATTTATATATGTAGGAAACAAGCTAGAAAGACTTTGTGACCTCCAAAAAGTCTTTTTCATAGTTATATGTAGACATCAATAATACCCCCCATGGTATTCTTACATTAGATTTATCTAAGGCATAATGAGAGCCCTATTATGTGGCTTCAAAGAAGGCTAGCTTTAAAAATGATGGATTTTGTAAAGAAAGAGTTATAAAAGGCATTACATGTAGGTTTTATCTATCCTATTTTGTAAAGCAAATGGGTCTCAATTTTGGTACTATTCCTAAGAAAGAAAAAGAGGAGTGTACCATGTTTAGCAACTATGGAGAATTGAACAAAGCCACCTCTAAAGACGATTTCCCCTCACTTTTATTAATTATGTCTTTGACAAATTTGTCCTTGACAAATTTTCTAAGAGAGTAGTTTTCATTTTTGGATGGCTTTTAGGATATACTACATACAAATTTCACAAGCATCATGAGTTGACTACTTTTACTTTCCCATGAGGAACCTTCACCTTACACCATTTAGATTGTGTAATGTTATACCTACTGATTTCCAAATATTAGCGATCAACAAAATTTGGAACTTCCTCACAAAAGTTGTAGAAGTTTACATGGATGAATCATTGTGTATTGGGAGACACTTGAGAAAACTCTATGAAAAACCCTAAAATAGATAAGATATCCAAATGGCCTCAAGTCACAAAAAAACTTAAAATGCTTCTAACATAAAGAGAGGTCCTTGATAATCTCATTTCCCCATGTATATATATATATATATATATAAATAAGTCACAAAAAAACTTTAAATGCTTCTAACATAAAGAGAGGTCCTTGATAATCTCATTTCCACATATATATATATATATATAATTTACAAACATAAGTGAAAATTATCTAACCTACCCCAACAAATCTCAAAGAATTAGATTAACTATAATCCAAAATTTAAAATTTATGTAAACTAGTCATTTTTTTTAATTTACTATTAAAAACGAATATTTCTATATCTATTTTAAAAATATAATTAAGCTTTAATTTTTCTTATTTATAATAATATATTAAAAATCCGAAAAAAACCTAAAATAAAATAAAATAAATATTTTACACAAAATATTTAAATATTTGATATTATAGTATCAAAGAATGATTGTTCATCCTATTCTTCTTTCCAATAAATCCATGACCAAGCCCTTAAAAATTTTAGCGAGTAATTTAAAAAAATAATAATAAATTTCAAAACAAGCAAGACTAAGAATATGAATTCAAGACATAAAACTAGGAGTATCTTTAATATTTCAGAACGCAATGAAAGAGAATTTTAAAGAATGTTGAACCGAAGACAAGTGATAGATTTCGCCAGTCTACAGCGCTATATAACAGAGCTACAATTCTTTTGGGATGGCTAATTGGAATTTGGCGAAAAATTCTTGAAATTAGATTTTTAGGGTGTTTAATTCTTTCTGTTAGGGTAAAAATGGGATGGCTAATTGGAATTTGGCGAAAATTCCTGGAAATTAGATTTTTAGGGTGTTTAATTTTTTTTGTTAGCGTAAAAACGTATTAGTATTATTAAAAACTCATTGGTTACCTAAAATCTTAGTTCAACCACTGTAATTTGAATTTTCAAAAAAATTCAATCATACTAAACAAAATTGTAGCCTATTTAGACCAGCTCTTTTTGACCAGCAATATGAGGGATCCATTACATTAGGTTGGGGATTTTTCCATTTTGAAAGTTAACAAAACCACATGAGTGAATGAGACTGCGATGTTAATCACACCCTGCCCTGCGCGGCAAAAAATGTAAAGATTACAGTAAAAAGGATGCAGCAAAAGCAGTTCCCAAAAACTAGAATATTATTCACAGAGCCAAAAATTGTAAAGATTACAAAACTGTGGTGAAAAACAAAAATAAATGAGAAAGATCTACATACCCAAAACGAATCTCAATGGAAAAATCGAATACCAGACAAAAATTAGTCCCTCTGATCTATTAGGCACAACATCATAGTGCATTTTGAATACAAACAGTCCTCTTTGTCGTTCTGTCAACAAACAAATAATTTATTGCCAGCACTATAGAGGAGATTGTAGGGGAAACCATCCAGCAGATGGCTGAGGAATGAGATCTTACCGTGCATTACATCTCTCTTTTTCTGTCAACAAACAGATAATGTCTTGCGACCGCGGTGCCTGGGAAATGCATTCAGACCGTGTTACATTATATCAAAATACCGTCTGATAGTCTCGCATTGTGAGAAATAAAACAGAGTGACGAGATCTTACCGCCGCTCATTGGCGCAAGGGTGTAACAGACAACATGGACAAGGCCATCTCTGGAAAGAACAATAAAAGAATGAAAGACAAAAAGAAGAGCAGTGGTGTAGTGAAAGTCCTTACATTAGTCATGTGAAAATACTCTGCCTCCTCTGCCTGTAATCGCTTCTCTGCGTCTACCTCTGTAATAAATTTACCCTGCCTCTGAGTGTAATAAAAATACCATGCCTATATCCCATCTGTGGTCATTCATGCTTCTGCATGTGATCTTGCTATGGCTTTGATGATGCCTCTTCTCTGTGTCTATCACATTCTCCAATTCTGAAAATACTTTCTCTGATGCCTTGCCTCTGTCTCTATCACAATCCCCCATTCTGAAAATACTCTGTCTCCGGTGCCTCTGCCTGTGACTCTCATGGAGAGACAGGCAGATACACTGACTCCAGTGAAATGTAATGGCGGAAGGTGATAAGAGATTAATCAATACTGTCTCCGGTGCCTCTGCCTGTGACTCTCATGCACAGACAGCCAGATACACTGACTCCAGTGAAATGTAATGGCGGAAGGAGCTAAGAGATTAATCAATCAGAATCGTAACAGAGGCCGTCGAGAAGGCCATCTCTGAATGAATTTGGGAAAGAAGGCAACACCAGCAAGAATTCCGACGCCTCAAAGGCCGCGGTCGTCTGATTCTTGATGATCCAGGAGACGAGGTTACCGAGAATCCATATTGATTCCATACAGTCGAAGAATTATGACATGATTCTCCGACTAATGTCTTCTCCGCCGCTCTTAGTGGAGGATTTGCATATGCTATGAGGTTCGAACTGCAGGCGTAGCGCTTGCAACAATTCCTACTAGTCTCACAAAAGGAGGCGGGCAACGAAGGTGCCGGGATCACATCCTGCGTTGGAGTACACTACAGAATGTCGACACCGTCAGCGATATTTCCGACCCCTCCAACTTTCATTTTCCCTCCATGGACGGGCGGGCCGAGGGACTGCAATTAAACATGGGAAGATGTTAATCAACAGAGCCATCAAAAGCATAACAGCAAATGAACAAAGAAGGAAGAAAGAGCAGCGGAGAACTACACACAATATCGATAGCAAAGTAGGAAAGAAGCGTAATGAAATACCTCTAATGATGTCATTCGGATTATGCCTCTGTCTGTGCCTGAGAAAATTAACACAATCTCTGAAGATCATTCTGATTATGCCTCTGCCTCTCCCCAGCGTAAATGGAAATCGATGGGAGATGAGCAGTAACGCCAACGGTAATCTAAATCCTCTCTCGTTCTCTCCACGCCATCGGTCGATGCTCTCTACCCACTCCCCCACAATTACCCTGCCAGTGCCATTTGAACAGAGTTGAAGATGCCAAATCATCCTCTTCGTGACACATCAGCGATCACTCTCTTTCCTTTTGGCTTTTCGCTGTTCTTTGCTTTTCTTTAAAAAGTGGTTACTAAATTGAGTATATCACGATCCTATATTCATTTAGTTGAGTAACGATTACATATTGATTTTAATGAAATGTAATGAAATTATTTTATTAAAATAATTGGTTAATTAAAAATGAAATGATATTTTAATTTTTATGAAATTAAAAATAGTTTATAAGATTATTAGTTTTTTTTAGTTTTTGTAATTGTTTATAAAAAAAAATTTAAAAGCTTATATCAAAAAATTGATACTAACATATTTTTATAATTTTCTTTAATACTAATACTAACATATTTCTATAACTTTTTCTGATATCGATACTAACATATTTCATTCTCTGATGTCTTTAAATCTATCACATTTTAAAATGAAATGTTTTTCGGATTCCATTGTCCCAATCTTAAAAATACAAAATATACACACCCGTTGTTCCTAAATCTCTTTAGATCTTTTTCACCATCCAATTTTACAACAAAATTAATATGAATTGATTCTTAATTAAACAATAAAAACTTTTAACCTCCACTAAATAGTAGCTCCAATTATAAATATTATAAAATAATTTAATCTTCCCTGCCAAACCTTCGCCATCATTCTCCTACTGCCAATACGACCCTTATGTCGGCAACAGAATACCATGTACAATTCTACGTATTGCCAAATATATTTTACTCACCTAAGTAACTTAGTCGGTACTTTACAAATTACCAAAAATACCATCACACCTTAGCAAAAAACCCATTCCGTGCACCATTTTTACTTCTGATCAAATAGGCATCCCATGACAACATAGTTTAAAAAAAAAAAACCACCTATAAGTATAATATTAAAAGTAGTGCAGTGTAAAAGGAAATAGATGTTCCCGTATATATTACTAAATCGCTAATATTTTTGAAATAATACCAATCCTGCATACTAGGATACAATTGAAACAAGGAGCCATTGCCGTGGCGGTAGTCCCTCCGGGGGTCTGCAGGGAACTTAGAGGACGTGTCAACCTTGCAGAAATCATATTTAACTTTGCCTTTGGATGAATGCCTATATAATCCGGTTAAAAGAGAAGAGATTCAAATACTAGTATTTGCTTCCAATTACTAACTCTACTAGCATCACGGAGGATAAGAGGGGTTGCCTTCCATCAAAGATCACATAATCATGGAAACTCATAGAGGGCTTACATTGTTTAATTACTCAGAGATATGGCAAAGATACAAATACAAAATTGACGTTATGAGAATATTCGCGGAAACCAAATAATCATGGAAACTCATAGAGGGCTTACATTGTTTAATTACTCAGAGATATGGCAAAGATACAAATACAAAATTGACATTATGAGAATATGCGTGGAAACCAAATAATCATGGACACTGATAGAGAGCTTACATTGTTTAATCACTCAGAGATATGGCAAAGATACAAATACAAAATTGACATTGTGAGAATATGTTGCAGAAACCTTGAAGGATAATGGGATAGACCCCTGCATGCATGACATGCATTACTCTCAATTACTTGTTTATATCTATTAATTTTATATAAATCTACATCTAAATTTATTTATTTAAATAAAATAATAATAATATATTAATTTAATTTATTTAAATAAAATAATAAATGTATACCCATATAAATAATAATTGAAATAAATAGGGTAAAATAGTATTATAGTAAAAAAAATTAGAGAACATTTTGAGTAACATGTCCAGCATGCGTGCTTGGAGTTCATATCATGCAACGTGGAGTCCGTAGCATGCTACGATACTCCCTCTAGGAAGTGCACGAGCAACTTTTTTGTTTCAAGTGGCACCTAACGAAATTTGGTAAATATGATGAACTTATTTGTTTATAAATTTGAGTAACTTTTTTGTTTCAAGTGGCACCTAACGAAATTTGGTAAATATGATGAACTTATTTGTTTATAAATTTGCGCCCTGTACGCTCAGTTTTTCTCCCATAATTTTCATTCAGGTTTGCTTCGCTGGTAAAATCTTCTAAGGCATTGTTGTATTGAAAGGCGGTTTCCTCTATACAACGCAGGTACTCTGGAAAAGCTTCTCAGGCATTGTTGTATTGAAAGGAGATAACTCCAATCCCACGTTTGATATAGATATAGCTATAATGTAGACTGAGATTTTTGGTTCTTTTGAATTCTCTTGTGGATTTTTTGGCTTTTATTTGATTAAGGGTTTTCTTCATAATTTCAATTCTCCCCTTTTGTAGGGGACGACACCCACTTGCTCATGGCTACAAAACACCCACTTGCTCACCTAACTAGTGAGAGGATTTTCGTTGGATTTTCATTACCATACTTGGATTTGAAGGTAAAGTTTCTTCTTCTTTTTTTTGCCTACGATTTGTATTTGGAATAAGGTAAAATTTCTTTTTATTAGAGTTTTCATTTTTTAAATATGTCAGTGGAACTTTCCAATTTTAGATCAAAATTCCATAAATAGATATTTATGGTTAAGTCTGTGTAATATTTGAAGTTCTATTTGAACAACTAAGAAATGATTTGCTCGATTAATCTATATGTTTAGACGATAGCTTTGCAAATTTTAAAAATATTTTAGAATTTAATGAAAAATAAGGCGATCAATTGTTTGACAATTGGTTTAATTTAAAAAAAACATATAATCTTTTAAACTGAAATCAACATTAAAAAGTAAAATAATCTATCAATTTCAAACTCAAAATGTAGTATGTTTAATCTAGATGTAAAATGCATACCTCAAAGGACTAAAGTATTTAGATGCTCATTTATGCATATAGAGGTATCAATGTTCATGTGTGTTTTGTGTATAAATAGGTATGTATATTTCATTTTTTTTGGTGAACAACTTCTATGCAAGATCAAACTCTACCAAACAAATTATGTTAATATATATACACATAAAATTATTTATATTTTTTTATTATTAATTTTTTATTATTATTATGTAAACTTATCTAATAATGATGTTAACAATAACGTCGGAGCCAAAAATTAATAACGGACGTTGTCCATTGATTAGGAAAGCTCTCTCATCATAGCTAGTTATCAGTAGATGTATTTGTAAAAATATTAATTAATTTCACATGATATACAACCCTGTAAAAATATTAATTAATTTTACATGATATACAATGTTGGTTATGAATCTCATTCATGTAAATTGTAAAAGATGTATTTGTAAAAATATCAATTAATTTCACATGATATACAACCCTGTAAAAATATTAATTAATTTCACATGATATACAACGCTGGTTATGAATCTCATTGATGTAAATTGTTGTAATACAATATTAATTAATGATGTATTTGTAAAAATATTAATTAATTTCACATGATATACAACCCTGTAAAAATTGATGTATTTGTAAAAATATTAATTAATTTCACATGATATACAACCCTGTAAAAATATTAATTAATTTCACATGATATACAACGGTGGTTATGAATCTCATTCATGTAAATTGTTGTAATACAGTATTAATTAATTTCACATGATATACAATGCTGGTTATGAATCTCATTCATGTAAATTGTTGTATTACAGTAATATTGTCATGTAAATTGTTTGTTTATTGTCATGTAAATTGTTGTATTACAATAATATGCAATGTAAAAAAACACAAAGAACATGTTAAAATGTAAAAATATTTTGCTAAAATTGATTGCTATCATCTTCCAATCATCCAATATTAATTTATTCTGAATTAAATTAAATACAGGACAGAAACAGAAACAGTACAAACACACATGCATAAAGACTTTCCAGCCTTCTTTCCTGAACCCTTACCCACATTACCCAAGAAACAAAAACTAACAAAACAAGATGGCTTACAACAAGCTCATTATGACTAAAATTTGAAGCGACAACAAAAATTTAAAATCTTCTCTTCGTGGTTTGAAGTAGCAATGGAATTTAAAATATTGAAAGTACATTTACTTAAATGAGTGGAAATTGCAAGTTAAATAGTTCTATTTGTTGTGTACGTGAAGGCTGCTATGTTCCTGGATTTTGTAATCTGTATAACAAATAGTTAGTTATAATAAAATGATAACATTGTGGATTGAAGAGAGAACATATTTGAGACAAAAGATGTTAAGGCATTTGTTGATGTACCTTCCATTTGTTACCCGACATGTAATAGTTCACTATCTTCATTGAGTGTGAACTTGCTGTGAATTTTGAAGTCAGGTAACATGTATACAGTGGTAGCTTTCTGTTGCAAATATGCCTCATATGACATTGCTTTTAAATCAGGAAGTCATGTAATAAGGGTTGCCTAATAATGCACTGTACAAAGTTATTTGTAATGGATTCTATTACAGCATTTATACAATGCTTGTAGATGAAAGGGCAATTATCATTGCATTGTGAACAGAAAATTGTCCCATTGGTTATTGCTATGGATGAATTGACTGGGGAGTTACAAATTGCACAAACAGGTTCGAAAGGAGTTGAATATGGATTTGTTGCCATCAGAATACCTTGGACCTGTTTATAAAATATTCAAACGTTAATGTACATTATTACATGGGAAATGCAAATCTAGTAAAAACACCATTATTGTTATACTTACAGCATAGGTAGATGTAGTTAGTTTTCTGAGATTGTTTACTGCATCTGTGTTAAGTTCAGTCATGAACGTTGACTTTGATGCTCTGAATATTGTTTCTTTTGTGTTTACCTTTTTTGTTAAATTTTTGAAAAGGATGAGGGGGAAGTCTCCTTTCTGCACTTGTTTTTCCATTGAAAGGAAAAATTGTTCATATGTGTCAGACAATTGCAACTGCAAGAGAGAAATTGTTATCCATTGAAAAATACGAAAAGTAATATGCAAGTACAAAGCAATATGCAAGTACATTGTTCGTATGTTCGTATGTGTTGAAAAATTGCAAGTGCAAGAGACAAATTACAATAACTATAGACAAATTACAATACTAAATATTAAAGTGATGCATGTTATCTACTGAAAATTAGGAATAAGTAACATGCAAATACATACAGTTGCATTGTCATTTTCAGAATCTCCATCTTTGATATGGAGTATGTAATGCAATCCAACCCGTTTGGCAAGTGTAACGGCTACAGCGATTGTGCCAATTGGGTACATTTCTTTTTTGTTTGCAAATTGCCTAATGGTTGTATTGGGAATGAAGCGATATTCTTTGCAAACTTCAGGTACAGTTTCTATGATACTTGATTCATTAAGCAAAATTATTTTGTCACAGTCACCGCGATCATAAACAGTTTTAGGCAATATCCTGAAATTTGTAATTGAGATGCTATTGCCTTGCAAAATTTTCTGTTCATGTTGCTCCACTAAATGTGCAGGTACAGTTAACGTTATAGTCATCATTCCTATAGTCATCATTCCTTTGTCAAATCAGCTCGTAATATTTGACTTGATTTGTTTGCTTTATCAAGGAATGCAGTATAGACAACCATTATATCTCCAACAAATCGCTGCCCAATTCTATGACTATTGAGATCTTCAATTGATACTTTAATTGGCAGTATCTGTTTTTGCCTATAAAAATTGCTTAGTTAGATACTGCTATAAACATTTCTACAATGCTATGTTTCTCCTAAAAACTGAATAAGTATAAATAGATTACAATGTTGTGTTTCATATGCATACCTTTTTGATATATCATTTTGTACATTTGTTGAATCAAGTTTTGTTGTGATTGTTTCAGTTGGACTAACACAAGTAAATGCACATTTCAATATGATGTGGCTATTATCACATGTATTTTGTGATAAGCAATTAATAAACAAATTATGATATCTAACCTGTACATGTCTTCTTGCTGCATTGTCTGGGGGGACTTACTACAAGTGCTTTCTCCACTCGTCCAACATTTTCTAATTTATATAGATTTAAATATACATATGTAAAAAGAGAATGCATATATAATAAACATTAATATTCTAAATAGAAAATAGTATAGTTGTATAGTTGGCATAGACATACCTTTTCAAAACAAGCGGTTGGCTTGCCTTTTTTATTTGAGTTATGCCCTCTATTTCTTCAATTGTTTCTTTTCCTTTTTTAGAATTTATGCTATGTTATAGAATAGCAGCATATATTTAGTTCAATTTGAAAGAGCATATAGAACTAAAAAGTGAACAAGAACATTAAAACCATAGAACCATACATATGTAAAAATAGAATGCATATATAGTAAACATTAATATTCTAAATACAAATTAGCATATATGTATAGTTGTCATAGACATACCTTTGCAAAACAAGCGGTTGGCTTGCCCTTTCTAATTGGGTTATGCATTCTATTTCTTCAATTGTTTCTTTTCCTCTTTCAAGATTTATGCTATGTTACAGAATAGTAAGATATATTCAGTGCAAATTAAAAGAACATATAAAAGTAAAAAGTGAACAAGAACATAAGATCCATAGGAAAGGAAAGGCAAGAAGAATATACTCTGTTTGTTTATGTTCCATGTTGTTGTTCTTTTTCCTTGGTGGTTTTGTTCAATTGTTCCATGTTGTTGTTCTTTTTCCTTGGTGGTTTTGTTCAATTGTTCCATGTTGTTGTTCTTTTTCCTGGGTGGTTTTGTTCAATTGAAAAAGGTTTTACTGGTACAATTTGCATTCATAAATAGATGAGGCCATATCTGGAAATTTACGATAGGATGCTTGTGTTGCTTAATTGAAAAGGGTTTCATTGGCATAATTTGCATTGATGAATATATGAGGTCATATATGTAAATATACGATAGAATGCATAGTATGTATAGTGTTATTATTTGGTTTAGTACAAAAAGAATATTGCAATATGCTTTAGTAAAATAGAAATGGTAAAAACAATGAGGTATTGCAAAAATGTCAAAATTTGCAATTTTGTAAACTGTTTCATGTGTATATCATAGCTCAAGGACAAGAGATATTGTATCATGATCAGACCAATATGTATCCAATATGAAAATTCTATATTTTATATTAGCTAGATTTGCCCAAACATGGTCAATGAATGATTTATGCATGGTATTAGTTTTGTCAATAAGGAAATGAAGATTGTAGTTTTCCATGTAGGTTTCTAGCTGCTTTGTTTTTTGATTTCAATGTAGCATATCAATATTGAAGTCCCCTAATATAACTATGATATTGTTTAGATCTAAGTGGCATAAAGCTTTTGCAATGACATTCAAAATATTGTTTACATTTGCATGTGGCGATGCATATATATTGAGCACTGCAATTTGTAATCCGTGAACTTTTATTTTTGCAAGAAATGCTTCTACAAGTTGCTCTTCAAAATGGGTATGTTCAAGGATAATGATATTTTTCTTTATCAATATCATTACTCCATGCTTAATGCAACTTGAGATGCAATTAAAATTTTTGAAATATTCATTTTGCATACACAATGACATATGTGTTTCTTGTAAGCATAAGATATCAGATTGCATTGTGTCATAATCATTGCATACGTCAGTAAGATGTGCATGAAGATTATGAGTGTTCAATGAAAGAATAAAGATGGATCGCAATGATTGTATTGATGAAGAGTCATATTCTAATTTCCATTTTGCAATGGTTTGCAAACGTTGCATTTCACAATTTACTTTTTGTTTAACCTTAAAATTATTGTCTTTAAGAGGATTAAGCAAATACAATGATTCTATGTTTCTGACACGTGATAGTGATGTGTATACTAGGCCATGCACTTGTACTCCAGTAGGGTCGAATGCAAGCCTATCCAAGGTTAAGCCTTGTGATCTATGTATTGTGCGTGCACATGCAAGTTGAATTGGAAATTGTTTCCGTATTTTCAACTGGGCCATCTTTGATGTGATAGGCATTGCTTTTGATATTCGCAGTATTGGTGTCCAATTATGTGCTATGTCTGAAGTATACAAATGAGCTAGTTTTCTAGATTGTCGATGACCAATATTAGGGTCGTGGAACTTAATACATAGAACATCAACCTTATCTGTATGGGTATATGATTTAACTATTCCATCTGCACCATTTACTAGCCCATCTGGTGCATCATAATTGCAAGCATACATTTCAACTAACATGTTCAACTTTATCAGAAGTTGCGAAGGCAAAATAGCTGTATGTTGATGTGTTGGGAAATTTCTGTTATTCTCCTCATTTTCATCAATTGCATTAATTAAAATTTCTTTGCCAGGCATGAACATTAACATTTTCTTGTTATGCATTGCAACATCTTTGTTTTTGTAAAATAAATAGGGAAATGTCGAATCATTTGGTACAGGGCGCATGCAACTTGTATTCATATATGTTATATCATCAGATGTTTGACAATTTGTTCGCATTCTATTTAAAACTGATATGAATCTCTCATTTGTTTGTCGCATGGTCATATGCAATTGGAAGCACTTGACATTATGCTTCCAGAAATCATGTGTTATTGTTTGATTGTTGATTCTTGGTTGTTCAAAAATAAGAGAGTCTTGAATAGGTTGTGCTTGATAGAAATCACCACAAAATATGATGTCAATGTTGCCAAAGTATTTGGTTTGGACATGTTTATGTTTCTGAATCTATTGTCAATAGAATATAAGAATCGACTACCAATCATCGATACCTCATCTATGAAAGCTAGCTGCAATTCTTGATATAGCTTTGATAAGTTGTCTAATACTTCTTTGCTGAGTGGGAACAGATGAGACTTGTTAAAAGGCATTAGCAATGCAGAATGGATTGTTGTTCCACCTGCATTATATGCAGCCTTTCCTGTGTATGCTAATATTAGACCTTTTGGTTTCATAGGATCAGTTGTGTTTTGTGAATCATAAATTCGTATAAGCATTTGGAAAATTGCTTTTGCTGTGAGTGTTTTACCTACGCCTGCTCCACCTGTAATAAAAAGGTAAATTAGTTCCTTGGGTTTTTTTTTTTTAATTGCAACGTCTTTTACAATTGCTTGTTGCTCTTTGTTCAACATTCTTCTAAGTTTGTAATACTCATTGTTCTCCATTAAAAATGGATGGGCAGTAATTTGAAATCCAAGATTGTTTTTTTCTTCATTTCAAACTGTTTTGGAAATTGCAAGTCCGATTGCAAATCATATTCTTCATAATGGAAACTATTCTCTTGGTTTCGCATATTCATTTGGTTAGTATTCAAAGAACTAATTTGCTCATTTGTTGCAGTCTCTAAATCACCCCATGTTGGATTGATGTTATATGTAAATTTGGCTTCATTGGCTTGAATTGTTTTTTCATGTAATGTATATGCAGAGAGCCACGTAGGTAATTCTTGTTTCAATGTATTTTCAGAATTTTCAAATGGCATATATAATAATAATCTCTCTCGACAGAAGTTTTCAATATCATTGTGCTTGTTATATTTGACAAATCGTATAACATTTGGTTTTTTCCTTTTAGATATGGGTGTGCCATCTTTCCTGTAATTTGATACAAATTCTGCAAGGTAGATTTTGCTAATGGAACTTGGGCATCCAATGTAGTAGTCAATAATGGAATGGCACATAACATCTTCTGAATAATGTATTTGTTGCAGATTGAGTAATGTATTTCCGAGTTTACGAATCATTTGCATAGCATAAATTTCATTTTTCTGATGCTCTTTGCGTATTCTTCTAAATGCATATGTCATAGACTTGTCAATTTTGGTCATATATGAACTACAATATGATGCTGCGGCATATGAATTTAGCACAAATTGTGCATCTGTATTTGCATTCCATAAAGTAGGCATAGCCTTTGCAGAACTGTTATTCCAAATGTGAGAAGGTTTTCGTTTCAGGAAAATTGTTGGTTGCTTTACTGTATGTTGTAATAGTTCTATGTACTCACTTTCTGTTAGTCCTATTTCCAGGAGGAAATTGTCATGGGTTATTGAATCATTGTAGTTTGTTTGCTCCAAGCATGCCAAAAGTGATATTGATTTCTCGACGATTTTTTTATTTTGTGCATTGGTTGGCTTGATGATCATTGTTGATTTCATTGGTGGCATGGGGAAGTTGCATCTGCAGTTTGAATTTTTTCACTTCTTACAACTTCTTGTATGGTGATGTTTATGCAATTTAGCAACATCTGGCTCCAAATGATCTGTATTACAAGTTATGTAATTGTCAAGAAACTTCTCAATTTCTGAATTGCTTTGTTTTCCATATATTGGAGCATTCTCTATCCATAACAATCCATGTTCATGTTCAGTTCCTCTATTTTGAAATTCTGTTACAAAATAGTAATCAGATATTTTTCCAAAGAATGTAGTATCTTGACATATCATTCGCTTTACAGCATTAATTATATGTCTATAGTACTGGCTACATGTGACTGGATATTTTCTTATAAGGTAGTCAATGTCATCATCTTCTAATATATCAATAGCATTTTTACTTGCTTTATTTCTAAACAATGTGACCAGTGTATCTACTAATGGTTTCCATCGATGTTCTACACTTGTAAATGTCACAAAGAAAGTTGGAGGTCCCAATTGTCGTATCATTGCAAATATGTTTTTCTTAATTTGTTCCAAATGATCAGAAGATATGCGAATGTTTTTGAAATCTATGTATCCAATATCAGATTTCAATAACTTTTCCAAATTTGCTCGATACTTGACATCTTTTGCTAATATTTTCCTGCCTTTTAGTTGTCCTTTTCTTATTCGTACCCATACGCAAGAAATCACTTTATCAATTATTATTCGCATTGTCTTGAAAAACAAATTTGTTGTATGATATGAGAAGTCACCACTTGCTTGTAACAATTCCCATTGTACAATTTTTTGGTAGCTAAACCTATTTGTGATGTCATGATCACGTGCATCGCCATAAAATAATGTTGGAAAGTTCATTTCTTCTGCATATTTGTCCTTGAAAATCCCCAGTGGTCGTTATCCTTCAGCAAGTGCTAGTTCAATAATCTTGTCTTGCAAATCGTAGATGCGTTGTGACTCTATTAATCCATGCACCAATGTTTCAATAGGTGCTTCGTTATTTGCATCACTGTGTATCACTTTCATTGTCGCTGTTTGAATTTTGTACAATGTATTCATTATTCTCTTGTAAAACCTGGGCCCAATTCTCATTTATACAAATGTTCTCAGCTTTATAAAGACTTCTAGAACATAGTTCGTTCAATGCTTTCATGACAATAATTGGACGTACTTTACCTGTTTGGTATGCATTTTTGCAATCGTCTTTTTAATGCAACTGCAATTGTCATTGTATCACTTAGATATTGTGGCAATGCTTTTTGCACAACGTCCATATGAACTGGTACATTGATAATTGGTCCTGTTAAGCCAATTTGTGATCGCCTATATCCCCATTGTTTGATTGTGCAAATGCAATTCTCAATGACACAAGTCTTTCTTCTAGATCTGAAAGTGTATTTACAGTTGGCAATGGAATGTTACGTCTTATTTGTTCAGGTGTTGCAAATTGTGGAAGCTTTCCATTCTTGAGTGCTTTTTTGCAAGCAACACATATGTTTTCATTACTGAAGGTCCTATTGTTCAATGTCAAATTCATATGATTTTCTTGCAACTCTATAGTGAAGAATCTGATGTTTTTTGCAAAATGCAATCTAGTACAAACTGCACATGTATTCCTAGGCGTGTCTTCGACTTGTTCCATATAAATCTGTACTGCATCTTTCTTTCTTGTCATTCTTGACTTCTTATTAGAAGATGCTTTTTTACATATGTCATTGCATTTGCTTCTTGTACATATGAATTGCTTCATTTGGTGATAAGTAAGCTTATAACACCTGGGCAATTTTTGTAAGCAAGATGCTATTTCAAATTCAATCTTGTTATTGAGATGTATGCGAGGACTAGATTGTTGATTTTGGAGTACATGCTTATGACAAAAGATGTTATCATTGTTATCTACATCACTGCATTTGCTTTTTGTACGTATGAATTGCTTCAGTTTATGATAATTGAGCCTACGACGCTTAGTTGGTCGCATTTGTTCTAAATGAGATGCTAGCTCAAATTGAATATTATTGTTAAAATGTACTTGAGATATACATTGTTGTTTTTCTAGTAAAAAACAATCAATGTTGTCAGGCACAATGCATTGTAATTTGAATTTGTCATTGTCAACATCTATTATTTCTTCCATCATTTCCAATTGCTTACCAAAGTTGCTAATGCAAGAACTAGGTTGTTGATTTTCTAGTACATGATTATCACAAAAGATGTTATCATTGTTATGTACATTGGTGCATTTGCATTTTGTACGTATGAATTGCTTTAGTTTGTGATAATTGAGCCTACGATGCTTAGTTGGCTGCATTTGTTCTAAATGAGATGCTATCTCAAATGCAATATTATTGTTAAAATGTACTTGAGATATTCATTGTTGTTTTCCTAGTATATGCTTATGATGCAATTGATTACAATCCTCTTTTGCTTCCATGTACACTTGTTGAGAATTATGAACATATTTTTGTATCATTGCGTGGTAGTGAATATGTGATGTATCTGTCCTGAATGACATGATGTTAACAATATGAATGCATGTCGAAGAAGCAGAACTGTAACTGACAAAGTTATTAGCAACAGAGGACCATACCTGGATATTGACGTTGAATATCACAGATATCCATTGCAAACAGAATGGTCCGCCTTCTACCTGTCCTTTCTCATATGGCATTGCCATATTTATGAGATATTGTTGCCAGTTGTTATTCATTGCATAGTGTATCACATCAAGTACTAGGTATTGTTCTAAACAATGTAATGCATCTCGATTCTTATGCATAAGTGCATTGCAAAAAGATTGGACAATGTAAAGTCGCAAACACCGTGCATCGAATTCTGTTGCCACTAAATAGCAAATTGCATTAAAGAGACTGTCACCACAATTAGATGTCATTTGCTTTGCGAGCGTTAATTCATTTAAAAGCATATTATCTGCAATATGTATCCATAGGCTTTCAATATCTTTGCAAATAGATGACATGTAGATATTAGACTGGTTGCAAATGCATATTGGAAACTTTTGGTAAAGCAATGGTTCATAATGACCACTAACAGGATTTGCATCATGAAAGAGAATGCAATATGGAATTGTATTTTCATGTTGATTAAAAAGCAAATATCTTGTTTTTCTTGTCAATGACCAAACTGTAATTGATATATCTAGCCATTTAGCTAACCAACGTATGCAAAAGGTATCGCCCCATAAACCTCGGTCAGACTCCTTTATATTTGTAGATGCAGAACAACGCATTCTATGAAGATATGTACCAGTTTCATTAATTCCATGTAACTCGTATAGGAAGTCAGGTGCTAGTTCATACTCATATGACTCTATTGCTTCAACATCATTATTGTTTAAGCAAAAAAGAAAATGTTCTATTAACCCATTTCGTAGTTCATTTGAAGTATAACAAAAATGTAGAAGCATTTCGAAGGAGTCAAATAGACAATCTCCTACAGTATATGAAAATGCATTTAATCTAAAAAGACCATTTCTTTTTAAGACAGTATCAATGCTGTCAGGCAAAATGCATTGTAATTTGGATTTGTAATTGTCAACATCTATTATTTCTTCCATCATTTGCAATTGCTTACCAGACTTGCCTTCTGCAATTGTCTTCTACAGCTTTGCAAAAAATATTGATCAAATTAGCAAAAAATGAAGATGATTGTTTTGAACAAAATATATATATTAAAACAATAGGCTCTTGCATTATGTTGCCAGACAAATATCAAATTTCTAGCAACAAGTCATATTTATAAATAATTTAGGAATTGGAAATGGAGAAATTTCTTTGGAGAACAATATAACTTGACAAAAGGAAGCAGTGGAAAGACATAATGAAAAAAGGCAGCATAACTTTGGGAGGCAAAGACATAATGAAAAAATGCAGCATAACTTTGGGAGGCAGGGAGTGACAAAGAAGCTCAAAAGGCAATGAAGCTTTTGTCTAAACTCTTACCTAACAAATTGACTGTGAAGATGCCTCAGATATTTAAATATTCTTCCAAATTTGTCATTTTAAATACAGGAAGAATCCTTAATCGTTACTTGGAATCCCTTGAGGAGGAGGTTTTGAGAACCTTCTAGGTTGATGGGCAACTTTTTAGTTTAATCTATTATATGATTATATATTACTTCACATTTTATGACTTTGTCCTATTGTCCATAATCATGCTTTTGTTTCCATCCTTCTTTTATTCAAAAAATGAAGGCCATAGAACAAAATTTATCAAACAATAAGTATGCATAAATAATCAACATAAATCTATCTTATATAATTTCAATCATTCATATTCATATGAACAATAAACAGGAGGTATGTCGTACGGAAGGTTTTGGGTTTGGCGATGAACGTCCACTTCATTCATGTAAAGGATCTAAAAGGTCCCATGAGGCATGACTGTGGGAGTAATAATTTGACTAGAATAAGTGGATCCCAGAGTGGCTACATAGCCTTGCATTGGAAAGGGGTTTTGCAACATGGCAGGTTGTGACATCGAAGGTGGACTGGGTCACCTTGGCCATAGTGTGATCAGCCCGTAGAGCCTGTTGAACAATCCACTTGGGGAGAGCCCTCTCACATAATAATACTAATGATTGTGAACAAATATTATGGACAATTGAAGGTTTATTTTCAAATATTTCAAGATTTCGAGCCTTACGTCTATCCCATAGTACAAATAAAGGTAATGCTTTATATCTACTTTTTTTATTAAACCACCACTTGAATAAGGAATCCAATGAATCAAAGGTGCTTAAAAACCTGAACATGTTACATTAGGCTACTCAAAACCTCCACAAACATAGGGCAGAATATGAAAAGATGTGAAACATCCTCCTAGGACTTATAATAGAAAATACACCTACCCGGGCCATTACATTACCATTGGAGATGAAGGAAAAAGTGAAAGGGTTCCTTTAGACACTACAACAAAACAGGCAATTTGCGCCAGATTTAGCACCAGATTCTAGTGCATTTTTTTCTCAATTGGGATGAGCAACCTGGCGCTAAATCTGGCTCTATTGTATAATTTTTAAAGCGTCCTTTTTTGCACCAAATTTTGCATCTTTTTTACGCCAAACTTTCCATCATTTTCTGCATCATATTTTGCACCAAGATTTTCATTTGGTTTTACAACAGGTTTTGTTTCTAGTTTTGTGCCTTTTTTTGCATCTATTTTTGCATCATTTTTTGCTTCCTCTTTTGTGGAATTCTTTGCTTCTATTTTTGTGTCATAATTTGCATCGATTTTTACACCATCTTTGACATCTTATTTAGCGCCTTTTTTTACATCCAATTTGTGCCAATTTTTGCATTTGGTCTTATGCCATCTTTTGCTTCTAATTTTGTACTTATTTTTACATCTATTTTTGTGCCAATTTTTCTGCCTTTTTTTACACCATCTTTTCCATCCAATTTTGCACCATATGTTGAATCTGATTTAGTGCCAAATTTTGCATGCATTTTTGCACCATTTTTTGCATCCACTTTTGCATTTTATTTATCTCCCTTTTTTGCATCCTATTTTGCACCATATTTTGCATTTAATTTTGCATCATTTGTTGCATCCAATTTAGCATCATTTTTAACACCATTTCTTGCATTCAATTTTTCATCCTTTTGAGCATCTAAATTTGCATCCTATGTTGAACCATATATTGCATCCACCTTTGCATCACATTTTGTGTCTATTGTTACGTTCACTTTTGAGCCATTTTTTCGTCTACTTTTGCATTTGTTTTTGCACCAAGTTTTGAATGATTTGTTGCATCATTTTACATCCAATGTTGCATCTCAATTTGCATCCAAAATTGAGCCATTTTTATGCCCATTTTTGCACCATTTTTTCTTCTTTTGTGTCCAATTTTGCACCATTTTTTATGTCCAAATTTGCATCCTTTTTGGTATCTAGTTTTTCATCCTTTTTGGCTTCCAAATTTGCATCCTTTTTTCTGCCACATTTTGTGTCCACATTTGCATCTCATTTTGCACCTAGATTTTAGTTGGAATTTTCATCTAGTTATGCATCATCTTTGACATCCTTGGTTTCACCATTTTTTAGTCCCATTTTGCATCTTGCTTTGTGTCTTTTCTTACATCCTTTTTGCATCCTAATTTTACACCATTCTTTGCATCCTCATTTTGGTGTCCATTTTTGCATCCTTTTTTGCACCCAATTCGGTATCCTTTCATATGCCCTATTTTGTTCCCTTCTTTGTGTCTAGTGTTGCACCCTTTTTTAATTTTACTTTAAAAACCTTTTTGTGTCATTGTTTGCATATTGTTTTGATGGCTAGTTTAACATCCAATTCTACTCCCAATTTTTCATCCATGGTTAAATCCACTTTTGGCTTCTTGTTTAGAGTTTTACTTTTATTTCCATTTATGACCACCTCTATGGGTTCATTTTACTAAGTTCATTTACATAGTGAAATATATTAAATTTTCTAAATATCATTTTGCTGTAGGATTTAATGCATGGTTAGATGAAAACAAAACCCTCTCAGTTTATCTCAGAAACCTAGGACAAACCAATTAAGAGAAAGGTTGTTCTAAGGCTTAGGATTCTTAGTAGATCAAGATGTAGAGTATAGATTAAGAAAAAGAGAATGAATTCTTGTGAGTCCTCGCATGCAGGTCTTCTTGGAGTTTTTCGTATAGCCAAGAAGCGCTCCTAGCTAGCTCCAAAGCTTGGTCCTACACATAAGAGAGCGAATAAAGCAACCTTCAACATAATATCTTAATAATCAAAACTATAAAAAAACATATAAATATTATTGAATAAATAAATATAAACCAAAAATCCATGCATACATTAGTTAAATAGAAGAAGTAAAGAATAAATAGAAACATATGGAAGGAAGAACAACTGATCTATATGAATAAAGGAGTTGGAGGAAAGTTACAACAATCAGATATAGTTGCAACATCACCTCCCCCAACTCATAGCTCCAAAATTCCCATTATTTTTTCAATGGCCAAGCCTCTAATATATAGGAAAGTGGAGGCTATGAAGATTTCCAAAATTCCTCATTAGTTCAATTTGGGAAAAATCTTTTGGATGAATAATGTTTCCTCATATAAAAAAGGAATTTTCCACTTTTTAGATGCTTTTGTGCTTAGGAAAAAGCTTCCCCATGCTTTATGGCTCTTTCCCACTTTTGTATGCTTTTATTTTTTAGGAAAAAGCTAAAGATGAGGATAAAGAGATTACATTCCACCATATGTTTCCGAAAGTGACCAAGAATGTCAAATTCAAATTCTAGTTTGCTTATGTTTTAATTTTTTTTAAATATATATTTAGTTTTAGTAATTTTTTTTTCTAGAAAAATATATTTAGTTTTTGGTATATTTTTCTATAAGAAAAATTATATTTTGTTTTTATAAAAATGGATTTTAAACATTCCATTCATGCTAAATTTGTGATTTTATGATAGGAGTTTAAATTATATATAGTAAAGTAACTTAATGTCATGTGTCGTGTTGTTGAGATGGGTGTTATACATCTCTTTCTTGCTAAGTTATAGAATGTGCTTGGGTTTTCTTAATGCAATAAAACTAATTATGTTCTTCATGATATCTTGAAATGTTCATCTTGAACCAGGCTAATAAAACAATAAAGTTAAAATAGGTTTTCCTTTGTCCTTTATAGATCTTTGTCCCCATTAATCTTGGTCTTAATAGATTAATTGTCTTGTGGTGGCCTTGAGTGGTCACTTCCATTAGTTGCATGCTTTGTAGTTTTCAGTTAGTGACATTTTTTAGGCTTGATAATATGTTATTTAATTTATCAAAATGTGTTATTGTCCATATTATTGTTAAATATTAATATTAAATATGCTGATTTTTAAGCATGTTTTAGCAAAACTTTCCCAAAATGTTTATAGATTGTATTTTATAATGCAATGATTCTTTGCTTGATGAAATTGTTTTGGATATTTTTTTTAATGATTCATTGATTGATGAAATTGTTATGGATATTTTTTTTAGTATATTAAATTGTATGTGATAAAGTCAAAAATCACCTCTTTTTTAGATTTTCATTGATCAATTTCCCTTAAGGCCATCAAGTTCACCATTTGGTCCCAGGTTAAGGAAATATAGGAGTCATGAAGTGGAATTGTCCAAGCACTTAAATCTTGAGACATGTTTCTTTTTAGCCACTTTATACTTTCTTTCTATGTAAATTTTTGATGAAAATAGTCTTGGAACATGAGGGGCGTCAATAGTAAGCGAAAACAAACTCCTAAAAGAAAAATGGTATGCAAAGCACCCATAAATAATGTTGATATAAGAAGCAAAAATATTAAGTGAGGTTCAACCTCATATAATTAGAAAATGGGGGAGGAATTTCCAAGTAGTAGTGATTGATGCTTAGAGATACTTGGGTGGAATGGTTATTATTTGAAATGATTAAGACATCAAGGTTACCAATATGTTTACCTCTTTTCGCATTATGACAATACAATTTTAGTTAATTGACATTGAGGACTACTACCATGTATCCAATGTCTATGACTCCAATATCGCAAATGGAAAACCTTTATTTCTCAATTCTATTTCTAGCACAAGTAATTTATACTCCCCATCTCCATGGATTGTTGGGAGTGACTTCAATATTATAAGTGTCTCGAGGAAAAGAAAGAATGAATCGAAATGTTTAACAAGATATTTTGTAAGCTATACCATTAAAGCCACAAAGTAGTCTCCATTAAAGTTGTCAAGAAATGAGTCTCCAACCCACACATGTGGATCAATGAGATGTAATACATGTGTGTGTGGTTACGAACTCAATACACCTCTATAATAACTCCACAAACTTATGTATTTCACTCTGTCACATAAATTGACAGTAGTGTGACATAAGTAAACCAAGAGTAGACATGAAAGCCTTAGGAAACAAACATTCCTTAGATCCTCAATTAGGTGCTTAAATGATGAAGTGAAAATGCAAGGAGAAAAGAAGAATTCATGATTTAACCATCACATACATGTGATCAAGTGTGACTAGGAGTGTATATATTCATATATTTTCCAAAGAGGGAGTGAATACATGAGTTACCATTTATTGGCCCTTATTTTTCTTTCTTTTTCATTTTCTTATATATAGGACTTAGGGAATAAGGTTTTCATAAGTTTGGCACAACTCATAGATATAAGATTTACATGAATTTTCACTTCAACCTTAGAGTTTAGACTTAGATAAATCAATATAGTGTATGTTTAATGATTTTGGCTTTCACTTTTTTATTGTATTTCATCACAAATACAAAAGGGGAAATATTTTGCCACAAATCTATGAATGCTTAATCATAAAGTCGTCATGTGATGAAAACAAATTAATGATGTTATTCTCTACGAAAATGATGGGTATTCTTGAGAAAATCTTATGCTTGTGGATGTTTCCTCCCTGGTTGAGAGGGAGTGAGGGTAGACACCTTGTTATCCATGTGTCATGTACTATGGCTAGGATTAACAATCGTAAGCCTAGTAAAGGCACTAGTAGGGATAATGGTGGATTGGATAAACATCTGGGACCAATATTCTTTGAGAATTTGGACATTGACTAGGACTAATCGCCATAAGTCAAGTACATTAATCCAAGATAAGAATAGTCATGAGGATTGACATTTTCTGGTGTCAAATATTATGATAGTGGATTAGGAAATGATCATGTGAGGACATACCTGGTAAACATCTTGGTGGGGTAAGTGCCTTGAAAGGCAGTGGTGTCCAAATTTATGCCTCCCAACATTGTGCTCTGATCTAATGGAGAGATAAACTTGTTAGTCAAGGCCTTACTATTTTGAAAATTTTGGCTATGATGATGTAAATCATCATTGATGCTTATCAATCTAGATCCCTTCTTATATGAATATTTCAACTTGAGAGTACTTTTTTGTCTCATTATGAGTACCTCGCTAGTTTAGAGGGAGGGTCATCATCTTCATTATTGCCATCATCACCACCATCAATGTGATCATTATTGTCATCATTCCATTATCATCATAATCACCATTCATGTCTTCTTCATGATCATCATCATCATCATGATTTTGTATATTGTCGTCAATTGTTCATAATTATAGGTATCATAAGAAATATCACCAACCTTAGGACACATGATATATGAAAGAAAAATAACCACTTTATTTTTTAGAAATGATTGATGATCATCAACATCACTACCATTATCATCGTCATTATAATTGTCATCATCCCCATCATCATAACTAATATAAGTTTTATCATAATTTTTGTCATCTTCATCATGAACATCATAATCATCATTCATGCCATTATTGTTCTTGATTATGACCAAGATGAAAATAATGATAATGATGATCAGATGATGATGACTTGGAAGATGACGCCAAAGATAATTATTATGATTTTTACCATGATAACATTTAAAAATTGGGAGGAATGGCCAAGGTCATTATCATCATCATCATTGTCATTGTAACTCCCATCGTCTTTATCATCATTGTCATTATCATAACAATCGCAATTCATGTCATCGTCATCATCTTCATTATCATCATCGTTATAATTATTGACATTGTCGTCAGTTGTTCATAATTTTCAATGTCATAAGAAATATAATCAATGCAAAAGATATGATGTGTGTTGGAAAATGGATGCAAAAGTAAACAAAAAAATGGGGGTAAAAATAGACGTAAATTTGGATGAAGAGTGGACACAACATAAGTAGATGCAGAACAAGACAGAAAAATTGAACAAAAGTGGATGAAAAAGTAGATGCAATAGTTCATACAAACTTGAACACAAAATAGGACTCAAACATGGATGAAAAAGTGGAAGAAAACATGGGCACAATAGTAGGCATAAAACTTAGCATGAATTGTGGTGAAACAAATGTGGATACTCCAATGAATGTAAAAAAAAAGGGACACAAAATTGAATGCAAAAAGGAGGAAAACTTGGATGAAAAAAGGGATGTAAACATGGGCCAAACATGGGTGCAATAGTGAACATAAAATTAGTTTCAAAACTAGACAAATCAAAAGTGGATGTAAAAGTAAATTCGAAATGGGATGCAAAAAACATAAACAATATTTGATGAAAACTTGGACACAAAAGAGGATGCAAATATGGATGCAATAGTGGAAGAAAATGTGGGTTGCAATGATAGGCATAAGATATGGCACAAATAATAGCACAAAAAAGGTGGATGTAATAATAGACACAAAAAAATATGCAAACTTAGATGCAAGACAAGATGCTATAAGGGATGTAAAAGTGGATGCAAACACGGGTGCAACATGAGAAACAAAATTGGATGCAAAATATGGATGAAATGGAAGTACATGCAAAAGAAGATACAAAATGAGATGCAAAACCCAACACAAAAGTGGATGCAAAAATAGATGAAATATTTTATGCAAAAGAGGATGTGAAGATGGATGCAAAATTGGAAGCAAACGTGGGTACAACAGTATGTGCAAAACATGGAACAAATTTTGTCACAACAGAAGTAGATGTAATGATAGATGCAAAAAAAGAAGCAAATGAAGATGAAAAATAGGATGCAAAAAGGGATGTAAAAGTGGGTGTAAACATGGGTGCAACAATGGATGTAAAATAGCTTTTGCAACTTATTTGAAAGAGCAATTTTGTCCCAACAATTAGACTTGTAGCATAAAGAACATGGTTAATACATATGATTCGACCAAAAACTAGTTACTACCAAAATTCAACCAAAAAAAATATTACTGCATAAAAATAGAATTAAAAACAAAAAAAATAAAAACAAAAATTTCCCAAATTAAAAATAAATAAATGATAAACATTTTTTTACCAAAATTTAGTGATTTTTTTAGTGCTAATACTAACATCACCATTACAAGAAGATATTTTTTTAGTGCTAATACTGCCATTACAAAAAGATATAAGAGGGATATAATGCAAAAAGTTTAATAATAATATGTATGTAGAAGATGGTCTTCAGACTGGTGAATCCATGATAATCAATGGGACTACAGTCAAAATAATTGGATGTTATTTACTTTTTTACATAGATTGTCAAAATAATTGCATAAATCGATTTTTTTAAACCAAAATTTAACAAAAACTTTGCTAGTGCTAACATTAGAACCACCATTACAACAAGATATCTTTCTAGTGTTGACAACACCATTATAGTAAGATACCTCAAGAGAGACAGAAAATTTAAAAAGTATGATAGTAATATGTATCCAGAAGATGGTAGTGAAACTAGTAATTGTTCATTCTCATTATCATAATCTTGTCATCATCATCACCATCATCCTTGTCATCGTTATTGCCATCATTACATTATCATCATAATCACCATTCATGCCATCATCATCAGCTCCATCATCATCATCATCATTATGGACATTGTTTGCAATTGTTTATAATTATAGACGTTGTAAGAAATATCATCAACCCAAAAAATGTGATCAGTGCTAGAAAAGGGTTGTTTAGGACACATTGATATACGTAAGAGAAATAACAACTCTATTTTTGAGAGATGATCGATGATCATCATCATCACCACCATTATCATCGTCATAGTCATTTTTATCATCCCCATCATCATCATTAATGTAATTTCTATCAACATTGTTGTAATCATCATCATCATTCATGCCATTATTGTTTTTGATGATGACCTAGATGAAAATGATGATGATGACACCAAAGATAATGCTTATGATTATGACAATGACAACATCTAAAATTGGGAAGATTCGCCAAGGTCATTAGCATCGTCATCATCATAATCATTGCCATCATCATCATTAATGTCATTGTAACCACTATCGTCTTTATCATCATAATCACAATTCATGTCATCGCCATCATCTTCATTTTCATCATTGTCAATATTATTGACATTGTCATCAATTGTTCATAATTGTCAATGCCATAAGGAATATCATCAATGCAGAAAATATGATGAGTGTTGGAAAAGGGATGCAAAAGCGAACATAGAAATGGGGGCAACAATAGAAGTAAAATTGGATGAAAAGTGGATACAACATAAGTAGATGCACAATAACATGAAAAACCTAACACAAAAGTGGATGCAAAAGTAGATGCAGTTGTCAATGCAAACTTGGATGCAAACATGAAGGCAAAAGTGGAAGCAAACATGGGTCCAATGGTAGGTGTAAAACTTGGCACAAACTGTGGTGAAACAAATGTGGATGCAACAACGGACACAAAAGTAGATGCAAAAATGGATGAAACAAAAGTGGATACAATAGGGGATGCAAAAACATACACAATATCTGATGCAAACTTGAACACAAAAGAGGATGCAAATGTGGATGCAAACATGGAAGCAAATGTGGTTGCAATGGTAGGCGCAAGATATGGTGCAACAAAAGTGGATGTAACAATAGACAAAAAATATGCAAAATAAGATGCAAAAATGGATGTAAAAGTGGAAGCAAACATTGATGCAACAGGCAAAACAAAATTGGATGAAAAAAATGGATACAATGGAAGTAGATGTAAAAGTAGATACAAAACGAGATGCAAAACCCAATGCATAAACCTGACACAAAAGTGGATGCAAAAATAGATGCAATATTTGATGCAAAAGAGGATGTGAACATGGATGCAAAATTGGAAGCAAACGTGGATACAATAGTGAGTGCAAAACATGGTGCAAATTATGGCATAACAAAAGTGGATGTAATGATAGATGAAAAAAAAGAATCAAAGTATGATGCAAATGAAGATGTAAAAAGGGATGCAAAAAGTGAAATTTAAAATGGGTGTAACAGTGGATGCAAAATTGTATGCAAAAGTGGATGCAATAGAAGTCGATGCAAAAGTAGATGCAAAACGAGACACAAAACCCGATGCAAATCCTGGTTCAAAATTGGATACAAAAAGGGATGCAAAAATAGATGTAGTAGTTGATGAAAACCTAGATCCAAATGAAGATGCAAACGTGGATGCAAAATTATAATCAAAAGTGGGTGCAAAAGGAGGTGCCAAACTAGGCGCCAATTGTGGCACAAAAATATTAGATGCAATAGTGGGTACAATAATAGATGCAAAAGAGGATGTAAATATGGATGCCAAACAATATGGAAAAGTGGATGCAACAAAAGTAGATGCAAAATTATATGCAAAACTAGACACAAAACTCGATGTAAAACGTGGTGCAAAAGTGATGCACAAATGGATGAAAAAATGGTTGCAAAAAATGATTTAAAAAAGGATGCAAAAAAGGATGCAAAAGTCGATGCAAAAGTTGATGCAAGTGTAGGTGCAAAAAGTGGATGCAAATGAGGATGCAAAAGTATGTCAAACAAAAATAGATGCCAAAATTGATGCAAAACCTGGAACAAAACCTGGTGCAAAGGATGACACAAAACTTGGCATAAAATTTGGTGCAAAACGTGGTGCAAAACCTATTGCAATACCTGGTGCTAAACTTGGTGTAAGATTTGGTGCAAAACTTGATGCAAATTTTGTGTCAAGTTTTGCACCATATTTGATAAATGGATGCAAATAGCACCAAAAATGGGCTCTAGATGCAAAAAAAGAAGTAAAAAGGGACGCTAATCGCTGGTTTTGTTGTAGTGAGAGTATGTCTGATATCTACCACTTTGGCCTTCTAAGTTACTCGTATTTCATTTTCTTTTATTATTATATGACCATAACAATGCATCGATGCTATAAACCATTCATTTGTAGTTTCAAGGAGCCACAATCTAAATTATATATATTAAGTGAAGAGAGCTTTGAACACAGTGAAATTACACACATGTGGCAATTATGTTATTGAAATTCACCCTTGATACTTAGCTTGATAATTTGACAACCTATATTTATATTATAATTCTGATAGAGTTAGGGTTACTCTTATGAGTGAGGAATGGTAGTTTCGAGAGTTGAAATAGGCATCAATGCTATCATTTTCAATAACTGTTTAATAATTGATAATGATAGGCTATGATATAGAGATTTTTGAATTACTTGATAACATGCTCGATATACATGTTTCAGAGGGTGGAATTTTAAATTTGATGTGCAATCTAATATTATATAACTAATTATTTATTGTTTGATGGCTCATTAAGGCTAATCTACTAAACTATAAAGAGACTTGCAACTTCAGGTCATGTCCTAACTTCTCTGTCTAAGAAACATTATATGTCTTAACAACTCAATCTATGACATGCAAGCAATCTCTCAAAAAATTGGGACAACATCCTTCGGAGTAGGATTTAAGTCATGCTCGCACTCCAAAAGTTTAGAATATCTTATTGAAAGTAGAATAAAATCCCTTAAAAAATTTCATGCATACAAAAAGTATACAGATCACATTCTCCTGGATACAACATTCTACCGTCCTCTGTAGTTAGCTATTGACATCTCAACAAACATGACAAGCCTACTAATAATGTAATGCAACTTGGAAAACTAAAGAGATGTTGATTATAGGTGGCCTCTTGAAAGTTCACTTGAAAACGCCCTACAAAATTACTTTCCTCTGTTCTCAGAGTAGGCAATATCATACTCGCCAGTTTCAAAAATACCTTGGCCTTCATAACTATTTCAGAGAGTAGCACAACTTTAGAGCTACTATGTTGAGTAAGTGTATTCTTGGATGTTGACGAGTGTTCACTGAAACTACTTTATCATCACAATCCTTTTTTTATAAATATGTAAAAGGTAATATCCATTTTCATGAAAGAGAAGAGGGCTTTTTGTGTTTCTTCCAAAAAAGATATGGCATTATCCTTATATAATATCTCACATAAATCATTAGATGTATGAGGCTAGTGTCACCTCTCTGTTGAGAAAACCTCAGGTGCCTTCCTTTCAGGCTTTGGTTGGCAGTAGGTGGAAACAAACAACTAATGCCAACTTTGTCACCTGGCCATTCCCACTATATTTAATCCGTTTTTGAAATTTTAGCCTCCTTTTCTAATCACCAAGCTCTGCAAGGAGACCAACTGGCTCCCCTTGAATTAAGGGGATCTCTTTTACATTATATTTGTTTCAAGTAGCCACAATCTAAATTATATATATTAAGTGAAGAGAGCTTTGGACACAGTGAAATTACACACATGCGGCAATTATGTTATTGAAATTCATCCTTGATACTTAGCTTGATAATTTGACAACCTATATCTATATTATAATTCTGATAGATTTAGGGTTACTCTTATGATCAGGTAAATATGAGGTGTACCCACTAGGAAATATTAACTATTATAGTATAAATGATGACATCGACTTATAACAATGTAAATTCATCTATTGTTTAGTGACGAATGGTAGTTTCCAGAGTTGAAATAGGCGTTAATGCTATCATTTTCAATAAACGTTTAATAATTGATAATGATAGGCTATGATATAGAGATTTTTGAATTACTTGATAACATGCTCGATATACATGTTTCAGAGGGTGGAATTTTAAATTTGATGTGCAATCTAATATTATATAACTAATTATTTATTGTTTGATGGCTCATTAAGGCTAATCTACTAAACTATAAAGAGACTTGCAACTTCAGGTCATGTTCTAACTTCTCTGTCTAAGAAACATTGTGTCTTAACAACTCAATCTATGAGATGCAAGCAATCTCTCAAAAAATTGGGACCACATTCTTCGGAGTAGGATTTAAGTCATGCTCGCACTCCAAAAGTTCAAAATATCTTATTGAAAGTAGAGAGTGCATAGGTATAATAAGTGCATTAAAAACTATGGATATGGATTGATAGGTATAAATTTTCACTATCCAATGATCTAGCTTCTAACCAAGGAATACATGAAGGAGTACAAGTTGCCTAAAAGAGAATAATTAGACCACTAGAAGGAAATTCAAGAAAGATGAGGATATTCACATGCACATGACGCAGATTAGACTGATTACAACCTCAACAACGTCCATAGGAGCATCACCTTCTCAAAATCAGTTTGAATATTGGTTGCATACGTACATGTAATGAATTTAGTTAGCGGGAGATTGCTAGTGCCCAAATTTTCATATTTTTAGCACTTGTCCAATACATTTTTGTCGATATTTTTCTCATTTCCATCTCATATTAATACCTTGTTCATACACAATGATTCATTTTTGGTCAATCTATGATTATCCTATTAAAATTCCATTTCAGTGTTTATTCTTATGAAATTCTTATATTTTTAACAATGGTAGAATAAGTGTTGAAACTTGCTAAATGGTTATTGCAACTCCTATGTGTAGTATTTCCAACTCTACTTCAGTATAGGTGTTTCAATTCTTGAGTGTATTTTATACAAATTTATTTGAGTTATGGACATAATTGCTACAACTTTGATTTGTTGCCATCATTGATACAAATTTGTTTGCAACAACTCCCACCTCACTATGACGTGGATCTTGCCTCAGTAGGGATGCTACAACTCCCCCCATGGTTTTTGTTGCAACTCTTGAGAAATTATGCTATAATTCTATGACAAGTATTCCAAGGTATCAGTGAACCGAGAAATTGTTTCCCATGAATTGGAAAGACAATAAACAATCATATTTTGTCATGAAGATGAGTAAAAATAGAAGATAGGAAACTAAAAAAATATGATGACTCAATCAACACTTGCCACATAGCTTATTAAATGAACTCATGCCTAATTTTTGTTATCTTTTAGAAAATTGATGTAACAGGATGGAATGGAACGATCTGATTGACATGGATCTCCATCTGTTTTTTTAATTAATTTAGATAGAAAAAAATATGTATAAAAACATTCACTCTCCTTCACAGACACACAATGGTTGATGAAGGGCATATATATGAGAATATGATTCTTTCTATTTTTTCTACAACATTCTACCATCCTCTGTAGTTAGCTATTGACATCTCAACCAACATGACAGGCCTACTAATAATGTAATGCAACTTGGAAAACTAAAGAGATGTTGGTTATAGGTGGCCTCTTGAAAGTTCACTTGAAAACGCCCTACAAAATTACTTTCCTCTGTTCTCAGAGTAGGCAATATCATACTCGCCACTCTCTCTTGAGAAAACCTCAGGTGCCTTCCTTTCAGGCTTCGGTTGGCAGTAGGTGGAAACAAACAACTAATGCCAACTTTATCATCTGGCCATTCCCACTATATTTAATCCATTTTTGAAATTTTAGCCTGCTTTTCTAATCACCAAGCTGTGCAAGGAGACCAACTGGCTCCCCTTGAATTAAGGGGATCTCTTTTACATTATATTTACCTTGACTACAACATTGGTGAAATCATTACAAGGTTTATACTCTGCTGTGGTTTTTATCATTATGATTTGGGTGGGTATCCCTTGAAAAGCAGACAAGAATCATCTGTTATGTGTGACAGGACTTCCAGTGCCTACACAGTACCTCACCTCATCCCCACGCAATCCATTAATTTTGTGCTTAGGTTTATTCATTAACTTCTCAACATCTGGTTTTAGGAATATTCTTGTATATGCAATTGGGTCTATAACAAACAAAACACGCTGCAGAAATTGGCCCTTGTACGGTTCAAATACAACTCTAGAAGCTTCACTGGAATAAGAAATATGCCAATGCTGTAAGGAATAACAACTGTTCATATACTACCAATTTATTTAATTTTTAGAGTGCATCTAAAATTGTTTAGGAAAAAAAACAATTTTAATTCATTAAGAAATTGTTGTTTCCTTGTTGCAGTCCTTAATTTGAATAGTCATACAATGCTTGCAGGTATTGGATGGTCGACAGGGACCCCTATTGACTAATTATGCCAGACCACAAGTAGGTACATTAATGGTTACTACGGGATCAAAACTCTGTCAACATGTATGTTGTCTTACTAAATTCTTTTCACTTTGCATCTTCAAAGCAATATCTGTATGAATTCTATGATTTTCTTTTATTTAGAATCCTCTTAATGTGTATGTACATGGCTTCTTTTTCAGTAGTTTACTTAGCTACAAATTGTTTTGCAAGCCATGAAAACATTATTGGTGCAGAGGACTGGCCCTGTTTGTCTTTTTGTTTAAACCATGTGTTTACTAAATATTACTAAATGTTTATAAAG
Source organism: Pinus tabuliformis (assembly GCA_031772625.1). Taxonomy (NCBI): domain Eukaryota; kingdom Viridiplantae; phylum Streptophyta; class Pinopsida; order Pinales; family Pinaceae; genus Pinus; species Pinus tabuliformis. The sequence continues at coordinate 717,782,446 of CM062808.1, forward strand.
ATATGCTTAGTTGATAAACCAGTTAGAAGTGGATCAAACGCAAACCTCAATATATGTTTAGATAGACCAATGATGGAAAGCTAGAAAGGAGATGAGGAAACATCAAAAGAGTGTAGTCAATCAAGTCTACTTAAGAAAGAAAAGATTAGACAGGCTAATTGAGCACCAGACAGTGCATCACATATTCACTGTTTGAGCTAGCATTTAGGAGGCTAGACAGAATCACTTGAAGTTGTACTGCTTCTGTGTTGATTTTATGAAGGCCTTTCACGCTGCCTCTTTATATGCTTCGAAAATTTCACTCTCCAAATTGCTGTCTGCAACAAGAAATTGATTGGGGGAAAATATTTCATCAAGGGGCGTGATGCTGAAAATAAACCTTTGAATCTCTCTGAAACAGGGAACTTGGCTCTAATGTACACCTATCAATGCTTCAATACTCATAAGTGGGCCCCCTTGAGGCAAGTCATTTACGATTTAGAAATACAATTGCCAGGGATTTTGATTTAGTTGTAAGGCAAGGCGAGAGATGCTGTCCAAAAAAGTCATTACAGATCCTAAGAAACTGAAACTAAGCAGATCAATTTTTATAGCTTATGTTATAACGAATTTGACCTTCCATCAAAGCCTACACTGATATAAAGAAACTCTATTGTTGACTATTATTGAAAGGACATGAGTAAGCTGTGAGCTTGAACTATTGAGGCTGTGAAAAAAATGTCCAACTGATTTCTTCTTTCCCACTTGCTGTTGCAGAGCAGGATCTCCTTAAATTGTCATATCCATGGATTGTTGGGTTTAGGAGAGGTTGATCTCTTCTCCCCACTAGCTGATGCAGAGTACGATCTGCATAGATTGTGATATTGATGGGTGGTTGGGTTTTGACAATTATACAATAGAGATGAATAAGATATGAGCTTGAATTATTGTGGCTCTGAAGGCTGTGAGAAAAAGGGTCCAGTTGATTCCTTATTTGCCACTTATTGTTGCAGAGTCGGATCCGCTTACATTGTGATATTCATGGATTGTTGGGTTCAGGAGATGTTGATTCCTTCTCCCTCACTTGTTGTTGCAGAGTAAGATCTGCATAGATTGTGATATTGATGGGCTGCTGGGTTTAGCAAAAGACGATTTCTTGTTTTCGCACTTGCTGTTGCAGAGTAGGATATGCATAGATTGTGATCTTCATGGGTTTTTGGGTTTAGGAGGGGTTCATTTCTTCTTCCCCACTTGTCGCTGCAGAGTACGATATACATAGATTGTGATAGCCATGGGTTGTTGGGTTTAGGAAGGGCTCATTTCTTCTTCCCCACTTGTTGTTGCAGAGTAGGATCTGGATAGATTGTGATATTCATTGCGCGAGACAAATCTAGACATGGAACTCATACTCTGTCTACAGCAGGGGGGAATTTCATGAAAAATGCAAGTATATATCGACATGCAAAAGGGATTGCAAAAGGAGGAGCCCCTCATGCTAGAGTTGCAAGTTATAAAGTTTGTTGGCCTACAGATTCAAGCGGCTACAATTGCTATGATGTAGATATTCTTGCAACATTCGATGAAGGGATACATGACGGAGTTGATGTGTTCTCAGTTTCTCTGGGAGGTCAACCTCCCATTCCGGATTATTTTCAAGATTCAATTTCAATTGGATCGTTCCATGCAGTTCAATTCCTCCCACCAAACGTTCAACATGTCAATGAATGTAGAGTTGTCTACCAACAGAGAGAGAGTTCTTTATGGTTAAATATATGATTTTTGTGTTGATGAAGTCCACTGTTGGAAGACAACCCATTAACCAAAGCCAAAGAATATGAAAGGTGAGATACGATCATGGCGATTTTGTAACACTTAGATGGAGATAGTAAACAACATGGATAGTGTGTGCACCAATTCCCTGAACTTGCAGCGGGTGCCTTTCAGCTTAGAGTTACTAAAGAAGTCGAAGAGAAAGAGATAGAAACAGAGGCAAAAAGGAATCCCGCAAAGAGAAAACAAAGATAGTGGCAAAGACAAAGAAGGAAGCACAATAGGACAAATATCTCATTACAGAGTAGAAGGAACAAAACCAATGTGGTTCTGACTAGAGAGTTTCGAATTGAAAAAAATTACGATGAAAAAAAGGTTGTCACACTGAAAATCCCTTTTAGCGGTTAGCGAAGAGACCAACCATTTTCTAAATTGTCGGGTCTTACTTAGCTCCATATGTTTTTTTGACACTGTGCACAGATCACTACGTATGCGCGAATTTCAAACACTTCTTCTGGTGTTATCGTGTCTTACTTAGCTCCATATTTGTATTTTACGCTGTGTATATAACTATACCTACGCGAACTTCAAAACATTTATTCTGGAGTGGTTGGCAGAGTTAATGGACCGAAAGCCATGGCTGGGATCAAAAGGGCATTCGTTCATTGCCAACGGGCAGCAGTATTGCTCCGCAACGCGGACCGAACACCCAACCTCGCCCAGGCAAGAAAATTTGCCCCTCTATTCCGCAGGTACAGTCAATCAACCCATCCCTGTATACATCATTGTTGATTTTCCAGTGTATTGATCGTCCAACTGCTGCTTTTTATTTATTGATGTTGTTTTCACAGTGAATATGGCAATACAACTGCAGGGTTATCCCTGCGGTTCTCCACTGAATCTGAGGTTGGGAGTTCGAATCCTACAGGTCATATCCTTGACGAAAACAAACGCCGTTTCCTAAATCAGTAAATTTCCCATCAATCCTCGCTTGATTATTGTCCTTGTGGTTAAACTGAATACTTATATGATACGAAATTATATGTCTGATTGATTTTATCTTGTTTCAATGTCATTACTGGATTCATTCACGAGATATGATTGATTGATGCAGGTTGTTATATAGAAGCAAGCAAAGGGGTTTGCTGGAACTTGATTTGGTGCTTGGGAAATGGGTGGAGGAGAATATTCAGTCTCTAGATGACACCCACATAAAAGCACTTGTAGAGGTTCTGAACCTGGTAAGGCCGTAGTTCTTTTGTCGTCGTTTTTGAATTAATTCTTTTGACCATTGTTCATGTCCTTCATGCCTTTAAGAATCAAAATACGATGAATGTTGGTTGGAATAATATGACTTTCAGTAAAGCAGTTGTTTATAACGCGATTTTTTGAAAGCTTTTTCAGTGGGTTTTTTTGGTCGAAATTCGGTCGGAATTTATTGGAATCGCAAGTTTGATAGCTAGTTTCTGCACAAGGAAAGCGTTCCAGGGGTTTTCGAGGGTGCTGAATCCAAATATGCAGTTAAAAACCATTTTAACTGCAACAAATCAAGATTTAACCTCAATTTCTTCCGCCGGATTCCGTCACCGAAATCTCCAAAAAATCGCATTATAGACAACTCCTTCGTGTTTCGGGGTTTATCAAACACAGACCCTGCAATCTTAAGGTGCTTAAGTTTGAACATCACTTGCGGGATACGCACCGGCCCTGTGAAAATTTTCCGAGAATCCTCCAATAATTTCAGAGCATTAGCAGTAGTCTATGGATGGCCCTTTATTAGCCTCTAGTAGATGCTATGGATCTTTCAAGCCACGGTGAGAAGGTGGGTGTGGATCTTTCAACCCAACTTGAGAACGTGGCTGCCTAATACATCAGTGCCCATATAATAAATACGTATTATGTTTGAGCCCTGAACTTTGCAAGCTCAAAATCAAAAGGGAAAAAAGTCAACATTCATGTGCCTTGAGAGAAGGCAAGCTCTAAGCCATATAAGAATTGATTAAAAAATTTAACTACAAGAATACCAATCGTTATGGTGGTTTGCCCCACCATCACTTCTGGTCTGTTGTTTGTTTGATGTTGGAAATGTTGGATTGCTTATGATTAGTATGTGAGTTGCGCATTAGATAGAATATAGCTAAAACTTGATACCCGAAATCCTTAGAAATCTTTTGTTTGTAGCTATCAAGTATGATGAAAAGGTGCTTCTCTATATGTATTTATACTAGTTAAAGGTATTTCATATATATATATATATATATATCATCTTCTTATATACTTTTAAGGACATAAAATTCATTAATTATAACACATGATAAGTTGAAGGTGGTTATTCATGATACTTCTTCTTAAAATCTCTCAGTTTTTATAACTATTCATCTTTCATTGTTGAAATGCATTGAAACTATGCAATATGGAATAGGGAATGACGCAAAAGTGAACCTGACCATAAGCATCTCTTGCGACACAATGCCATAAATCGATAAAAAATTATAACTCCCTTTGGGCCTAGACTAGTTAAGGGGAATATACATAAAGGAAAATACGACTTGTTTAGTACCTTATGCACATGCCTCAGTGGTATTTCCTTATGGTTCTTTTGTCTACATCATGTTTAGGTTTCTTCGTCGTCCATTGTACAGTAAATTAGGAAGGCACTTACCATGACTCTCTAGTAACATTGTTTTTTTATCACATACTCAAGCATCTTGGCATGGACAAGATGGGGCACATTAATCTATCAAAAGCGTAATGCCTACTAGCATGAAAACCCACTAAACACCGATCCAATTCGAGAAGAGATTGAAGGGAAATCTATGTTGATATGGACACTTCAGGTCCTAGGAGACTCCAGGCCAGGCTGCACTCTAGAATCTATGCCCCTTTTGGTGAATAATTTTGCAAACTTGTCTAGTAAATTTGAATTGTTTTATTTACCCCTAAAAAATGTTAGACTAAATTAAATAACTTATATTAAAGAATAGTTGTGTTTGGAAGTCTCTTAAATACCATATTCTATTTTGGTTTAAACTGGAATATCAGAAGTGACCCTAACTACAATGATTAAACGAATTTAGTTCTGGATATATATGCAACCGTGAAAGAAACGGGCACCATGATTCAAACAATTGAAATAATATGTTTACTAAATATTACTAAATGTTTATAAAGATATGCTTAGTTGATAAACCAGCTAGAAGTGGATCAAACGCAAACCTCAATATATGTTTAGATAGACCAATGATGGAAAGCTAGAAAGGAGAGGAGGAAACATCAAAAGAGTGTAGTCAATCAAGTCTACTTAAGAAATAAAAGATTAGACAGGCTAATTGAGCACCAGACAGTGCATCACATATTCATTGTTTGAGCTAGCATTTAGGAGGCTAGACAAAATCACTTGAAGTTGTACTGCTTCTGTGTTGATTTTATGAAGGCCTTTCACCCTGCCTCTTTATATGCTTCAAAAGTTTCAATCTCCAAATTGCTGTCTGCAACAGGAAATTGATTGGGGGAAAATATTTCATCAAGGGGCGTGATGCTGAAAATAAACCTTTGAATCTCTCTGAAACAGGGGAATTTCTCTCTGTGCGAGACAAATCTGGACATGGAACTCATACTTTGTCTACAGCAGGGGGGAATTTCATGAAAAATGCAAGTATATATCGACATGCAAAAGGGATTGCAAAAGGAGGAGCCCCTCATGCTAGAGTTGCAAGTTATAAAGTTTGTTGGCCTACAGATTCAAGCGGCTACAATTGCTATGATGCAGATATTCTTGCAGCATTCGATGAAGGGATACATGACGGAGTTGATGTGTTCTCAGTTTCTCTGGGAGGTCAACCTCCCATTCCTGATTATTTTCAAGATTCAATTTCAATTGGATCGTTCCATGCAGTTCAAAGAGGGGAGGTTGTCGTCTGTTCCGCCGCAAATCTTGGTCCAAGACTGGCGACAGTTCAAAATGTGGCACCTTGGATCATAACTATGGGAGCAAGCAGCATCGACAGAGCATACCCTTCGAGTGTTCATCTCGGAAACAACATAACATATATAGTAAGTACGGTTTATTGGCATTCCTAATTATTTTATGTTTTACAATTTTTTTAGTTTTCTGAAGAATATTTTTTTGGATTATATTTTTTTGTTTTTTAAATGTTGTTTCTAAATTTAGTGTATCAACTGTTATATATTGGGAGCACTACCTTAAGAACATAAGACTAACTTCCTACTCAAAATAATAATAAAAGTTTGGAAATTTACTAAGACCTACAGGTTTGGAAATTTACTAAGACCTACAATTTAACAAGATATCAAAACCTTGACCGATATTAGATTCCCAAGTCACCTAGGAATTAGGGTGTTGGAAGAACAGAAAAACCCCATAGCACTTATAATTTACAAAATTCATAGATTAAACCTATGATTCAAATAAATCCTAAAAACATATGCAAATAATGGTAAAGGTTTAGTATTACTAAGGCTTGCGGGTAAACACAACATTCAGTGTCTTTAAAAACTCTGTAACACCATTTTTTTTTAAGTTCATGAATCCAACAAATCTCTACCAATTTTCAAGTAAATTTGACAACAAAGAGGCCAAAAATTTCTTCAAAAGGTAGAACAGTTGCACTACGGACGGCAGGCTGGCTTAGTGCTTCTTCTCTAGTTAAGTAATGAAGCGCGTTTAATTCATCTTATGAAATTCGATTTACCAGTATTCCCATAAAGCCCGAGGGTGGAAATCTATCCCCGCAACATGGAACGACTAAATATATTTCATCATGTTTTCTTGGAAAGCATTGTCATTGAAAGATGCATTGTTTGGAGACTAATAAATACAAGTATTAGGGAATCAATTCAAAAGGGAAAAAATGCAATGGAGGATATCTAGAATAACGGTGAAGTTTTTCATAATACCATGGCCACTCTTGAGTGTGAGGATACTTCTAATGTGTGCGAGGTGGTACGTGCCGGTGTGCAGGGAGACCAGCCGGCCTTTACCCGACCGCCAAGTCCATAAGGTGGCAATGCCCATTTGCCTCCGCAAACTCTTCTCTCACTCAATAACAGTTACAAATTTTACCCCGCTGCTCATTAATTACCTCTCGCACATTACTAGTTGTATTTAAATTTCTGGTTTATTTTCGGATGGTAATCTGGCGGGGATTAGTTGTATTTAAATTTTTGGTTTATTTTCAGATGGTAATTTGGAAGAGATTAACTGAAATCACAAATTTTACTAATAAATTTGGCATAATCTTACCTTAGTATTTTTCAGGGCACTAAATTCATATATAGAATTAAAAAAAACTACTTTACAACACAAAATGCCACAAGAAGCAAGAAACAATGATGTTTAGAACTCAAACGACTACGATCTAATATCTTATCTTTTAATTTTATTGAGAACGGCATCGACAAGTTACATTCATGAGCTTGACACACAGCGGTACATGTGCAACAAAATGAACATTCATTATTTTCACAGAATCCCAGAATCAAAATCCTTTGAAGACATTTGTACAGGGTGCTGGAGCCTGATAACACAAAAGGTATGGGTTCAAAAATATAGTTTCATTATCAAGAGTAAAGTTACCAAGCTCAACTCGCCTAAGCGTGAGAATTGACTAGTGATCCGGGAAAACTCACGAGCTGACTCATAAAACTTCAAATAAAACCACCAAATTTCAGAATAAAAGAGATTTTCCATTTATGGTCAAGCTTGCAAAGGTTAATAATGCATATTTTCAATAATAACTCTTTTCGAAATAGAAAGATGATACTATTTACCGCAAAAGTCTCGGGATTTTGGAATGTTTGACACATCTTCTGGTTGTCTGCTATGATAGAAGGTCAGAAACAGAAGCATATGGACAAACCTTAAATATGAAATCAGAAAAACCACCTCCGAAGCACATAGCAAAGAAATAATAATGAAATGAGAGTGAAATTAATTCCTGATGAATTAAGAAAACACTTTATATAGTGAAAGCTTGAGTGATAGAAGCAAAACTATTACCATGAATACACGAAGGGAACAATGCAAAGAGTTACATGCAATCAAATAACCATGTTAAACGTTTGTAGAAATTCAACATTTTTTTATGGTGAATATTACATTAGATGGGGAATGCTTCGTTCGGTCTGGGAACTTACAAGTTGTAAAGGTGAAGCTCCGCTCGACGCTCTCTGCTCCTCTGCTCCTCAAACTAGTTGCTCCACACTCTCTGCTCTCAACTTACTCCGGAGAATTAGCTGCTCGACACTCTATGCTGTGAACTTACTCCGGACTCTGGAGAAGGCATTTGTAGACCACCGTGGACGCCTCTGCATATGCAAACAGTTGGCACTTGCAGGATGCAGGACACTGCATGCATGACACGGAGAACAAGTAGCAAAAACTTAGGACAAACTAAGTGGTGCTTTTGATAAACTTAGGACAAACTATGTGGTGCTTTTGATAAAATGTTCGTCTCTGAAAACTTTGGATAACAAAAACTTTTCATCTCTGAAAACTTTGGATATCTTATTTTTACCCCGAACATAATGTCTTGAAAGCTGCGAAGCGCGCAATAAGACCCCCAACTTTGTTGTCCAATCAAAAATTACATAATAAATTTTATATTATTTTCTAATATGAAAACTTTGGTTAAAGGTGTGATGTACAGCAATATTTTTTGGTCAAACAAGAGATTAATACGTCGTCAACGCACAATCGATCGCTAAGAGTCCCAGGCAGGGACTAATAATACCAATCCTCGATACTAGGATACAATGGTGTTAACGGTAATAGATGATGTTTCTATATATAGTAATAAATCTTTATATTTGATCAAATATTATCTTTTGTATTTTATCCATAGTGTTATATATTTTTTTAATTTGGGTAATTTTTTGTATTTTATCAATAGTCGTGAGTGTTTATATTTTTTAATTTGGGTAAATAACAAGGTGATAAGCACAAATTTATTGAGACAATTCAAATTAGAAAAGGAAATATTTGCTATTTTGACATGTAATTGAATGAGAAAGGAAAATTTTGATGGTGGATTTGTTGCTACTTTTAATACAACACACAATTCAAATCATTATGTAAATTTAAAAAAACTTTACCCAAACCAAGTCTCTCTCACATTATACATTGTAAATTCCTATTCCAATCTCAATTTCTTACCATACTCCTCATTTGATAATTAAAGGCCCATGACCAAGAATATAGGAATAGATATGACTTATCCTTTTAACCAACTAGTAGGAAAGACATTTCAAATGAACATACATGCCCAATCAATACAAAATTCAAACCATCAAAAGCTAATGAACTGTGTAATCGAGAATTATGATCCAAATTCACAACTACTCATGCAAGAGCAACAAGATGCTCAAAATATCATTATTAATTGTCTTGAAACTGAACTAAGATTGGAATGGTAATATAACTACCTAAGTTAGTTCTACAACCATAAGCATTAACCACCTATTCATCTCTCAAGGGTTCAACAACAAGTCAATGAGGAGGTTCTCAAGAGATAAAAAGAGAAAATAACTACACTAAAGCCACCAAATCATCATTACAAAATAGCTTCCTTTTATTGGAAAGCTCCAACAAGCCCCTACAAGGAGAAAAAAAATTCACTCAAATTTTTCAAAGGAATTAAAAAAATTGCATTTGAAGATTCCCTAGTGTAAACAATTAAAAGCACACCAATTAATGCAAATATGTTAGGAAAATCCTTACATATGTTGATTACGAAGAAGAATAGAAGAGATTTGATGAGAATTCTTGTTATTAGAATTATTGTTAGTGTGATCACAAGAAAATAAATACTTCCAAAACGTGGTGACTCTAGGAATATAGTACTAGATTTCAAAATCAATGGGCTTTTGGTGCCAAGGCTCTCACTTGACCTCAAAGTTTTCATCAATGTGAAGGTATCTAAAACTATTAAGACCTAGAACCTAGAACCTTCAAGGCTTGACCTCAAAGTTTTCATCAATGTGAATGTATCTAAAACTATTAAGACCCAGAACCTAGAACCTTCAAGGAATGAGGAAACTGACATATATTTCTACAAATAGCAAACCCATCCATAGTAAAACCAGAAGCAATGCTTTTGGATACCATGGTTACCATGGCAATGTGGGTGTATCTTGTCGATATACTTATGATTAAGCCAAAATAAAGAGGGTGAAGGCCACCCATTCATCTTAGAAAGACTTTGGTTGTCCATCAACAATACACTAGTTGCTTATTAGTCCAAGAAAATGGCAGTTACTTATGAAATGGCCCAAAAGTACCTTACAATGAAGTGTGTGTTAAAATTATAATTTAGTACAATGAATGGAAGGTGAAAGAAGGAGTTTGATGATGAAGACACCAATAAGGACTACAATTTTTTCACAACAAATTAGGAAGAGAAAGAGAAAGACAATGACAATGTAGTATGAGTCCTAATTATTGACCAATGTAAGAATTTCAAAGACGAAGTTGATAATCCACAAATTATTGATTTCCTACAAGACTCCAAAATGGAAAAAGAAGATACAATACATCTTGGTACTTCGATTCCAAAGAAAATAATTGGATTCTTCTATTTTGGAGGTAGAATATGTGAAAATAGAAAACAAAAATAAATTTGTAATCAATTCATGAATTTATATTTGTAGGAAACAATGAGTTAGAAGGGCTTTGGTGACCTCCAAAGAGTTTTTTGCATAGTTATAAGTACACATCAAAGAGTCTTCCCCCTAGGGTATTTCTACATTAGATTTATTTAAGGGATGATGAGAACCCTCTTATGTGGCCTCAAGGAAGGCTAAAGCTGAAAATGATGGGTTTTATCTATCCTATTTTGGAAAGCAAATAATGCTCTCAATTTTGGTACTATTCCTAAAAAAGAAAAAGAGGAACATAAGATGCTTACCAACTATGGAGAATTGAACAAAATCTAAAGATGAATTCCCCTCACCCTTATTAATTATGTCCTTGACAAATTGTCTAAGAAAAAGTACTTTTCCTTTTTTGGATGGTTTATTAGGATACAACTACGTACAAATTATACAAGAGCATCATGAGTTGACTACTTTTGCTTTCCTATAAAAACCTTCACTGTATACCATTTGGATTGCGTAATGTTATATCAACCACCTTCCAAAGATTAGTGATCAACATGTTTTGGAACTTCCTTACAAAAAAAGTCATAAAGTATACCTCGATACATCATTGAATCTAGGAAAACTTTTGAAGAAATTCTGTGAAAAAACCCTACAAAAATGTAAGATATCCAAATAGCCTCAAATCACAAAAAGCATAAAATGCTTCTGCATAAAGAGAGGTCCCTAGTCATGTCATTTCCAAATATATATATATATATATATATATATATATATATATATATATATATATATATATATATGTATGTATATATGTAAGTGAGAATTACCTAATTATGCTAATAAGCGGAGGTGAAGTTTGGTTAACAATTGGATAGAAAGGGAGAGCGGAGAGGGAACAACTAGGGTTTCAAATTGCTGCAGGGGTTGATCTCCATGAAAGAACGCAGAGGAGGGAGCTCCACTCCCTCCTATAAGGAGGTCGTGGCCAACAAGGGCAAGAAACCTCTAGAAAATGTCAGAGGTACTGTTGAGGAAGGAAGAAGAAATATGGAAGAGGAGAAAGATGGCACCAAAATGAAGGAGAATAACAGCACAAAAGACAAGGAGGAAGATGACAAAAATCAGGGAACAAAAGACAAAAGACAAAAGGGACCTTGTAAACCCAAAGCTGAAATCACTCCCAGAGTAGTTTTAAATGATCCGGCGCTGCAGGCGCACAGGGATCACATGCGAACTTATGCTATCATCTGTAAATTCATGGGACTATGGCCCACTGAAAAAGCTTTACAAACGTGGATCAAATACCACTGGAAACCTAAAGGGAGCATTGACCTACATCTTGGGTCAAAGGGATTCTTCACTGTGGTATTCACAAATATTGAAGATAAAGACAGAGTGTTTGAAGGAGGGCCCTACTTCTACGCAGCAGCAGGTCTCTATATGCGGCCATGGATGATGAATTTTGTCCCGGAGCGTGAGACTTTTACTTCGGTCCCGGTCTGGGTAAGACTCTATTCTCTACCTCTTGATTACTGGCAAACTGAATTGTTAGCTACCATAGGCAATAAATTAGGTCATTTTGTCAAAGCTTCTAAAGCCACAAGAAGGGGAAAATATACTTCCTTTGCAAGGATATGTGTGGAGATGGATCTATCCGGAGCTCTGTCAGATGAGGTAATCTTGGAGGTTTTTGATGAAGAATGGGTGCAAACAGTAGACTACGAGCATATTCCGTTCAGATGTCACAGATGCCATGAACATGGGCACCTACTCAGAGACTGCCCTCTCAGTAAAGTAGAGAACAAGAGCAAAACTAATACAATGAAAGACACTGACAACTTTCACAAAGTGGTACATAGGGGAAAAGGCGGCAAAAGAGGGCCTAAGCAACACCAAAAGGAAGGACAACAGGTCAGTCAGAACCAGTTCCAAGTTCTTGAAGAGGATGAAGAAATAATAACAGAAGACCAAACAATGGGAGGAAGTCCTGGGGAGAAGGAGAAAGAAGAAAACCGGAAACAAACACAGGATATTGATAAACAGAAAGAGATGATGATGAGTGATACAGAACCGAAGATGGATCAGGAAATGACCCAGAGTGAGATGGAACTGGAGGACCATGAGCTACAAGAGATCCTTGACAGAGAACACCTAGATCTGGAAGGGTTCTTGATTCAGGGAACTACAGGTGGGGTAGAATCGTTACCTCAAGAAGAGTTCAATAGAATACAACAGTTGTTTTTATGGAAAACTCAGGCTAAGGGTTTGGAGGGGGAAAAAACATTGACAGGCAGAGTAACGAAGGTGTGAAAACGATGAAAACTACTCCGGGCTTAGCACCTAGAAACCCAGGAAAGAAAAGAGGCAGGAAAAAGCAGAATGAGCTATTGATGGAATGTGGAAAGCTTATGATAGATTCAGGTAAGATGAAAGATCTAGCTAGCTACTCCTTTACAAATCTTTAAGTATGAAGTTCACATCTTGGAATATCAGAGGTCTAGGTAGTAAAAGAAAACAGAGAATGCTTAGTAATAGAATGAAACAAGCAGCTCCGGATATAATTTTTATCCAGGAAACGAAATGTTCCATTCAAAAGTTAAGACAAATACATAGCAAATGGCTAAGTAGATTTGAGTTTCTAGAAGTCAAAGCAGAGAATACAACAGGGGGCATACTCACTCTCTGGAACCCCCAAAAAATTGGCATAATAGATGCTGAGGCATCTAGGAATTATTTATCAGTGGTTATTCAGCCTGTAGGAGATAGGGATACCTATCTAGTCACGAATGTTTATGGCCCTCAAAGAATAGATGATAAACTCAGGTTCATAGATTCCCTTGTGGATCTCAGGGACAGACATGCAGGGATACCTTGGATCATGGGAGGGGACTTCAACATGATCAAATCACTTTCGGAGAAAAAGGGGGGAACCAGAGCTCTAAGTAAAGACTCTTCAGCTTTCCAAATCTTTACAGATAATATGAAGCTAGTTGATATTGAAACAAACAATGGCCTCTTTACTTGGAACAACAAAAGAGGAGGAGAGTCTCATGTAGCCTCCAAGTTAGATAGATTCATTATCTCGGAGGACCTTATGCTCATAGATAAGGAAATAATAGCGAGAGTTCTTCCCTTTGGAGGCTCAGATCACTGGCTGGTTCAAATGGAAATCCAGGGCATAGGTACCCCCAGGAATAGACCTTTCAGATTTGAGAATATCTGGCTTTCCCACCCAGAATTCATCAGCAATATTGAAAAATGGTGGGCAGAAGATTTGCAGATTCAGGGAACAAGAATGTTCCTTCTACACAAAAGATTAAAGCACATCAAGCTTAGGCTTAAAGATTGGAACAAGAATGATTTTGGCAATATTTTTGTTGAAAATAAATCTGTGGAAAATAAAATGCAGGAACTCAATCAAGCCCTGATTAAGGAAGGCTTTGATAAAGACAAAAGTGATCAAGTCGAGAAACATCATCAAGACTGGGAAAATTTGTGTAAACAAGAGGAAATATTTTGGAGACAAAAATCTAGAGTTCAATGGCTAAAAGAAGGAGAGCGTAACACTAGATTTTTCCACAGATCCACCATGGCGAACAGAGCTCACAACAGGATCTCTTCGATCAAGGACAAGGACGGGAAGATTCATATCTCCCATGAGAACATAGAAGCTGTGTTAGTTCAGCACTTCCGAGGCATAGCTCAGGAAAACAATCCAGAAAGAGAACATTTCATCAGGGACTTAACCAGCCATATACCTAAGCTGGTGTCTAGAGAGGACAATTTCAATCTTAACAAGCCAGTGACTGAAGAGGAGGTCAGTGAGGTCCTCAAAGATATGCAGAACGGAAAAGCACCAGGCCCGGATGGCTTTAATGTGGATTTCTTTAAAGCTTGCTGGAATATTGTTAAACAGGATATTTTGAATGTAGTGGAGGACTCCAGGTCAAACAGAACTATTTTGAAGGTGCTCAATACCTCCTTCATCTCCCTGATCCCTAAACAGGACAATGCTCAAACACCAGAAAGATATAGACCCATAGCTTTATGCAATGTGGTATACAAGATAATATCCAAGGTAGTGGCCAACAAACTCAAACCTCTGCTTCCTTCTCTAGTTTCAGGGGAACAATCTGGTTATGTAGAAGGCAAACAAATTCTAGACAACATCATTCAAGCTCACGAGGTGGTCCACTCGTTAACAAGCAAGAGAAAGGCTGGAATGATCATGCAACTAGACACAAAAGCTTATGATAAAGTGAACTGGACCTATATCAGAAAAGTGCTTATCGCGTTTGGATTTGATCATAACTGGGTCAGATGGGTCATGGCCTTGGTGACTTCATCCAACTTTTCTATATTGGTTAATGGCTCTCCCTCTGAGATTTTTCTTCCTTCAAGAGGCCTCAGGCAGGGAGATCCGCTCTCTCCCTTTCTCTTCATCCTCATGATGGAAGGACTTGGTCGAGCTATCAAGCATGCTAAAGTAACGGGTAAAATTAAGGGCCTTCAACTATCAGAGAATGGACAGGCTTTGACTCATCAACAATTTGTAGATGATACCATGTTACAGGGAATCCCCACAGTCAAGGAGGCTCTAGCGTACAAACAAATACTGAATAACTTTGCCATGGCTTCAGGTATGGAAGTTAATCTTGCCAAATCAAAAATCTTTTTCTTTAATACCAATATTGCTATTCAGAGAAATATCTCCAGAATTCTAGGCTTTCAAAGGGATTCCCTCCCTTCAAAGTATTTGGGAGTTCCTCTAACTGCTAAAACCTTGCACAAGAGCATTTGGGAACCATTGATCAATAAGATGCAGGATAAAGTCAGAAAATGGACCATCAGATCTTTAAATCTGGCTGGTAGGTTGGTGCTGACAAAGGCTGTGCTCCAATCAATCCCAGTTTTCATGCTATCAGCACTCCCAACACCAAAAGGAGTCTTGCAGCAATTCAGAAACATCCAAAGAGACTTTCTTTGGGGCAAGGAGGAGACAAGGAAGAAATGGGCCTTAGTTTCATGGGAAAAAATCTGTAAACCCAAGAACCACGGGGGCCTAGGCTTGGATGATCAGGAGATTCTCAGCAATGTTTTAGGGGCCAAATTATGGTGGCGTTGGGTTAAAGATCCAAAAGCTCAATGGCAAGTATCTGGAAAGAAAAATATGCCAGCCCTTGGCAAACTACTGATCTCATAAGGATGTCTGGAAATATAAAGGGCTCATACATCTGGAACAAGGCCTGGGAGAACAGAGGCTTAGTACAAAAAAATAGTTTCTGGGAAATCAGAGAAGGAGATCTAGCTCTATTTTGGGAGGATAAATGGCAACAAGAACCAACACTGTTAAAAGAGGACTTTTTGGACCTTAAGCACGAGACAGATACCCAAGGATTAATAAAGGTAAAATATTTTTGGGATCATACTCACAATACAGGAAAGTGGAGAACCTGGAGAAACATAGATTGCAGGGATGACAGACCCCTGAATACAAAAGCAGAGGCTCTTATGAGAATATTGGAACAAAGGATGATTTTAGTAACTGGGGGGCAGGATCAACTAAGATGGGGAAACAATAAAGAAGGCACCTTTAATCTTAAGGAAGCAAAAGGTATTCTCCTTGAGCTGGATTCCCTTGCTCCGGATAGGATCTGGCAAAACCTATGGAGACACCAAGGTTGGATGAAGATCAAACTCTTCATGTGGCTGGTTCATCACAAGAAAATCTTGACTTGGGATAATATTAGGAAGAGGGGTGTGCTGGGGCCTTCCAGATGCCTGCTCTGTGAAGCTCAAGAGGAAACAATGGAACATCTTCTCAATGGCTGCATTTTCACCTCCAGGTTATGGGATACATTTGCCACCATTTTCCAACAAACTGATAGGGACAAAGGGAGTATCACCAACATCCTAAGCAGTTGGAGAAGAAATTTTTCGGGTAATGAATTTCTTAACTCTGCTTGGGCTCTAATGCCAAGCTTCATTATATGGAATGTTTGGAAAGAAAGGAACAAGAGAATCTTCAAAAATGAAAAGAATCCCTCTCTTCGCCTGTTTGAGTAGATCTTAAAACAACTTAAGGAAACAGTCGACACCATAGTGCGGAATCACCCCATAAATCCTCCCTCAGAGGCTGAAATGAGAATTCTCAGGCAGTTGGGTATGCAGGGGCTCATCCCACAAGGCCTGGATAGGAAAGTAATCAAAATGGAAACTGAGAAGGAATTCTGGCATCCTCCCCCAAAAGGTTTTCTGAAATACAACATAGATGGAGCGTCAAAAGGCAACCCGGGAACTGCAGGTTTTGGAGGGGTTCTACGAGATGAAGCAGGAAGCATTCTCTTCCTCTTCCATTGTCATTTAGGAAGAGCCACTAACAACATGGCGGAATTAATGGCTTTGGAGCAATGCCTAGAGTTTCTGAAGCAGGATAACTGTCTAAATGTGATTATAGAAGCCGACTCTGAGTTAGTCATTAACTCGGTCAAAAGAATTAGCTGTGGAACAGTGCCGGAGAAAGTCTCAAAACATTGGAGGCTAATCCGTGTCTTCCAAAGAATTCAGGGTCACCTCCAAGGACTATGCACGGTAAGTTTCAACCATGTACGTAGAAAGGCCAATAAACTGGCGGATATTCTGGCCAACCAAGGTGTGAGATGTAATGAAGGCAGAGTTTCGATGGGGTGGCAAGTATTGCCTCAGTGCAGCCTTAAAGTACTTTGTCACAACCAAGCGGAAGAGGATAGGGAAGTGTTTCGAAACAAAGCCATGGAGGCAAGGTCACAATGATTAGATCTCTATATGCAGCACTATTTTTTGTTAGACTGGTCTTTGGAGGGAGGCAGGCCACTGTCGACCTCAGCAGCCCTAGCAATTTCAACTTCAGAAACCCCCGGTGTAGGTTGCATGGATTTATTAGCTCATCGAATGGTCGACCAGATGGAAGGTTCAGTGCATTCTAGGGTTTCGGGTTCAGGAGTAGAGGTAAGAAGGCGAAGGACGGGAATCCTGACTTTTCCGGCAGCGAAATACCCATTTTTTCCCTTATCGAGATGCAAAACAGCTTCCCGAGTGGTTTGTGGTTGATCGCAAGCCTCTCAAGCAGGAAGTGGTATTAGTGTTTTGGAAGCGATTCCATACAGCTTCCAACACGTGGCAGGGGAACGGGATCGTATACCGCCCTCATCGCACACTAAAGTTCGGTGCCCTTGTACCGTGCGATATGACTCTCAACCGTTGGATTGGTAGTATGGATCAACGATCAGGATTAATCATACAGTTTGATGGGGTCGGGGCGTTAAACAACAAGCGCCTTCGCGGGGCGATACCCTCCTCCGCCGTCGGATTGAGAAAGGTGAATGGACGGTCACGATTAGAGAGGCAAGTCTGGTGAGCAAATGCGCGGGTAAATGCGTGGATTTCCACACGTTCTTCTGACCATTTTGCACAATCATTGTTTGTATTCTAGTGGGTGCGGAGGTTACCTCTGTAGGGTTGGGGGTTCATGCCTTAGGCGGTTAGCATTAAATTTTTCCTGAGTCCACAGTACCTGGTGGACGGTTGTACACCATGTAAAATATTTTAAAGATTAATGAAATAGAAGGAACTACTCTTGCTTCAGCAAAAGAAAAAAGTAAGTGAGAATTACCTAACCTACACCAACAAATCTCAAAGAATTATAACATGATTCATTGACTAGTGTCTTCTTCGCGCTCCTAGTGGAGGATTTGCATATGCTATGAGATCGAACCGTGGGCATGGCCTTGCAACCATTCCAACCAGTATTACATCAAGAGACATGCAATGAAGGTGCCGGGATCAAATCATGCGTTGGACTACATTACAGTGAAGGACACACTAGTTGGACAGCTTTAGCAGAGAGTATTCTTTATGAGTTGTGCAGCTTTCAAGATTCATGTTAAGTACCGTTGAGTGGTTCTTAATGTTGTGGTGGAAAATATGTGAACAGCTTCTAATATCTACCCACAAACAATACGGAGCAGGCTTCAAAGTCCAACTGGAAATTAGCTGTGATCATTACCGGAAATTCAAATATCAGTCAGTCTATGAAATCCATGGAAAAACAGTTAATCTATCGAATAGCGTTGGCAGTATTGTGTATCGTGGTTGTCAGTTTGAGATTTAAACAACAGCCACCTTGGAAATTCATGTTCTACGCAAAAGCTAGAGGCTAATTAAACCAGAATTGATTATCGTGATCTTTATTTTGGTAGCAAACAAAGAATGTTGACACAGTCCGCAATATTTTCGAACCCTCCGACTCCTCTGCGAGTCTGATCCCATTTTCCCTTCATGGATGGGCGGGCCGAGTGACTGCAATGAAACATGGGAAGATGTTAATCAACAGGGCCATCAAAAGCATAAAATTGGATGAACAAAGAGGAAAGAAAGAGCAGCAGAGAACTACGCACAATATCGATAGCAAAATAGGAAAGAAGAGTAACAAAATTCAAGTTGCCAAATCAGTAATCACTCTCTTTGCTTTTTGATTTTCGCTGGTACTTTTTGCTTTTTTTTTAAAAGTAGACACTAAATTTACTTAATTGCAAATAATTTATTTGAGCATATCACGATGAGGTCTTCTTTTATTTGAGTAACGACTACATTGATTTTAATGAAATGTAATGAAAATCTTCCGATAAATTAAAGGAATGGCCACATTGTAAATGTTACCAGTAATTTGATTTTCTCACCCATTCCTTCTCATCATCCTCCTATTGCCAACCCGACACTACCTATGACCACCCATCATTATCCTTGTGCTGTCGACATAATACCATAAACAACTGCCAAAATATTTGTGAGTTAAGTGATTGTAAAACTATGAGCAACACATTTGTACATATGGCATACATATTGGAAAATTTAAATTTTATGTAGATATTGTAAAAGATGATATCTTTGATAATTAATTACAAATTACATTACAAATTATTTTTATCATTTATATTTATATGTATAAGTTATGTAAATTTTCAACCATCCTCGACCCATCTTAATTCGGAATTTATCGAGAGATTAAATTTTCTTTCACTTTAAAAGAGGTTTGCATATCAAGAGATTTGATTCCTTTTGGCTTGGTAGATCCATCTTGGTTTGGTAGATTCAAAGTTATGATAGATCTAAGTTGATTTAATTCCTCACTTTAAATACGCTACATTCCACATGAATATCATGTGTTCTCAATGCCATGAACAATTTGTGTTTTCATTATTATTTTATTTTTATAAAATTAAAATATTTACATTACATTTATCTTATTATTTAAATTTATTTTAATTTTTATATAATTTGACATAATCAAAATAATAAACATTGCATTACAACATCACTAAGAAGACACAAAAATAATTAATAAATTAATTTACTAAAAAGACAAAAAATAGTTAATAAATGTAAAACTATTAACATTCTTAAAGGACCTTTTTCTACTTTAATTTATTTCTTAAAAGGAACCCTTCCACTAATAGTAGATGTAACTTATAGCTCACCTAGTAAAGATAATCCTTTGTTCATAATGACCTATAAGTTAACGTTTACCCATAGTAAAGATGGTCCTCTTAACAAAGAAACTAATGTGAAAGGACGTTAAAACGTAGCATTGTAAGGTCTCCATTAACTTCTACCTCTGCTAAATTTAATCTACAAGTGATTGACACATTTTGAATGGTTGTTTTATATTTGCAATATTTTTTTCCTTTTAATGTGAAAATAAAGTGTGATGAGTTGTTCCCATACTCGAGGCAAGAACAGGATGAACCCTACAGGTAATATAACAAAACAAAGTGCAGTTTTTAAACAACAATCTACAATAATTTGCAGTACTCAAGTGATTTTTTATACATAATAAATTCTAAAAACTAACGAATTTGATATCAGTTTTTGAAAACTTACTTACGAATTTGATATGCCAACTTATAGATATTTCCATATGAGGGAAGGCTTTTGCACGCCTACTCTTCTCTTCTTTGTTCTCAAAAAAATAAATCATGGAACTTATTATATTAAAACTTCATAAAACTTTCACAATTTGAACAGAATTTATTCAAAATCTTCTAAATTTCACAAAACTTTCAAAAATTGAAACATAATTTTTAAATTTAGAAACTTATTGCATTAAAACCCTTTCATTACATCCAACGGGATACACAAAACTTTGTTATTTCAGACAAACAGCTGGGATGTTAACTACCCTGAATAAAATGATTTCTGCATAACAATTATATAAATGTTATATGCTTTACATTTTCACTGGAAATACGTGGCGGGTATCTACTGACTTTTATCCTCCTCCCCATTATTTCGTCTGCTAGTGATATCGTTGTTGGGTTTTTTTTTCTTTTGTCTCCAGATTTCTTCCTTTTATTGGATATTTGCTCCTCTAGCTGTGCAATTCTCAAGTTCAGGTTATTAATCAACTGATTGTGCAATTCAGTTTTATTGAACAAATCAACCAACATCTTCTTCACTCTCTCATTCTCATCTCGCACCTTCACAATGTCTTCTTCAACATTAGTATTTTCCCCTACTACTGTACCTATTACCTCCCAAGTCTCTTCACACTCCATGCCTTCACCCTCTCCATGTTGTTCATGAGCTTGAATTGTCTCCACCTATGTCTTTGACAGATCCAAATATTTCAACCTCCTGCATGTCTGTACTTCACAATCTGCATGGTTTGCACATATGTTTTCTTCAGTTAAATGTCCAATAACCTCTTCATTTGTGCAAGGGGCGCTCTGAAATTCCGAAGATCTCTTAATTCCTCCCGGCTCCGCCATTCAATACTTAAAGCGCAATATGTAGATTGCTCTTCGTCAATTGTATCTCTCTTTCCATCCTCATCATGTGGTTCCAATTCCTGATCATGAACCTTGTTTTCCTTTGATGCAACTAATTCTGATGACTCTTCGTCACTCCCCGTGACCATGGAAATATTCTCAGTATGATCTAGGGCCTCAATTTGCATATTATGTATTTCACATTTATCAGGAAGAATGAATCCCTCTTCTTGCACCTCTGAATCATCCCCCAGTTCATGATCTTGAAACTTCTTTTTCCTTTGATGCAACTACCTCTGATGACTCTTGTCCACCATTACTGCCTCTAACTATGGAAATATACTCAATATGATTTGGGGTCTCAATTTGCATTATATCATAAATAACAGATCCCTCTTCTTCCACCTTTGAATCATGCGCAGAGGCCATGGTTAGCTTGACACCATTTGGCGCACCTTCATCTCTTATACCTTCTTTACTGGGTCCCCGTTTAAGCATCTCTTCATCTCTAATTTCCTTTTCAGTGGGACTTCTTTCCAAGGACTGCAAATCTCCATCCTCTTCTCTAGCGGCGACCAGTCCATCACCATGCATATCCTCCTCCGTAGCTTTTGCACCCGTCGAACCTCCCCCTCTTATCGATTTTCCAGCTAATATGACATCTACCATTTCTTGGAGATTAACAAGCTCACAAATTACCGCTTTCCTTGATTCTCTCACAAATGAATTCACGCCCTGCAAATCAAATTGCGTATCATACATGTCAATTTTCTACCACAATCTAAAACATTAAAAATGTGACCGGACAGTGAAAAAGATGTTAAGATCGCTCAATGTTGTTGAACTCCTAGCATTCAAGATATTGAAAGAGTATAAGCTATAAAGAATTGATATAGAAACTAAAATAGGGGTTTATATGAAAATTTAAAGAAGGTTTTGAAGCATAATTAAAAAAGGGTTTGACCCATACAAAAATTCACACAAGGTTTCCATCTCAATAATGGATGCATGGTGATCCGCTTGCTGCTTGTCCACAACTACATAAATTCGAGGATTGTTATGACCAACATCCCCAACTGTCTATGCCTCCTGAGTACTATAGATCTAAGGCCTACCACCCTGGTACAATGGACAATCCTTCTTGCTATGATCTTTGCCACATATCCAACACTGCAATGGTCTCCTTCCACCACCTTTGTTCTGCTGCTCTTCGAGCTACGACCCATTTCCCTTCTCAACTAAATTGAAATTCTTGTAAGGAACCACATTTTATTTCTCACCTACATCCTGAGGTCTTCCCCACTTCGGTGTCCACTTCCCTTTAATTTTCTCATTCCCTTTCAAGCCACACTTAGGCTCAGCTTTGCGCTTTGATTGTTCATAACAATGCTTTAGCTTCCAAATGGCCTCCTCCAATGATCTAGGCTCATCAAAATCAATCCGATCTCTATATGCTACTGGAAATCCACTGATGAATCTCTGAATCTTAGCCTTCTTATCCTTGAGGTAAGACACATATCCCAACAGCTCTAGGAACTTGCTATTGTACTCATCATCTGTCATAGAACCCATCTGCAGCTCATAAAATTCCTTAGCCCTGTCATCATAGTACCTCTCAGACAAGTACTTCTTCTTGAAGAGTCTCTCAAACTCATCCCAAATCAACTCTTCTTCCCGAATGCCCTTAACATTCTTCACATCTTCCCACCAAATATTTGCTTTCCCTTTAAGACTGAAGGTGGCTATCTTGGCTTTCATGTTCTCTGAATAACTATGCAATCTGAAGAATTTCTTCATCCCAAGCAACCATGCCTCTGCATCTTTTGACTTCTTCATCTCTCCATCGAATGTAGGTGGCTTGACTTTCTTGAACTCCTTAGGCAAGTACTCACCCCTCCTATAAGGATGATGACGGTGATGATTGTGATGATGTCTCCTGGATGAGGAACTAGAATGATGCCCATACATACCAGTCCTCCTGCCAGGTGTATCCAATGATCTACCACCTCTAATTGTATCCCATTTATCCAACTTGTATCCGGACTGAGACCTGCTACCATAGGCTCCATTAGTTTTCTCTTCCTGCTCTTAATTGATCCTCAACTGTCCCTGTCTTTGAAACTCTAACAAGCTCTGAAGAATCGATGCATTGACCTCTACCTTCTTTTCCTGAGCCCTTACAAGTATTTCCTAAGCCTAAACCAACCTGTCATTTTTCGCTCTGTAACTTTTGATCTATGCCCTCAAATTCCTTAATGTATTTTCTATGCCAGGAGAATGCTCTCCTCCTTATTACCCAACCAATCTATAGGGAGATTCACAGGAACTGTAGTCTACCATTTTTCTCGTCATCTTTGATTCTCTTCTTCCTACAAGTAGGCCATGTCAGATAAACAAAATAGATACCAAAATAAAAACCATACCTCATTGATGTTCAGGGGAGGCTTATCTCATTTGCAATATCAATCCACATTAGCGTGATACATATATAATCATAATCACATAAATATAACAACATCATGCATGACCATACCAACTGTACACCATGACCCATGCATGACAACCATAACCATGACAACATCAAACTTTACCCAAAGAGAGCGCAACCCGCTCTGATACCACCCTGTAACCTCCTCCTCCCACATTTCCCACTTTCACCGGCTTGCCCGGGGTAAACATGAGCTGAGGGTCACTATGATAAGACTCAACCTCCTATATGACCTTAAGGAAATGGAGTCGACAACTTGATATCTTATTGATGTTACAAGACCTCCAAGAGCAACCCAACCCCTCCAGGTGTCCAACCCTTGAGATAACTCTCTTTTTCACTGACCTAGAGCCTCATCCGCTCCCTTAGCAAGGCATGCAAGCGAATGTAAGCCTCCAGTCATTCCCATAGGCCTACTTGGCAACAACTGTG
Source organism: Pinus tabuliformis (assembly GCA_031772625.1). NCBI lineage: Eukaryota > Viridiplantae > Streptophyta > Pinopsida > Pinales > Pinaceae > Pinus > Pinus tabuliformis. The sequence goes on from CM062808.1 coordinate 717,806,536, forward strand.
GACTTTTCCAATAAGTTTTATGCCAGCGACCCTGAATCCTAAGCCACTTTTTTAGGGTCAGCACTCAGACCTCAGCCCAGAACTCAGTGAAACTTCCAGAAATGATAAATGACATAGAAACAAATCTTATAAACTAAAACTTGAACCGAGACTTGACCTGAACCCTCCCAATTGGGACTAACATTCTGTCAAATACATGGTGAACATGCAACCTAAAGATCATGAATGCATATATGAACATAATGAACTGAAAAATTTATATGAGGTTTAACAAGAAGTGTTTATGCTTTCTCACAATAGTTGTCATAACACAAATTAGGTCATGCATTCATTAACTAGACTTTCATTGAATGAAATGTGATAAGAGCCATACTTAGATCTGTCATATAACCATGTTTATAACCAACATATAACTAGATAAATAACAATGATAGAACAACCATTAAAGCCACATAATAACAAGTACATTTACTTATCAAAGACAAGAGAAACTTAGCTCTTATTAACCATATGCAAAAGCCAACCAAGTCAGGGACTTCCATGTACCACTCGACCATAGATTGGGCTGAACCAAATCTTTCTTTCAACTAATCACCCCCATGCCATATTCCAAGCATGAATGTGGGATCTCATGGATAAACCAATCCATAAACAACTAAGGGAATTTAGAGGTTAAACCACCTCCACCCTCACCATATCGTGATCTCACCTAAACCGACTCTGAGATCACAAAACCAAACTAAGCTTGGATTCCTCATAATTCCTTCACCATCCCTTGAGGAATTTTCCTGTCTCCACCCACCTGTTGAGTGCTTCCCAGAGAAAACCATCTCCACCCCAACCTTTGGGATTTTCCTGAGACCACCTCACCCGGATCCAAAACCTTATGGAAATCCAAAGCTCAATCAAGAAAGAATCCCATCACACCATGGCTATCTAGAAATGGCAAGGCAGGGTTAAAAACCACTGCCAAAGTTTGAAAAAATCCATGTCGCTGACATCAATGAAACCAAATACACACATGCACATACTAGCACACCAAAACCAGCTAGGAAATCATACATGCAACCTGTTACTTGCAAGTATTCCTGTTGAAGCTTCTTGATCCAACCTTTCCCCGATTGATCCTTTCTTTCCTTTTCTTTCTTGTCCTATCTTGTCCTTCCTTTGCTTGCTTGCTTTCCTTCTCCTCTTGGTGCTCTTCTCCTCTCTGAGACCAATTCTGAAAATGAACTGACAAAAGACCACAAATTGATGCTCTAATGTCTTTTTATTATTTATGCCTCTAATTTCTTCATTTTCCCTTAATTTTCCTTCAATTTCCTCCTCACATGTAGCTTGTGACCTTTCACCTCCCTTTTCTCCTATTTTCCTTTATTTTCATAAATAAAATGCCAATAATATTTTTTGCCTTTTCAAAGCCTTTGTCATTTCCTTTGCCAATTTCCCGTTAGCCATAAACACAACAAGTGATGCCCACTAGGATATTTTGCCCAATATTCAACTTGGAATAAGTGTCCCTTGACCTTGATCTTATTTTTCCTTTATTAATTTTTATTACATGAAATTTTAGGCTAGGGTTGTTACAATCTTGAAAATGCAAAATTCTAACCAACTCCTCGAGATGTTGCTTTACTAGAAAACCAAATCTGTGTACCTCAAGAGTGAACTCTTGAAAGTGCAATCCAACTCTTGCTAGAAAGGTTCCTCGCCCACATGAACTAGCCACTGCCTCCTCCTCTGATACCATCAATGAATCACTGAGAAGTGAAACACCCTCTGCCAAACTGACATCCAGTGGAAGATGTAAGTGATATTCCCCTAAAAAGACTAGATCATCCATAATGGTAACTGAGTTGTGAAGACTTATAATGCTACGGTCCCATATTGATCTAAAAAAGAGATTACCATGTTGTCGTTGGCCACTCTGATCATAACTGACTTTTGCTGCTTAGTACTGCTAATTGTTGGTGCCCATCCGTGCGTCGTCTCTAATCCTTGTATGCAACCAATAGAAAACACCATGTATCATGATTCAATCTGACACATGTTAAATTACCCTGCTCTTGCTAGATCACACAACAGACTTTGTTATCCTATCTCTTGGTGATGTACCCAATTACTGCCTAGAGCCCACATGACCTTCTATAAAAGAGACCTACCATCCATTATGCCCCATGCCCATACAATGTCTTGAAATGTCCTATTGAAGGTGCTTCATGCAACTCTCTCCTAATCATATCCCCAAGTGTGTACTTGGGGGTAGAACATGTGTTTCCTCTGTAGTGGGTCATGCCATCCCTAATCTTGTATCTGTCAACTCGTGCTCCGACCATATGCCTCAGCTAGGAAGTCATTCTCCTGTCTTCAATGCACTATGTATCACCCAACTGTCTTAGGTGACCCCCATGTGCCCTGTTATATGTGATGAGAGCATCAAAGAACAACAACAAAAACCTCTGCAATAGTATGCAGGACTGGAAAGTGATAAATCTGTGGGTCAGTCCCAAGGGAATGATCAAGAACCCATATGGATACCCAAGGGCAGTCCTACAAGTATGCTGCTCTCTAACTCTGACCATGTGATGTTCCAATTTAAGATCAACCTTCGAGGAATGCAATTCTCCTTGGCACTCATCCATCCACTCATCGATCTTGGGTAAGCTAGGTCGACTGGTATGCCCGATGTCCCAATCAATCGGTCTCCTCAAAAGCATTGCTCCCAAATCCCATTGTACAACTCCATACACCACTACATACAACCATGCATCATTGTTCTCCTTTGCATACCAATTCACATAATGGCATATCTCTATACACCACTGGATACCATCGCTTGTTGATATGCCACCTTGTATAATTTGGTATCCCAAATGTGCTAAAGTATATGTCACTTTGCTAGTGAACCCACCATGATGTGAGTCATATCTCCTCATTTGTCTTGATAAATGTGTAACTCCTCACATGCTAATGTGGATGTCACCACTGTATCGATCCTTGGTGGCTCCTATTACCAACACATTAATGGCAATGCATTTTCTCCATACAATGCCCTTCCTGGTGGCATACCAATGCCTTCCCATCTGAATAACTCATTCCTACAACCCCGCACATGGGCGATGTGCCAAGATGTCTCCTGGAGTCTGATCATAAACCGATTGGCTATTAGTGTTGACTAGAACTCCCCTAAAGAGTGTGTGCACTCAGTCATTGGGTCAACCATCCCACCAATGCCATAGTCATCTCACATCTCTGGTATATGATGGAAAGCCCCGCTCATATACCAATGCCAACCCAGGCTTTCAATATCCACTCCATTCATGTCAACTGAACCTGGATCCCAAATGGATGTATCCTCGTCCAAAATATACCTGTCTCCACATCCCATAGGTGCATAATAGAAAACATATGTGTCATACCCCTCTACAAGTGCCAGTTCATTTCGGTGCTCCTCGTGCTCAACTATCACAAGAGGCTCCTCTATCAAATCATGAGTGCCCCATAATATCCTATTGTGTGATGTTCCATAATTAGCTAACTGTGTGCTATGGAGGATGAAGATCACACATAACTCAACTCCATACAAAGTTGCTTGACCTGCAAATCTGATTCTTGAAGGGCCATCTAAGTTCTCTTCAAGGATTCTTGGGAAATCTCAAACTCATGAGTAAGCCTGTAAACTTCCTCCTCTTTCCATACTAGCGCATCATGATATATCTCAGCAAACACGAGTAGGTGATCTCTGTCTGAAAAGAGGTGTAGGTAGTTGGACTTCATCTCTACCAATGCCTTGTTGAGAGTTTGAAAACCTGCAAGTGAATGCTCTCCTACCAATCTGTCATGTGTCACTGCACTTCTCCAACAATAATCCGCCACTACTACCTATGTAACATTAAAATGCCTCAAGGATGTAATAATAATATCTTCACGTACCTTCAATTGCACTGCCAAATGATTGGACTCATGGTGACCATCATCACGCTTCCCAAAATCCCCCTCCTCTATGTCATCCTTCGTGCCTAACTCCTCAAAAATTGGATCAACATCCAAATCTTTATCATGATTAGGTGCTAACTCACCCGAATCATCATAATAATCTCTACTAAGTGATTAGGGAACTTTATCATATGTAGTCCCATCCTATCCATCATATTTAATGGTGTTATCAGCCTCATAGGATGGTTCTAATGGAGTGCTAAAGGTCGTGGTTTTATCAACCTCATTGTACACATCCTCAACATGAATAGGTGCATGCATTTCCAAAAATTCGTCCACATCTTCATATTTGAGCCCCTCTTTTTTCTTCCCAATTGATAAGAGTGGCTTCAACAATTCAGGATGCTCTAATAATGTTGTAAGATTATTTTGATATCCATGCATAACTTGCAAAATTTCCCCCATGAGTTCTTGATCTGTCTTCATCTTTCCAAAGTGGAGTGGGTTCTTTGCCTTGATAACTTCAAAACTCATCAAATCACTGTCAAAAACTGCCCCTAAAGCCCAACAACTGTCCAAGAACATGCTCTGATACCACTGTAAGATACGCTTCTCGAAAGATCTTGGAAAACCCATGAAAATTATGAGTTTATGTGGTTTGGTTCGCTATGATATTTTAATAAACTATTTGCATGCCAAGTGTTGTAGGTGACTTTTTAAAGTTTGTTTCCAAATAAACGTGTACAATGATCAACACTTGCCAAAATGAAGCTTCAAATTAACATGGATTGATTTATGTTATGCCAAAAATACATACGATGCCCATGCAATTCTACATAACAATATTCCAAGAAATACTTCATAGAAATGTTTAAACCCGATAATATATTATTTATGCGGTGCTCAATATTTACATAGACCACTTTGGAAATAGAGAACAAAACATTGTAACTTTGGACGAGAGCTGCACATATATTAGTGGCTAGAGATGCACATATTTTAGTGGCCACGAATTCAACAAGCAAGGCTAGATTGATATGTGACTTAGGTATGCACTTTTGAGGGTAAATAAATCCCCATTGGACTACAACTTGTCCCTATTAGAAACTCAAATATATATATCAGATTTATGTCCCATCTTTAGCAAATATACTCAAAAAATACAAGTGTAATACAACCTCTTTTGACATCGACTACTCATCAAGTAAAATGGAGAGAGATCTATGCTCTTCCAGTAAGTAAACTTGTCCCTATGACCAACAGTTAAGTAACCCACAAATGCTTGATAACTCGACCCTTCTTAGTCTGCTACAACTCACTGAAACACTACCTCTTGGACTAATAATAAGTGTTCCTTTTGTGTGCACTTCAGGGGGTTCAACCTATGCAAGGATATATGTTGCCACTTTGTACGTAACTCGTCCAACTTGAAGGGAAAAACCCATAGTTAACAATGGAAGCCACACCCAACCAAAAATGAAGGTAAACTCGACCCAATAACAAAGTGAACTCAACCAACTTCAAGAATGAGGAACTAGACCCACTTTGTTCTAGATATCGACCCTTGAACCCCTGACAAACTTTGGCTCTTCCTAGAATGTATCCTCAACCTGTAAAGAGAATGGTAAGTTCAATATTAGAGATAAAATCAACTAATAAAACTTGGTACCTTAATTATCTCATGCATATCTTCTTCTTCTTTGAGATTCAACGACGAAATTTGAGTGATTCCATTCTCTGAACCAACTAGGGTATATAGTTTCAATATTGAAGCTAGCAATGATGACTAGGGTTCTCAAACCCTAAGCTTCTCTCCAAAAACTCTCTAAAATATTTTTTTTCTCAAATGGAGAATCATAAAATGAGGTGAAAATCCTCACTTTTCCCCTTTTATAACTTAGCGACCACTTTTGCCGCCATTTTACCCTTTTTCCTCCAATTAAATAATCAAAACACTTTCCCCTTCTTATTTAATAAAATGTATTTTTATTAACTAATTAAAGCCACTTTTAACACTGAAAAATACTTAATTCGCCCCCATGATCACACTCGCCACCCAAAGTCCCTTTTTATCATCCTGCACTGTAGATATTTTTGCCTCGATTCCAACAAGCTATTACACTAAGGTGTTTCCCAAGTAATCAGCTTGAAACAACACCTAAAGCGTAATTACTTAAAATATGCCCATTAATAACTCTATTTTACGAAAAATGTCGGAATGCAACGGAACCAAGAGCGAACCATACAGAACTAATCCTAATGATGAAATATGGTAAGCTATCCTAGTAAGACCCCGTCAAACTCCTCAAAACCCTTTGGGCCCACCAATAATACAATCCTGCTCCTTTGACCTGGCATGGACCTGGTTGACAAAAGCTTTGGAGATCCCTCCAAATTTTACCGCCAAGTAATCCAAAAACTAGGGACATTACATAGGGGGACCAAGAGTTTAGTGCAAATTGGATAGACACTTTATAAGAGCTTTTATTACATTTGCTATGACTTCCAATTCTTCTTATTTTGCTTTAACTTAGACAATTAATAGTTGCATCTGTAACTCCCATTGGTTTTAATTTTGCGTGTAAGCTTGAGCTGCTTGAAATTTGATTAAAGAACTTTGTTATTCAACTATAGAGTGTGGGTGGTCTGTATGATCATCTAGAACTATTTGCATTGTTTTGGTTTCCAAGGAGAAGTTAGTTGTGGTCTATGTAACGCGCCTCCTATCATATCTACCTACTTTCACTGGCTTGCCCAGGGTAAACATGAGCTAAGGGTTACTATAACATGACTCAACCTCCTAGATAACCTTAAGGAAATGGAGTAGACAAAACAAGACCTTACTGACTTCCCTTCAGTGTTATAGGATCACCAGGAGCTAACCAACCACTCAAGGTGCCCAAACCTTGAGTTAACTTTCTTTTTCATTGACTTAGAGCCTCAGTCTCTCCCATGACAAGGCCTCCCACAAGTTTGCTTCCGAGCGACTGCAGTCTTTTTCACTCAGTTCTTTGCCAATGACCCAGAGATCTCCTCGGGTTAGGGTTTTGGTTGTTTAGTGTTTGCTCTTATTGTTCAATAATAAAAAGGCCCTTGAGCTTCATTGTAACATAGTTCAGAGACATGTAGCCACCACATCTCTTCTCAGAGATAAACTACCATCGTTGAGTTAGTCTCATTTCCATACTGTTTGTAAGCATATTTCATTATTTGATATTAATCAAAGGAAGTGTTATTTCTGCTACACCTCTGTATTTATGGTTATATCTATAATTCATTGCGTTCCTGTTTAAATTCATATCACCATGCCAATGACAACAAATGAACCAAATACACACATGCTTATACCATGCATGCCAAAACCAGCTAGGAAATCATACATGCAACTTGTTAGCTGCAAGTATTCCCGTTGAAGCTACTTGATCCAACATTTCCTTGCTTGATCCTTGCTTTTCTTTGCTTTCCTTGTCCTTCCCTTCCTTACTTGCTTTCCTTCTCCTCTTGGTGCTCTTCTCCTCTTTGAAACTAATTCCAAAATTGAACTAACAAAAGGCCCCAAACTGATGCTCTGATATATTTTTATTATTGATGCCTCTAATTTCTTCATTTTTCCTCTATTTTCCTTCAATTTCCTCCTCACATGCAACTTGTGACCTTTCACCTTCCTTTTCTCCTATTTTCCTTTATTTTCATAAATAAAATGCCAATAATGCCTTTTTAAAGCCTTTGCCAATGCCTTTGCCAATTTCCCCTTAGCCATAATAAACAACAAGTGATGCCCACTAGGATGCTTTGCCCAACATTCAACTTGGAATACGTGACTCATGGCCTTGGTCTTATTTTGCCTTTATTAACTTTATTACATGAACTTTTAACCTGGGGCTGTTACAGTCTATTACCACTATGGTAAATTATTCAACAAATGTCTCTAAGTTATGCTTCCACCCTATATTTTTAACGTTGTTGGTAAATGCTACTAGATGAAGAGAGGAGAGATGACCCCACAAATCATCTTTGGAGAATAGGTAAATAGATGTCAATGCAAGGGGAGGATTTTCTTGATAATAGAAGGTAATAAGAACCTTTCAACAATGGATGTATAATATGCAAAGAGATGAGAGCTTCATGGAACATGGTTATGGCATGCACTTGGATAAAATCTCTACCCATAAGTGGAAGCTCCAATTTGTAGTGTTAATTTTTGCAAGTGTTAGGTAGAGGATGGGGAGGGAGGATGCCTTGGCTCTCACTAGTGGAGGGTAGAACACAAGTCTTGAAATGGATGGATGGTTACAGAGGCCACATGCATTTACATCTATGGGAAAAATGATGGGATAAAGGGGCTTTGAACGCCCCAACTTCCTAAATGAAATGTGACAAATGATAAGGAATGGGGATAGAGGTAATCTTTCCACCTATTTTCTCTAAGATGTTGATGAGATGGTATCCTGAGATGAATTTTGGTACAATAAAGTTCCCTCTATACGAAATTCTTTCAACTAACCTTCTCCAAGTGATACCTTTCTTTTGCAATCACATTTGCCTCTAAATTATTTGCTTCATAAACATGATGGAATTGAACTTGATTGAAATGAGAATCATTTTGACTAAGATAGTGATAACTTACCCTACATTCTCATAACATTGACAATTAAAAATCTATCTCAAATGGTCACCATAGTATTTTTGGAAAGAAAATTTAATCCTCAGAAAACCACAAATTCTATAACCTTGTTTCTGGTGACTTCACTATTGGGTTTCTTAGAGGCTATTGGGTTTCTTAATGCCTCTAAGAGTGAGTAATTTCATAAATAAAATAAACACCTCATTTTAAAATGATTTAACACTAAACTATATAATAACCCATAAAGTGTAAATCAATTACTTTTACATGGAGTTTAATCTTGACCAAATCTTACGTTTAAAAATGAAAACCATTTTGAGAAAAATAAAACTATCCCAGATCATAGTCATGCTTCTTCCATCTCTCCAATAAGCAAACTAACCATGGCCTAGCCTCATTCTTCTTAAAAAGGATTATTTACATACCATCTACTAATGTGTATGAAAAAAATTTCAAAAACAAAACAACAATATCTTCAAGGTTAAATATGTTGATTAATCATTAAATACCTAATAATGAATGTGCTGCACGGTTTATATTCTAGAGGAGTGTCGACCAATCGAGACCCTTCCATGTATATATATCATCGCCAACAAAATTATATGTTTCTCTGTTCCAGAACGAATTTACAGTTACATCATAAATCTGATCCGATAGAGCGAAGTTTTCAGCACTTATTTTTATCCTTTCGCTAATGCAAGATGGCCATGGCGTTTTCTCTTCGAAGGCTTTCGCGCCATCTCCTCCCTGCGCGCAACATACCCTCCTCCTGTAGAGTTTTCCCGGCCCAATTTTCTGTCACAGGTGAATCTCAAACCGAATCCCGCACGAAGAAGGTCGCGGATCGGCTAGTGAAGTTGATTGCAATAGATCCCGATGGGAGTCGGCACTCCGTGGTGGGTTTGACCGGGCAGACCCTGCTGAAGGCCCTAGCCAACGCTGGGCTGATCGACCCGGAATCCCACCGGCTTGAGGACATCTACGCCTGCTCCGCCGAGTGCGAGGTTCGAATGGCGCAGGAATGGCTCGACAAGCTGCCCCCACCTTCTGAAGACGAGATCTACGTCCTTAAATCGTCGGCCTTGAGAGGGGAATACGATAAGCACGCCAGGCTCGGCTGTCAGATTCTGCTCAACCCGGACCTGGAAGGGATGGTGGTCGCCGTTCCCGAGCCTCGACCCTGGGACATCCCCTAATGTACATTACAAAGAAAATTAAAAACCCTGAATGAAGAGGGTTTGGGTTTTTTTACTCTGGGTATATCACTGGCAACATGAATGCATGAAAAAAAATTAAGTGTAAGTTGTTTGTTTGTTTTTTTATTTTGGGTCGGGATCAATTTTTCTGTTTCAATCCTTAGAGAGCTATGAATTACAATTCTGCATTATCGCTGTAAACTCTGTTCGATGTGGGTCAACTCATACACATGATCAGGGTTCCAAACCGACGCCTGAACCTGGGCCATTTTTGTGGTGACGCTCTGTTTCAAGCCACTGTTTTGTGAATAATGATAATAAGATATTCCCGTTGAATTATTTTGCTTGCTTGTATTAGAGTTATGCACTTTGTTTCTGGTTTTCTGTTGTCATTCAATCTTCAGAAATCATTAAACACTTATTTCTTGCTATAGCTGTTATGCTTTTCTTCAATGTACTGTGCATGATTTTATAATGTATACCGTGTCTTGTGTTCTTTGCATATAGATTTGCTTTATTTGTGCTTATGTTGCTACAGCCTCAAATAAATGAACTAAATCATTAAACATTTCTATCTTGCTATAGTTGTTATGCTTTACTTCAATATGCACTGTGCATGATTTTATAATGTATACTGTGTCTCGTGTTCTTTGCATCTACATTTGCCTTGTGCTTATGTTGCTACACCCTCAAATAAATGAACTAGGAATTTTTTTAATTACTAAACCTGGACCTGCACCTGAATTTTATATTGTACCTACACTCTGAGTCCTGATAACCGAAAATTGAATAGTTTGTACCTGCACTCCTGGGCCTTGATAACCGAAAATTGAATTGTTTGTGCAAAATATGGCAAAACGAGAACATCCAAATTTGGTTGCGGGGGTTCACGCGGCGTTTGCTGGAAGGGGCTGGGGAAATTATGAAACTTAAGATTGTTTTATTTTGTTTTTAATAATATCTTTATTAGAAACCTCTACTCAGTTATAACAATGCACAATTTTCCAATATGTTTTTGTGAGAGATGCTAGTGTGGATCTTGTTGAAAGTAGGATGCAAGAGTGATAAAAAATTCAAATTTCAAGATTTAGTAGTCATGAAGGCTAGTCTTTTAATAAATATACAAACATATAAAAGCACAGAAGGAATAGAAGGGCGAGTGGGGGGTGGGCCGGGGAGGAGCACGCCAAGGGATCGAGGAGACGGAAAGACCCTGGCTGTGGAGGAGACCATCTCAGCTGGGTGGCACTGCTGATCACCTTCACCCCACTTTTGACAATGGATGGATTCAAGAAGATAGCTGTGGACTCTTTGCCAAGCGGTTGGGATCTCGTTCCTCATTCTCAGTATCCACCTATTTCGTTCCTTCAACACTTCCCATAATAAAAGTCTCGGGAAAAATTTCTAAAGTCTGTTTAAGATGGGGCTGTGGAATATTTGTTGCCTCCAAAGCTGAGTTGGATTCAAGGATGCTATTTTTATTTCCGTTAGATTGCCAAAACATCATGGCCCCCCTGGTCCTGTAAGAGGTTACTGAAAGTGCATGAGTTGAATAGATGCTCTGCAGATTCCCCATGTTCTTTACACATGACACAGAAGGTTGGGTTGAGATATCCAATTCTTTGTAGTTGATCCTGAGTTAGGATTTTTGAGTGAGAAGTAAGCCATAATAAAGTCACAATTGTAGGCCACAGATTGTTCGTCCAAATATTTTCCCAAATTGGATTTAATGGGAGATTCAAGTGCCCTGTTGCTAGCATATAGGCTTCTCGAACTCCAAAACATCCCTTTGATTATCCCCATCTCAGCTTGTTTAGCTTAGGGAAACAATCGATGACTCTTTTGTTCAACTCTACATCAAGAGCAGCATAATTCCCGTGGAGTAGAAGAGGGACATGGTCTGGAGAGAGAAGTGACTATCTTCTGCCTAATGTTGAATGCCTTGGAGATCAGAAGTGCCTGAACAGTGCAAATGCTCTATTCATGATTTCCCAAAGGTAGTGATTTTGAATAAGTGTTCTGTTTCTCCAAGCTGAGTTTCAAATGAGAGATGTTGTCTGCATTCCATGCATTTGTATGACGTTCTGGGAGTGAATGTCAGGGGCATACTTGTATTTCCAAAGGGAGCCCCATAGTTATCCTGTGTGCTGAAGCCATCTCTGCCATGTTTTAGCTCGCAAAACTTGGTTGAGAATTTTCGGATCCTCGAGTCCAAGACCTCCCTTGAGCTTCTGAAGGCAAAGGGTCTTCCATGCAAGAAGGGCCCATATTCTAGCATTAGAGGTTCCTCTCCACGGGAAGTTGCACTGGATATTTTGGATAGCTTTGAGCATGGTTTGGGGGGCAGCTAGAGTAGAGGAGATATATATAGGTATAGCTTGCAGTACCAAGTTGAGAAGGGTAAGGCGGGTTGCCAGGTTAAGAGCTCTGAAGGTCCATCATGAAATCTTTCGAGTCAACTTGTCAAGGATGTTGTGCCAAGACACAATTTGGGCTACAGTGGCTAAGAGAGGGTCTCCTAGATAATTGGAAAGAAAGCTCATTGAGAAGCCTAGAATCTGAGAGATATGGAATTGCACTCAGCGGGGAGTGTTGAGAAAGCAAATCAGGGATTTTTGATGATTGAGTGAGGTGTTGAAGGCCTCTATAAATGCATTCAGCCACGTCTTAATAGCACAGATTTCCTAAGCAATAACAGATCCCATGAGGGTCATCCACAAATTGACTGAGTGATAGGGTGAGATATGGAATGCAGTTTGAGACCTTAAAGCTTGTTGGAGAAGACAACTGCCTTGAGGCATTTACTGATTCCTTTTGACATAAGAATAAAGAGGAAAGGTGAGAGAGGTTCACCTTGCCAAATGCCATGTGAAGGAGAGAAGGGAGTTGGAGAAGAACTATTGGACCAGAATGGGAAAAAAACTTTGGAAATGAGCTGCTATACCCAATCTACCCATGAGGGAGAGAAGCCAAAGGATTAGAGGATAGAATGGATATATTCCCGTCTCAGCTTGGCAAAATGTTTTGACATATCTAATTTAATGAGCATACCAGGGATACTTGAAGTGTGAAGTGAATGAGAAACTTCATGAGCTAGAATGATTTTATCTAAGATTTGATGGCCCTCGACATAAGCAGATTGCTTGGAGGAGATTAAGAAGGGAAGGAGGGGCTTAAGCCAATTGGTAATTACTAATAACCTTGGAGATGATCTTATAAATAATGTTGTAGAGAGCAATAGGACAAAATTTGCTTGGCTCTTGGGCCTAATGTTCCTTGGGAACTAAGGTGATAAAGGTGGCATTAAGGGCAGGAAGAACATTTTGAGTTGGTCAGGAATTTTCATCCTGGGCCCAGACATTGTCTTTGATGGTGTGCCAACAGAAATGGAAAAAATCCGAGGCGAAGTAGTCTGTTCGTGGAGCTTTGCCAACGGGCATGTCTCTCACTTTAGCTTCCACCTCTTCTAGGGCGATAGGTCTCATGAGGCTATTATTATGGGCATCCATGATCAGCTTGGGGATATGATGAGTTATTTTTGGATATAGCATATGGGATGAGTCAGACATGGGTTCTTCTAAAAGAGATTTAAAGAAGAGTGAAGAGTGAGATTATCTTGGGATCAGTCAATTCATTCTCAATGTTGAGTGTGAAGAGTGAGATTATCTTGGGTTGTTTTAAGCATAGTGATTTATTGCACCTCTGTTGCATCATGGATATATGGAAGAACGCGGAAGAACTCGGAGTTGCACCCTCTTTCCTTCAGCTGTTGGATTCTAGATTTGTCTCTAGAGGGTTTTTGACTGCTGAAATCTCAGCCAAACAAAGTGAGATTCCATATCTTGAGGCTTAATTTTAGATTTTTGTGGCATTGCTTGAAATGATACATCAAGGTGCCATGAGAAACCTTTGCTTCGTATCACCAAACATGAATGTTTTGCTGGAAGTACGGCTGATCAAGGTGGAATTTCTCAAAGCGAAAGCACCTTTTCCTTGGGGAAGATCCCATTCAAGACTGATGGGCCAGTGATCTAATCCAGCTGCTGGTAAAATGGAAGCTTCAAAGACTTGAACAGAAATAACACGGTCTTCAGATACTAAGAATTGGTCAATTCAACTTGTGATCTATTGGTGGTCCCCTCTCTGGTTGTTCCAGGTGAAGACATTATTCACTGTTTCTAAATCTACTAATTACATATCTTGGATGAAGGTGGAGAAAATTGCAAGATCAGGATCTAGATGTCTGCTGGCTCCCCTCTTTTACTGGTAATGACATGATGAGGTTGAAGTCCCCCTCAAGGATCCAACTTGAGGCTCCAAAGCACGGTTGAAGGTCATAGAGACGATAGAGGAAGTCATGCTTTTCAAGAAAAGACTGGGGACCATACACATTTGTGATGATACCCTGAGTACTGAGTAGAATGCCCAACTAATTGGAAGTGTGCTGCGAGACTATGCTTAGTTGCAAAGAAATCAGAAAGAACTACAGCTTCAGTATTCCAAAGGAGGGCTAATCCCCTTGAAGCACCCTGCATATCATTAGCAATACAACAACTGTTCCTCCAGAGACGTTGGTGAAGAGTGCCCATGGTTTCTATCGTAACTTTTGTTTCCAGCACCAATAGAATGTTTGGGTTTTCCTGGCTGATCTTAATCCATAAGAGTCTTTGCTTACTCTTACCATTAATGCTGTGCATGTTCCATGAGGCAATCTTCAGTGGAGATTAGAGGACGGGAGGGATGAAAGGAGTCTGTTATTAATGCATTATTACCCGAGTTGTCTAGGAGGTCCCCAATTTCTTGTAGAACCTGCATGTTGGACTTTCAGCCCCTCTTTTTTTTTGCCCCATGGGACTTTCCTTGAGGTCTTCACTTTACTGCGAGTAATTCCTAGACTGGATGTTCTCCCAAGGTGGGCTGCTTGAGATGTGCCATGATCTGGTGGCTATTTAGAGATTCTTGAATACGGACAAGGTGCTCTTAGTGGAATGGAGTTACATTTCTTGGCGTTGACAAACTTGTTTGAAGCTTTCCAAATCATTGTCATCTAGACCAGTGTCCTCACCATCCTTGGTGAGAAGCTCCTTGTCCATAGCCATGATTTCCTTTGGGCTGCTCTCTAATGGAGATTCCAGGGGAACAATTTTTCTACACTTGTCATCGTCCACAAGTTTCAATTTCTCTGCAACTTTCGCTCTTGCTTGGGAATGGGGTTTGGCTCCACATCTGTCTAGGGTCTTCTGGTTGAGAGTTCATTGTGTTGAAGCTATTCTTGGTGGCAATGAGATTGGAAGAGCCACATGCCTGCAGGAAGCTGATTTTCGACCCTGCCATCGTCTGGTATTGACTTCAGTAAAGCCCCTCTTGGTTCCAGCTGACTGTGGAACACCATGTCTTTGTGGAAATATTGAGGAAGCAATCTCTAAACAGGTGCCCATGCACATGACATCTTCTGCATTGGAAGGGGATGTATTCGAATTTCGTAGTCTATCATTTGGATCGAGTCAGAATCTTGGTACGAGAGATGAATATATATGGGAAATGTCGATGTACACAGAGATTTGGGCATAGGCTGTATATTGGCATTGCTTTGTAGCTTCAGCAGTTTTGACAAATTTGTCAATTGTATTACCAATACTTTCAAGAATTTTGACATCTTAGTATTCTTGTGGGAGCGAGTAGAGCCGGACCCAGATTGGAGCAAGAGTGAAGTTCACCTTGTCTGGGTTGAATTTCTCCATCAAAAATCTAAGATGAACTCTGGCCAAGTTGAAGAAGTAAGGCACATTATCAAAGATGGCTTACCTATCAGGCAGATGGTGAATGATTGCGATAAAGAAGCCTTTAGAGCCTAGTTTGAGATGAATATCTCCCTTTGTCTTTCAGGGAATATTGATCCAGCTGATCAGGTCCTTTGCTGAAGACCACAGACCCAAACAATCTTCCAATGACTGATCTATGATATACCACACATAACTGCGTGCTCGATTGGTTTTGATTTCATAATTAGGCTTCTACACATTAGATGCCTGCGGCATAGGCATAGTCTTGATTGATGGTTCCCTGCAAGTGGTATCCCAATTCTCGTCAGATGGGTCAGGGTTCTGTGGCTGAGTGGGTGGGTTGCTGATAGGGCCAGGGGAGCGGCCAGAACGATTGGCTTTATGGTTTGTAAGAACATCATGAAAGGTCTGGGAGACCTTCCCTCGGAGGAATCTGCCATATGAGGCTTAGGTCCTTGCGCTACCAGAGGAAGTCTATAAAAGTCTATAGAGGAGAGAAAACCCTGGCAGAGCCGAGATTAAGGAAAAACAGATATTAAAGAGCTCTAAATTGAAAGGAAAAACTAGCTGAACTGGAGCCATTATAAGTAATGGCCTACCGGGCAGGGGGGTGTTAGAGCATTAGTCCTCGTATTCACTTTACTCGTATCTTCTTGTTGAGTGATTACTCCATACGTGCAACCTCACCAAATATCCTTTTGAAACTACATTCGAATATTTGAAATAGTATGTAGGCTACAGTTTCTGTCTGCATCTTTCTTGTCCTTCACTTTTGAAGTTTGTCTTCAGTGTAGTGGGTGTCTATTTTAACTGTGTTAAAGAACCTCTTCACCATGTGATGTATCTGATATAAATGCTGAATGTGGTGTCTGATGTCAAATAAAATCTCACTGAAATGATCTTTTGACATGTGAGAGGAGTGATGCATTATGGGAATATGAAGGTGAGCAGAAGGAAAATTAGGGGAAGAAAGAGAGACAGAGAAAAGGGTGGGTTTACTTCTAACAACATTCCTTTCAAGTTAATACTGGCAGGTTCACATTTGTTATTCACTGTCCTGATTATTAAGTTCAAATACCCTACGCAGGTTTCAGTTGTCATCATTAGTGTGTGTTCCCATACATTTTGGATGTTCTACGCTTCAGCTTGGTTGTTAGTACTCATACAGAAGCCCCTTCTGTAGGAAAGCTGTGATATGCCCTCAGGGTGCCGACAGTACACCTGTTCAATACTTTTTTGCAATATTATATGTTCAAGTGACTTTACATCTGTATTCGTATTTCTTTACCTGCCAAACTCAGGAGATTCATTTTCCACCTCTTTTCATTGAAATCGTTTTTTATCCTCATTACATCTTCTGGTTGCTCCCTTTCATTAGCTTCTGTACTTATTTTGAGTTTTCAACTCTAACTTGCTGTAGTTTTTATGAGGCGCACCTCTGTGCTCTTCTGTTACATAAGATTTTATCCTTGTCCCGCAAATGAAAATAAGAATAATTTTCCCAGACTTCCTTTCCTGTCCAGTGACAAAGATTCCCTTATTTTCTGTCCATCCGCTCTCTTATTTTTATATTTCCATTCATAACTGTCGCCGGGTTCGCCCTTTTTGTGTGATGTATCCAGGTTTTTCCCTTTGTTGATCATTTCTTTTTCATGTTAGTCTACATTTCTTGCTTTAGTAACTTGTTTTGGTCGAATCCGTTTTAACTTTGATTGCATTTAGTTCGTTTTAGCTCAATCATGCACGTGATTACCTCTTTAAAAGCGCTTGTTTTCTAAACTTTGTTTATTATTATTTATCTAACGTGTATATTGAATATTCCCCTGTTTATTTTGTATTTTCATTCCATATTTCTTTAAAAACGCTTGTTTTCTATACTCTGTTTATTATTATTATTTATCTAACGTGCATGTTCCCCCTATTTATTTTGTATTTTCATTCCTTATTTCTGGTTGGTATGTAACTCCAATTTTGGGACTTTATGCATCCTAACATGTCTCCATCTTATTGCAATCGTTTGCAAATCTTCAATCGCTCTAACCTTTTATAGCATATTGGAAAAATATTTGGACACCATCTGACGGATCAGATCGAGCAACCTACGAAATACGTCTGAACTGTATTACATAGTTAACCTTGGATGTGTTATTGTTGTAAACCATGGATCTTGAAATATGTGGAGGATGTGTTATTGTTGGACTGATTCCATTCCATGCTTTTTGGCAATTCCATAAAGGGAGGCTAGTTTTGAAAACAATGTTGGGAAGGGCAGAGAAATTGGCATCTTTTATTCCCTTTTTGAATGATATAGATGTTGGTGCTTTTACCTGGAGTTCGTAAAACCACAGGGTTTAAAATGTGCAGCCTGCCTTCTTAGGATCTCATTTGAGCATGACTCAGACGATATGTAGTGGAAGCTCGAGATTTGCCCCACATTGAGGTTTCAACTGGCACAAGAGGAAAGAGGAGGCAACTTGGAAGCTCAATATCTTTCCCACATCAAGGGGTTCAACTGACAGAAGAAGAAAGAGGAGGAGCCAACTTCTTATTTCTTTTATTTAGGAGAACATAAAAGGTCAATGTGGTGTTATTTTGAACAAAATTATATATATATATATATATATGATCTAATTTTGCGTTGAGAGATAGAAAAACACAGGTTTCCTTTTTATCCCTCCATGTTAAATGTAATCTTTGCTAGTTCATATTGATAACCTCGTGAGGAAGCTCGTTCCTTTAGTTAAGACTTCTCTGCTCTGCTGAACTTGGGATTGCAACCCTCATTCTTATTTTAAAAAATTTTGTGAAAGTTTGTGAAAGCTTTTTAGATTTACTGAGTTCGAATTTAAGAAATTTTACTTTACAATGTGAGCTGGTCTCTTAGCACATCTTGACTTACGCATAATATTCAAAAGAAACAATTTGCAGCTATTTTTTTTATAGCTGCCGCCATACTTTATTAACCATCGTTTTTATGAAAAAACAAGTTTTTTCATTAAGTTTACTCTTAGTTTTAATGTACATCCCCCCCCCCCCCCACACACACACATATTTTGGTAAGTTTGGCAGGACTACATCTTTATCATGTCTAATATATCGCGGGGAATTGAACCGGTGACTTCACATCAAGGAGTGCCTTAATAGAGCACCTGATCACCGTCTATTCGAGACCCTATGGGCATAATTTTTATTTTTATACAATTTTAATGATTAAATTGCTATTGTTATAAGCTTATTGTTTTGTTGCAATTTAAAATCCTTGGATTACTTGATTCCTAAGCATTATTAGGGAAGCTTTCTTTGTGTTGGATTGTGTCCTTCACTAAAAAGGAGAGTAGTTGTTGAGATGACAATGGTAAGATTTCTTTGTATTGCAATTTATCAAGGTCACCTAGTGAGGTTTTGCATTAGGTGCTAGATTTTGTTGTAACATTGTTGACACTATTGTTAGGGAGTAGTTGAGTCCTTTTCCTCAAGATCTGAAGTTTATGCTTCAATATTTTTCCTTGATAGTGTGCTTATCTGGTGAGTCCATTGGAGGAGCAAAATTCTTTGTTTTTCATTGATATTTGAACATTTTGTGTTTGTAAGGTGAAACAAACATTAAAAAAAACATTTAAGAGTCACCTTGGCAACTCCACAATCTTGTATTGTGAAAATTAAATTGAATAGAAAATGGCTCGTTAGGATTTGCATGTGTTAATACCTTGCTTTGAATGTCCATAATGTTGTAGCAATACCCAAATCACTATAGTGCAAGTTGCTACATAAATTGTACACAATTTAATGGGGTTCTTTGGTTATTACTCATATCAAGAATGTCTTAAGCTATATTTTGGAAATTAATTTGGTCATGAAGATGCACTTACGAGACTATTCATTTGTTTGTTAGGTATAAAGTATTTAGATAAGATGAAATGTTCCTACAGTCCAAAGAATGTTTCTTTCAATGCACAATTTATTGAAAAATTTCTTGGGCATTAGTGTCCCGGATTCCAAAAGTACGACAATGTGACTTGGGCAAATCTCTTCAAAAAGAGTTTCTTATAGATCTTGCCCAGGAAGATGAAGCAATTGTAGAAGAATTTCCTTGTGAAACTAGCCATGTCTTCTTGCATTTTTGGTCCATACACATATTTGTAAGATAGGCCATTGTTTTTTCCTACGCCAAAATTCTTTATAACCTTGGAGGAGTGAGCCTTTTTGATTATTAGCTACAATCACTGACTTTGAGGAACACATAACTTGTCTAGCTTGTAGGGCAACCCATTTTATAGATGATAGTTAACTGTGTTGTCAACATCATGCACATGACTTTGGTTATGCAATTATGGAAACACCACCTTGAAGTCCTCATCCTCTGTACATGTTTGTTTGTATGTGTCATGGGTGAAAAGTTCCATGTGCATTCGAGTTCTCAAAACTATGATATTTGATATGGGTGACATTAAAAACATGTCAACATAGAGCTTCTTCTCATAGGAGAAGGGTATTTGAGAATTGTCCCATGAAATACCCTATAATGGTAGCATACATGCTTTTTTGTTTGCATTAACACCATTTCAATAGCATATCCACTCACATTTGTTTCCACTTCAAAGGTTTGTTGCAAGTTCGGTAATGCAAGAAATAATGCTTCACTAATTTTCTTCTTTAACTCCTCAAAGGCCTTTTGTTGATACTTTCCCTACTCGAAGCTCTTCCCACTTATTGTTATGGTGTTGAGTGGTGCTGCTATCATTGAAACCGAGTCTATGAATTTTTTTAGATATTGTTGCCCAAATGAAACTCATGACTTTAGAAACATTAGTAGGCATTTGGTATTTCATAATGGTCTCCATCTATCTTCAACACTTCATGAATCACATTCTAAATGCACCAAAGATCGCTGTACAAACTCACATTTCTTGAGATTTGCCATTGTTTGGTGCTTTTTAAATGTCTCTTAATGCTTGTATGAAATGTGAGATGTGCTCCTCTTAGGTAGCATTGTAGATCAACATATCATTTAAATAAATGGTAACAAATGAATCTAGAAAATAGTAAAATGTCATTCATTAACTTGTGAATGTAGTTGGTGCATTACATAGACTAAACAACATAGCTAACCATTCATACAAACCTTGTCTAGTTTTGAATGCAAATTTTCTAGTATCTTCTTCTTTGACACAAACTTCGTGATATTTTGATTTTAAGCTTAGCTTGGTGATGTATTTTGCTTGTAGTTGGCCCAACAAATTATCTATTCTTGGAAGGGGTACCTATTCTTGAGCATTATTTTGTTCAACACCTTTTAATCAATGAACATTTGCTAAGTCCCATCCTTCTTCGACACAATTATGATGGGTTACACACATGGTGAAGCATTTGGTGAAATGACACCTTCAACAATTATTGCAACTGCTTCTTCACCTTGTTTGCTTCCATTACAAATGGCTTGTACAACCCAATGTTTGGCAAAAAAGAGTTTGGAAATGGTCAAGCCTTATCCTCCACGTCCTTTTTGCGGTGGTAGCCCTTTAGGTTCCTAGAACACTGCTTTGTTTCCCTGTAGCAACTCTTATAGTTGTCGTCTTTTTTCCTTAGTGCATCACTTCAAGGATGATTTTGTTCTCATTGACTCATCTACATATTGTTTTTTCCTCCTAAAAATAGTAAAATATACTTCTTATTAACATTGATTAGTTTTTTTGGCTTGGTTGGCACTTACAACAGAAATTTTAGACTTGCCCTTGTGCGCATTGATAGTGAAGGGTTTTGTGTCCTTGATGAGGCAATGCCAGTTGGATTTCCACATGAAAATTGCATTCCACATGCACATATAAGGACTCCCACATACCACCCACATACATTAAGTGGAACTAAATCAAATTCTACTTCATCAATAAAATCAACATTGATAGAAAATTTGATTTCACTTTTGTTATCGTGATTTGTGCATCCTTATTTAGCCGTCCCAAGGAATATGGATTAGGAGGATCTCAAACCTCCAATCCCAATTTGTTAACCAACTCTATTGCAATGAGAGTTGCTTGAGATCTTGAATTGAACATAGCATTGATTTCATCTTCTTGACTTGTATCTTTATATGAAAGAGTTTAGTCATCTCCTTTTACTATTGTTGAAAGTTGCTTAGATTCGCCCCCTTGTGCACTGATGTACATACATTCTTCTCATTCACATTCGAGTTGATTTCCACCTGATTGTTCAAATTTGTGGCTATGAAAATTTGCTTCTTCATATTCTGAGTTGAGTTCTAGATGTAATTTCCATCACTTCCTGTTCTGTATGACCATTGATGTTATGGGGGTTGTGGAGGTTGTTGTGATCTTTGCACTGGTGTGTTGTGGTTATTGTATTTTTGCCACCCCCTTTTTTTGAAGTTTCTTGGTGTTCCTTATGCTTTGAACCACTTGATTTCCCTTTATTCTGGCCTATGCTTTCTAGGTACAATACCTGTACACAAAACTTGTCCATTGTTTTCGGTTTGAACATCATTGCCTTTTGCAGATGGTTGTATAGGCCCCTAGATACTTGAGGAGTATGTCTAGGTCCTTGAGAGAGATACTTAACATTATTGCCATCTTCCTGAATTTTGTGTTGTACTCCTATACACTATGTTCGTCGTTATTTGAAGCAATGCCATTGGATTCACTAGTCATTTACATACATGATAGAGTAAAATTGTTTAGATATTCTTATCTCAAGTCACTGGAGGATCCCTCTCTAGTTTGAAGGTTTTTGTGTGGCTTTCCTAGATTAGGGCATGTGCCTCTAGTTATAAATAGGAAAACAATTTTTTTTTTCATCCTCTATTTGATGGGCACCCAATGATTTAACCTCTAATTGCTGCACCCAATGATTTAACCTCTAATTGTTGCACCCATTGATTTGATTTCAAAGTGTCAATCTCACCTTGATATGGCTTGATGTTGAACTTTGCTTCGATTTTAATAAACATGGGTTGTTAATGGTTCATCAACCTGAACTAGGTTGTTCTTTTTTTGGGTTCTCTCTTAGAGTGCTTTGGTTCTTTTCGATCCCTTGATTTCCCCTCCGATCTAACTTTTTAGTTGGAGCCTTTGTCTTCTTAGATTTCAAACTTTTTTTAGAGCTACCATGAGGAGTATCCCTGATATTTGCAACCTGCTCTTCAAGCCTTGCGAATCTCTTGTTTGTTGAATCATGAGGGTTATTAACAGATTTGTCGACCATGGTTGGGATTTTATGACTTTCTTTTTAAATTAGTTTGGATCCCTTGCAACTCTCCCCTATATACCCAAAGAAATATTCTCAGACATCAATATGATACATAAATTGCCATGGATATTGTACTAGATGGTTTGTCACAATAGACCTAATAAAAATATAATGCAATTTGAAATCTATACCATGAGGGTTTATTTTTCCTTAGATTTATGGATTTATTAAGTTTTTATTTTTTGCTTATGCATGCAATATATAAAAATGTGAAAAATAGAGAATAGATAATAACAATCACTTACAAAGCCATAATAACACTAGGATATGATTCACGATAAAAACTAGTTGGAAGGAGAGGTTGCTATACTCTCTTTTGCTCTGAATGGTAGTAGTGCAAATACAAAGGAGCAAGATCTGTGGCCCATGTGTTGCTATAAAATACAAACCCTCTTTGTTCATCCCCCTCTATACACCTTTAGCCACATTGGTAAACTATGGAACAAAACAAATTAAAATAAAATCGAATCCCCTTTTCCTCCTAGTGTCTTTGTTCATCCCCCTCTATCCACTTTTAGCGACACTACTAGACTATGGAACAAAACACATTAAAATAAAATCGAATCCCCTTTTTCTCCTAGTGATTTGTTTATAACACAACTCGATAACCAACTAGAGGTTAAATGTGATTCATTCGACACTCAAGATGACTTACAACTCAACTCTTCTAGATTCGTCTTCATCATGGTCACATGGGTAGCCTTTTTTCCATGATTAATGAGTTGATGTGGCTTTGTCTTGAATCATGGTGGACAAAATAGGAAGGTCAACTTTCAAGTGGCATAACTTTTGTATACAAACTCTGTTCGAGGTTGTTTTTGAACAGTTAGAAAAATATCTAACTGTATAATAGAGCTAAGGTGCTTTGTATGAGCAATAGTTTTTGGACTCCACAAAACTTCATTAAATGCCTCAAATTGTGTTTGGAAGGTTTTTAACCTAAATTCGCCAAATTGAGACTCGTTGTTGAAAATGGTCTTGTGAGTGATTCCTCCATTTTTTTTCACTCTAAAAGCATCAAAATAGACGAAAAATTACATAATGTTCCAATCCACATGAATGGTGCCTCACATGAGGGGATAGAGATCAAATTTACTTAGATTTTAATCATTAATCATTTCTTCTTATTTTTTTATTCATTTTAACAATTGACATTTTTTTGCAACTGCATCAACATATAGGAAAATTTTAAGCCCCTCTTCTCATAGGATGAGGCAAACATAAAACCAACATGTGCAATTGATAATAGCCAAAGAAAAGAATTGACAATGGATTTGGGATAGATGGTGAGTGTTAATTATGGATGGATATGGACATGTTACCTCTATCAAAGCTTCCTAGAAAGGACCCCAAAGTGATTACACTATATTTGGAGGAAAGAATGACTCCCAAAGTGGAATAAGGAAACAAGTATAACTTCCAAGCATCTTGATCTATTATTTGATTTCAATCCTTGATATTTACTTAGATGCCTAGAACATTAAATTTAAACACCTTATATAAAACAATGACCAACCTACCCTGATTGGATGAACATGTTGATCTATAGAATGAGTTGACCAATGAGTGGGTGAAAGGCACCTAAGAATATTAAACTAGATGAGGAGCGTGTCAAACTATTGGTTGGAAATCTGCATTTTAGGAGAAAGAGTTTCTCTTAGGGTTACCCATGTATATGAATGGGTAACACAACCCACATGGATGAATTCTGTTATCAATTTGTTGAGTAATTTTCAGTGCTTGTTTTAAATTTTAGTCTTTAAATACTAAATTTAAATAAATTATGCACCAATTTTTAATCAAATTTGTTATTTGAACTATTGATTAGGGATTAACTCATAAGATGATTTAGTTTTTTGTAAGTGTTGGTTTTGAATGCTAACCAATTCTAAACTCAGACATGGAGAAGGTTCACTTAAAGAGTACACTACTGAGATTGGTTCGTGATATACATTCCAAAGGCAAGCAATGGAAACTCTAAGGGAAGAAAACCCATTTAAATATAAAGTAATGTTTTGGCAAGCCTTTTTGGAGATGAAAACCATGGTGGAAGAATTATGTAAGGATTGAATGGAGAATGAAGAAGGCTCAAGTCAAGGTAAAGTAGGAGGTGGTGACCCTCCCAAAACTCCTCCATCTCCATCCTTCCTTTCAAGTTCAAATTCCTCTTCAATTCTATAGAAAAAATGGATTCTAATTTACTTACATCTTGGTTGAAATTAGACGTGAAATTTGATTCACCAATGTGTTGGGGCCTTTGTTTTTGAGGAACTAAGAAGTTTTGGCGATAAGCTAGAACGCTGATGACAAGTGGTGTAAATAACCGTTGGAAATTTGCGAGAG
This sequence comes from Pinus tabuliformis, assembly GCA_031772625.1. NCBI lineage: Eukaryota > Viridiplantae > Streptophyta > Pinopsida > Pinales > Pinaceae > Pinus > Pinus tabuliformis. Next base: position 717,831,678 of record CM062808.1, read on the forward strand.
AGACCACTGGGAAAGAGGAAGGAACTTAATGAAGATTGACAGTTGTAGAGGAATGGCGGGAAGGAGTAGCCACAATCGAGCCGAAAAAGAACGATGACAACCGAGTACTAGGAACAACTGAGCAACGAAGAAGGCGAAGGGCCCGAGAAGGGACTGACAGTCCAGGTTGGAGCGTAAAGATAAGGAAGGATGAGTGAGAAGGTAGAAGGATAATACTGGAATTTTGTTGTGGAGCTAGGAGAGTCGCTCCGTGTCTGTTATTTTATATGCTTTGCATTGATTTGTTTTATGAGTCTGTGCTTTGGAAAAGAGGCCCTTGAGTCGGATGTAATGATGTTGCTGCATAGACCAATGATGAAGAATACTTATTGGAACAATTATGTATTAGTTGAATGTTAATTTGGTTCTTTAATTTTTTATATATATGTGTGTATCTAAGTAGTCTTTCCTTCACAAGAATGTATGACTTGTCGTGATCAGGGTTATGTGTGGTATGATTTAGTGTTCTTAATTCTTGTCTCTCTGATGTGATTCCTCCTTATACTAGATTCTAATCCCCATCTAACTAAAGATGTGACATGCCTTGAGTGAGACTCCTTGCCCATTTTGGGTAATGTGAAAATGCCGACATTGTGCTACACTAAAACGGAGCTTTGTTGGCCCCTATGCCTGAACCCGAGGTTTCAACCTTCTTGCTATTTTTGCGCCAACAAATGGTTCTGTTGTCGGGACCCTGAAATTTTAGAAAGGGGTTTGGAATATGGTATTGGGGATCTTTAAGAAAGAGCTACAAAAATGGTGGCACGATCAAGTGGACGGGTTCGTTTCTCAAGAAGCTCAACTCTGCCGACGAAGTGTAAGGGAGTTGAAGAAGAGATCCTATACTTGGAACCGGCTAGTGATCAATATGAGATCTTCTGGTGCAAGTTTCCAGAAGAGCTTTACAACTGGTTGTAGAGGTTGCAAGTAAAAGGAAAAATAAGTGGAAAAAATCCATCTCGATGTGCCTGGACTCGAGGATCTTATCGAGCTACACCACCTTGACACAGATCTGACACGAGCTGCGGATTTATGGGTGCAGACCACGCTAGAGGGATACATTATTGAGTTCACAGTAGAAGCTGACGCTGTGTTTAGGTCGGGATTGCGAGGGAAGCTACTGAAGGAGATCCCTCTATGGATTAAGGTTCTAATGGTGGAAGAAAGCTTGTTGGTGTTCCAGAACCCAAGCATGGAAGCTTAAATGCCTAGTACTGGGGGAAGGACCTAAAGGGAGGGATGCTACTAAGCAGGGAACTATGAGAATGTCACAAGAATGGACGCAGATGACTTTTGAAAGGCTAGGGATCTGAGGGCGCAAAGGAGAGCGTGGATAACTGAGAAATGGCGGGAGAGGGATCTACATGCAATTAAGAGGCAGAAAAAGAGTTTACACCAAGAAAGATTGATGTGAAGAGATTTGGAACAGGAAGAAAGTGTGTAAGTTGGTTTGGTGGGAAGAGCAGAGACGACCACAACAATTGTGGGTCTGAAAAGTGACAGGGACCCACCCTTGCTAGTAGAAATGGAAACTTTGGATGGAATGGGCCACCTAGGCTTGCAGGAAGGCTTGGATGATGACATGCACTTTGATAAGAGGAGACTATTTGCTGAAGATGATGCGTCGAAAGGAATTAACGATTTTCCTCCCTGAAGCTCAGGTAGTATCTCTCCAACCTTCCCTTGGTACTCTATCATAATCTTGATAATTTCTGTCTGAGTTAATCAAAACTGTAAGAGTTCGCAATGTGCATGCTAATTACAAAGCTAGCACTAGTAGCAGTGGAACTAGTAATAGTGGTACGCATATGTAAGGATCATTACAACCTAGGTTGCGGGGATTTGTACTCCTTTCACAAGTTCAGTCAAAGATGGCAGGATCATTCACCAGGTATCCCGAGTTCTCTGGTAGAGGGAATGATGATGTAGAACAACATTGGTATCTGTGCGAAGCCATTTGGAAGTCCTGCCAGACATAGGATGATGTAAATTTATTTGAATTCCAAACCACTCTTAGAGAAAGAGCATTGAGATGGTTCATAAAGTGGTCAAAGCTACACCAGAACCCAACTGTAGATGATGTTAAGAGAGAAATTGTGCAAGAATTTAACCTTCCTCAGACCAACCAGTAGGGGTTGTTAGAACTATGGGAGATAAAACAACGGGAAGGAGAGACCATATGGGAGCTGATGCAAAGATTCAAGGATGCAATTGGAAAATTAAGTTAGCTAATAGATCCAAATCATCAACGGGACTGGTTTATCAAAGAATTATTGCCTCTCACCCGTATGCCATTAACACAACAGAAAATTGATACAGTGCAAGATGCACTGGAGCAAGCAAATCGGATTGAAGCTATGGCGGGATACCCACATGAGTATCAGGGGGGAGAAACACCTCATGATTTGTCCATTTTAGGTTTGCAACATCAAATTGCGAATTTGACAGAGAAGTTGAAGGATCCGCAACCGACATGGCCAACACGACCAAATGTATGGTGTACAAATTGTTTAGTGGAAGGTCATGTTTCTATAATGCCCAAGTTTTCTACTACGTCTACACTAGTGGGACCACCTGGATCTACACCTGATGCAGGAGTTTCACAGATAGGGACGCAAGGATTATACATAGGGTGCAACCAATTTCATGCGTTCTGGAAATCAACAGAGTTTAGCACAAACAAAGCACTGTGAGATATGCAGAGGATGTGGGCATCCCCCTCGTCTTTGTTAGATACTACAAAAACACTCCAATGTTCCAAAAAACACCAATTGTGAATTTTGTGCTTCAACAACTCATCACACTAATTAGTGTAGGGTGTTGAAATTTGGTACCGGAGGACAAGTGGTTTCCTAAGGCTTTGATCTTTGGCCTAGGGAAAAGTGTTCAAAAGAATTTAATTTTTCTCCTAAAGTGACTTTATAATTATTATAAAGTCAAATCTAATTAAAAGTGACTTTAAGTGATAAAGTTACTAAAGTCTAATTTTAAAGTGACTTTAATAAAGTCAATGTAAAATTAGAAAATAAAAGTGACTTTGGAAATAAATGACTAAGTGGCTATTTATTAAAGTGGGGTGAATTAAAAAATAGAAAGTGAGATGTAAATGTGCATTTAATCTCAGTCCTAGATCTCAATCTATTTCAACCATTGGATTTAGAGATTCCCCAAAAGTCACATAGGGGTATATTAAAGGAGGGAAAGGAGGAAAATGTAATTAATTCTTTTATGAGCAGATTGAAAGAAGGAGAGCAAGGGAGATTTCTGGACAGTGAAGAGAAGGAGGCAGCAGCTTGGCACACATTCCAACGCAACGTTCCAGCAAGTCCGTACAGTTAAGTTAGGACACAGTGAAGCGCAGGTTTTGGGCACGATTTTCTAGAAAGGCGATACAATAGTTTTGGCTCAGATTCCAAGGAGGCCGTACAGTAAGTTTGCACAGAAATCGAGGAGCAGAAAGTCTGAAAATTGCTGGCATGTTTTTCAAGGGAGGCCGTACAGCAAGTGGCTATACCTTGGCACGCGTTTCCAGGTAGAAATTTGTACACTGTACTGCTGTTTTTTCTGCACAGAAATCAAGGAAACCATACAACAGCGTTTATGGCAGCTTGCATGCTTTTCTAGGAAGGCAGTACAACATCATTTAACGCTGAAATTTGGCACAAAAATCGAGGAGGCCGTACAACATCTATTGTTGTTCAATTTTGTTGTTTGCAAGTTTTTCCAGTTGGCTGTGAGGCACGGAAAACGAGATAAGTTGTAAAAGTTTGCTTGCTGATTTCTGCTGAATATTTTATCACTGTAAAAAGCATTTTCAGAAATAAGAAGGAGCTTTCGAACTAGTTTTCCCCAAGAGTTGTAGGGGGTTTTTCCAGGGTCACCTTGACCAAAAATCACTGTGTTTAAATGTGTTGAATGACTGTTTGTATGCACTGATTTTTATTTCTGCATTTTCCAGCATTCTGTAATTTTTCCCGAGTTTGTGTTTTCAGCAAAATTTATTTTCCAGTGGTTAAATGTATGGATATGGGAAAGAGAATTTAACTATTGTGGAGAAATAAGGTGAAACTGAAAACCAAGGTGGGAAATGAGAAATTTTTACATGGTATCAGAGTTTGAGTGCTGAAGTGCAGTTTGGGACAACAAGGAGAAAAATTACAGCCTGATGATTTTTCACAAACAACAGTTTTATCTTTACTACAACAATGCTATTTTTTAGTTTTAGGACAACAGGATGTCATTGGGATTGAGGGTGGAGGATAGGTTGGATGGGCATTCCAATTACAGCGTTTGGAAGGAGAGAATGTAGAGTATCTTTGAGGAGGCAGAAGTCTGAGACATTAAGGTGCATACCACACAGAACCTTGTTGTTGTGCCTATTGATGCTATTTAGTTGGCTGCTTATAATAGAAAAAACAACAAGGGTAAGAGATTGATTCTGAACGGAGTCAAAGACCATTGCATTCCTCATGTGAGAGGAAAGAGAAATGCCCATGAGATGTGGACATCATTGTCCAATCTCTACCAGAGTACCAATGAGAACCGGAAAATGGTCCTGAAGGAGAAACTGAAGACCATTAAGATGGGCAATGACAGTGCAGTTGGATATCTCACAAAGATTACTAATGTGAGAGATGAGTTGGCAGCAGTTGGAGAGGTCATTCCACCCACTGAGTTGGTGCGGATTGCATTGAATGGCCTCCCACGTTCATGGATAAACTTTGCTGATGGGGTTTGTGCACGTGAGACCCTTCCCACATGGGAGAGATTTTGGGATGATTGCATTCAGACAGAAACCAGGAAAGGTTAGCTTGGGGCAGCCAAGCCAGTTGAGCATGATGAGGATCTAGTACTGTTGGAAGGAGGCAAGAAAGGCAAAGGGAAGAAGCAAGCTTCCACAAGCAATGGCGGGGGTAAAGGCAAAGGTAAAGGTAAACATGGTAACACACAGAAGGACTATTCCAAGGTGAAGTGCTGGAATTGTCAAAAGATGGGACACTATGCAATTGTGTGTCTAGAGAAGAAGAAGAAGGGGAAGAACCAGAGCATGGAAGCTTCAGCAGAGATTGAGGACTTTGCAGATCGTTTTGACTAGGAGTTTGCGTTCACTGTGTGTAAGTCTTCTAGTGTAGGATCACCTGCCACACAAGTTCAGAGGAAGCATGTTTTTCCCTTGATTAATGGAGCATCTTCGGGTATCTGGTATGTGGACAGTGGGGCTTCACGTCACATGACAGGAGTCCGTGAGTACTTCTCAGAGCTTTCAGAGAGTGGCACTGATATAGAGGTAGTACTCGGTGATCACAGAGTTGTTAGAGCAGTTGGTGTGGGGACACTGACATTTCAGAGGGAGTCCAAACCTCCCTTGAAGGTGTCAGATGTTCTTTATGTGCCAGGGATGAGGAAGAACCTCATATCCGTCTCAGCTTTGGAGGACAGAGGATATGAGGTACTGTTCAGGGGAGGACAGGTGTTGATGTATCCCAGGGGCACTCCAGCTGATTCAGCTAGAGTGATAGGTGTACGCCATGCAAAGGTGTATAAGTTTTCATTCCTGCCCCTTTTGGCATTGAGCAGTAGTACCGACAGCGGAGCTAGCAGTTCTGAGCTGTGTGAGATTTGGCACCGCAGGATGGGGCATATGTATCATGGAGCCTTGAGGACCTTGCGGGAGATCACTATAGGTGTGCCAGATTTCAGTATTGATCACTTTGATACTTGCAGAGGATGTGCGATGGGCAAGTTTGCCAAATCCCCTTTTCCCAGCAGTGACAGCAGAGCCACTGAGATTCTTGATTTGATTCATTTTGATGTGAGCGGTCAGATGTCTCATGTTTCCTTGAGTGGATATGAGTACTATGTTTTATTCATTGATGATCACTCCAGGAGGACCTGGATTTATTTCTTGAAGACCAAGAGTGAGGTCTTCAAGCGGTTTCAGGAGTTCAGAGCTCTTGTGGAGACACGGACAGGTCGGAAGATCAAGTCCCTGAGGTCGGACAATGGGGGAGAGTACACCCTTGGAGAGTTTGTTGACTATTGTGCGGAGGCAGGCATTAGGAGGGAGTTCATTGTTCCTTACAACCCCCAGCAGAACGGGGTTGCGGAGAGGAAGAACAGATCCATCAGATGGGCTGCCAAAGCCATGTTACATGATCAGGGATTGCCATTGTTCTTGTGGGAAGAGGCCTGCAACACAACTGTTTATTTGCAGAACAGGGGTCCGCATCGTGCCTTGGGGCACATGACTTCGGAGGAGGCTTTTTCCGGGAAGAAGCCTGATATTGGTCATTTTCGTATCTTTGGGTGCATTACATACTCCTACATACCCAAGAAGAGGAACAAACTAGAGCCCATCGCAGAGAAGGGTATTTTTGTGGGCTACAGTGAGACCTCAAAGGCCTTTCGGATTTACATTCCTACACAGAGGAAAGGTGTTGTCAGGCAGGATGTGAAGTTCGAGGAGGACATGGCCTTTAGAAGATCACGAGAGTTAGAGTATCTGGATCAGCCAGACCCTCAGCAGCAGTTGAGTCAGTCGCAGGGATCCAGTGGACAGGGATCAGGAGGATCCAGAGGTACATCTATGAAGATGTCAGGTCCGTCAGTGAGCATTGGCTCGCCGAGCCAGAGGGGTGGTGCTCCGAGCAGTATGCAGAGCAGTTCACTAGGGAGTCCACTGATGCACAGTTCACACGGTACCTCAGCTTCTACAGGTTCAGGTGCAGGTAGGAGGACAACAGACTGACAGTTAGGAGTTTAGGCTCCTGATGATGATGAGGAGGAGGAGTTTCATTCTCCAATGGGAGAAGTATGCTCAGGGAAGAGGAAGCCCAAGTGGTTTCAGGACACCTTGAGAGATGCCACATCTGTTGCTGAGCCTAAGAGGCCGGTCAGAGAGAGTAGACCCCCTGAGAGGTTTTGTAGCTATATGGCAATGGCTACCAGCATCCTTGACTCTGAGCCTTCCAGCTATGAGGAGGCAGCTGGCTAGCAGGTCTGGAGAGAGGCCATGCAGGAGGATTATTCTTCTATCATAAAGAATGATGTTTGGGAGGAGGTGTCGAGGCCTGAGGGAAAATCTGTGGTTACTTCCAGATGGCTTTACAAGGTAAAGCATGCTTGAGATGGCAGCATTGAGAAATTCAAAGCGAGGTTTGTGGCTAGAGGGTTCTCCCAGGTAGAGGGAGTTGATTATAAGGAGACCTTCGCTCCCGTGGCTCGATATACTTCGATCCGCTCCATTATATCGATAGCAGCAGAGATGGGTTGGAAGATCCACCAGATGGATGTGAAGACTGCATCTCTCAATGGCTTCATACAGGAAGAGGTGTACATTGAGTAGCCACAGGGCTTTGAGGTGCATGGAAAGGAGTCCCATGTGTGCAGACTGAAGAAGGCCCTTTATGGCCTGAAGCAAACTCCCAGAGCTTGGTACTCCAGGATAGATACGTACTTGCAGGGGATGGGTTTCACAAAGAGTGAGGCAGATCCGAACCTTTACTATATTGTGATAGGTGAGGAGCCTCTCATTCTGGTGCTGTATGTGGATGACTTGGTCATTACAGGTGCAGAGAGACTCATAGAGCACTGCAAGAGAGATCTTGCGGTGTAGTTTGAGATGAAGGACATCGGCTTGATGCATTACTTTTTGGGTTTGGAGGTGTGGCAGGAGGAGGGGCATTTCTTCCTAGGGCAAGGGAAGTATAATGTGGACATCCTTGGCAGATTCCACATGGAGGATTGTAAACCCATGTCGACACCGATGATCACCAACTGGAAAAAACTTCATGCTTCGGATTCCGAGTTGGTGGATCCCACATTGCACAATCATCTGATTGGTTTCTTGATATATTTGGTCAATACTAGACCAAATATTTGTTTTGCAGTCAACACGATGAGTCAGTTTATGTGTGAGCCTAGGAAGGTTCACTGGGTGGCTGCAAAACACATTTTGCGGTACTTGCAGGGGACAATGGATTATGGTCTGGACTACAGATAGGGGGATGGAGTGAGATTGACAGGTTATAGTGATTCTGATTGGGCAGGTTGTGTTTATGACAGGAAGAGCACTTCAGGGTGCTGTTTTGGGTTGGGTTCGGTAGTAGTGTCATGGTTCAGCTGGAAGCAGCAATCAGTAGCATTGAGGTCAGCGGAAGCAGAGTATATGGCAGCCAGTCTAGCTACTTGTGAGGCCATCTGGCTTCGCAAGATGTTGTTTGGCTTATTTGGTCAGCCGTTGAGACCTTCAATGATTTACTATGATAATCAGAGTTGCATTAAACTCACAGAGAATCCAGTATTTCATGACAGGTCAAAGCATATCGGGATCAAATATCATTTCATCAGAGACTGTGTTCAGAAAGGCGCTGTGAAGCTTGAGTATATTCCCACTGATGAGCAGGTTGCAGATATTCTTACCAAAGCCTTACCACGGGGCAAGCATGACTACTTCAGAGACAAGATGGGTGTGGTGAGGAACACTTTCCTCGGTAAGAGGGTGTGTTGAAATTTGGTACTGGAGGACAGGTGGTTCCCTACGACTTTGATTTTTGGCCTAGGGAAAAGTGTCCAAAAAAATTAATTTTTATCCTAAAGTGACTTTATAAGTTTTATAAAGTCAAATGTAATTTAAAAGCGACTTGAAGTGATAAAGTTACTAAAGTTTAATTTTAAAGTGACTTTAATAAAGTCAATGTAAAATTAGAAAGGAAAAATGACTTTGGAAATAAACAATTAAGAGGGTCTTTATTAAAGTGGGGTGAATAAAAAAATAAAAAGTGAGATTTAAATGAGCATTTAATCTCAGCCCTAAATCTCAATCTATTTCAGCCATTGGATTTAGGGATTCCCCAAAAGTCACTTAGGGTTAGATTAAAGGAGGGAAAGGAGGAAAAGGTCATTCATTCTTTCATGAGCAGGTTGAGAGAAGGAGAGCAAGAGAGCAAGGGACATTTCTGGACAGTGAGGAGAAGGAGGCAGCAGCTTGGCACACATTTCAAGGCAACATTCTAGCAAGTCCGTACAGCTGAGTTATCCCACAGTGAAGGGCAGGTTTTGGGCACGATTTTCTAGAAAGGTGGTATAACAGTTTTGGCTCATATTCCAAGGAGGCCCTACAACAAGTTTGCACAAAAATCGAGAAGCAAAAAGTCTGAAAATTGTTGGCACATTTTTCAAGGGATGCTATACAGCAAGTGGCTGTATCTTGGCACGCATTTCTAGGAAGAAAATCATACACTGTACTACTGTTTTTTTTGCACAAAAATCGAGGAAACCGTACAACATTTATGGCAGCTTTCACACTTTTCTAGGCAAGTTGTACAACAACATTTAACGTTGAAATTTGGTAGAAAAATCGAGGAGGCCGTACAACATTTATTGCTGTTTAGTTTTGCTGTTTGCAAGTTTTCCAGTTGGTTGTGATGCACGGAAAACGAGATAAGTTGTAAAAGTTTGCTTGCTGATTTTTGCTGAATATTTTCTCTCACTGTAAAAAGCATTTTCAGAAATAAGGAGGAGCTTTCGAACTGGTTTTCCCCAAGAGTTGTAGGAGGTTTTTCCAGGGTCACCTTGACAAAAAATCACTGTGTTTGAATGTGTTGAATGGATGTTTGTATGTGCTGATTTTTATTTCTGCATTTTCCAGAATTTGTGTTTTCAGAAAAATTTATTTTCCAGTTGTTAAATGTATGGATATGGGAAATGGTAGTTAACTATTTTGGAGAAATAAGGTGAAACTGAAAACCGGGGTGGGAAATGAGAAATTTTTACATAGGGCACTGGATGCCCTAGCTGGCCAGTTAGATTAATTGGCCTTCCGAATCAACGAGACTCCTCGAGGAGGAGGAACAAGGTTAAGACAAGAGGCAGATGTCCAATTCGTTGTTATAACTATGATCAAGAAGGGAGTGTTGTGTGAGATTTCCCACTACCAAGAAGACCATGGTGCTCTCAGTGCAGGGTCAACACACATGCAACAGAGGACTTTCCAGAGTTGATTGCAAGATGGGAAGAGCATAATTGCTAGAGGGGAGAAAAATTGATTAATGTGGAGCCAAGGTTGCCAGAGATAGCCCCCTTCTCAAATATCAACATAGTCACACGTGGAGGCAAAAAAACTGAAGCTGACATAGGAGCCACGAAGCAACCTAAGATTATAAGATTGACTTCCCCAAAGTGCTCATATGATCCTAAGCAATATAAGCGGTATTACAAGGAAACCACAAGGACTTTCAACAAATTGACATTAGGTGGAGGGTCACAGAAGGAGCAGCTAAGATCCCTTAAAGCTAAAAGCCCGAACTCACCGCAATCCAATGTTTGACCCATAAAAGAATGGTTCATATTATTTCTGCATATCATGAACGATGATCAAATGGTGGGACAACTGTGGAAAAGTTTGAAAGCTGCTATCACAGATGGGGTGCCTGAGGGAGAAATTGTCTCTGCCAACTTACTTGAAAGACACTCTAAGAGGGTGCGAAGGAACAATAAGAGAACGAGAAGGGAGTTTTGGATTGACGCTCAGATTGCGGGTTTCCAAATTAAGGACATAATGTTGGATCTAGGCTCAGATGTCAACAATTTTCCAAGAAAGATGTGGGAATCCATAGGAAGGCCTAAGCTGACATTTTCGCCAATCCAGTTGCGTATGACAAATCAATATTGTATCCTTTCGGTTGGATGACTAGAAGACGTGGAAGTCGATATAGTAGGGGTGAAGACCTATGCAGACTTTGAAGTGATAGACATCATGGGGGACAAGGACCCCTACCCAACGTTGCTTGGGATAGACTGGGCTTTTGAGAACTATGTCATAATTGATTTAAAGAAGGAACTAATGACTTTTGAAGTAAAAGGGGTTAAGAGTGAACCAACCCCTAGACTCTTATCAAGGACCAAGGTTCACATAATCGACAAATGACAGGGAAGAACCATAATTGTTGAATCAACTGTATAGATTAACAACAGGGAGAAGGGAGGATTACATAAACCCAATGATGGAAGGGTCCATCCGCTGACAGAGCATTCAGAGTTCAGAGGTTGGTTCGAAAGCCGCTTGGGATGATTGGTAGCAGGGTGGATATGAAATCAACACTAGGCACTGTGCTACAATCTGTCGGATCACCTAGATCAACACTGAGGTACGAGAATTCCCTATTTTCAATGATATAGTTTCAGTGAATTCTTTTATCAATAGAGTTAACGCAACTGTTCTTGAAGAACACAAAGTGCCTCTACTGAATGTTGCATTATAAGCAACATCGACAAGGTGGTGGGGAGTTCACCATAACCATCTAAGAGAATGGGAGAAGATCAAAATAGCAATGGAAATCAGATTTTTGACAGATAGGGTAGTACCCTCAAGATTTTGTGAAGTACAGTGGGGACTTTGACCCTCGACACTTCAATAATGTAAGGATAAATGGAAATAGGAAGGAGTTCCAAAGGAGTTGTGGGTGCATGGTTTTATACACACCCTTGGGACCTTTCCAAAAGCATGGTATGTATAGGAAGAAATAAAGAGATAGACTGGAGATTGGGATCACATGGCTGATCAGTTTGTTAGCAACTTTTCCTTCTCAGACAATGGCGAAAGGCTGACTAAGGCGTTGTAGGCTGTCAAACAAATTCTTCTTACAACATGTCAGCTAATGGAGGGATGCATAGATCATAGCACTCTAGAGCATATATATGAGTCCGAATATCATGAGACCGTAGCATGTGGGAAGGTGGATAGAGAACCGGATGAAGATGATATAGAGGAATTACGACATCTCGCATTTAATGAAACTAAAGGGGAACAATACATCAAAGATGGACCTGTGATCGATGCTCCACACCTACTCCCCTTGAAGTTGCAGAAACATAACATCGAGACTGATGACAAGACGAAGTTAGCCTCGATTGGAGATTATTGGGATGAGTAGACTACAAAGGAGATCTTTGATCTCTTGAAAGAATATAAAGTTTTGTTCCCCTTGTCTGTTGCGGAACTGAAGGGAATTAAGGGAGAGTTAGGGGAGATGAAGCTCATGCTTAAATCAGATGCAAAGCTAGTAAAACATCTACCACACCGACTAAGTAAGATCATTATACATAATAAAAAGGATGCTATAGAGCTAAGGGTTTGTGTGGACTATCGTAGTCCGATCATTATACATAATAAGAAGGATGCTACAGAGATAAGGGTTTGTTTGGACTACCGCAGTGTAAACAATCCCTGTGTTCATGATCCGTTTCCCACTCCGTTTAGTGATGAAGTTTTAGACATTGCGGTGGGGAATGAAGCTTATTTTTTTACTGACGGATTCTTTGGTTATCACCAATTCATGATCATAGAGGAGGATAAGAAGAAAACCACATTTACCACAGAAAGGGAATCCTATGCATATCATGTTATGTTAGGATATTCTGACACATAGGAAATAATTAAGTACAACTTGGTCTAGTGTATAGTTAGGTAAATTGTGTTTCTTTAGTATATACTTTTTGCAACTTACAATCAGACGATCACGATATGTTCTAGACATGAAGTGATCCGACGATTCATTCTCTCCTTGGTATTACTGACACATGATCTGTGGCTTAACACTCGATTGGTCTATGATATCTATTTAAAGAGCATGGAGGGTCATTTGTTAGGTGACCATTCATGAGAGAATCTTATGTAAATTTTCTTTCTTTTACATTAATAAATTCCTTGAAGTGGTTGCGTTGGCTCAGGACGCGGACTGTTTCCCTCTTTGAGGGTTTTAACCATGTCAAGAATACTAGTGTACTGATCTTGTGATCTGTTTGTGAGCGATGTCCTTTAGTGTTCTACCTAAAGAAATTATCCTGTAAATTCCTACATGGTATCAGAGCTATTCGAGGGTCGCATTCGTTGGTGATCTAAATCCGAAGCCGGTACAACTGTATCTAAATGTCGTTTCTTAGATCCATTGTTTCTGACCACTTTCGGGATGAGAGGACTACTCTATTGTGTTAGGAGCATCTGTTCCAGTGAGGAACCCTTTTCGTTTTATGTGAAAATGTTTCCGGTAACCCTAACTATGTCATTTTTAAGATCTGGAGGTATACAATGTTTATTTGCAGTTTTAGTTATTTATCTCTCTTTATTTCAGTTTATTTATCTATCTATTTTTTTATTACCGGATCTATACCTTTCATTTATGCATATGCTCTTTGCGTCGCAACTATGTGCGATTTGGACAAACCAGAAACATAAAGAAATGATTTTTCTCATGCGTATGCTTTTTTCCGCCACACCTTAGTGTGTTATTGTAAAATCAGAAACATTGAGAAAAATATTTAGTTTTCGGTCAAACCTAACTTTAAGCCATAAGGCTTGGATTTATTTTGCATGTTCGTTTTGGTTTGTGTGGGTTTTTTTTTTTTGTATGCAAGAAGAGGTTTTTCAAGTAAGCACACACTCCAAAGCTGCAATGAGCAAAAAAAAAACCGTTCCTCTTTTCCATAAATTACTAACCTTTTAAACTAAGTCATTTGGTCCAAAGTTATTCTATGAGAATAGAGGTCTTGGGTTCAAGTCCTTTTTGTGGATTACTTTTTTAAAAAACACATGTAACTTAGGTTTTAAAGTTACTTTATGTAAAAGTGTTCTCACCCATTATAAAAAATGAGTCATTTATAATTTTAAAGTCACTTTATCTTTTACTTAAGTTACAATTTAATGGATAGTTCATAAAGTATCATTGTAAATGTGATTTTCACTTATTTATAAACGTGGGTCACATAAAAAATATATATATATTTTAAAGTGAGCTAATTAGAATAAGTTTGGGGGTAGGGGGGTTTAAATATAACATTATCATTCACTTCAGAACATTCACATAGTTTGTCAGTATCTTCAACAATTTTTATTCAGAAAGTCGTAACTTCTTCATCCGGAAACCGTTTTTTTGAATCGACCTAATTTTTTGAGATCTTTCCATTGGGACACTTAGTTTTAACATCTTCAGCTTCAGTTTATTTTAAAATGGAAATTCCATGTGTAGTTATTCTTGACAACACCAACTACTTCCATTCACTATCTTAGATTGTGGATTTACTTGGAAGTAAAGGTTTTTATAGAATAGTCTCAAGCCAATAGTTTAAACCTAAAGATGAAGATAAGCAAGCCAAATGGGAAAATAAGCAAGATCAAACACGTGGGTTGATATGATGTATATTTCTTCATTCCTTAGATTCCATATTGCAGAAATTGATACTCCCAATGAAGCAATGAAACAACCCAATAAAGTTTTTGGAACTAAAAATGAAATTAGAATCCATCAACTCGAAAATGATTTGCTTACATTGGACCCCAATAATTTTTCTTCCAATGAAGATTTTTTGTCCAAGTTCAAGACCCTTAGACTTCTCTTGGAAGGTGTTAAGGTTAAGAAAGAAGATGGTAGCCTTATCTATTCCATTCTTACTAAGTTAGGACCAGCCTACTCTGTGTTTGTTTCTACCTTCCATTCTACTAGAGAAGCTTTTATTTCTCAAGAACAAGCCTACAAGTCCCCCTCTTTTGATGCCTTTTGTGATTCTTTAATAAGAAAAGAAGAAAAACTCTTACATTTTGGTCTTTTTAATACTAGAAACTCTTCTAAAAAAGCCTTAGCAGCCCAACAACAACCAGATTCAAAGAATCCTAAGAAGCAACATCTTAAAAAGAATGGTCTTAAACCAAACAAGGGTCCTAAGAAATTTCAGTCTCAAAATGAAAAATCAATTCAAAAAAATGATAAGGAAAATAAAAACAAAGGGAAGAAGACTGATAGACATTTCAACTTTTGTAATCGTGATGGCCACTTAGAATCCAAATGCTTGAAGAAGATGGAAGCCTTGGAAACAACTATGAAGAAACATAATATCCATTTGGAGCACTCTTCAACTTCAACTTCAGCTTCAGGAATAACACTTTTTGCATGTGGTTGTCAAGCATCTCGGCCTAGTTATGCACTAAATGTATCTTCTTCTCATTCTCATGAGTGGCTCATTGATTCTGGAGCTTCTTATCACATGGAAAAAAACAAAGCCATGTTTTCTTCTTTAAATGATTGTAACACCAAAAATATCTATGTTGGTGATGATAGATCTCTTAGTGTTGTAGGGGCTGGAACTATTCATCTAGACAATGGTCAATTTAATGATGTATTATGTGTTCCTACCTTATCATGCAACCTTCTATCTGTATATCAGATAATTCATTCAAGTGAAGGTAAAACCATTGAATTTTCACCTCATAATGTTGTAATTAAAGACCTAAGAGATCTTAGACAGATTTTAGCTACTGGAATTGTTAATGATTCTACAAGGTTGTATAAGTTTAATAACTTTGGGTCATCAAGTATTCCCTCGGTATTTTTTGCTCATAATGATTAAGTAAGAAAACTTTGGCATGAGTGATTTGGTCATTTAAACTTTGCTCCCTTCAAAATCTATGTAAAGAAAATATGGTGACAGGTCTTCCTATGGTATCTTGCAGAGATGATGTTTGTTCCGGATGTGTACTCGGAAAACATCATCGGGATAGTTTTGAAAAACATGCCTCTTGGCACACCTAAGACCCTTTACAACGTGTGCATAGTGATTTATGTGGTCCACTTCTAGTGGTTTCATTCTCTGGCTACAAGTACTTATTAACTTTCATTGATGATTTCTCTAGATGCACTTGGTTAGACTTCTTAAAACTCAAGAGTGAAGTCTTTAACATGTTCTTGGCCTTTAAAACCTTTGTTGAAAAACAATTTGGACATCAAATTCTTAAGCTAAGATCTGATAATGACAGAGAATATGTTAACCATTCATCAACTTTTGCATTGAGCATGGAATTCAATTGCAACATACTGTTCCATATACTCCACAACAAAATGGTGTAGCTGAAAGGAAGAATCTCACCTTAAAGGAAATGGCTAATTGTATGTTTCAATCTAAAGGACTTAGTTTTATTTTTGGGAAGAAGCAATTAATTGTGCAAATTACATAGTAAATTGCACTCCTACTAGGGTTTTAAAGAATATCACTCCAGAAGAAGCATGGAGCTCAATTAAATCAGATGTAAGTCACTTTCGTGTTTTTGGAAGTGAAGCATGGGGCCATATTGCAGATGAGAAACATAAAGCCTTAGAACCTAAGAGTGAAAAATTTAATTTTGTTGGATATTTTGAAGATGTCAAAGGATATAGACTTCTTCAACCTAAATCCAAAAATGTTATCATTATAAGAGATGTAAAGTTTGCTGAAAATATATCGGTCTACGAGCCTAGTTCGGCGGATGTGCCACCTCTCTATATTCCTTCTACTTCTGAAAATATTCATTCTTCAAATGATGACAACGAGGATGACAATCCTCCCCCACCTTCTCGGGATCTTCTTTCATTTCCTCAGCTTCCAAAATGTGTCCATGCCACTTGGAATGCAGCAGGGGCTCTTGCAGGTGATCCTACATATCATCATCGTACACGTTCTCAGTTCGATATAGCCTCTTCTTTATTGGATCAAGCTTCAACGAATCATGATCCTGACACCTTTACAGAAGCTTCAAGCCATCCTAATTGGGATGCAACTATGAATGAATAATATCGTTCATTATTGACAAATGATACATGGGACCTTGTTTCTCTTCCAAAGGGACGAAAACTTGTTAGATGCAAATGGGTTTACAGAACCAAATTTGGACAAGATGGAAAAGTTGATAAGCATAAAGCTCGTCTTGTTGCTAAGGGTTTTTCACAAGTTGAAGGCATTGACTATAGTGAAACCTTCTACCCTATTGCCAAAAATGAACTCTATCCTCCTTGTTCTTTTCCTTGTTGCCTCTTTCGAATGGGAAGTCCATCAGATGGATGTTAAATTTGCATTCTTGCATGGGGACTTGCATGAAGAAATCTATAAAGAACAACCTCCTGGCTTTATACAAATAGACTCTAGCCTTGTATGTCGGCTTAAGAAATCCCTTTATGGTCTCAAGCAAGCCCCTCGAACTTGGTATGCCAAAATGGATAGCTTTCTTTTAGATACTGGCTTTTCTAGGTGTCATTCTAACAATACTATCTACACCAAGAAAGTGGGTAAGTCTCTTATCATTCTTGTTCTCTATGTTGATGATCTTATCCTTACTGTTAGTGATGCCAACTTTATAAACAGTTTGAAATGACAGACTTAGGACACTTGTATTATTTTCTTGGTCTTCAAGTCTTGCAATCCAAAGAAGGTATTTCCCTTTCTCAGTCCAAGTATGCCTGTGATCTTCTACACCACTTTCACATGGAAGACTGTAAGTTAGCCCCTTCTCCCTTTCAGTCTGGAGCGAAACTTCCGGTCACTTGTAGTTCACCTGAAGTTGATGCTACCTTATACCGTCAGCTTGTTGGAAAATTTTTGTATCTGACCCATACTCGTCTTGACCTTTCCTTCGTTGTTGGCCTTGTTGCTCAGTTTATGCAAAACCCACATGAAAGTCATTGGAAAGAAACTAAAAGAATACTTCATTATGTTTAAGGTACAGTTTAGTTTGGGATTCATTACAATGTAGAAGCATCATCTCTATTGGTTGGTTTCACTGATTCTAATTGGGCTGGTGACCCTGATGATCGGAAGTCTACTGCAGATTATGTCTTCACTCTTGGTTCTGTACCTATTACATGGGATTGCAAGAAACAAAGTGCCATTTCTCTTTCTTCAACAGAAGTAGAGTATCATGGTGCTATTGAAGCTAGTAAGGAAGCCCTATGGCTTCGTCAGATCCTGTTAGAGTTTGTTTTTCAGTAGCAACATTCGACTACTCTTTGGTGTGATAATCAAAGTGCCATTCAACTATGCAAAGATCAAGTGCAACATCAACGCAACAAACACATTGAATTACACATGCACTTCATAAGCAAGCTCATTCATGACCATGTTCTTGAAGTGCAATATTGTTCAACTGATGATCAAGTTGCAAACATCTTACAAAAGATCTCATAAAGGCGACATTTACTAAACTTTGATTTATGGTTGGAGTTAAGGAAGTTGTCACTAAGGGGGGATAGGCTCTAATGCCTCCTTCCTTCTCCTATTGTGTCATCTTTGTACATCTTTCAATCCTATCCCAATTTGTTCTTAAGGGGGGGATGTTAGGATATTCCGACACATATGAAATAATTAAGTACAACTTGGCCTAGTGTATAGTTAGGTAAAGTGTGTTTCTTTAGTATGTACTTTACTTACAATCCGAAGGTCACAATATGTTCTAGACATGAAGTGATCCGATGGTTCATTCTCTCCTGGGTATTATCGACACTTGATCAGTGGCTTAACACCCGATTGGTCCATGATCTCTATTTAAAGAACATGGAGGGTCATATGTTAGGTGACCGTTCATAAGAGAAGCTTATGTAAATTTTATTTCTTTTACATTAATAAATTGCTTGAAGTGGCTGCATTGGCTCAGGCCATGGACCGTTTCCCTCTTTGAGGGTTTTAACCACGTTAATAACACTTGTGTACCGATCTGTGATCTGTTTATGAGCGGGTGTCCTTTGGTGTTCTATCTAAGGGACCTATCTTGTAAAATCCTACATGTTATGCCATTCACACTTAAGAATGCGCTCGTAGTTTTCTCAAGGATTATGATTGCTACCTTTAGAGATTTTATCCATAGGTTCTTATAAGTTTATATGGATGATTGTATAGTCTATATTTTTCTGTAGAAACACTCCAGTTTGATTAGAATCATGTTTGATTGATGTAGACAGCGGCAGATCTCATTAAGCTTGAAGAATTGCATATTTGCAGTCCTCTTTGGTACACTCTTGGGTCATATAGTATGCAAGGAAGGAGTGCGTGTAGACTGTTGTCGCTAAATATTGCACCATGCAGCACAAGTGCAACAGGAGGCAAGGAAAGCTCCCTAGAGACAACCTATGGGTTGATTGTAGACTAGTGCCTGAGACATCTTAAGTAGATGAGTGATTGTAAGGTTATATGTGAGGGGGTTTCAACACTCCAATTGTCACATAAATAAAAAGGGTATGAGGGGGGTTGGTTCGTTCCTCCAAAGGTATGAGTTATGCATTTCAGGTATTGCATCACACTCACAGTTTGCAGTAGTATCACATAGAACAACGGAGGCCGATTAATTCAAAGGGGATTACAACTTAATAGGGTTTGTTGGGTAAATGATAGAGGATGAGGAGGAAGAATAACTCATTGTAGGGAGCTTACAGCATCAAGAACCTTATGTATAACACATAGAGCTTGCAGATCTAAGTATCCAATACTTATCTGAGTCAGAAGCAGATATAATGGGAAGAAGAGAGGTTGGGTGCTGTGATTCATGAAGAGAAGCTGTTAAAGATATGATTTCAATAATCCAGACATGCACTAGCATTAACAATGTCGATACAAATGGATCTGTGAGGAACTACATGCACATGCATAACATATTGATACCAATGAGTCTGTGAGGAGGTCTTGAGATATTTCTAACAACATTAATCACATGAATTCAGAGAAGAATATAAACATAATGGAATTAACAAGTGGATAACATACTGCGATACTTAGAAGGGGGAATCATCACTGTTTCTTTGCTATGTCTGAAAGATCTTCCTATGTGAAGTAACACGGTATGAAATACAAGTCATGCACTTGCAAATTTATGAGCCAAAACGATATCACAGAGTCCAGCCCTCGCGAATGAGAAATTACAGAACCTCTGTATTATGTTTCATCCCCCTATTTATAAGAAGAGGGGGAGAGATTTGAATTACAATCGAAATATCTGAGCCTGAGCCCCAAATGTCATGCTAGAGTAGATGTCTCGGCTCTGTCAGGCTCTACTACCACCTACCTAAGTTTACAATAGGGATTGAATCTCTTTCTTGGAAAAAGACATAAATAAATGCTCAGAGAAAGAATGTCGAGAGAGGAAGGAGGTGTCCCCTTGCTGCTTCAGTGGAAGCCTTGGATAGAGCCACGTCCCTGTTGTTGTCCTGCTCTTTTCGGCTGCTTGAGGCGGTTCACTGCTGCTCGGTCGGCTTATGTCAATTCTACTTTGACTACTTTCGGCACCGAATTATTGAGGCGTATTGTAGGCTGAGTCCTTCCACGAATGACGCCCATACCTTCCTTTACTATCCCCACTGCTGACCCATCCACCATTTAATGCTCTGCGTAGTCCTCCATTGTGGCGAATATTTGTGTGGTCGTGGGCCTTTTAACACTAAACTGACAGAATAGGAAGGCATTTTTAATTAACCCTTAGGCCCCCATTTTTATAACATTTTTTTATGAATTTCTGCATGTCACAAGGGGTTGGGACCGGGTGCTAAACTCTCAGGCTCTAAGGCCTTCGGACCCATATCTGGAGGCCTTCTCCCGCATATCGCAAAAGTCCCATATCGACGCTTTAAACTGCGCTTTAACCTTTTCCTTGGAGCGAGCCGATAGTCTGGACGTGAGGTCCTTATTGGCACTGCCTTAATCTTTTATCGCGTCCAGGGGGAGGAGTCCCGCATATCGCAATCACACTACACCATTGCTTAAGAATTTACCCCTTAACTGTTGCGATCACCGATGAACTCGCTGACGCCATCACCGCCACGTCACTTGCGGATGTAATCACTGACCCATGTCACCCTGTGAGGGGTGACACTTGGCACCCAAAAACAGCCCCATATGACCCCTGAAAACAACAAAAACGAGTGACACTTGTCCTTTGCCACGTCATCTTCCGTACTTTCCATGTCATTACTGATGTCAGCTTCCATGTCGGCGCGGTGGACCAATCAGAGGCTGCCACGGGGCCCCCCCGGAGGAGAGAGAAAGAGGCCCGCCGAGCCTTGTTTTTCCACGCTTTCCTTTGTATTTAAAAATTGGCCCTCCCCTGACCTTGGTTTTTCGATGAAATTCCTTTGTTAATGGTTTTCTCGGCCCCTCGACGTTTTTACCTTATACTGTAGTATCGCCCCCACAAGGTCTTTTAAATTTAGAACTCGCCAATTTGCGGGACTGCGGGGTCGCCGAGATGCGGAAAACTGCAGGAATCTACGGGATGCGGGATAATGCCACGTGGAGGAGAGAGAAGGAGGGCAGCCTGCTCCTGCTTTTTTAACCTTTTTCTTTGTAAACATTTTCAGCCTGAATCAAAACTTTAACACTACATCACAATATCACCCCCTGCAAGGTTTTGGAGTGTCGGCCCATCTGTTCGCCGGTGTGCCGATAATGCAGGCTTGTGAGATTCGCTATGCCTGGACCTGCCAACTGTCGATATGCGATATGATCTGTGCACGGACCCGTCAACTGCCGATATGCGATATCGAAAATGAACCTCCCGAGTCTCGATTGCGATTTTTCCTCCATTCTTAGCTATTTTCCTCGATCAGCTGGGCTTTTTAGGGGCAATCTTCAACAGGCTCTAACTTTTGATCCAAAAACCCCTTTTTGGACTTCTATATACCACCAGAAATATTTTTCCAAGAACTATGCAATGGACATGGTCTGATTTGGATCTGATAGCTTCTTTGGCCCAAACATTAGCATCAAAATTCACTGCTATTGGGCATTTGAAGAAACTGATGACTAAAAAGCAGTGATTGACAACATAGACCCTACTAAGGTTGCGGCAATCATGAAGATGGCTCCACCCACAAGTGTAAAATATCTTAGATCCACCTTGGGCCACACAGGGTACTACAAGAGGTTTATCCGCAAATAGGCTTCGATTACTGCACCAATGAAGAAGTTGTTAAAGGACGTTGAACGGTTCACGTGGTTGGAAGAATGTGTTGCCACACTTAATATAATGAAAGAAAAACTAGCAAGTGCACCGATCCTAGTTTACCCAAACCGGAACAAGCAGTTCCATGTCCACATTGATGCCTCAGAGATTGATTTGGGCACTGTTCTGGCTTAGCCGAGGAAAGGGAACCTTGATCACCCCATTTATTTTGTTAGCAAAAATTTATCTACAACAAAGAAAAACTATACCACAACTAAGCGCGAGGCACTTGTGATGGTATATTCGCTTCAAAAGTTTCGACATTACTTGCTGGGAAGTCCATTCAAGTTTTTCACTGACCATTTTGCTTTGAAGTATTTAGTGAAAAAACCCGTAGTTGAAGGTATAATTTGCAGATGATTTTTTCTATTCCAAGAATTCACATTTGAATTAATTGTTAAGCCTGACCGACTGAAAGTGGGGCCCAATTCTCTCTCGTAGCTAGAGTCAGGTGAAAGTGGAGGATCGCTTGATGATCATCTACTAGATGTCGATTTATTTCTAATTGAAGCAATACTAGATTACTTGGAAGATATAGTAGCCTTCTTAGCTACAGGTAAATGTATGAAGGAATACATAACAACACAACTAAGGCATATGGTCGTCCAAGCTGCAAACTATCAATTGATTACAGAACAAATGTACAAATTGGGCCTTGATCAGGGGTTGCGGGAGGCCATGTTGGCAGAAAAGCCACTGCAAGGAAAGTACTGTAGGCAGGGCTATGGTGGCCCACGGTTTTTAGGGATGCGAAGGAATATCATCAGAGGAATTTTGAGGTCTAAAATGGACTTCCTAAGGAAATTATACAATAATAGTGGAAATAATAAAATAAGATTAGATTACATCATCAAATTTTAGAGGAAAAAAGAAAAAACTACTTTTTCAATTGTATTTTCAACTTATCCCCTATGGGTTTACTCAAATTTCGAGCGGGAATACTGTTGGATGCAAATCTGATTCCTCATCCAAGGAGTACCCATGTTACATATTTTCGATGGAATCTGCTACATGAAAAATGAGAAATACATGAAAAACATGATTTCAATCATCTTTTTCATGTATTTCTCATTTTTCGTGTAGAAGGGTCCATCGAAAGTATGCAACATGGGTACTCTTTGGATGAGGAATTAAATTTTACATCCAATGAGTACTCTTGCTTGAAATTTGAGTAAAACATTAGGGAGATAAATTGAAATACGAGTGGAAAAAATAGTTTTATTATTTTATTATTTTTTAATCTTTTTACCTTTTTACTCCAAAAATGGTGAATCATCCCCCATGGTTGACATCATCATCTTGAATCTTATTGGTTCTTATAAAGTTTATTTTGGTTGTACATTTTTCTTAGGAGACGCATTTTATACCTCAAAATTCCTCTAATGTTCGAGAAGCTGTGACGTTTGCCAAAGGGTTGGGAGACCATCACACCGAGATGAACTACCATTGCAACCAGTACGTGCACTGCATATATTTGAGAAATGAGTTGTCAAGTTTATAAGACCTATAAATCCTTCGGCATGCCACTCCCACTCGAGATATATCATCACCGCCACAGAGTACCTTACCAGATGGGTGGAAGTCACACTGGTTAAGGACTATACTGCGGATACCTCTGCCAGATTCATTTATGAGAAAATCATACCCTGTTTTCGGGCCCCCTAGAGTCTCACTAGCGATCAAGGAACCCAGTTCATAAATGAAACAATTGCCTCATTATTTTAGAAATTCATGATACAACACCATAGGAGTAGCCCGTATCGCCCTCAAGAAAATGGTACAATGGAAGCCTTCAATAATATCTTGGAAAAGGGTTTGACCAAGATATGCTCAACCAACATGAAAGATTGGGATGAGCAGGTGCCATCGACTTTGTGGGCATATCACATAATTGTTAAATGTTTACACAAACATACACCTTTCCAGCTTGTATATGGACAAGAGGCTGTGGTACCTGCCGAATTTGTTATTGCCAACATTTTCATTGCACATGCTACTCATATGATGGAGGAAGAGTCAATTCTGAAGAGGTTGGAGGAGTTTTCAGAACTAGATGAGGCTAGTTTCATGGCAGATTTCCTTCAAACGGTCGAAAAACAGAGGCAAAAGACATGGCATGATAGACACATTAAGCATACATCATTCATAGTAGGAGGACATGTTTTGCTATATGATAGAAAATTATTGAAGATTCCAAGGAAGCTACAAATGAATTGGTTGGAGCCTTTCATTGTTGCGAAAGTCAAGGAGTCAGGAGATGTTAGGCTAGCGCAACTGGATGGTATATTGCTACAAGGATGGGTGAATGGTGCACGCCTGAAACCCTTCCATGGATCAAACAATGTTATTCAAAATTGATGCATCTCCGAAAGGAGACCATAGGCAGGAGTAGGTAAGAGTCAATTAGTTTGGTTAGTCATTATTTGCGTTAGTTCCTCTGGTTAGTCAATTATTTACGTTCTAGTTAGTTTAGAATAAATCTTCTGCCATGTCTCTTCCAGTTGTAGATGTTTTCTCACCCCACTGAAAATTCTTGTGGTCGGGGAGAGTCACACGTGTTAGGTGTCATTTCCGTAATAATTAGGAAATAATTTCTAATGTTAGCTCAAATTTATGTTAAATATTTCCCATTATACCCATAATAAATTCGTAAGTGTTTTCCATCACAATACCATAATTACCCATCAACTCCACCTTCCCTTCAATTTTGTGTCATCTGAGTCAGGTCCAACTCAATTGATGACAGTGTTTACATGATTGAGAATGCATTGGTAAATTTATCGTAGTAATTAGTTAGGAGGTCTCATCAGAAACGTCGTGTCGAGATTTTCTACTTAATATGCATGGCAATGCCGAATTCCATTAGGGGAATTTTGAGGTCTAAAATGGACCTCCTAAGAAAAATGTACAACCAAAATAAACTTTATAAAAACCAATAGGATTCAAGATGATTATGTCAACCATGGGGGATGATTCACTATTTTTGGAGTAAAAAAGTAAAAATATTAAAAAATAACAAAATAATAAACTACTTTTTCAACTTATCTCCCTAAGGTAACTTGTCTTTTCAATTTATCTCCCTAAGGTCTTACACAAATGTTGAGTGGGAGTACTCGTTGGATGCAAAATTTAATTCCTTAGCCAAGGAGTACCCATGTTGCATACTTTCGATGGACCCCGCTACACAAAAAATGAGAAATACATGAAAAATGTGATTGCAATCATGTTTTCATGTATTTATCATTTTTCGTGTAGCAGGGTCCATCGAAAGTATGCATACTTCTTGGATGAGGAATTAAATTTTGCATCCAAAAAGTGTTTCCGCTTGAAATTTGAGTAAACCCATAGGGAGATAAGTTGAAAATACGAGTTGAAAAAATATATATATATTTTTCATTTTTCTCTCTAAAATTTGATGATGTAATCTAATCTTATTTTATTATTTCCACTATTATTTTATAATTTCTTTAGGAGGCCCATTTTAGACCTCAAAACTCCCCTAATGTTTAGAGTTCGAAGCCAATGTTGTAGAGTTGCTAAGTTTGCAGTTTGTTCTTAATTTCTTTTGCCCCAAGCTTAAGTCCAAGCCCCCTATGTCTCGTGTCTATCAATGTCGTTCCAAGATGAAAAATACTGTGATATCTATTCCATAGTTTGAATTTGATGAAATAATTACGAATACAGAGCCAATTTATGGAAAATATTATAACGCAGTACTTGTCGATAATAACTTCTCAGATTCTTTACAATTTCCAGCTCTAAAGCGTGAAGTTTATACTGAACCAATGATGAAGGATGATGGAAGTATTTCCATCAAAGTCACAAATGATTTCAAAGGAATTCAAAGGTCAACATTGCTTAATTTGAGGGGTCTTCCCGTGTTCGGCATGATCGGGGCCGCCATGCAGTGCAGAAGCTACTTATCATCATAATGCATCGAGGATATCTCTGGCTTGATAAGGAACATCCAATTCACATGGTTGACATCCAAAGTCTCTAGGCTTATCAGCCGCTAGAAATTCTATATCAACTACATTCCAGACAGCCTCCAAGTGGGCGAAGAAGACATGAAATGACAATTACTACAATAGGTATGACACCCAGAGAGGAGGCAAGGGAGCTCTCATAGAGCCAATCAACACCCCCAATATCAAGTTTACATGCTATATCATTGTAGGAAAGCTCATGTGCCATTTTTCCAGAAATGAGTGCAAGCTCGATATGATTTTAGTTGCGGAGCACTGTGTAGAGGGCGCACAGATGAGTTGGTGCAACTTCCTACTCCAAGAACTATTTGAGGCATGTGAGGACATCTACTAGAGAGAGACCCACTTCATTTGCAGATACATGTCATTGCTCTGGCTATGTGGAAATGGTGCCCACCAGAGGGTCGGGAGTTGGCTCCTATCACAAAAGACCAACCTCTTTCCCTCAGGTACACGCCTTGGCAAACCTCGAGGGACCAAAGTAGAAAGGAAATCAATGAGGCTTCCTTCATCGGATGGTACAAAAAAATGTTGGAGGTCATTAAGGCTGCAGAAAGGATCTTGAAGTTGCTGCTCGATGATTATTGATCAGAAATATGGTTGGTATTAGTCACGACAATACCTGGATAAGTCTGTACTTGGTCCATCCTCACACATTCCATATGAGACCTCAAAAGTTTATGCTGACTGTAGAAGCGTTCCATACAGAGGTCAGCTCGTGGTCAGGCATTGCGGGGGAGGTTCGTGAAGGAAAGCACATATATTTCTTTGAAGGGATGGTGCCCTAGCCACTACCCAAAGAGACACCTGCGGATTCAAGGAAGCGGTTGGATGAAGAAGAACTGCAGCATGTCATCAAGAAACTTGAGAAACAAATGCACTCTCTGAAGGAAACCATTGCCAACATCGGAGTCTGAGCAGGTTTTTTCCCTACTTTTGCTGAATTTCAAGGTTCAAGGAAACATGAGTCTGTGGTTAGTACTCCTCTAGTTGCCGCACTTCTGGTTGTAGGGCCCCATTCCTAGTGCAAACCAACAATCCCAAAGCCACGTAGTTCGAAAGCTACAAAACCTCCAGTTGGGTCTAAAAAGCAGAAAACGACCCCCACCATCCAAATTTTAGATCTTACTCTTGAAGAACTCCAATCACAAACAACATCGCCCATTATCAAAGAAATTCCAACCTCCACCTCAGTTGCTTCACCTAGTTTGCACAATCCATCACCACACTCAAATTTCACATCTGCCACCATTTCAGATACCATACCCTCTGGAACATTGCTAGGAACATAAATGGACATGGAGGTCGAATATGTTATCCAATCCATCACGACAGTTACCAGTGTAGAAGTCACTCCCACATCCATGTTGTTTTTATTGTTGGAGTTGGGTTCACTAATGTTCATTGGACCGCTAATTACCTAACCCCTCACTACTATCGTCCATCCAATATCATTGCCCCTTCACCCTTTTCCTTCAATTCCACCCTCCCCATTTCCATCCACACCAGTCCAACATTGACCAAA
This sequence comes from Pinus tabuliformis, assembly GCA_031772625.1. NCBI lineage: Eukaryota > Viridiplantae > Streptophyta > Pinopsida > Pinales > Pinaceae > Pinus > Pinus tabuliformis. The sequence continues at coordinate 717,859,009 of CM062808.1, forward strand.
CCTTCACAACAGGCTACATCACCCCATAGACATTTAGAGAAGTTTGTCGTTGGTGGGAAACCTTTGTAAAGTCGGTTTCCAGAACCCTCCACAATGGGCCAAGATGATCTCGAGGGCTAGTCTTCAACCCAATTTTTTAATTTTATTAATCTAGCCATACGTCGAGTAGAGGCGTTGCACAATGATTTGATGACCGAGCATGAACAACAAAAACCACATATTATTTCACTTACGATAGAACATGATCAACTGCACCAGGAAAAACAACATCTTTAGGGTCAATTAGAATAGATCACATAAAAATTTCAAGTACTGTGGCCTTCAGTCTTCGATCTCGTGCCTAATACCCCGGACGACTTCTCAGCTTGCAGACTAGTCGAATGTTGCGGCCACATCCAGGTAGTATTTCATGATTTAATTTCTGCCAACCGTGAGCTCAAGAAGACCCTCACTGCCACACGAAGTGCGTTTCCAGAACTAACCACTATGTATGAAACTGAGATCAAACAAAAATGGCAAACATAGCCACCCCCAACGACTCCATCGTCAATGGTGCAGAGGAATCCCAAACCCTCCTATAACAGGTTCACAACTGGTCAGGCTACCTAGCGAAAAAGAACCAACCTCTCCACCCCTTCTGCAACTGTGTCAACCATATATTCAACTAGGCTAGAAGCACCAAGGATAAGAACTAGCAAAAGAATTCCTAGCAGAGGTGATACTGAGTATCAATGAGTCTTAAATCCCCTGTGAAGTTATAAACAATAATTAGGGACTAGTTTATAAGACTATCCATTATTATAAACTCCTCTATATCAATTAATTTCCACACCCATTTGCATTAAATTAAATATATTTTTTCTACAAGAAACATTGTTTGCCTGTATTCTTTTCTTACAACCAATCAAATATTATGTCTGAATATTTAGCAAGTTATATTTCATCAAGACTCTACTACTCACTCATTTTAAATCAATTAACTATTTTAGACAAACAACAACCTTTTCATCCAACTTAGCAACTGTTAAGGCTTAAGCACCTATTTTCAAATTATTCATAACATTTTTCATCCAAAAACTTTAAAAAGAAACAAAACATTTTAGATGCTCTGGCATGATTGACTGACCTAGAGTCATCTCAGAGGACAACATCGGGCTGGCACCGTTGCCGGGGAGTGAAAATTGAAGTATTTCCCCTGGGACAATGATTAATACTTTTTCTTTAAGGTGAATAAAGAAATTGTAGGTTAAATATTTCCCCTGGCGACTCCATAAGACCAAGCTGGCTCCTTCAAAACATACTAAATCTCATTATGATTCTCAAATTGTTTCTCCTTTATTTGATCCAGAGAGACTGGTAAGAGAAGGCTCGTTTAGAAGGAGCCTTGAAGCTTTTGCTTCTTCTTTTGTACCACTACAGCCTTAAGATATTTCATCTTCTGATCCCTTTAGCTCTCTTCCATCCCAATTAGATTTGGCTTATCTAAGACCTAGGTTTTAGAATTACTATCTAAAGGAGTTGATATGCAGTCATCTCTCTTAGTCCAATATTTGGAGTCATATTAACTCCCTGAAATATTTTTAGATTCATCCAAGTCAGAGGAAGAACTAGATGTACATTTACTAGAGCTAAAACTTACTGATTTTATCTCCCCCACTCATTATACATTTCCATCTACTTCTGCCCAACCTGAAGAAACTTTTTCTATATATTCAAACCCTTTGTTTGAAAATAAAGAACAAGTTGAAACATAGGTTCAAAAGTTAGTTATTAAAACACATTTTAAAACTTTTAGGGATCCTCCACTTTCCCATCCTCCTCCTCCTACTATTACACCTCCATATTCACCCACAACTTCACCATCTTCCTCCTCATCCTCCACTACATCATCTCCTACCTCTTCTACTGAATCATCTTCATCTTCATCTTCAAATATGGCCTTTCAACCTATTATTCAAGCTAGGTATGATGCCTTGCATATTCCCAACTAGCTCAATAATTTTCCTGATGGGTATTTGAAACACCTACCAAGGTTTAATGGGGAAATTGGTTTGTCTATAAAAGATCATCTAGCTGCCTTTTTAGATTTTGTTGATAATATGAACATAGAACATGAGGATGTATATATGCGATTATTTGTTCAGTCTTTAGAGGGAAATGTTAGGATTTGGTTTAGACAACTGAGAGCTAATTCAATTCATTCTTGGAATGAATTAACTACCATATTCAAGAATCAGTGGGGTGTTAAAAAGGATCAAGTTTACTATCTTATTGAATTTGAAGAGCTTAAAAGAAACCATGATGAACTAGTGGCAGATTTCATTAAATGATTCAATAAACTTTGCCATAAGATGCCTCTTTATTGTAAACCTCTAGTTACAACAACAAAATTTAGGTTTTCCGAAGCCTTTGACGATGAATTTGCATTCATGCTTAGGGAAAGGAAATCCCCTACCTTATAGGTCATGCAAACTAATGCTATAGAAGTTGAGGCTAATAGGTCAACATCATCTAAACTCAAATCGGAGTCTGAAAAGGCTGAAATAAAAATGAAAGCTAAGGAAGAAGGGTCTTCCTCAAAAACCAAAACAATGATCAAAAGATAGATGAGATAACATAATTACTTAGAAACCTTTCTAATAGGATTTATAAGATATAAACTCAGCCTAGAATGATACAAAAAACTGTTGCTAGACCTCAAACTAAATTTAGAACAGTCCCTCAAACTCAAATTTTGCAGAGACCGAATACCGATCAAAAGGTCCAACCCCCATTGATGATTGATGACCAACAACTAGATGGCATTAGAACTTTAATTTATGAAGATATAAATAATCTAGATCATTCATCTATACATAATTCTATTGTTTCTCACCCTTTAAATCAATCTTCTCAAGATCAGGAAGACAATAAAATTTCTAAATATCAGGCCTTTTCTGAATTTTTAATTGCAGAATTGAATAGGAGTTATGATCTAAGACCTAGGTCAGGGCCTTGTAGACCTCCAAAAAGTCCCACTATAAATGAACCTCGTATCAAATCCGCTGAAACCCAGACAACAATCATTCAACCATTGAATCAAATAGCCGAAACAAGCCTAATTGATAAAATTGTTTTGGCAACTTTCAATTTGAAAGAGAACTGGAAAGAGTTAAAATACGAATTCCCCTACCTGAACTATAAAAAAACCCAGGGTATAAAAACCAAGTTTCTAAATGGATTCAGTCATCCAGTGTTGATGTTGAAAGGGATGTGATAAACCCACAAGATGAAAAACCCTTAGTAGTCTTTGGTCCTAGCTCAAACATGATTGATGAGAATGTACCACCTTTTTATGTGACTTTGAAAATTCATGATTTCTTGTTATATAACTATATGTTAGATTCTGGGGCTTCCCATAATTTGATGCCAAAGGTAATCATGGACCAGCTGCAATTAGAAGTCACTAGAACTTATCATGATCTTTACACTTTTGACTCCAAGAAAGTACCTTGTCTTGGACTTATTAAAGATTTGGTGGTTACTTTAGCTCAAATCCCTGTCAAAAGTGTGGTTTTAGACATTGTAGTCACTGACATCCCTCCGAAATTTGAAATGCTGTTATCAAGATCTTGCGGTGCCAAATTAGGAGGAAGCCTACAAATGGACATGTCTTATGCCACTATTTCGATATATGGGGGTGAGAATCTCAAATTATACAGAGAAGTTAGATTTATGAATATAGTTTGTAAATCTGATCAAGCTTGGAATCATCCTATTTATGCGGTTGACCAAGACTTTGGGTGTTTTGAATTATCAGTTAATAATTCACAAAATACTCGTCGTATTATTGGAAACATTGTTGACAAGCCTAAACCCATAGAAACTGATATTTGGAAATTGTACTTTGATGGTTCTTGCTCAAAGGAAGGAGCAAGAGCTGGAATTGTATTAATTTCACCAGATAAAGAAAATATTACCCAATCATATAAAATTCAATTCGATGTAACTAGTAATATTGTAGCAGAGTATGAAGCTTTTCTTCTAGAATTGGAATTAGCAAGAAGTCTCAAGGTGCAGAATTTAAGTGTATACAATGACTCTAAACTTATTGTCAAACAAGTTAGGAATCATTGTCAAACTAAGCACCCAGACTAAGATCTTATAGGAATGATATTTGGGATTCAATTGAAAATTTCTTTTCAACATATTGAATATCACTGCTATTCCTAGAGATCAAAACATGCATGCAGATTCCTTGGTTGTTTCTGCTAGTTCTTTTAAATTTCTTGATCAAATGCTTGTCCAGTATAATATTCAAGTCTAGTATAGACCATCTATTCCCGAAAAACTTAAGCACTGGAAAATATTTGATGATGATGAGCAACTAAAATCCTTTTCACAAGTCATTGATGAATTCTTAAACTTACAAGTTGAGGAAGAACAACTTGATAATCTTGAAGTTTACAACAAAAATCAAACACCACAATTTGACTCTAAAATCACTGACCATAGCATTATTCAATTATCTAACAATTTTATTCCAAAAGGGTTAATCCCTCTTGAGAAGCTATTTGATCATAATTATGTCCCCAAAAATCCGCTATCAAATTCACATGAGGAAAATATTAAAATTTATAACATTGGAAGTTCTGAAGAAATCAAAAATGTTAAAATTTCTGCATTTCTATCAATGGAAGCCAAAGAGAAATATTTAGCCCTCCTTAAAGCCTACAAATATGTTTTTTCCTGGTCTTATAATGAATTAAAAACATATGATACATCTCTTATTGAACATAAAATTCCATTAAAACCAAAGGCAAAACCTTTCAAACAAAAATTGAGGAGAATTAATCCTGTCCTTCTTCCTGTTATTGAAAAAGAACTTAAGAAGCTACTTGATGCTAAAATAATACTTCCATTGAGATATTCTAATTGGGTAGCCAATCTAGTTCCAATGAGAAAAAATAATGGTGAAATTAGATTATGTGTGGATTTTAGGAATTTGAATAAATCTTCTCTGAAAGATAATTATCCATTACCCAAAATGGATCAATTACTTCAGAAAGTTTCAGGAGCTAATAGAATTTCCATGTTAGATGGTTTTTCTGGATATAATCAGATTATGGTTAGTCTAGAGGATAGAGAAAAGACTGCATTCACAACTCCTTGGGGCACATTTATGTATGCCCGAATGCCTTTTGGGTTAACTAACGCTGGAGCTACATTTCAACGAGCTATGGACCTAGAATTTGTGGGTAAGAACAACAAATTTGTTGTTATTTATTTAGATGATTTTGACCTTTTTTTCCAATTCTGACCTAAACCATATAAAGCATTTGAGAAAGGTTTTTGACAGGTGTATAAAATTTGGGATTTCTCTTAATCCCAAGAAGTCTTTGTTTGCACTCCAAGAAGGAAAACTACTCGGCTAAAGAAGGAGTAGTCATTGATCCTAAAAGAGTCTCAACAATTTAGGATCTTATATTACCAAGGAATAAGAAGGAGGTTCAAGCTTTCCTTCGGAAAATTATTTTTTTAAGAAGGTTTATCCCTAATTATACTGAAATATTTAAGGACATAACTGATATGCTGAAAAAGAACCATGAAGTTAAATGGACTATTCCTGCAAGGTATGCATTTGATCAGATTGAAAAGGCCATTGTAAAAGCTCCCATCTTAGCCAATCTAGATTACTCTGAACCTTTTAGTGTCTTTTATTTTACCTCTGAAACTACCTTGGCTGCCATTCTTTTGCAAAAGAATAAAGATGAGATGACCAACCCATTTCATTTTTTTAGCAAAGTTATGAGAGATGCTGAGCTAAAGTATGACATTATTGAAAAACAAGCCTCTTCCTTAGTTCAAGCTCTGAAAACCTTTAGAGTCTATCTCCTCCACTCTTCTATTATTTCCTATGGACCCAATAGTGCTGTCAAAACTTTATTAACTCAGCCTTGATACTGATGGAAGGAGAGGGAGATGGATAAATAAGATTTTAGAGTATGATCTCATCATCAAGACTACCAAGCTGGTAAAAGGTCAAGGCCTGGATAATCTCCTTGCTTAGTCTAATTGTAAGATCTTAGGAATAAATTCTGTTTTTGAAATCCTAGAACAGGAGAATCCATAAGAACTTTTTGCAACCCCCACATAGGAGAATGCACAAGAACCTTTTGAGAGCCCAACTAAGAAGAATGCACAAGAACCTTCTGAATTCCCAACATAGGAGAATCCAAAAGAACCTTCTAAATTCCCAACACAGGAGAATCCACAAGAACCTTCTGCATCAGATTAGCTAATTCTGATTCACATTGATGAAATTTTGTTATTATTAGATTGGTACTCTGATATTTTGAATTTTCTTAGAGAATTTGAATGTCCACCTAAATTTAACAAGAATCAATGTAAAAAATTGAAGTTGAAGGCTGTAGAATACTGTATTGTTATTGCAAATATGTATTGGAAGGATCCTCTTAACATACTTTTACTTTGCTTAACAAAAAATGAGAAAAAAGGGATCATTGATCAATTTCATGCAGGAATTTGTGGAGGGTACTATGCTTGGAGGGCTACAACATATAAGATCTTATGGGTAGGGTTTTATTGGCCTACTATGTTTGCACAAGTGGGAGAAAGGGTTAAGAGCTGTACACAGTGTCAAATGTTTGTTGGAAAGCAGAGATTAGCAACGCTTCCATTGGTTCCAATACTAGTCCAAGCACCTTTCCTTCAATGGGGACTGGATTTCATTGGTGAAATTCACCCTTCATCAAGCAGTCAACATAGATGGATATTGACTGCTACAGATCACTTTACCAATTGGGTAGAGGACGTTTTAGTCAGAAATGCAACTAATATTGTTGTTATCAAATTTATTGAAGAATACATATTGTCCAGATTTGGATGCCCCAGGCAAATAGTGACAAATAATGTAACAAAATTCAACAATACTAAGATGATTGAGTTCTATTAGAAATATCAAATCTTTTTGCATCATTCTACTCCATACTATCCACATGGAAATGGACTGGTAGAGTCCTCGAATAAAAGTTTGGTTAAAGTTATAAAGAAAACATTGGAGGATCATAAGGAGTTGGGACAGTCATCTCATTTATGCACTTTGGCCAAAAAGATTTCACCAAAAAGATCTGTTAGTGTCAGTCTTTGAAACCTTCCCCCAGTGATCAAACATGCTCTTACAAAGTGATTTTAAGGTGTCAAGGTAAAGTTTTGTCATTTCAGTGAGTCTTCAAGCAAAATTTGGTCACTAGGTATTAGGTCTAGGGTTTGTTTTCACTCCTTTCAAAGTTATCCAAATGTCGGTCCATGTCACCATTCAGCTGAGTGTACCATCATTCAGAGGGTTGTCATCATCATGTTAGATTCCAATGGGTCATTTTACACCTTGTTCATGCTTCAATTGTGCCTAGGTAAGGTTCATTTCCCTCTCCTAGGGTTTTGAAGGCATTTTCTCTTGGATGGTCAAATCATCAGAAAAAATTGTATCTTGACATTCATACACCTTCCCCTATTCTTAATGTACCTTATTAAACACTTCCCATCACTGATATCCCTCAAATTCCTCATTTTCACACAAATCCTAGTTTCTCGCTACATTTTGACAATTTTCTAGGCTAGGCCTGTGTTTTGCCCTTTTGGACCCCTTCCCCTCACTCAATCTTTGAAATTCCACTTTCCCCTACTTCATAACATCCCTCCCTACTTCCCAAAATTTTCTCAATAATTTAGAAGCCCCTAATCCCCTTCATTTCACTTCATTTTGACAAATCCCCTGTTTCACACATCGGGGTAAGTTTTACTCCAATGATGTTTCTGAGCAAGAAAAGATGAATTTGGGAAAAATGAGAGATTTTTTGTCCACAATAGGCCAAGGAAAAAAAACCTCCTTCACTTTTTACACAAGTGTCATGGTTTTAGAGAAATGTCAAAAATACAGTTGCCTCAAGAGAATTGATGCACCTCTGAAGTGACCCTGGGAAAATCAATATTTCTCCTAGCTTGGTTGGCAAAATGACTTGCTTGATGAGTCAAATGATAATTGGACACAAATAGATTTTGAATGAGCTATCATGAGCTCAATTTTGGATTGAGGAAGACTGTTGGGCAATTTATTGGGCTTAAATTGCTGCATTAAATTATCGACCAGGGAAACTCGTAAGCTTGTGATGATGCCAGCAAAATATATGCAGGAGTAGGAAACTAACTCTATGTCTAACTAAATGATTTATGATTCAATATAATATGCAAGGGAAGAGGCTCCTAACTAAGGAGGTCCTGGTTGTTCTTCCCTACAGTATCATAGAGAAATCATTCATAAAACCAGAAACTTGAAATAAAGACAAGAGAATGAATTTAATTGTTGTTCAGATTCAAAGAGAGAGAAAGACTAACTTAGTCTCTTGATTGTCCTCTCATGTACTAATACAAACTAAACTAAGATTCATTCATAAGTATAAGAAATGAAATAACTTGAAACATAAAAGCAAAAGAATGAATTTCAATTATCATGCAAATCAAATAGAGAGAGAGCCTAACTTAGACCCTTGGTTATCCTCTCATATGCTGATAAGATTCTAATTTAAAACTCATTCATCAATCACAAACAAATCCTCAAACATCAAACATTTAAGCAATTAAATGAAATAAGATCTAATATGAAATAACATGTTCCTTTGATCCTTCTAGAGTGAGCTCAATTCTCCTAAGAACAAAGTGACAAGCTATTCTATATACTACATTAAGGAAACTTATATCTAAAACTACATAATGGAAATATATGTACAACTTATATCTAAAACTACATAATGAAAATATATGTAAAATGAAGCTTTATTCTATTCCATCATATGTTTGGATACATGCTCTAAGAGTCCTCCTTTTTGGAATGGAGGAGGTACTCCTATTTATACAATGAGATGAGATAAAAAACTCATAATGATGATCCACTAATCTCTCTTTAGTTCCATACATTTCTCAACCATCTAGACACATAACCCTATCCTCCATGATCTCCTCCATGAGGTCCATGATCTTCTCCATGAGATCATGATCTTTTCCATGAGGCTTATCTTATCAAATTCGAATTTGATCATTCAAGGCCACATAAAGATGCCCTGGAAGCTTCCTTTGTACCTACACATGTCAACAAACTCATTCTAATTGTTAGGTATAAGTATAAGCATATTATTTTCTAAAGTTTAGCCATAAATCCACTTAAAAATGTTAAGAATTAATAAACTTTGGAAAAGCATAGTTATAACCCAATAATGAGGTAAATGTAATGATGTGGAGGTGGAATGGAGGTGACATGAAAGTAAAATGTGAAGATATTGGTGAATAATGGAGTGAAAATAGGGACTATTTTGAGGCCCAACATCTCCCCCAAACTGAAGGTATTGCATGTCCTCATGCAATCTATTACATTACTTCTTGGTACTTGAGCTTTGGCTTAAACTCTGCATGATATCATTTACTTAACTTTTACAAAGCGTTATTTTGATGAACTACAACTTGGTTGGTTCTTGTGTTTCAACCATATTTTGTTTGTTGCATTCAATGTATGATTTTTGCATATTGATAATGTGATTTTTATTGCAGAGTATTTTTGTTGGAATGCATCATGGTTGGTTCTTGTGTAACAACCATGATTGTATTGGCATCCAATTAACTTTTAATTACTTTTGTCAAAGCCATTTGTATGCTCATGTAATAGCGAATATATTTTGAAGGTAAGTGGGGTTTAGAATGTGATATATGAATGTGGATGTTATATGAATGTGACAAAGTATGTATGTAAATGTATCCTTCCCCTTAAACGGATGGTTTGGGAAGTTATGTGAAATGAGGAAAGGAAGTGAAGTTTTTCCAAAAATTATTATTCTAACTTTTCAAGGAATTTAATGGTTAAAAGTTAGAAAATATCATACCTTAACTTACCCTTCCAAAAATAGATGAGAGTCGTGCACGTGTGGCTGCAAAAACTGTTGTTCGTAGTCTTCTTTACTTGGTTGGGAAAATGGTGGATGAATCATGCATGTTCAGCTGCCACAATTCGGCTCTGAAGCTTCTTCTTCAAGTTTTGGATGAAAGACGGATCTGTATTGTTGTATCGACTGCTGGATCCTCTGCTACTAAATGATGAATCTGAGGAGTCCGCTGAACATGGCTGAAAGTCGTATCTGCTGCTGGATGATGAATCCGATGAGTCTGCTAAATATCCCTGAAAATCTATAAGGCTTGGAAGGTATACAAAATATAGAAGTTACATTTCCCTCCCAGCCTTATTGCTTGACTTGTCCTCAAGTGATGACAAACTGAAAAATGAAAGGAAATTGGCTTCATCTGCTACAAAATATTGGTCTTCAAGTCTTCAACGCTCGATGGCACAAATCTTACTATGCGATTAAATGTGTCGATGTTGAACATAGCAAGAAGTTGTTGACTTAGTGGCCGTTAATGAATACCCCTAGCCAACACAAGAGCTCCCACCATTGATTCCAATGGGAGTCAGGATGCCTCACACATCTTTGTAGGTATGAATAAATTTGTCATGGTAGAGTCAGCTACAAGATCCAACGAACAAGGGATATTAATGTACTCCCATTGTTCATTGGCAAGAGTACTTGTCATTAAGGCATGCAAGCCTCTAGGTGTTTTTCAATGATACTTAGACTCTAGGACTTTGACTCAAGCAGGGTTTTATTGGAGGAAATGAAGGGGAATCGTAATGACATGAAAAATGGATGGATGTAAGGAAATGCATGATGTATGAATAAGAAATCTTGCTATGAAAAATGGATATGGAAATGTCACGCTTTATGGATGTACAATTGGTGGAATTCAAAATCTTTTTGAAGAAAGGGAAGTGTAAGGTAGTGGTTGTGGAGATGGATTTGTCTTCAGAATTTTTCATGAATTTAGTCTTTAGAAGACTAATTGTCGTCACAATGCAATTTCCTTAATCATCACTTTGTTATCCTGTAACCTGTAAAAAAAACTTGGCAGAAAGAAAACATAAGTTTGTTCAAGAAGAATTGCGCATTTCCTTCATGATTCTTACGCAAAAATTTCATACCAAATAAAACAGAGTTAAGAAAAATCAAAGTGTTGAAAGTAACTCAATTCATGATACCCAGTTTCAATCCATTCTTAAAAACAACCATGAGAAATAATACTCCCTCTTTGTGTTAGATAACTCATGTGCTTGGCAATTCTGTCCTACATATTAGTGCATCATAAAGCATAGAACAGAAAGATGTGATGAGTGAATGCCAACTTAAAGCTATCGAAACAAGAATCCTCCAATGTTTGATAAATCGATTTTTTTGAAATTTGTTTCCAAGTATTCCATTTTTTATTTTCAAAGCCGTGTGATTTTTTTTTTTTTTTTTTGAAACAACAAATTTAAAAAAAAAAAATTAAAAGAAATGAAAACATATTTTTTTTTTTTATTGTTATTATTATTATTATTATTATTTATATATGTTGATTTTATTTATTGTTTTAGATTTTTTTAAACAACAAATTAAAAAACATAAAATTTTTTAATTTATTATTTAAGTTGATTTTTTTTTTTTTTTTTTTTTTTTTTTTTTTTTTTTAAATCAACAAAATTTTATAAAACCTAATAATGAAAAAAAAACTATCATTAAAATGAAGTTAGTTTTTTTGTTTTTTGTTTTGTTTTGTGTTGTTTTGTTTTGTTTTGTTTTTTTGTTTTTGTTTTTGTTTTTGTTTTTTTGTTTTTGTTTTTGTTTTTTTTTAATTTTTTAAGTTGGAAATAAAATAAAAATAAGAAAATCCTTTTTTTTTTATTAAAAATAAAAATAAAAATTATTTTGTGTTGTTTTGATTTTTTTATTATCCAATATTAAATAAATCAACACACGAAATATTTTTTTATTTTTATTTAAATAAAAAACAACAAACAAAATATTTTTTATTTTTATTTAAATAACAAATTAAAAACAATTGTTTTTAATTTATTATGTATGTAGATTTTTTATTTTTTTTTTAGTTGTAAATAAAAATAAAAATAAAAACTAATTTAAAAAAATAACAAACCGTGGGCAATTCAAACCAGAAATAGCTGCAATTTCCTGAATCGTTTCTTCAGTCTGCTTAGGAATATGATTCCCACAAGTTGAACTGGAGAAGGTTGAGGCTCAGCCCAGGGCATTTTCCAAAGCCTCCCGCACTGCCAACTGATCATGCAGCTTTTGTTCCAACTGGGCAACATTTTGTTTCAGCGTAGCTTGGCGGTCCTTCTGAGAAAAATGCATTTTCACTTGTGTCCAAACTGTTTTCAAATTATGAAGTATTCGAGGTGACATATCCCAATTATCTGATAACGCCTCACGATCAGGAGCACTCCATGAGCGCTAATGGCGTGCAGGTTGAGATTTGGATTCAAATGACTCGGACAATGGATTATGTTCCGGGAACCCAACAACTATCTCATCCATAGACTTCTGTTCATCCTTCCTGGCTTCTTGACCCTCTGTATCCCTCGTCATGCTTTCAAAAATCCCTTCACTTTCCACCGGCAATGCTCAATCTGTACACTCAATGCATTTATTTCTTATTACAGAAACTACCCAACTCTTGGCCGCAGCAATTGGGGAATTGTAGGATTGACACAATACATGTATGCTCTGACTCCCTTAGAATCCAACTTTGAAAAATTCTAGTAAAATCCTTCTGTTTACAGCTCGAGCACAGCTCAACTAAAGGTAAAAAGTATGCAAGGCCTCAAGAGAGAACATGGAGATCAAGTTTGAAGACTGGATCCGAAATATCAGCCTATCATATCTGTAACCTCTATTCCTATGTGTCCACATGGCTCTGTGGGAATGAAAGTTGGTCAAGGTATTTGGGTGAAATAGATTTGAACAGATTAAAATAGCAATATGAAACAAAGTTCCAGGGATTGGCAGATTTTTTCGATGTGGATGCGGCGGTTTCGCAAAATTGTTATTCCCAATGCAAATTCACGAAGTCTGAGCCATTGTTTCAAGTATGGATCACCTTCAAGGAGATCTTTATGTCCAGCAACCTGCAGTAGCGAATCTTTGGTTTCAACACAGTTCGGCAACGACGCCAAAATGTTGGGCAATTTATTGGGCTTAAATTGTTGCATTAAATTATCGACCAGGGAAACTCGTAAGCTTGTGATGATGCCAACAAAATATATGCAGGAGTAGGCAACTAACTCTATGTCTAACTAAATGATTTATGATTCAATATAATATGCAAGGGAAGAGGCTCCTAACTAAGGAGGTCCTGGTTGTCCTTCCCTACAGTATCATAGAGAAATCATTCATAAAACCAGAAACTTGAAATAAAGACAAGAGAATGAATTTAATTGTTGTTCAGATTCAAAGAGAGAGAAAGACTAACTTGGTCTCTTGATTTTCCTCTTATGTACTAATCCAAACTAAACTAAGATTCATTCATAAGTATAAGAAATGAAATAACTTGAAACATAAAAGCAAAAGAATGAATTTCAATTATCATGCAAATCAAATAGAGAGAGAGCCTAACTTAGACCCTTGGTTATCCTCTCATATGCTGATAAGATTCTAATTTAAAACTCATTCATCAATCACAAACAAATCCTCAAACATCAAACATCTAAGCAATTAAATGAAATAAGATCTAATATGAAATAACATGTTCCTTTGATCCTTCTAGAGTGAGCTCAATTCTCCTAAGAACAAAGTGACAAGCTATTCCATATATTACATTAAGGCAACTTATATCTAAAACTACATAATGGAAATATATGTACAACTTATATCTAAAACTACATAATGAAAATATATGTACAATGAAGCTTTATTCTATTCCATCATAAGTTTGGATACATGCTCTAAGAGTCCTCCTTTTTGGAATGGAGGAGGTACTCCTATTTATACAATGAGATGAGATAACAAACTCATAATGATGATCCACTAATCTCTCTTTAGTTCCATACATTTCTCAACCATCTAGACACAACGCTATCCTCCATGATCTCCTCCATGAGGTCCATGATCTTCTCCATGAGATCATGATCTTTTCCATGAGGCTTATCTTATCAAATTCGAATTTGATCATTCAAGGCCACATAAAGATGCCCTGGAAGCTTCCTTTGTACCTACACATGTCAACAAACTCATTCTAATTGTTAGGTATAAGTATAAGCATATTATTTTCTAAAGTTTAGCCATAAATCCACTTAAAAATGTTAAGAATTAATAAACTTTGGAAAAGCATAGTTATAACCCAATAATGAGGTAAATGTAATGATGTGGAGGTGGAATGGAGGTGACATGAAGGTAAAATGTGAAAATATTGGTGAATAATGGAGTGAAATTAGGGACTATTTTGAGGCCCAACAAAGACTTTCAAAAGTTGACTGCAATAGCACTTTGCGTTTAGGCAGCCTCATTTTGCACATTTTGACCAATCTTGGGAGATTTGACTTTTGACAGGGAAAATGAACTCCAAATTGAAAAATTCAAGTTGTGTTGAAAATTAGACTCAATAATATTTCCAACGAGTTATCCTGTGCCCAATTTGGACACCCGGAAGGCCTCCAAAACTGGTCTGAAAAAAGACGCTATGCACCTGTTCCTTGGCGCGGCGCACCTACCTGCTTAGCCCAAATTTCACTCAAATCATCTTGCAAAGCTCCTAAATCTTGAAAAATTTATTCCACAAGTAAGCGAAGCATTCTACTTTTCCATTTCAAAAGATTTACTCATCCTTCTTGGTGTTTTAAAAGGTGAAAAAACAGACCCTACTTGCTGCACAGTTACACTATAAAAATTGCCTAGGGTTTGCAAAATTGTTATTTTTGTTGTCTTATTCCCCTATATCATTTTCACATCCCCTTCACTACATTTCACTAATTTCATTTCCCATTCCCCCTCTCATTTCCACTCATCCTACTCCCCTATCCCCAAAACCCTAAAACCCTAGCTTCTGGGGTGAAACCCTAGTTTTCTTCATTGTACTAGTAGTTTTATACCCTATCCCCTTAATCCTATTCCCCTCATACATTTTCCCCTTAATCCCATTATCCACATATAATTTCCCAAACTCTACACTCCCCAAACCCTATCCATATCCCTAAACTCTTACTCCCATCCCTAAACTCTGTTCACACATACATTTTTACACTCTCTCTTCCATACACTCTACCCATTTCATTCCTCCACCATATTTTCACACTGTTATCCACAAAACCATCCATATACAACCACATTTTTGAAAACCAAAGGAAAACAATGGAAAGAGACAGTGATCATGGGTATGAGCAAGAGATTGAACATGACTAGGAATCTTGGCTAGAGAGGGAAAACATGCACTTGGAGAGGTTACTGGAGAAAGCCAACAAGGAGAAAAAGATGTTGAGGCACATGGCCTATCACTATTTGGCAAGAAACAAAGTTTGCAAAGCAAGAATAAGGACCTTGAAGGCCAAATTGAGGAAAAATTTGAGGAGGAAGACAGAGCAAGACAAGCTCAATATTTTGGCTGAGGCTTCCTTAGCCCAACATAGCACTTGATGCAGGTCACTCAACCTAAATTTCAAGAAATTTGGCACACTTTTTGTCAATTTTGAAATTTTGAAGCAAAACACAGATTTTTCTGCCTGGTGCATAGCGCCACTTGGCGCTCGATTTTGCTAGGGACCTCCTCTGGAGGAAAACTCAACATTTTTGGATTCCTCATGCAAAATTATGAATACCCAGAAATGGCTAGAATTTTTTTCCAAGTTTTGAACTTCCAAAATGGTCAAAAACACCTCAAAAATGCCCTTTCTGCCCCTTTTTGGCCACACAGGAAGCAGTGTTGGGAGAACTTATTTTTGGAGAGGGAAATAGACACCAAACTCAGAAATTCCACCTGTTCTGGAAAGTAGATAGACATACCTTTCCAACAAGCCCAGTTGGAGAAAATTTGGTGAACTGGAAGGCCTCCAAATCAGCTGCAAAAAGGCCTAACACACAAGGACAGTGGCGCAACGCACAGGATGGAAAATTTTCATTTTTGCCAAAAAACTTTGTTTTTCACCTAGTTTTTTCTCAGTTTGACTTTTCTATCTCTCATGGTTAAACTTTTGATGTAAATTGATGTAACTTGATGGAATTTGATGTAAAAATTTTGAAAATTCACTCATGGAGATAGATACATCATGAAAAGGTAGTTGTGAACTGAATGAATCAGTTTCCTAGGTTTTAGAGGCAAGCTGTTCCACTGCCTACTTTTCAGTTCTTAGTTCAAATCTTGTTGAAACAGCTCCTAAATTCATGAATTCGACCCATAAAGCCTAGCATGGGTTGTTTTTTGCCTATATCTAGTACTTCTTTAGTCACTTGTAAAGGTTGGACTCTTGTGAATGCCTTGAGCATTATTGTACGTTCATCTCTACAATTTGGAAAAGGAATAGACCAGGGTTTGCAGCATTTTGTGGGATTGTTGTGGCAAGTTGATTTGGTATTTTTTTCCTTCTATAATTAAAGTTTACATGTGTTTATGTATGCCATCATCTCTCTCTATTCAGCTTAACTAAATGAATCAAGGATAAAGGTAGAATTCATTGATGGTGCAGTGCTCTACCTAGGGTTTGTTTAGTTATTTATGTTTTTAGCAGTTTGAAGAGGATCCTTGAGACTTTCATGCCATATCCAACTCCTCTCCAGTGTTAAGACTCTTCATCTCACTTATTTCAAAGTACTAAACCATTTGCCTACCTCACCCCATAGAAACCTCTGCAAGACTGAGTTCATTCCCCGGACCCAAAATTGCCTTTCACATTTGATCCAACAATCAACCATAAAACTCAATCAAACTCTTCTGAGCCTAAAATTAGTCTTTACATTAGTCATCTCAAACCCCATTGATCATATTTTCCTGAGATTGACAAGGAGAGAGCCCTCTCCCGACTTAGTAGGGCTAGCTACCAGGTTAAGAGTGTTTTGATGTTACCCTAGACCTGCCTTTCTCAGCCTGAGGTAGATTTAAGCCATAACAAGTTCGACATGTAAATCCCCTTTTCAGCTCATTTATGGTAAAGAAGCTATATTTCCCACACATTTAGCTTGTCCTGTCAGGAAGTTCTTACAAGAGTCAAATGAAGAGCCTGATGATTTCTCTCGAAGAATAAATTAGATCATAGAACTAAACGAGGATAGATATGAAGTTCATTACAAGCTTAAGAAATATCAGAGTAAAATGAAAATCTTGTTTGATATGAAAGCTAGGGAAAGAGCTTTCAGGGAAGGTGATTTGGTACTAAGATGGGATGCTAGAAGAGAAGACAAAGGAAAACATGACAAGTTTGACAACCTCTGGTAGGGACCTTTTAGCATTTCTGAAGTTAAGGGTAATAACACTTTCATTCTGCAGAATTTGGATGGAGCGTATTCCTGATTGCATGTAAATGGGAAATACTTGAAGCACTACAGTTAGTATTGAGCGTATTCATCATTGTATAATATCAGAGTTTATTTTACATGCAATGTGTATTTGTTTCAACAAAGATTCCATTAGCTCGAGGAGAAGGCACATGGATCTGCAAGTTCTCTATAACATGCAAGAGGAAGCAGTCTCTAGTTGGAGCCGATGTTCTATCTGCTTTATTTTTGCTAAGTTAGTTTTTACTTATAAAAGAGGGTATGAAAAAATAAAGAATAAAAATGGAAATATGAAAAAATAGAAAATAAAAAAAAGAGATGAAATAAAACCCTAGCAAAAGAAAATCAAAATTTGTATATGTGTGCCTATTTAAATGCCACTTCATAGGAATAAATTGCATTGTAATAAATCAAGGTTTTGTGTGCATCTTATTTACATGCCACAATCTTTTCTTCTGATTTGAATCATACAGTTTAATCTTGATCAAATCATTTAAATTTATGTTTTAGATTAGAGAATAAGTTCACCAAAATGTTTAATCTTGGTCGAACATTAGAAGATAGGATAGAATAGAATAAATTAATGGCCTAATATGCTCAAAGTTTGGCTAAAATTGTATTAAATTAGGAGTACAAGTGAATTAGGAAAATAATGGCTGCTAGTTTAAATGCGCCAAAGTTAGATTAAGTTTTAATTAGGACTTAATTACCTTTAAAAATATGATTAATTTTGTGTAAGTAAACATTGATATGCTTTTAGTCAAAGTCATAAACGACAAAATTGATTTTGTAGTGAAGCGCTAAATATCAAACTCAAATTGACGGTGATCCACTTCTTCACCCAGATCAATGGTAGGGGAGCCATTTCGCACACTCTTGCTATGATATTTGATAATGGAAAGGGGTGGGGGGTGGGGGGTTCGAAAAGAAATTTTATCCGCACAAGCCCCCTGCTATGTCTCACCTCCTCCACAGTTCGCACCCCCCTCACTCATTACCACTTACCACCACCCCCCCTCAAAATTCACCTATTTGTTTTTACGCGCCTCCCGAAACCTTGTCAACGATAATATCTTCTTGCGCCTTCTTCTTCCAATCATTGCATGCCACGTGTCCCTATCTGTTGCTGCCCATCCATTATACACTTTCCATTTCCTCCTGTTAATGTTCTCCCTCTATATTAAATGCCCATTTTCCCGATCAGTAACAACTTTCCCATAACGGTAAATTTATCCCGATTATAAATAATCCCCTCGCCCCGTTACACCATTTTTCCTAAATTTCTCTTTTCACTGTTTGATTGAGTTCACTATTCTTGTTTTATATTCTACACCACTTTCGGGCTTACAACTAGTACACATCACCTTAAGGTATTTGTGCTCCTATTTTGATCCAGATTTAAACAAGAATGCAACAAATTAGAGAGATAACCATAAACACAGAGATGCAGTGGAAATAATGCTTCACTTCATTAAGGTAAAATACTGAAATATGCTTACAAACATAAATGGAAATAAACCCTCTAGGGTGATGGTAGCTTATCTCTGAGAAGAGATGTGGTGGCTACATGCCTCTGAATTGTGCTACAATTAAGGAAACTGAAAAGCTGAAAGAAACAATGGTGGGGGTCCAAGTGGACTTGGCAGGTGGCCACCAATATCCACCTGGATCATTCCTCCCCCCTTAGGAAGCAATGGTCCCCATTGCGTTTAGTTCCTCCATGAGATGATGAAACTTCTGCTGAACTTGGTCCTTGGTGAGCCACTTCCCCGGGTGAAGGAGTTGGCCTGCTTTGACAACTTGATACAGTTGGATATTTTGCTGGCGAGTGTGCTTGATCTGTGTGTCCATGATCCGATCAATTGCAGCTTGTTCCATGCAATCTGGATTTAACTCTGTGGGTGTGAGCTATTATGCAATGTCGGATTTGTCTAGTAATGGTGGAAAGTATGGCCGAAGGCGGTCCACATTTAACACTGGGTGCAGGCCAAGGAATGGGGGAATGCTGAGCTCAAATTCATTGTCTTCCACAGCCTTGGTAATGGTGTAAGGACCATATCGGAGTGGTCTGAGTTTCCGATAGGCTTCGGTAAGGTGCTCCTTTTGCAAATGCAACTAGAATTTTTCGCCCACCTGAAACTTGTGTGGCATCCGATGTTGATCATGTCGTTGCTTGTACTTAGTATTTGATTTCTCCATAATGTCATGGACCTGTTGGTGAATATGTTGGATGTGCTCAATGAAGCTGTTCGCCTTATCTGTTTCGCACTGGACATAAGTCAAATCTGCATGAGTAGCTGCAAATGGCATGGCCACATCAATGGGACAGAGTGGTTGGAATCCCACGCCCACCTAAAAAGGGATGTGGCCAGTCGAGTTGTGGAGAGCCCGGTTGTAGCTGCGTTGAACATAGGGGAGGCTCTCGTCCCATGTGCGTGGATTCTTTGAGTTGTACATGCGCAGAATGTGTACGATCATCTTGTTGACAACCTCTATCTGGCCATCAGTTTGAGGATGGAAGGCTGTGGACTTAGTGAGTTTGGTGTCCAACATCGACCAGAGACTGGACCAAAATGTATTGAGGAACATGCTATCCCTATCTGAGATGATAGACTGTGGGATCCCAAAGTGTACCCACACTCTTTCAAAGAAGAGTTTAGCAGTGGCTTCTACTGTGATATTCTTCTTACAGGCCGCCATAATGGCCATCTTCGAGAACCTGTGGACGACCACAAAAACATAGTCATTTCCATGCTTAGTGGAAGGAAGGCCCGACATGTAATCCATGGTGATGGATTCCCAAGGTTGACTAGGGATAGGCAGCGGGGTATAGAGGTCTTGCTTCTTGATGGTCGGTTTGGAAATGGCACAGGCAGTGCATGATCTGATGTACTTCTCGACATCTTGTCGAAGATTCAACTAGTAGAAATATTTTTGCAGTACTGCCACCATTTTCTTGACCCCGAAATGCCCAGCAGCCCAACTGTAGTGTGCTTCCCAAATCATCTTGGCACGCTCACTTGAAGGAACACAAGGGTGACCCAGGTGGCATAACAGGGCATCCTGAAGGTGAAAATATGAAACATGCTGACCCTCCAAGAGTGTCTGAAATGTGTGGCTGAATTCTGGGTTGCTTTTGTAGAGAAGTGGCTAGTCAGAAGTCTTGTGCCCACAAGAGTTGAGCACGGTGGTTAATCCCATAATGTATCCCAGATATTGAACTTGGGTCATGCCAAAAGTGCATTTCTCCAAATTGGCACATAAATTGTGTTGTCGCAGTGTTTGGAGAACTTGTCAGATGTGTTGGAGGTGCTATTCCCAACTCTGGCTGAAGATCAGGATGTCTGTAAAGTTTTGTAGATGTTCTATGCTAAGAGCAATTTCACTTTTCTCACAGCAATCATACAAGTAGATAAGCAAAATGCAGATAGAACATATAAGCAGATCTTACAGAAGACAAATCAGAAACAAGAAAAATGTATGTGTTTGTTTCGGCGGTCAACAGGATGCTTCAACCAGCAAAGTCTCCTTTGGTCAGCCAGCCCAGCATGTGTCACAACAACCCTCCAACCAGTAGATGAGTCAACCCAAGTCAGTTCTACAAAAGTCAACGCTGTCCTGAAAAGTCAACGCAGGGGCAGCAAGCTAAAAGTCAACGCAGCAGCAAAACGGTCAACCCTTTGACCTCGATTTTTGTGCCAGGTAGTATGGCCTTCAAAAATCGAACCTCCCACAAGTTTTCAACTTGTTTGGACCAAGCGTTGACCAAAGTCAACGCTGGTCAAACTTCTGCGAAACCCTAGCAGCAGAAACCCTAGCAGCAGAAAAATCCTCTTTGTCCTTCCCACGTGTGGCTGAAATTCGTCCTCCAGGTAGCTCGTACTTTTAGGATGAGAGAGGAAGATGTGAGTTGTTTTTGTGATCAAATTCTCTCCAACTTTTCCTGTATATATATATCCATCAATGAGGGTGTGTGACACATCTGTTGGGCATGTGAGCCTACATTACAAAACTGGCTGACCTTTGCACATATAATTTATTAAGAATAATAAATTCAAATTATAAGTTCTGCTCATCGGATTAAGACTATTTTTATATGGATTTTACACCTCTCAGAAAGAGGAATCCAACAAAAATATTAGCCTCTTAATCTGAGCATCAGAACATGGAGTTTGGACCTAGTTGTCCAAATTTAACACTCCCTCTCAACTAGGGAGAACTCCATCTATTAGTGCAATTAACATCGTGAGTCATCCCGCCGAAACTTGCTTTGCTGGCTTCTTTATTTCAGAACAGAAGTGGGTCAGTCACAAAGACATCATTCCCCGACTGACATAATCAGTCCAGAGGTCCCAGACCTCACAAATCTTGATCCCAGATCAAGTGGTTGGACCATGCCATCCTAGATAGAGAGTACGGCAATCTCTGATGCGTCCATCAGTCTTTGCTAATAGTCTCTAGCTTTTCCACACCTCATTGGCCAAATGAGAGGTACTTCCCATGAGCCCTGAACTCAATGGGTAGGATGCATACGGGGCACAGATTAAATGAGTGGCGAACCAGCTCAATAATCACAAGGGTGGGGCAGAAGCATTATGAGTGCTTATAGCTCCGAGAAGCTATCCCCAAAGCCCCCCAGAGCTCCCAGAGCTCATTGTCCAACAAGACCCACATCATAGGGTCTTTCCACGACACCAAGACTCTCACGGAAGGTTAGGAACTTGACCTTCCCCAGGGGCTTAGTGAGAATATCCGCGACCTGCTCATCAGTTCCTATATGATCGAGCCTTACGGCGCCTCGCTGTACCATATCCCGGATAAAGTGGTACCTGATATCAATATGCTTGGATCGGTCGTGGAACACAGGATTCTCAGTCATACGAATCCCACTCTGATTATCACAGAGTATTACAGTGGTATCTAGCACATGTTGGAACAGCTCACTAAAGAGCTTCCTCAACCAAACTGCTTCACAACAGGCCATACTAGCAGCAATGTATTCGGCCTCCGTGGTGCTCAAAGCCACCGACTTCTGCTTCCTGCTCATCCATGAGATCGAAGCAGAACCAAGATTGAAACAGCATCCAGATGTGCTCTTACGATCCACCACACTGCCAGCCCAATCGACATCAGTATATCCCCGGAGTATCACACTCCCGGCAGTGTATCTCAGCCCATGGTTTATCGTGCCCCGAAGATATCTCAAAAGATTCTTGGCACCAACCCAGTGAAAATGATGAGGCTCAACCATCTGTTGACTCAAAGTATTCACTGCAAAACATATGTCCGGACGGGTGTTCACTAAGAACATCAAAGCTCCTATGAGTTGACAATACTCAGTAGGATTGGCCAAGATAGGCCCTGCAGCGCTGCCACTCAACTTCTTAAAGTTGAGTTCCATTGGTGTCGACACGGACTTACAGTCCACCATCCCAAATCTTTCCAGAAGCTTCACAATATACTTTCCTTGAGAAAGGAAAATCTCTCCAGGTCTCTGCCAGACCTCCAGGCCTAGGAAATAGTGCATCAGTCCTAGGTCTTTCATCTCGAACTCAGCAGCAAGCTCCCTCTTACATTGATGAATGAGAGGGTCATCACCTGTCAGGAAGAGGTCGTCCACATACAGCACTAGAATGAGAGGCTTTCTTTCCTCAACCTTAAAGTAAAGGTTTGGATCAGCATTGCTTCGAGTGAAGCCCAGCTTCATCAAGTAACTATCCATCCTCTCATACCAAGCTCTGGGTGCTTGCTTTAACCCATAGAGGGCTTTCTTCAACCTGCAGACATAAGTGTCTCGATCTTGAACTTCAAATCCCAGAGGTTATTCTACATACACCTCTTCCTTTATTGCACCATGCAGAAAAGCAGTCTTGACATCCATCTGATGAAGACTCCATCCTTGCGTAGCAGCAAGGGCTATGATGGATCAGATGGTGGTATATCGAGCCACAGGTGCATATATATCGTCATAGTCAATTCCTTCCTTTTGAGAGAAGCCACGGGCAACAAATCTTGCCTTAAACTTTTCAGCACTCCCATCAGATCCATGTTTAATCTTGTAGAGCCATTTAGCGGTGACAACAGATTTGTCCTTCGGTCTCGGGACCACATCCCAGACATCATTCTTCATAATAGCCTCATATTCTTCATGCATAGCATCCTTCCAGACTTGATGCTTGATGGCTTCTTCAAAAGATTCAGGTTCAGATTGTATAATAGTACTCATGGCAACTAGATACCCTTGGTATCTACACGGCTTCTTGCTTTCTCGGAATGTTCCCCTTGGGGCAGCATGACCCTCAGCATCTTCGAGGGTGTCCCTGAGCCATGATGGCCTCTTTCCTAGAGAAGGGGAAGGATCAATAGGGTCCATTGGCTCTTCAACATCAGGCATAGTCTCATCCTGGGGTTCTTCCAGATTTCCAGGTCTTTCTTCATGGTTTTCTTCAGATCTAGGAAGATCTACTACTTTCTTCAGGGAAGCATCTTCGTCAAAAGTGACATCATGGCTTATCTCTACTTCCCTTTGACCAGGTACATAGACTCTATATGCCTTAGAAGTCTCACTGTAGCCCACAAACATTCCTTTCTTCCTAGTAGCGTCCAGCTTACTTCTCTTTTCTTTCGGCACATGAAAATAGACAGGACATCCAAAAATTCTAAAATGTGAGACATCAGGTTTCTTACCAGAGAAAACCTCTTCGGGAGTTTTGGAGTCCAAAGCGGAATGAGGGCATCAGTTTTGAA
The DNA here is from genome assembly GCA_031772625.1 of Pinus tabuliformis. NCBI lineage: Eukaryota > Viridiplantae > Streptophyta > Pinopsida > Pinales > Pinaceae > Pinus > Pinus tabuliformis. Next base: position 717,883,164 of record CM062808.1, read on the forward strand.
TGTACACAACAATATTTGCAGCTTCTCCCCACAGAAACTTTGGAAGACCCTGGTCACATAGCATGGCACGGGCAGCTTCCACAATAGTCCTATTCTTGCGTTCAGCAACACCATTCTGCTCAGGAGTATATGCAGTGGTAGTCTCCCTCTTAATGCCAGCTTCTCTGCAAAAGTCTTTGAACTCATTTGACTCATATTCAGTGCCATTGTCAGTCCTCAAAATCTTGATCTTCTTTCCGGTCATATTTTCCACCAAGGCTTTGAAGGTACGGAACCACATGAAAGCCTCATCCTTCTTCTTCAAGAAGTATATCCAGGTTTTGCGAGAGAAGTCATCAGTAAATGTCATATAGTAAGAACATCCCCCCAGGGATGTTACAGGCAACATACCGGAAAGATCAGAATGGACCAGTTGCAATATCTCAGATGTCTTTGTGACACTTGAGGGGAAAGGTCCCCTTGTATGTTTTCCTTCAGCACAGCCCTTACATACACCTTTATGATTATTTCCAAAATCAGGCATCCCTGTCACCACCTTCCTTGCTTCGGGAAGAGCCTTGTAATGAAGGTGTCCAAATCTTCGGTGCCATAGTTCGGTTTGACGGATAGTATCACAAGTCATAGCTCCCAACGGACTCCCTCCAACCTGGTAGAGTGTACCAACTCTAAAACCAATTGAGATAGCTTCCTTGAAGCTCTTCTTCCACATGAGTACCTTTCCATCAGAGAAAGTTACATTGAATCCTTTGTCTTCCATGGCAGATACAGACACAAGGTTCTTCTTCAATTTGGGTACATAGAGTACATCTTGTAGATGGAGGACTTGTCCTTGAGACAAGTGGAGGGTCACAGTCCCGGTCCCTTTCACAGGATAAGTGGCATTATCCCCAAGGGTAATTTCTAGATTAGTATCCCTTTCAACCATGTCAGAAAGTGCTTCCTTGAATCCGGTGATGTGTCTTGAGGCACCACTATCGATTAGCCAGACATCCATAGTGTCGGGTGGAGATGCAGCTGAGAGAGCAGATATTAGAATATACTCATTTCTTTTATCAACAACATTAGACTCCTCATACCTGGTATTTCTGGTCCTTTTAGAAGGTGGATGGTTTCCTTCAAAGTGAGCCTTCCTCTTTCCTTTGGATTTGTCATTTCTTTGATTCCCATTCCTTCGGTTGTTGTTGTTGTCGTCACTATCGGGAGAATTCTTCTGGAAGGGGCATTCTCTAGCATAGTGTCCAGTCCTATGGCAGGTGAAACATTTACCCTTCTTCTTTTGAGTCTTAGTCCTTCCTTTGTCCTTGGAACCACCAGAGTTCTTCTTTCGGGAATGAGCAACATAGGCAGCATTTCTTTCATTATCAAATTCCTTCATCCTTGTTTCTTCTTGCATACATCTAGACAGAAGCTCATCAAAGTTAGGGATGGTATTATTGTTGAGAATGGTAGTTGTGAATACTTGCCATTCATATGGAAGTCCTCCAAGTGCGGTGAGAACCATCTCACGATCAGCTATTGTCTCCCCAATAGCTAGCAGATTGTTCCTGGTTTCGGTCAACTTCATAAAGAAAGTTTGAATAGACTCGTCTCGGCCCTTCTTCATATTCTTCAACTTGTTCTTGAGGAATAGCACTTGGTTCACATTATTTACTCGGAACATAAGTATCAGTTTGTCATACATCTCCTTGGATGTGCCTAGTTCAGATATGTAGGCAACCAGACTCTTATTTATGGATTCCCTGATCAGCAGTTTTGCTCTGATTTCTCCCTTCTTATACTTGTGTTTAACAGCAGCAGAGGCATTTGATGGACGTTCTTGAATCTTCCCTGTCACATGATCTAGGAGATCATGATCTTCTAATTTGAGATCTAATAACATCTTCCAGGCATGGAAGTCATCACTTCCAGTCAGCTTGTCATTCTCCCTGAATTCAAGCTTAGAGGAATCCATTTCCTTCGATGATGATTGCTATAGATAGAGTTTGTCTTCACCTCAGCTCTGATACCATGTAAAGTTTTGTAGATGTTCTATGCTAAGAGCAATTTCACTTTTCTCACAGCAATCATACAAGTAGATAAGCAAAATGCAGATAGAACATATAAGCAGATCTTACAGAAGACAAATCAGAAACAAGAAAAATGTATGTGTTTGTTTCGGCGGTCAACAGGATGCTTCAACCAGCAAAGTCTCCTTTGGTCAGCCAGCCCAGCATGTGTCACAACAACCCTCCAACCAGTAGATGAGTCAACCCAAGTCAGTTCTACAAAAGTCAACGCTGTCCTGAAAAGTCAACGCAGGGGCAGCAAGCTAAAAGTCAACGCAGCAGCAAAACGGTCAACCCTTTGACCTCGATTTTTGTGCCAGGTAGTATGGCCTTCAAAAATCGAACCTCCCACAAGTTTTCAGCTTGTTTGGACCAAGCGTTGACCAAAGTCAACGCTGGTCAAACTTCTGCGAAACCCTAGCAGCAGAAAAATCCTCTTTGTCCTTCCCACGTGTGGCTGAAATTCGTCCTCCAGGTAGCTCGTACTTTTAGGATGAGAGAGGAAGATGTGAGTTGTTTTTGTGATCAAATTCTCTCCAACTTTTCCTGTATATATATATCCATCAATGAGGGTGTGTGACACATCTGTTGGGCATGTGAGCCTACATTACAAAACTGGCTGACCTTTGCACATATAATTTATTAAGAATAATAAATTCAAAATATAAGTTCTGCTCATCGGATTAAGACTATTTTTATATGGATTTTACACCTCTCAGAAAGAGGAATCCAACAAAAATAGTAGCCTCTTAATCTGAGCATCAGAACATGGAGTTTGGACCTAGTTGTCCAAATTTAACAATGTCATCCAAGTATACCACTACAAATGAGTTGGTGAATGGCTGCAAGATGTTGTTCATTAGCCTCATGAAGGTTGCAGGAGCATTCGTCAATCCAAAAGGCATAACCAACCATTCGAAAAGGCCCTCCTTGGCTTTGAAGGCAATCTTCCACACATCAGAGGGTTCGATTGGTACCTGGTGATATCCTGACTTCAAATCGATCTTGTTGAAATATTTCACCCCCTTCAGTTGGTCTAAGAGGTCATCAATCCGTGGGATCGGGTACTTATTACAGACAGTGATTTTGTTCAACACCCGATAGTCAATACAGAGTCTCCAAGTCCCATTCTTCTTCTGTACCAACACGATCGGGCTCCCACAGGGCGATGAACTTGGACGGATGTGTCTTTTCTACAGCAGCTTCTGAATCTGCCTCTTGATTTCATTGTTCTCTAGAACAAAGCGCTGGTAGATTGGTCCATTGGGCAGCGACGCACCTGGGGTCAGATCGATGGAGTGCTTAACCTGACAGTGCAGAGGAACCCTTGCGGGGGAGGTGAAGATGTCCTCATACTCCTCCACGATCTTGTCCATCTGTAGTTGTCGTGCGGAGGGGCCCTGTCTGGAGGTCGTGGCCACCGTCTTCTTCTTTCCTTGAGGGTGTATCATTAGGAAAACAAATTTCCCGATTTTGGAAATGAGCTTACTGCATTGTTTTGCAGTAACCAAAGAGATGGCGGTAGGCGGTGCTACCTCCGGTATCCTGTACAACTTATTTCCCAAAGTAACAATAACAACACGGGGCCTTGATTCATACACAACATGTCGCTTCCACAAGTATGGTTGTCCTAATAATACATCACAAACTTCAAGGGGAGAAATGTCACACAATACCTCATCCGTGAAGGGCTTGATGTTGTATGGAAGGTGACACACTGATGGCTCACGCGAAGATCCCATCCTTGGTGAAGCCACCTGATGGTGTATGGTTGTGGATGTGTTGTGGTCAGTAAGCCCAGTTGCTTCATGACCTCTGCCGAAACTAGGTTCTTTTGGCTACCACTGTTGACAATGAACTGTAGCGGGGAGCCCTTTACCCACATCTGGGAGTGGAAGAGATGCTCCTCCTTCTCTGGATCTTCGGGTTCCTCCTTCTGGATCTTCGTTGTGGCAATGGTGGCGTTGGGCTCCACATCGATAATATGCTTCCCTTTGCCATTCCCCTTGTCGGGTTCTGACTCAGAGTCAGAACATGCATCTGATTCTGAAACCTTTAGCTCGGCCACCAGTGACTTCTTGGCCCGAAACTCACTTGTGTTGTGAGTGGAGCTCTTATGGAACTCTCACCACTTTCCCGTGTCCTTTTTTGGCTTCGTGGCGCTGTTCTTTGCTTGTAGCTTTGGCAGGTTGTCTCGGGCCACCCTGCCTTGGCTTTGTCCTTTGTTCTGTGGTTTCGGGGCACCTTCCCTTGCTTCGGATTCGCAGATCCAAAGTCTCACTTCTTCTATTTAAACTTTTTCTCGACCTTGATGACATATTGGTATGCCGTGCCGAGCGAGGATATGTTCATGAATTCTATTTCTTCCTGGATGTACTTATGTAGACAACTGCAGTATTTGAGTATCACATGCTGCTTTGAATCCTTGATACCCAACTTTGTGCGAAGGGTATGGAAAATATTGGTAAACTTTGGCATGTCTTGGTCCCTCCCCTGCCGCAGTGTGGTCCACTTTATGTATTGATCCTCATAGCTTCCGATAGGGTAGTACTGCTCCTTTATGGCATCCCGGAATGAATTCCAAGTGGGTGCGGCTGGAAATAATGAGCCTGTACTTTCATCCTTCTGATCATAGTAGGTTTCCCACCAGTCCTTGACATGGGGGGATGCTTTGAGAAAAACAAAAATCATATTTTCCCGACTGGAAAAATCATGAACAGAAAAATGACCCTCTAGCAGATTTAACCATTTATTAACGGCATTTGCATGAATCTGACCCTTGAATATGGGGATTTCAAAATTAACTTGTACCTTAAACAATGTGGCATTTCCAGAGTATCTGTTGGAAGTCGATGTATCACCCCTGGGTAGCCACTGAAGGATCTGGGCAAATCTTTCCATCATCGCGTTCCTTTGTCGCTAGAGGGATTCTTCGTGCAAGATTTTGATAGGATCTCCTGCTGTTGTTGGGAAAAGTATCCAATACGGAATGACCCTATCCCACTCTAAGGGTGATAGTACCTCAGCAACAATCAAAGCAAAGCTATTCGAGATTACTTCTTTATGAGATGTAAGAGAGGGGAGAAAGAGATCCACTAACCGTTGTCTTCCGCTAATGATTGATCCAATCTTCTCTCTTTGCTGCTTGCTCCCAGCTCCTTGCTCTTTCACTGGCCCAGCTACACCAAGATCCTGCAAAATGGCAAGAGAGGGAAACTACAAGAAGCATACATTCATAAATGATTCAAGGATTAGAATAAATCAAATATACAAGCATAACAATACACCATTGAGATACATGCATATAGAAGAACCTCAAATGCTTTATTGATGGAAGAAGTAAAGTTCAGGAAGTGATACAACCATAAAAGGCCCAATCCAGCATCACCTCCCAGCAGAAAGAAATCTCCTCTTCACCTCCTTCAAGCAAATCACCCAATAGTTCTATACTCAAACCAACAACACTTCCTTACATTCACAAGATTCCAGCCTCCCTAGACCTCATGAGAGAGCTCTATATATAGGAGTTTTGGAGAAAGGATGAGTCAGCTTGAGGCTGGCATGAAGCTGACTAGTGTCCTCTCCCACTTCAGTTATTCTTCAGTTCTTGAGTCCACTTGGAGGTTCTTGCTTCCATTTGGAGATCTAGACCCTCTTACTCATCACAAGTCGAATTCCCTGATCCAAGTGTCATTTTGGAAGCTTCCTGGGCATTGACACCTTGAGGAATGACTGTGCCACTTGGCCAATCTCGCCCAGCGCATGTAGCCTTCTTTGCAGTTGACATTCAGCGCAGGTACACAGTGGAGCAGTTGACATTCAGCGCAGATGCTCAGTGGAGCAGTTGACATGATCCAGAATTAGCTTGTTTTTGAGTGTTTTCAGGTGGAGAACTGATATTTAGTGCTGTGGTTTGCTGACCTTGTTCCTCTAGGGGCAGGAACAACATGTTTAGGGACTTTGGATCCCTTAGATTATGGACATTTCATGCTTCATGCTGTAAGGCACAAAAATGTCTATAACAGTTGCCCCCTAAAGTATGAGGTCGTTTATCGGGTGAAATGCTTTATCAGGAGGATCCGAAGTTCATTCAATCGCTGAGAGGTGACCTGTAATAAAATACAATACAATACATTATTTTTCATTCTGCTTTCATGATCTAGCTGAGGCGGGCATTCCCATGCTCAACTTTATAAATTCATTTTGGTACATAGAACAGACGATCGTCTGATGATAGACTGATATTTCTCTGCTGAAATTATCATCCTTTAAGTAGGATGATCATCTGCTGCAATGATGTACATGTCAAATGTCTTTATATTTCCTGAATATATATTGCAGCCCGGATGGATGAAACTAGATCCGGGGTCTTCAAACTCGTTCGATCTTCACTCTAAGTACAATTCGATCCATGTGAGAATTGCGTTGAAGTCGAACATGGAAAGACATCGCTTGATTACCGGTCAATAATGTAAACCGTTAACAAGTGCGAGAGGAATCACCGATAATGATAATGACCCTCAAGGTACTGCAGTACAATTCACGTGGTGTGAATAAAGGACTTGGCGTCGAACACCACGCAAAATCTTCTGGTCGAAGGTCATTGATGTATATCTGTCGCCGGAAGTGAGAAACTTGCCATTGAGGCATGCAAGCTTCAAAGTACTGAGGGGGGTGTTCCTAGATCAACTTCTTGGATAATGAGCTGAAGTCGACAAGAAGCGATCCATCAAAGGAGGGCCTTAATGAATCCCACATTAGTGACACAGAATGGAGCTAATGATTTTAGCGGAGGTGAAAACAATCTGTGAAATATGATTCAGGGTGGCGATCATGGGTGGATGAAGGATAATGTATGGCAGTGGATGGGACACGGTCGACTCTTTCTGAACAACATCTCTTGAACATGTAACGACACTGATGCGATGGATCGGTAGCATTACCCCAAATGTGGATGGTTTGGCGAAGACCATGGTGATGAGACCGGTGAATGAAACAACCCAACCCGATGTGATACGGAGGAAAAGTGTCATGTTCAAGAGCGACTTGCTACCATTAAAGCTTTGAGGTTCTCCCAATTTTTCCCCAGTCATTTCTGACCAGTACCTCTTTATTTTTGTCAAGCTTGAGGAGGATAACATATGCTTGTTCTATAACCTGCCCTTCGGGCAAGCCCATCGCTATGTTTTAACGAGCCTAGCGATAGGGAAACTCGTTCTCGTCTAAAGACAAGTTTGTCGCTATTTAATCATTTTAACGAGTCTAACGACAAGGAAAACTCGGTCCTTTTCATTTTTAGAGAGTCTGAAAAGGTACAGAAAGATAACTCCAAAATATCTTTTTCGTCATCTAATCCCTTAAGTCCGAAAAAGTATAAAACAATACAGAAGGGATGAGTTTTCGATAATTTTAACGAGCCGAATAAAACAAGCGCTCGACCTTTTTGTGCAATAATCCCTCAGGTCCAAAAAGATTAAAATCTAGAGGAGGGATAGCTCTTCCGGTCCTTTTAACGAGCTGGAAGGCCAAAACTCGGCAAACTTTTCATATTTTACGAGTCAGTTGAAAAGAGCTCAAAGAAGACTCGTCTTTTGAGGAACGAGTGATAAACAGGGATAGCAGCAGATTCCAGGTACAGGTTGGAATTTTCCAATCACGGCAGTGTCACAAGGATGGCTAGGTGAAATCACTCTTCGCAGCTGTTCCTCAAAATGGGTAAACAATCATATGGAGGTGAACGATCGGCCAAATGGAATGGAGGTGGCAGGTGCAAACACGACCAAGGCTTTTTATGGCTAATAAATTTACGATCACAATGGTTATTTACCGGGTATGTTCATTTTTTAATGAGCTTGACTGCTCAATCTTATGTTTATTTTTTAACGAGCATGAACTATGTACTAAAACTGCTCGGATCTCGCTTTTCTATTTTTTAACGAGCATAAATTCCGCGGTAAAACTGCTCGATTATATGGTCAAATTTTGATTTTTTACCATTACTAGCTTTCCTCTTTTCAAAAATAGTACTGCATTCTCAATTGCTGCAACAAACTTTGTTAGAAATGAATAATATTTGCATGAAAATGAGATTATAACCCTAATATTCCACTTTGAACTATGTAAAAAGTCATTAAAAGGTGTTTTTACCTCTCATTTACCATTTCATTTGCATTTGGTTTGTTGGAGCTCTGGAGGTGCCTCTTCCCCCTTGATTTTCACCAGCTGATTCTGGGAGATTCTGCGGACGATTTTCGGCGCCGTCTGGACCAGGTAGGAGCTAAACCCTAGCTCTTTCTTTTCATGGTTTCATTTTCCAGTTTCATGCCTGTTTTTCAGTCTTTCGGGGCCTCAAGGGTTTTGCAAAAACGCCCTAACTTCAGCGCAGGTTCCCCTTTCGAAACCTGCGCTGAATGTCAAGCTGCCTTAAGGCAGTCTGACCTTCAGCGCAGGAGGGATACTCTCTGCCTGCGCTGGGCTCAGAAAACTGGGTTTCCAGCTCATTTTTTGATGAATTTTCGCCAGTTTTTCATCAAAATCAGGAACTTACTCCTTCTCTTGTTTGCTTTGCAGGGAACTTTGAACAAAATGTCCCTTACATGGCGAGAACGAGAACATGAAGAGGAGGACATGATTTCCCTCCATGACCCTGTCACGGTGAACGCGCTGCGGAACTGTGGCCTGCTGAAGTTTTTCCGTATCTCTAGCATGAGAGCACAGATCACTTTGCTGCAGTATATGCTTGATGCTTGGGATCCTATTAACCAAGTATTCCAGATTAGGGGAAAATCCATCCCCTTGACCATAGAGGACATGTACTTCTTGACTGGATTGTCAAGGCGAGGTGCCCCCATTTCCTTGTCAGGTACGGCCCGGGGGACTGATTCCACCAGATATTATGTCCGTCAGTATTGTAGGGAAGGTTCCCAGCCGAGCAGAGACGGCAAGATTGTTATCCGTGAGATTACTGACAGGTCTCTCAGGTCCATTCTGTATACCATAGGTAGGATGGCCGGTAGCGCAGCTTTACATGTTGCCAACAGATCTTATATGCAGCACGCCTTAGAGTGTCTCCAACCGAAAGTATTCAACTGGTGTGATGCAGTACTTGTCCAGATGAAAAGTCAATTGAGCAAGGTAAAGGACGGGAAGCTGAAGAACTTTGGATTTGGTTCTATTCTGACTGCCTTTGCCTTGGAGAAAATCCCACTGATGCAGCCTCAATACATCATACTCGACTTGCCTTCTCCGACCGAGCCACGCATGCAGAGGTGGGTTGATCACATGTCTAGGCATGCTGGTCAACCTCAGATTACTTTTACTGAGGCCTTCTTCAGGTGGTTCGAGCGCCAGGAGATGGTCTTTTCCGAGTATCCATATGTGGGTATGGATTTCCGAGGTGATCCGGATTTGGTGTTACCGGATGGCGAACAGTGGGGTGCTATTGGTAAGCTCTTTGACCATATTACTGTTTACTGTTCTTATTCATAACGTTGCAGTGCTTTATTCTATCAAGACTTTTAATCATACTCTTGGGTGCATGCAGATGTTGGTCCTGTTCGTCCAGCAGTTCGCCCGAGACCGCCAGTTGCTGCCCCGGCAGTGGAGCCTGCTGGGAGAGCTATTCTTCGCGATCTTGACGATACTGAGACCCTTACAGCTGTGCAGGAGCAGGTTGAGAACCTTACTCGCGGTCTTCCGGATGTACAGATTGACGAGTTACCTTTACAGCTACAGCGGCATACTATCGGCGTGCCTAGACGATGGACTCGTCTCTTGCGCATGATTGCACAGGCCGTGACGTACTATCATGAGCACCACTAGGCTAGGGTGCCCCCTAGCACTTTTGAGTTTTTAGGTCCTATGACCAATTTTGTCTTGGTTACAGAACATTATGTATGAACTATAAATAGCTTATATATATTTTGATTTTCGAGTTTTATTCTGGTTGATTTATGTGATCCATATGTACAATCGTTGATGATATGTCCCTTTTATAAATGTTGCAAATGTCTATCTAACACATAGTTTGCTAATGAGTCAGTTAATGTGTTTAAGTTTCTTGAAATATGTTGATATAGAATTGAATCAAATCGTCTTTCCAAGATCTTAACCCTTAAGAACATGCGATAAATAGCTGGATTGCGAACATAATATATACCATTGAGTTGTAGTATTATGAGCTGTGAGTCTAGCCTGACAATTAGTCGGCGTATGCCACGTGTGATGGCATCAGAGAGTAGTTCTATCAACGCGCTATACTCAGCGATGTTATTCGTTGATTGCCCAATACATACACCTCTGAAACTTACTAACTCGCCGCTTGGATCAAAAATGGCCCAGGCTGCGGAGGATAGGTTCCGCGAACTACGACTCGCTCCGTCGGCATATCCAACACATGTCTCCAGAAGGTTCGACATCTGCAACAAATGGAAAAGGTGGATCACTCAACCAGAACAAATACTTTAGCGAAAACAAAATACAACAAAAGCATGCAGGTTACTATTTAAGCATAGTAACGCTTGAGGTACAACCCGTTGCGGGGCTGCGCCAGTGGAATTCCATCGTAATCCATTAACTCGTAGGCTCCTTTTGCTAACACCTTTTTAACAATATAGGGGCCCATCCATAAGGACTTGAATTTACCTGCTCCCAATTTATCGGATTCTTGGTCATAAAGCAAGACCAAATCACCTTCTGAGAAGACACGGGGTTTGACACTTTTGTCAAACTGAACCTTGACTCGTTTCTTATGAGCTTCGTTAGCCAAAGCGGCATCACGACGGGTTTCATCCAATTGGATTAGTTCCAAGAAACGAGCCTCTTCTTCTGAAGTTCCGGGGAGAAGATCGATTGCGAGTTTAAGCGATGAAATTTCGCACTGGATTGGTAAGACTGCTTCCAGGCCATACACCAGTTGAAAAGGTGTGAACCCGGTTGCGTTCTTTACCGACGTTCGGTAAGCCCACAAGGCTGAGTACAGGATTAGGTGCCACCTTCTTTTATGAACCCCGATCATCCTTTGCAACATACGCTTCAGGACCTTGTTGATTGCCTCAACTTGTCCGTTGGCTTGCGGATAATATGGGGTAGAGCTGTCGTGAGATAGCCCTAGCTTGGCAGCTAATTCGACCATCATGTGATTGCGAAAATGCGACCCATGATCTGTAACTATAGCCTGTGGTACGCCGAACCTGGCGACTACATGATTGAAAAAGAAAATGGCAGCTGTTTCACCAGTGTTATCCAATGTAGGCATCGCCTCGGCCCATTTGGTAAAATAGTCAACAACGACTATAATATACCCATGCCCCCCGGTCGAGGTGGGGTTACATTGCATGAAATCGATGCCCCACTTGGCGAAGGGCCCAACAGCAACTATTGGCTGTAAAGGTGCGGGTGGTCGTCTGGTTTTGCTATCAAAAATTTGACAAGCATGGCAACTTCTGACTGCGGTTATGCAATCTTTGAACATGGTTGGCCAGAAGTATCCTGCTCGTAAGATTTTTTGTGCTGTTGCATATCCAGATTGATGCCCCCCACACGCGCCTGAATGACACTCATTCAGGGCTTTTTCGGCCTCCTCATGGGTAAGGCACCTCCTCAGAACTGTATTGACACCACGACGGTAAAGTGTATCACCGACGATCATGTAGTCTTTTGCTTGGTATCGTATACGTTTTTGTTCGGAGTGAGAGGTGTTAGGCCTGAACTTTTGGGTTTGGAGATAAACTATGATATCTCCATACCACTCATCGCTTACAGATATCAGAAACAAACTTTCGTCCACGATTGACTCTTCCGATGTTTCATCGTTGGACGACGATGGGAGATCGCACAATAATTCTGCGAAAACTAGTGCTTTCTTTGATTTGGATTTTACAAATTCCAGATCAAACTCTTGAAGGATCGCTATCCATTTTGAATATTTGCCCCCCAGCAACTATCGCGACAGTATATAAGTCATGGGGTTGCAATCTGACAAGATGGTAGTTTTCCGAAAGAGGACATAATGTCGAAATCTTTGAATCGCTTGAACAGCTGCAAGCGCTAGTTTTTCAACATAAGAATATTTACTTTCTGTATCATTTAAGTTTTTACTTAAATAATAGATAGGATGTTCAATTCCATCGACTTCTTGAACTAAAACCATCGCAATGGTCGTATCCGCTGCAGCCAGATACAGGTTAAAATCTCTTTGATAGTCTGGGGCGTACATTAATGATGCTTTTACTAGACAATCTTTCAGAGCATCAAAGGAAGCTTGCGCCACCTGGTCCCAGACAAAAGGTACATCCTTTTTCAATAGACGAGTATAACCCTTAGCAAGTTCTGCGTAATTTGGAATGAATCTCCTCAGAAAGTTCGCTTTCCCTTGGAGTTTCTGAATCTGAAGCAGATTTGAAAGTGGAGGCAAATTAATGATTGCCTGAACCTTGCAGGGGTCGAGACGAATCCCATTCTTAGAAACTACAAAGCCAAGTAAGCGACCAGAACTGACGCAAAACACACATTTGTGTGGATTGAGTCTTATCTTGTAGTGTCGGCAACGTAGAAATATCGCTCTTAAATGCTGCGGATGATCAGTCCGCTTTCGCGAATGAGCCGGAAGATCGTCGAGATAAGGTTGAACAATGTTCTTGATGTCATGGAAGGCATAATTCATCACCCTCTGAAACGTCGCCCCTGCGTTCTTCAAACCAAAGGGTAATTTTCGATAAGCGAATGTGCCCCACGGACAAATAAATGCAGTCTTTGACTGGTCCTGTGGGTGGATATTTATTTGATTATACCCCGAAAATCCATCCATAAATGAAAAGATTTCACATCCGGCGCATTCATCAATTATCTGGTCGATGAAGGGTGTAGGGTAGTTGTCCTTCGGACAAGCTTGGTTTACATCCCTATAATCGACACACACTCTAATCGTCCCTTGTTTCTTCATATCAGGGACAATATTCGATACCCAATCGGTTAGAGGAACCGGGTAGATGAATCCAGCATGGAGAAGTTTTTCAACTTCTGCCTTAATGGCAGCGGCTTTCTTGGGGTGTACCTGTCGAAGCCGTTGTCTTACTGGTTTGACATCAGGATACATTTTAATTTCATGTTCAACGATACTCGAGTCAATGCCTGGCATTTCATCATATGACCAAGCAAAGACATCTCTAAATTCGCGAAAAAGAGCGTTATATATTTCCAGTTCTGAAGGGGAACAACCTTTGCCGACATAAATATTCTCTACAACATCTGTTTTAGTCGAGATATTTATGGCTATAGTCTCTTCAATATTGGATAGGTTTCGCTCGGAATCCACCGTGTTTACAGTATTTGTTAGGAATTCAAAAACTGAAGGGTGATAAAGGTCACTTTGAGTATCTTCTTCATATTCCGGAAGAAGGGAACGATGGTGGTGATCATTCCATGGTGCCCCCTCAATCAACATTGATTGTAAGATTCCTTCGTCAGTCCCATGTACTTTCGACCAAGGATATAATGGGGTACCATATTCTCTAGACCTATCTACCCAAACGCTTGACGAGCGTTGATTTGGGTTCGCCTCCCATGCTTGAAACATTGATTGCTACAATATTTCTAAAGGGCTTGGGGGCAAAACCATTGAACGATCCATGTCGACCTTCGTGGAAGATATCATGTTGCAGGTTGCTACAAATGGTACATTTCCTATGTAAATAGGAGGTGGTAGCGCGAAAGTTCCCATCAATGTGGGTTCTTTCAATAATCCTACTCCGATATCTTGAATTGAATGGTTGTTCTCATGGATCATGGGAATGCTTCCTGTAACTTGTGAACCATTAGGGAGGAAATTCTGTTGGTCGACGATCGTAATCCCTCCTTCAAACGGGAATGCGATCTTCCTAAAATAAGTCGACACAATAGCTGCCATGGCATAAATCCATGGTCTACCCAGTAAGATGTTATAGTCAAGATTTCCATCGATGATCTCAACATCAATTTCTACTGTTTTTCCTCCTAGTTCAAATTTCAAGTTATTAAGGATACCATAAGGGGTATAAGTCCTTCCGTCGAAAGCTTTTAATGTCGTCGATGATCGAGACAAGGTTGGAGATCCCAAAGTTTTCCAGCAGCTCATCGACATAATACATGTTGATGCTCCCTCATCAATAATCGTTCTGTGAACAGTTTTGTTGAGGGCTTTCACTTGAATAAGGAAAGCTAGTTGAGCTGGTAACTGAGGATCATATCCTTTGTGATCAAAGGATACAAGATTGGAATCCTTAGGATCAACCCCACCAATAGCTGATAACAACGCCTGCCTTTGGCATGGACAATTTTGTAATACCTCAAGAGTCGACATAGCGGATGGCGATTGTGCCAAATCTTCCACTATGTTATAATGCTGCGCCGCTCTGGCGCGAGGATTAAATGTCGACTTGTGTACTACACCCTTTGGCGGTTTTATTGTTAATTCAGGAATGATGGGTGGTACAACTTCTGTCGAAGTTGTTGTCGAACTACTTGGTTGATCTTTACCTTTTTCGTTCGACAGCTGAGGATTCCCATAATCTTTGTTCCTTGTCGAAATCAAAGCATCATTCTGCTGTTTTGAAACCGACAACATAAGCACTTGCGACGGGGAAGCATTTCCACTATCAACCAGATTTTGACCTGGGTTGGGAAATGGATCAGTTAACACAGCTGAGGTTTGGGAACTTTTAAAGAACCTCTTTAACTCAGCTTTGAATGGGCAATTCTTTGTGGTATGATCCTTATCATCACATATTAGACATGGATAATTTTGTTTCCCTTTCCCAGGAGGGTTTGAAGAATTTTTTCCAGGGGATGACTGACCCTGTTTCTTCTTCTTCCCTTTGTTTTGCTTCTTCTTGCTTCCTGGTTGATTGGTTTCTTTGCCTTTATCTTCCGATACAACATTTACTTCCGAAGCAAGAATTTCTTCTTTTGCATTTTGATCCGAATTCTTACGGGCTTTCTTCGACAAAGCCTTTATCGATTTCGCGTTTGCCGTGCCAATCACACCGTCACCGGCATGAGAGTCACTATTGGATTTAGGAGGGGGAGGAATTGAAAATTCCGGTCTAGGGGCGTCAGGTATTTTGTCGTAGAGCGTGCCGGACTGAGTATAAACTAAGTCCAAATACTGTGCACGAGCGATAACTTGCTCCTTTGTTACGACTCCCCCCTTGGCCACATCTTCCGTTATAGCAGGAAGTAACGACTTTATAAACCATTCAGCTAACAGCTGATCGGGAACGTATGTTTTCACCATCCTGCGACGACGACGCCACTCATGTATATGATCAGATATATGGGTGGCAGTTGTCTGCTTGAAGTTGGTTAATATTTCTGTTCCCGTTTCATACCTTATCGGTAATTGAAAATGGGTTAAGAAAGTCGTGGCTAGGGAACTAAAATTGTCGAAAGAGGCTCTTGGCAATTCAATATACCATTTAGCCGTTGGACCTGTCAATGTCCTCTGAAAAAGGCGAAGCCTTATCGAATCGTTGTTTAGGGTGTTCGACGAACACCACAGATGAAAAGTCATCACGTGATTCGATGGGTCTTCACCTGGATTTCCATTGAATTTAGGAATGTCAGATGGAAGTTTATGAGGAATCGCTGGCCACCAAGGGGCATAAGCAATCAGATCGTTGGTTAACCGGTGTAAGTTGGGTAACTCTAAAGTTGCCACGAATGGTAACTGTTGATTCAGGTTAGGTGAAGCGTAACCAGGGTACGATGGAATCGCTTGAGCAGTTGGCCTTTGCATACCAGCATAATGTAATTGATGTTGGTATGACTGATACGGTTGGTGGACTTGACCACTGTAAAGTGGTTGGTTTTGACCGTTTTGGATATACGGTTGTCCACTGTTCGCAAAGATCTGCTACTCAGAACCTTGGTACACTTGCTGGAATTGCGGTTGTTGGTATTGCACAAGCCACGGTTGTGACGCCATGTTCTGTTGTGCTATGCTAACCGTTGGACCGAGGTGTAGGGTAATTGTACCTGTTTGGACCTGTGTCGCCCCACCAGTTGGCGATTGTGGTTGTGACCCATGGTCAAGTGGCTGTTGCATTACAACCTCAGAAATCTGAGGTTGACATGTAACAGGTATCGCTTGAACTTGTGACACTGTTACAATAGTCGGTGTGGTTGGGATGTTCGTCACAGGTACACACTGCTGCATAGAATATACAACCCTTGGTTGTTGAGGTAGCATAGGTACCCAACTACTTGACGCAATTCCAGTATAACCTGAACATTGTTGTGAACTCACGTATGGGTACCCTCCCGGAGGGGGTAATGAAAGGGCATACTGCCCCCCATACGGTATCAATCCAGAACTAAAGGGGATTGATGGCCCAGATTGACCTCTAAATGGATCAATTTGGCAAGTTTCAACATAAGAGTTACCGGGTATTACTCTGGATGAACAAACTGGAACAGACCATACTGTCGAAATAGTCCCTTGGTGGACCCCTTCTAGCTGTTGAGAGCTAGTCGGGACAGCTGGTATGCCGGCAAACATTGTCGGAGTGACGGCAGGGGCTTCTGCTGTCGCTGTGTCATTTGACACAGTCCTAGATGATGACGGTTGTTCAGACATCTTAAGTCTATCCAATAGATTGCCTAGCGATTCTACAGGAACTTCCACTTGTGGTGGATTAACTTCTGATGAAGGAAATAGAGTGACCCCGACTCCAAAATGGGTTGGAGTACTTGCTTGCGGATCCTCTGCGATTTCCTCTATCGCAATCAAACCCGGTGGAAGAGGAAGACCGTCAGGTCCGTAAAATATTTCTGGTGCCGAAGAAGTGGTTGTTTCGACAGCGACAGTTGTTTGAGGAACAAAACTCTCTGGACCGGTTACAGATGGAACTGGTTCAGTTATACAAGTATTTGCTCCCAGACTAGGATCAGTATTACTGTACTTCTGTGGCTGTTGAACTTCTTCTATAGAGGCAGGGTTTCCAGAAATGTTTGGAGTAACTGGAACCTCAGATGCAGTTGGAACACTTGTTATAACTTTTATAGGAGATTTTGAACCGGTTAAACGAGTTCGCTTTGTCCGTACTGTTTTCGATTCCGGAGACAAAGACGGTTGACTCGTAAGCCTCCGCGAACGACGGGGTTTCAATTGACTTTCTTCCACGATTGCGGATTACTCGATCAACTAAAATATTAAAAAAGGGGAAATTTGTTGTTGGGAAAAGTATCCAATACGGAATGACCCTTTCCCACTCTAAGGGTGATAGTACCTCAGCAACAATCAAAGCAAAGCTATTCGAGATTACTTCTTTATGAGATGTAAGAGAGGGGAGAAAGAGATCCACTAACCGTTGTCTTCCGCTAATGATTGATCCAATCTTCTCTCTTTGCTGCTTGCTCCCAGCTCCTTGCTCTTTCACTGGCCCAGCTACACCAAGATCCTACAAAATGGCAAGAGAGGGAAACTACAAGAAGCATACATTCATAAATGATTCAAGGATTAGAATAAATCAAATATACAAGCATAACAATACACCATTGAGATACATGCATATAGAAGAACCTCAAATGCTTTATTGATGGAAGAAGTAAAGTTCAGGAAGTGATACAACCATAAAAAGCCCAATCCAGCATCACCTCCCAGCAGAAAGAAATCTCCTCTTCACCTCCTTCAAGCAAATCACCCAATAGTTCTATACTCAAACCAACAACACTTCCTTACATTCACAAGATTCCAGCCTCCCTAGACCTCATGAGAGAGCTCTATATATAGGAGTTTTGGAGAAAGGATGAGTCAGCTTGAGGCTGGCATGAAGCTGACTAGTGTCCTCTCCCACTTCAGTTATTCTTCAGTTCTTGAGTCCACTTGGAGGTTCTTGCTTCCATTTGGAGATCTAGACCCTCTTACTCATCACAAGTCGAATTCCCTGATCCAAGTGTCATTTTGGAAGCTTCCTGGGCATTGACACCATGAGGAATGACTGTGCCACTTGGCCAATCTCGCCCAGCGCAGGTAGCCTTCTTTGCAGTTGACATTCAGCGCAGGTACACAGTGGAGCAGTTGACATTCAGCGCAGATGCTCAGTGGAGCAGTTGACATGATCCAGAATTAGCTTGTTTTTGAGTGTTTTCAGGTGGAGAACTGATATTTAGTGCTGTGGTTTGCTGACCTTGTTCCTCTAGGGGCAGGAACACCATGTTTAGGGACTTTGGATCCCTTAGATTATGGACATTTCATGCTTCATGCTGTAAGGCACAAAAATGTCTATAACACCTGCCCCCTCGTCTTTCCTTTCATCCACCATGGGAGGCTGTCGGGATTTGCGAGGCTGGTCTTGCAAAGGTTCGACCATTTCAAGCCCTAACTCCTTATATCCCGACCTCGTCGGGGACATGCAAAGAAAAACAAAGAAAAAGCAGACCGCTCTGATACCACTGATCCAGATTTAAATAGGAACACAACAAATTATAGAGATAACCACAAACACAGAGATGCAGCAGAAATAATACTTCATTTCATTAAGGTAAAATACTGAAATATGCTTACAAACATAAATGGAAATAAACTAGCTAGGGCGATGGTAGCTTATCTCTGAGAAGAGATGTGATGGCTACATGCCTCTGAATTGTGCTACTATTAAGGAAACTGAAAAGCTGAAAGAAACAATGGTGGGGGTCCAAGTGGACTTAGCGGGTGGCCACCAATATCCACCTGGATCATATTTTCTGTTATCCTTCATTACAATTATGTAGTCATGGCTCCTAAGAGAAAAGATCAACCATCTGCCAGTTCTTCTTCATTACAGGAAAGCCCAAAAGCCTCCGATGCCTTAGACTTGGATCACATTCCTTTGGCTGACCAATTTTTCAAAATCACAGACACAGAGTGTGAATTTGACATGTTCTAATTACACAATTGGCTTAAACAGACTTATATTGACTCTGAAGACGAAATAAACCTATGGGAATCCCTTTTTCCCATGTACATGTTTCCTCAAACCCATTCTTTTCCTGATCTAGTCATGTGGTTCCAAGCTAAATATAACTTTTTGCAGAGAACCGTGGTAGCTCAGAATGGAAACATTATGATATCTATCATCCCATAAATTATCAACAACATGCTTATGATCCCTGAAAACAACAATTCCCTTAGCTTTCTCCCTTCAACAATATTAATGGACTCATATCATAAGCCCACCTTCCCTCAAAGAGCTAAGATTTTTGAGATCTTTCTCCCAAAAGATGCTGAACTCCCTAAAAATAATCCTCCTTATCCAACATCCATGTTCCCTGAGAGAGCTAAACACATCATTTCCCTAGTTTCTTACTTGTTAGGCTACCAGAAAGATCAAAGGGTAGATGAATCTATTCTAGGTTATCTATCCATTTTCTCTAAAGAAAACAAACATGCCTTCATGTATAATTACAGTCAATTCTTGGTTGAAACTATGCATGAGAAATTGATGAATATTACTACTGAAGGAGTGATTAAATACTCCTTTGTGCTAGTACATATGATTATTTTTGAGTAGGGAGACAGGTTACCTATTTTTATACACAAGTAGGATGATTAGAAAATGAGTCAAGTAGTCACACAATGGACCTCATTGATTAGGAAGAACTCAATTGAGTTCAAATTTTCAGACTTCATTAATTGTTTCATTCACCCAATTTCACAACTTCTCAGCAGCTAGAGTGAACCCATGGTCAGTCCTGAAATCAAAAGGATCCTTCATCTCAGCGATCAAGCTAGAATAGGAGACTGGTATCTTTACCAGAACTATACAAAGATTAGAGTATATGGCTACAAATTGGCTCCATAAAAATTGCCCAAATATGTTCCAATGTGAATTTTATCTCTGGAATATATTAGGCAAATGATTAATATGGATGAACTTCATTTTATTTCAGGGAAGAGGAAGTCTCAGTTTAAGATAAAGTCATAGGTAGGATTAGTCATTTGTAATACTAGATCAACAAGTTTAGAAGCAGATGCAATCCTAAAAAATATGGGTTTCCAGCCAAGCTTCACCTGTTCTTATGACCCATTCAATATTATTTCCAACTTAAGGGTGGAACTCAAAACCACATCTTACAATCATACACCAATACCAAAGATTGAGAAGTTCAAGAATTAAGAACAATGCAATGAGAATACACTTCAAGAAGAAGAAGAACATATTTTAACTCCTTCTACTCTTCAGACTCCTACTTCTCACACCAAGCAGGGCAAGAGGCCCATAGAAATATCTTCATCATCAACAATTGGTGAAAAGGAATTCATTCACTATCAGAAGAAATCAATGATTGACTCCAAAGACACTACTACTACTCAAGGTCAGAAGGACCCTATAATCATCAATTTGGATGATTCACATGTTTCTATAGGGACAAAAGAAGCTGTAATTACTACTCCATCCTCTTCTTCGTCTTCGCATAATTTGTTAGAAATCACCCAATCTGCAGGAGCAAGCAAAACAAAGGAGCCAAACATCTTAACTAATTTCCTTGAAATTAAGAAGAAGAATGAAGCTTTAAAGGCAAATGTTTATGCATAGTTTTGGAAGCAGAGTTCTACTTCATAGCACAGGTTGTTGACATCTTTTGACAGCAAAAATGGTAGAATGCAAATGGAATTTTTACAGTGTCAAGTGCCTTTTCCCAAGGCTTCTTCTGATTACAAGAATACTGTATTTTCTTTTGATGCTAATGAGATACACCCAATTGATCAAATGGACATGCATAGACAGTTTGGTGAGATGATTTTCTCTTACAGGACCAATATTGCTATGGCATTGTCAAAACTTAGAACTTCTCTATCGAATGTGTAGTCACAATTGAAGATTGAAAATATATTATCTTTAGCAAAGGATAAAAGGGTCAAGTCATTAGAATATTTAGTGATTAAAATTGGATATGACCCTACTGATGTTAAAGTTGCAGAAGATATGATTAAAAAGAAAAATGCAGATATAACAACATTGAGGAAGCAACTCAAATTGCCTTTTACAGAGGACCCTCAGACCAAGGAGATAGTAGAAAGTGCACATCACAAGGAAGAAAGCTCAAGTTGATCATTGAGAAGAATGTACAGATAAAGGCCATGGAAGAGAAAATTGAGAATTGCTTAAGGAAAAAGAGCAATCTACTCAGTTAGATATAGCTCCCATTACAATTATTCCTATTACAGTGTTCAGAAAAGCAGGGGAATCGACATCAACTACAACAGAATCTACATCAACAACAGGAGATTTGAACAAAGTATTATAGGGGTTGACTCACCAGAAACAAGAAAATGAAAGGGTTCACAAGAAATTTAAGAATCTCGAGGTTCAGAAGATAAAAAATGACACTCTGTATGTTGAAGAAACGCAGAAGACCCACAGGTTGAAGAGAAGGATAGAATAGTTGCAAAGTGAGTCATTAATGGCTCAAATCTTGGCCCAAGCCAAGAAAAACATCTGGACAGATATTAATCAGGCCATAACTGAAGTATGGCCCTCCATACAAATCATTTTTGAGCAAGAGGAACTTATAAACATATGTCAGATAGCTATTGAAGAAGTTAAAGAACTTCTTAAAGACAAACTGAGTGAAGCTATAGACATGATCAGAGTTCTTAATTCAAAAACCAGGGCCGAGTTTGAGCAGATTCAGATTTTGGACATAACAAAAACCATTTTGGAGATCAAGAAGGTTTTGCAGAAAAATAACTTTATGACTCAGTTAGAGACTAAGTGCCAAACCTTGAATACTTCTATTCAAATGTTTGATTTTAAGTTTAATTTACTCAATCAGAGAGGACTATTAGGATTAGTGGCCCCAAATGACAATTTGATAAATTTGGAGGAACACTGCTAAAATCTTTATACAATAGTAACTGATAAAGCAAGTTTTGCAGGTATAAAGGGTCATATTACAGGAAAACAAATGTTAGAGGCTTTAGATTTTGACTTAACAATTAAGCATGAGATTAAACACATTTTTGTAAATAAGCCCACTTTTGAAAAGTACACCAAGGTTGATGAAGTTTACAGGAAATTGGTAAATCTTTCTATACCAAGTGAAGACAAATGGGATCAATTGTGTGAAGTTATCGAGTAACTTTCATCAACAACTGATAGATAGCTGGGCAACAATTTTTGGGGACCACATCATCGATAGATTCCTAAAGGATAGTGCCAACACTTAGTAGTTTTAAAATTCCTATAGTTTTGTACTATATTTTTATTTTTTGTTTTAAAAATATCTAGAAGAAATTTTATTTTTTATAAATAACTCCTCCTTCAAGTTATTAAGGGTTGAACCCTTGGATGAGTTTTGAGAATAGAAATGTAACTGAGTTGGAGATTTGCTTCAAGTTAATGAAAGGATTCTGAATTTGCCTTCTACAGTTTGTCTCCTAGTAAGTTTTTCTTATGTGCTTATTTCATTATGTCTTTCTTCATGTATTTAAGCTTTTATGCAAAGATCTGGGTAAGATGATATTGAGTATCAGTCAGTCTTAAATCCCCTGTGAAGTTATAAACAATAATTAGGGACTAGTTTATCAGACTATCTATTATTATAAAATCCTCTATGTCAATTAATTGTCACACCCATCTGCATTATATTAAATATGCTTTGTTCTATAGGAAACATTGTTTGCCTGTATTCTTTTCTTATAACCAATCAAATATTCTGTCTGAATATTTAGCAATTTATATTTCATCAAGACTCTGCTACTCACTCATTTTAAATCAATTAACTATTTTAGACAAATAGTAGTCCTTTCATCCAACTTAGCGACTGTTAAGGCTTAAGCACCTGTTTTCAAATTACTCATAACATTGGTCATCCAAAAACTTTAAAAACAAAAAAAACATTTTAGATGCTTTGGCATGATTAACTGACCTAGAGTCATCTCATAGTACAACATCAGAATGCATAGGGTATAAATATGGTTGAGTCTCATGGAATTTATAGGGTTGGTTTAAAGCCTACTAAGACTGCTAAGTGTTTATTGGCATAAAAAGATTAATTTCCTTTACATCATTGTTTTGTGTAAGGTTTTTGTTGCTATCCTTTCTGCGCTATGCATTAATTTATGGTAAAAATTTCCCATGTTACTATTATGTAGGAGAAGGTCTTTGAATCAGGTCAAACATGGGTGTGGCCCTAGGTTTTCATTTATGTTATTAATCTTGAGAGAATCAGGGCCAAGCTGCATAAATCATAACAAAATGGACACATTTTAAAAATTGAAAAATTGGCGAAGTGTGCAAGAAGTTGCGATGGTCGAGACCTTTTTAGGTCAGGACTTTTTGAGTTCGCGAAAAACTTGCAAACTTTTGCTAGCCAGGAGTCCCGACTAGTGGTTAGGCCCAACCTTAGTGAAGGGTTGAGACCTTGGCGAGATTAGAGGACAAAGGTTGGGACTAAGGACTGGTCAAGGGCTGAGGTCTTGGAAGTGTGTGTTATGGATTTCATTACGAGGAGGTCAGCCCCGATGTCCTCAATGGTGGGCCCTAGGCTCAGGTGATGTGGCTAGGCCATGATGGTATGTCAATGATAGAGTGTGTTGTTGTTGGACCCTTTTTTTGAGGTGGGGTCGCCGTGTGGGAACCACGTAGGTGTCATGTTGGTGCCACATGGCAGTTCCCTGTTGACATTGTCAGGGGTAAAAGGTGAAAACTTGGAAGGGCCATATCCTTTGAACCATAAGTCAGATTAGGGTAAAGATTATATCATGAGAAAGGTATCAATATGACGAATGTGATGGTAATTCTTATTTATGGTTTTGATGAAGTTAAAAGAAGAGAAACATTTACACCCCATTTCCATAATGAGACCTTGGAAATCAGGTTAAATTGATGTAAAACTTTCCATTATCTGAGATTAGTCTAAGGGGGTGAAAGGGTGTCTTACATCATGAACTACATGTGAACTTGAAGAAGAATCCAAGTATACATACCCACCTTCATATCAGGTGGTTTTTGCATTTGGAGAAAGAGAATCATCAGATCCATTTCCTTTCTCAAGAGTTTTAAATATACATTCCTTATTGTAGTGTCCTTCTTTTCCACATTTCCAACATACCTTTATTTCCCTAGAGATTTAAATCTCCCTCTAGATTTATATCTCCCACCTGAGGACTTATTTCTATTTATGTTCTATGACCATCCTCTTACAGATAAGGCATCACCATTCTGGCTCTCAATATTTTTCCATCTCATCTCCTCTGATAACGCAACTAAGACTATTTCATCAGAGTTTAAGGTAGTTATATTTCTACCTATGGAAACAACCAGACTATTCCATGAGTCTAGTATAGAACACAAGAAATTGATGCACTAATCTTTCTCTAAAATTTTAATATCAATAGATAATAACTAACTTACCATAGTATTGAAGGTGTTCATATGCTCTGTCACCGAGTCTCCATCCCTCATCCTTAGGTTATACAACTTTTTGCTTAGGAACAATTTATTCACCAGGGAATTAGATTGATACAAATCCCATAACTTGTCCCACAAAGCCTTCTTTGTAGCTTCTCACGAAACATTTAGTAATATTGAATCTTAGACACACAACTATATGGTTCCCTTTGCCTTCCGATCTAACTTGGTCCAGTCTTCTGTCAACATTGTCATTGGTTTAATACTTGGATCCAATGTAATCCATGAATCTTTATCCACCAATATATCCTCCTTCTGAGCTACCACAACTCAAAACTATGTTTGTTTAATTTCTCAATCTTTATCTTTCCACTATTTTCCATCTCCTTTCACAACAAGAATCGATCCTACAGATATCCCACTATAACGAGGTCTACCACAAACCTGAGCAAAACACCTCAGACACAAAGGCATCCCTTGAAGCCAAAAATGATCTGATACCAAATGAAGGTTTTAACTCTGTACAAAAATGACCTACAAATAAATTCTTAAAAATAGAAAATATACAATGGCGAGATAAAAGATACACAAATATTTTTCTCCTGGAACCTAAAACTGGGAAAACCAGATTTATTTTTCATCATATTTATTTCAATGTTACAATGCATTATATATATTCTGAAGCATTCATAAACCCCTAATCCATATACCATGAATTATAACATAATCGTAGTTCCCTTACCAGATCTACAATATACCATAGGAAAAACCGTCATGCCCAAAACTATGTGAAAAAATCATGCACAAAGCCATGCGTAAGTCCGCCCACCATCCTTGGGCTCATCCCACATCCTTGGGTTTGACCAACCCTCCTTGCGTCCACATAAAAAGAAAATTTGAGGTGTTGCTCCAAACTCTGTGCAAAGGGGCTACTACCCCCTGCAAACCCCCTGGAAAAGGGGGTTACTTCCCCATTGTGCCCAATGCCATGTAATAACATATGGGGCTAATCGTGTAATGAATATAACACATGCCCAATAGAGCCAACAAGATTACAAATTTATTGAACAAATTCAACACATACACTAGCAGGTCCATGATGTCTTGCAGAAATCCAATATTAAGTACAAACAATGCCATGATCAACACTGTGTTCCACACAATTTTCAAGTGGGAGACAAGGTTGGGGTGCATTTTTATAAGGAACACCTTGCATGGGCCCATCAGAAGCTTCTACCACTTCATTATGGACCTTACACCATCACCAAGGTTGTGGATGACAACACTTTTGAGCTAAGTATCCCCCCTTCCTTGGTCTGGACACATAGTTCAATGTGAACCTCCTTCGATCATACTTTCCACCATTGTTGGACACAAAAAAAATCACAAAGTAGCTAACGCTGATAGAGCTCAAACTAGATTGCATTGAACACGAAACAATTGATCATATCATCAACACACAGATTAAGATCACTCTCTAATAGAAGATCTAGCTGAATAGGGTTGTCAAAGTAGGCCAACACCTACACCAAGGCAAGCGGCTCACTAGGGGCCAAGTTCAACAAAAGTTTCCCCATCTAATGGATACACTCAACATAATGGAGACCATTGCTTCATAAGGGGGCAGGAATATCCTAGTGGATATTTGTGGCCATCCAGCTATTCCATTGGCTCACAACATAGTGGTTATACCTTTCCAATAGGATATCAATCACCCTAAAAAAAGATCTCATGCCAAAGTTATGACCCTAGGAAGTTGATGTTCCAAATTACCCCATTGGGGTCCACAAGCCTTTTTTTACTTCATCTCCTAGGATTAGGTTTTAAATGTTTAAGGTTTTCTCATTGCTTCTTTATGATAAAAAATTCCTTAGGACCTCATTGTAAGATCTAGTATGGGAAGGTGCATAGCCATCACATCTCTTCTTATAGGTAAGCTACCACCGTTCAAGCTAGTTTATTTTCATTCTAAATTTATACAATTTCAACACTTTCCATTTATTAATAGAAGTCAAATTTCACTGTATCTCTATATTTTGGTTACAAATTTGTATATCATTTCATTCCCTTCATAATTTAGATCACATCGAGCCATGTTGTCTTGCCTCATCATGAGCCTTCTCAACATTCCATATCAACAATTCCTATATGTAGGGTTTGATGTGCTCACATGCACTCCACATAACTTCCACGTGGCCTAGTGCACTAATATCCAACATTCAGGATCTAGGATTTTGTTAAAGGCCATACATGGATTTTCACTGGATGCCCAGATACCTGGATACATCCCATTCTATGTCCAAGTTACATTGCGTATATTTTTTTCATCTGACTTCCAACATTTCAAATTGTCGGATCCCCATCCACTTAACTAGGAACTAGATAATCAAGACAATAGGAATCACTAGGTATTATCCTCTTAACCTGAGGTTGGTTCAATTCATGTAATCATCAACTAATAGATCTCTAATTTAATCTCCTATTGGTTCTTTTAACCAACCATTGAGCCATCAAGAATTCTTAATGTGTCTCCTTTCAACTTGATTAGAGTGCAGTGGATGTAACAATCAATTAATGGACCCTGCTTCTTTGTAGAAAAACTTTTTTGTCAAATGACCACCGACTACCGGAATAAAAAACATGTCTTCCCCATGAATTGGTCTCATTTGGTTGATGGATCATCAACTAACAAAATCCATTTTTCAATCGATAAATATTTTAACTATGAATCAAGCCACTAACATTATAACACAACTTATTTTTGAATTAATCTGGTTGAGTCCTTCATGCATAATCCCCGATTTGAATAAGCTCTCTATCAAGGCTACTGACCCATGTGGCCAGGGTTTGGGGCTATACCACAATTCCCCAAACTCATATCATTCAATCCTTGTATTTTCCAAGGAAGAATCCTAAGATTCATAGGTTTGTTCCACTGGTTTCTCCAAACAGGATTGTGCTTGATGAGATCAAAGTTATCTAGTAAACCACTAATAGTGTAGACATCCTCACTTTCTCATTGAAAACATGCTTCTACTATCTATAACTATAAAATATTATCAATGAATTCCCAAGGGAATCTTGAATCTTAACTCTCCAACTTGGATTAACTAAAGGATTTCCATTTCCATGGCAATAGTTTCACAACTCTAAGATTTAAATTCCTCATATCACTACAAATAGGGGGGGACAAATCCTTTTCTTGCTTCTTGAAGAACCTCATGGATCCAATTATGATTTTTCTATTAGATCTATTCATACCCTCACACAAAAAATTTCATGTGTTAAGGTTCTCATTGAAAATTAATCATTGGTTAGCCTAAGCCTTCATGATCGATTCCAGCTAAGACATTTACCTCAACCATCCTAGGCGTCCTTTAGGAAAAGTGTCCAACTTCCTTTATTTCATAAAAGGAAAAAAAATTATATATATATACACACACACACACACACACACACACACACACACACAATTTCATATCCATTATAACGGAAATTCTTCCCAATTCCAACCCCAATTGGAGACTCATCAACCACATTCACTAGAAATAAGTTCCCGATCTAGAATTTCCCTTATTATGCAACAGTGATATGCTCATAGTAATTTTACTTGCAAGTATGTCCGACAAAATTATATGATAGCATGTAAATACATGAATAATTTCAACATTCAAATAATAATCATATGTAACATATATAGCTTTGTTAATAATAATTCACAACAAACATGCATAATAGGAACATATCAAAAAGTAGGAAACATTCATTTATTATTCACATCATTTTGGAAATATTTTCTCTTTGAAATAACACCAACTTTGCAAAGATATTTGACGCCCCACTAACCATATACCACATTTATCTAGGACTCTCATTAGTGAGTCACCCTCGAGTTGGGGCATCAACTCCATAAAGGAAAAAAAATATCCTCGATTCAATTATGGACACATTGTTTGTACAATTTAGATATGAGGCCTCACACTGGTATACTAGGTCCAACCAATTTCTCCCTTTTAAGCTCCATCCCATCTAAAGATGAGAAAGGAGATTTAATTATATAGCTTATTGGGTAGCCTAGTCAAATTCCATTCCATGCTATCTTTACCAACATGAGCAAGGGAAAATTGTTCTATACTATTCCACCATGGAAACTATGACATTTAATTAAATCACAAGGTTCAAGACTAGAAGATTCCCTTATCAATTGTTAGAAGTCAGTTTCACAACTGGTACATGGGCTTGGTCCCCCTTTCTAGGTATTATCATCTGGGTTCTTGTCTTCCCCAATATAATCTCCTCAACTCTGGGAAGAATCCTTGAATGAGAGATACATCATTTTTTATATGCATGGGTAATTTTTTCCAAGTGTCAGTTGGGATACTCCTTTCTTCCACTTGGGGATCTCATTGTTTTTACTTTAGCTATACCATGGTTATTCTCCCTCAATTTTACCTCTTATGAAGTTTACCTCCCCATACTCTTTTGTGTCTAAAGGTATGTTGATGCTTTATATTACATGGTGTGATTACATAATACAATGTTGGGTTCATAGTCCCTTGCACATAATTTCTCTAATCATAATCTCACAAGCACTGTGGCATGAAAATACATAACGTATGTAAGTAGGCCCTAAACAAACATATGTACATGGACATGCAAGTTTGATAAAAATTGGTTCACCAGTCTAATCAAAATGTGTACAATACCATATTATAATAGGCTAGGGATATTACAAAAAATAACCATAGCCATGGAACAATTTTCACTTGAATGGGAGTTTCTTATAATCCATTGGCTGAAGGTGCTTCTAATTATCCACAATGAATTGAATTCCTTTCAAAAAATCATTTTCTAGATCCACTTCAACATAGTTATAGGAAGAAGCAAACATTCCTCTCCTTGGCTCAAAATTTATCAATATAGTCACCAAGGGTATTTCTAATGCAACAAATTGACTCTTTTTTCCAACAATGCAATAGAAGACGTGGTAAGTAATGTAAAATAGTCTCAATAGATGGTACATCATTATTTGGATTGAAATTTGGAGTTAACTTAATTAAGTACATACCCTTGGAGTTGAAAAAGTAGGGTACATTTCTAAACATAAAGTCTGAGTCTTCCTTAAATTTGAAGAGAAAGGCACAAAACCCCCATCCATAGAAATAGTGGGATAAATTGCCTTTTATAGGAGCTTGCTAGTTCTTTTGTAGCTAGATAGCCATGACTTTTTGGGAAAGCCAAAAGTTCAATCAACCATATTTTTCTAATATCGATGCCATATGATGAGATGTAGATGAAAGAAGAGGAACTTTAGGGATTTGATCTAGCGTATTAACATATGTTGAAGGTAAGGGTTTAACTAATTTGCTCAAAGAAAAGGTAATGGCGTGAATTATTATAGATCGAGAGTTTAGAGGAGGTGAATGACACCTTTAGTGACCAATTCCATGGCCGGAGACAACACACTACACTGACTTATATCCATGGGGAATTCACTCAATGAACCTCTAACATGTCATGTGTGTTCGTGGCATATTAAACAATACCCTTAATTTGACTACATATCGGAAAATGCCTCTAAAAATCACATTATTTAACCCCTAACAATATTAACCTAATACAACCTCCCAATTAAAAAAACCCCTACTTTCACTAGATATTGTAGGTATCCATTTTTTCATTAACATTTTTTATACCCCTTTATATTTTCTCATTAAATTTAAGCTCCATTTTTTATATTTTCCAATATAAAAACCCTTTACCCCCATATATCCCCTAATATATTATGTCATTTTTTCCTCAATATATATCCCCCAATATGAACCCACGTGGTATGATATTTCTCCCCCAGTAAAGCCCCCGTGCTTATATCAAAACCAAAAATTCAAGGGAGGCAAACATTCAAGCTCTGTATGAGTACCAATATTACTAGTAAGAGCAAAATTAAAAAATATACTCATTAAGAACTTAATATGTCACTTAGAATTAAACCTAGTGGGCAACATTCGTCTCTCTTGACCACCCAAAACTAAACCCATTTGACTTAATGCATCCAATACTATACGATGTAGCATGCTGATGTGAAATATGTACACTACAAAACATAAAATATAACAAAAAGTGTTTGTTTAAATTGTGAACCACCATAGTAATGTGTCATTTGGGTATGTAGAACACTTGTGCATAACTATATTATATACACTTTTACATACTTGAAATTAATCTAATTATAAATCACTGGGGCTTCATTCAATGAACCTCTGACATATCATGTGCATTTGTGACATACTAAATAATACCCTTATTTTAACTACATATTGGAAAATACATCTAAAAATCACATTATTTAACTCCTTACCAATATGAACCCAATACACCATTCCAATTAAAAAAAACCCTACTTTCACTAGATATTGCCGGTAACCATTTTTTCATTAACATTTTTATACCCCTTTATATATTTTCATTAACTTTGAGCTCCATTTTTTATACTTTCCAATATAAGAACCCTTTACTCCTGATTATATGCTCAATATATTATGTCATTTCTTCTTCAATATATATCTCCCAATATGAATGCACTTGGCATGATATTCCCCCCAATGAAACCCTGTATTATAAATTCACATCATAAAAAATTCCAACCATAAAATCAACCATTAACTTTATATCTGGACCCTTTTAAAAACTAAATTTACAATCAAAATCAAATTACAGATGTTTTTTTTCTTTTTCTTTTACCACAATAATTTAAAAACACTTTTAAACATTATTTTCCTACAGTATTTTCAAATGAATATCCACATAAAGATACAATACACTTAGGATAAGAACCTAATCAAACTATGTCATTGGTGGGCACTATTCAGGATCTAGGATTTTGTTAAAGGTCATACATGAATTTTCCCTAGATGCTAGATACCCAAATATATCCCATTCTACCTCCAAGTTTCATTGCATATATTTTTTTCATTTGACTTCCAACATCTCAAATTGTCAGATCCCCATCCACTTAACTAGGAATTGGATAATCGTGGAAATGGGAACCATGAAGTATTATCCTCTTAACCCAAAGTTGGTTCAATTGATGTAATGATCAACCTATATCTCCAATTTAATGTCCTACTGGTTATGTTAACCAACCATCGAGCCATCAAGCATTCTTAGTGTGTATCCTTTCAACTTGATTCAATTTCGATGGATGGAACAACCAATTAATGGACCTTGCTTCTTTGTAGATTTTTTTTTGTCCACTAACCACTAGTTATTATAATACAAAACATGTATTCCCAATGAATTGATCTTATTTGGTTGATGGATCATCAACTAACAAAATCCATTTTTCAATCGCTAAATCTTTTAACTACGAATCAAGCCACTAACATTATAACACACCTTCTTTTTGAATTAATCTGGTCTAATCTTCCATGCATAAGCCCCAATTTGGTTAAGATCTCGATCATGGCTACCGACACATGTGACCAAGGGTTGGGGCTAATACTACCATTCCCCAAATTCCTGTCATTCAATCACCGTATTTTCTAAGGAAGAATCCTAAGATTCATAGGTTTGTTCTACCGACTGCTTTAGACTAGATTATGCTTGACGAGATCAAAGTTATCTAGTAAACCACTGATAGGGTAGACATCCTCACTTCCCTATTGCACACATGCTTCTACTATCTATAAATAGAGAATCTTATCAATGAATTCCCAAGGGAATCTTGAATATTAACTCTTCAATTTGGATTAACTAAAGGATTTTCCTTTCCATAGCAATAGTTTCACAAATCTAAGATTTAAATTCCTCATATCACAACAAATAGGGAGGAAAAATCCTTTGCTTGCTTCTTAGAGAACCTCATGGATCCAATTATGATTTAGATATTAGATATATTCATATATTCACACAAAAAATTCATGTGTTAAGGTTCTCATTGAACGTTAATCATTGGTTAACCTAAGCCTTCATGATTGAGTTCAGCTAAGACATTTACCTCACCCATCCTAGGCATCCTTTAGGAAAAGCTTACAAGTTCATTTATGTCATAAAAGGAAAAATATAGATATACAATTTCATATCCATTCTAACAAAAAATCTTCCCAATTCCAACCGCAATTGGAGACTCCTCAACCACATTCACTATAAATAAGCTCCCCATCTAGTATTTCCCTTGTTATGCAACATTAATATGCTCATAGATTTACTTGCAAGTAT
This sequence comes from Pinus tabuliformis, assembly GCA_031772625.1. NCBI lineage: Eukaryota > Viridiplantae > Streptophyta > Pinopsida > Pinales > Pinaceae > Pinus > Pinus tabuliformis. The sequence continues at coordinate 717,915,796 of CM062808.1, forward strand.
GTCCTACACAATTATATGATAATATGTAAATACATGAATAATTCCAACATTCAAATAATAATCATAGGTAACATATATAGCTTTGTTAATAATAATTCACAACAAACATGCATAATAGGAACATATAAAAAAGTATGCAACATTCACTCATTATTCACATCATTTGGGAAATATTTTCTCTTTGAAATAACACCAATTTCGTACAGATCTTCAACGCCCCACTAGCCATATACCACATTTATCTAGGACTCTCATTAGTGAGTCACCCTCGAGTTTGGGCATAAGCTCCATAAGGGAAAAAATATCTCCTCGATACAATTACAGACACATAGTTCGTATGTACCATTTAGATATGAGGCCTCACACTGGTATACTAGGTCCAACCAATTTATCCCCTTTAAGCTCCACCCCATCTAAATATGAGAAAGGAGATTTAATTATATAACTTATTGGGTAGCCCAATCAAATTCCATTCCATGTTATGACTTTACCAGGATGAACAAGAGAAAATTGTTCTATACTATTCCACCATTGAAACTGTGACATCTCATTAAATCGCAAGGTTCAAGACTAGAAAATTCCCTTATCAACTATTTGAAGTTAATTTCACCAGTAGTACATGGGATTGACCCCCCTGTCTAGGTATTATTATCTTGGTTCTTGTCTTCCCCAATATAATCTCCTCTACTTTGGGAAGAATCCTTGAATGAGAGATACATCATTTTTTATATGAATGGGTAATTTTTTCCAAGTGTCAGTTGGGTTACTCCTTTCTTCCACTTGGGGATCTCACCTTTTTTACTTTAATTATACCATGGTTATTCTCCCACACTTTTACCTCTTATGGAGTTTACCTCCCCATACTCTTTTATGTATGAAGGTTTGCAACGATGATGCTTTATATTACATGGTGTGATTACATAATATGATGTTGGATTCATAGTCCCTTGCACATAAATTCTCTGATCATAACCTCACAAGCATTGTGGCCTCAAAATACGTAATGTAGGTAAGTAGGCACTGGACAAACATATTTACATGGACATGTAAGTTTGATAAAACTTGGTTCACCAGTCTAAACAAAATGTGTACAATACCATATTAGAAGAGGTTGGGGATATTACAAAAAATAACCATAGTCATGGAACATTTTGCACTTGAATGGGAGTTTCTTATAATCCATTGGCTCAAGGTACTTCTAATTACCCACGTTTAATTGAATTCCTTTCAAAAAATCATTTTCTAGATCCACTTCAACATAGTTACAGGAAGAAGAAAAAATTCTTTCCCTTGGCTCAAAATCTATCAATATGGTCACCAAGGGTATTTCCAATGCAACACAATGACTCTTTGTTCGAACAATGCAATAGAAGACATCATAAGTAACCTCAAATAGGCTCAATAGATGGTACATCATTTTTTGGATTGAAATTTGGAGTTCACTAATTAAGTACATACCCTTGGAGTGGAAAAAGTAGGGTACATTTCTAAACATAAAGTCCGAGCCTTCTTTAAATTTGAAGAGAAAGGCATAAAATCCCCATCCATTGAAATAATAGGCTAACTTTCCTTTTATAAGAGATTTCTAGTTCTTTTGTACCTAGATAACCATGACTCGTGGGGAAAGCCATAAGTTTAATCAACCATATTTTTTCTAATATCGATGCCATATGATGAGACGTAGATAAAAGAAGAGTAACTTTAGGGATTTGATCCAACATATTGACATATGTTGAAGGTAAGGGTTTAACCAATTTGCTCAAAGAAAAGATAAGGGCGTGAATTTTGAGTCTAGAGGGGGCGAATGACACCTCTAGTGACCAATTCCATTACCGAAGCCAACACACCCTAGACTGACTTATATCAAAACCAAAAATTCAAGGGAGGCAAACATTCAAGCTTTGTATGAGTACCAATATTACTAGTAAGACCAAAATTAAAAAATATACTCGTTAAGAACTTAACATGTCACTTGGAATTAAACTTGGGTGAGATGGGTAACATTCATATCTCCTGATCACCAAAAAATAAATCCTTTTGACTTAATGCATCCAATACTATACGATGCACCATGCTAATGTGAAATATGTACACTACAAAACATGAAATATAATGACAAGTGTTTGTTTAAATTGTGAACTGCCATAGTAATATGTCATTTGGGTATGTAGAGCACTTGTGCAAAACTATATTAAATACACTATTACATAGTTGAATTTAATCTAATTATAAATAACATGGGCTTCATTCAATGAACCTTGACATATCATGTGCATTCGTGGCATACTAACTAATATCCCTATTTTGACTACACATTGGAAAATACTTCTAAATATCACATAATTTAACCCCTTACCAATATGGACCCAATACACCTTCCCAATTAAAAATACCTTTACTTTCACTAGATATTGTAGGTATCCATTTTTTCATTAACATTTTTATACCCCTTTATATGTTTTCATTAACTTTGAGCTCCATTTTTTATACCTACCAATATAAGAACCCTTTACCCCTATTATATGCTCAATATATTATGCCATTTTTTCCTCCATATATATCCCCAATATGAATACACGTATTATAAATTCAGATGTAAAAAATTCCAACCATAAAATCACCATTAAGACCCTTTTAAAAGCTATATTTATAATCAAAATCAAATTAAAGATATAGATGTTTTTTTTTTTTTGTTTTACCACCGGCATTTAAAAACACTTTTAAACATTATTTTCCTACCGCCTTTTCCAATGAATATCCACATAAAAATAAAATATACTTAGGATAAGAACCTAATCAAGCTATGTCACTGGTGGAAACATTATTTTCCTACCGCCTTTTCCAATGAATATCCACATAAAAATAAAATATACTTAGGATAAGAACCTAATCAAGCTATGTCACTGGTGGGATGGTGGGCTGGTGGGCACTGTGGGATGGAGTCCTGCCCTATCCGTTGGTCATAGGCAAGCTGTTGGATGATAATTGGATATACGAGTTGAATACTTTCATTACAATTATTTATTATGAAGTGATCATAGTGTTTTCCTCTTTGGAAAGCTGAAGCAACGAAGAAAGCAAGTATAATTTTAATAGCAATATTTTATTAAACATTTGCATAAATTTTGTAAATTTGTGTCCTTGTAATACAACACGAGACAAAAATTCCTCATGCCATCTCGTGTGGGTTAGGTTAGATATAAAACGTGGGGAGAATTAGATAAATCTGTGGGTTTGGTCTTTTAATATATGTTAGAGGCTATATGGAATTTTATATATATCAAGTTTGAATTATTCAAATTGAAATGGATAAATCCTTAATAGGATAGTTCGGATTTTTTATATATATTAAAAACCTTATGATATATATATATATATATATATATATATATATATATATATATATATATATATATATATATATATATATATATATATATATATATATATATATATATATATATATATCAATCAAATGCTTGAATCATTCAAATTGAAAGCATAAACAAGACATTAAATATATATATATATATATATATCAAATGCTTGAATCATTCAAATTGAAAGCATAAACAAGACATTAATAATTTGTATAAAATTGGAAAAAAATAATGTTCATATATATGAAAAAGGGAAAGTAGAGAAAGTTAATATAAATGTGAGATTAATAAATTCATATATATGAAGTATAATGGGACATTTTAGATATGACTACATATGAATTCTCATTGCTATATATTTATATAAAACTTTCAACGTGAATTATTTACAACCAGTAACCTGTTTATGATAAAAATAAATTTTATTGATTATTTTCAAATTAAAATATAAGAAAAAGTACAAAGTAAATATGAATGTGGGATTAATAAATTCATATATGTGAAGTATGTATAATTAGATATTTTAGACATGATTATGAATTTTCATTGCCATATTTTATAGTGAATTATTTACGATTAATATTATGTTTAAGATAAAAATAATTTTTTATTTATTGATGAATAATGTTAAAATATGATGGACTTCAGAGCGATGGAGGCGTATTTGTGGCTTAGGGTTTCAGACGGTTTCCTCAGCGTCGCCGCGGCTCCGAGAGCCCTGATCTGGACTGGATCTGCTAGACGCCTGCCTGATGGAACCTATGAAAACGAAGCCCCTTTTTGGTCCTGGTCTGAATCCGTTGATGGAAAAGATCTTTGCAAACGGAACCACATCATACTGCGCTCATCCGCCTTCAGAGTGCAGAGGGATTTCTTCACGGCGGCTACAGAACTCTCAAGTCTGGAGTTTTATTCCCCAAATCAACAGGTCCTCACCTTATCACATCCTGTTACGCCATCGTTCGAGATCATTTGGCGTAGGTATGGCAAACCGGCTGGCGAATACGAAGGAAAGAGGGCTATGCTAGCTTTCTTGCCCCACGGTAGCTCCCCTGGGATTCGATCTGCTAGTCTCGAGCGGATCTTAAAGGGCAAATCCGCAGATCAGGAAAGGGATGGATGTAAAGCCCTGGGATCGCGATGCAATGAGGCTCCAACGCTCTCTGCAACGCAGATCTGGGATATTACCTCCTTGATGCAGCATTACAACAGAGGATTCGAAGCCTCTTCCCTGCAGACGAGCGTTCAAAAGCTCGACGTCTCTAAGACTCCCGCATCCTCTCCTCTCCACCCCTCGCGGCGCAAGCAGGATGAGAAGGCCTTGCAAAGTCCCAGCCGCCTGATGTCTCAGATCGGCAGAGGCAAGCAAATCTCTGGCTTCTCTGCCCCTTATCAGATCCAGATCAGGCTTATATCGGGCAAAACCCTGCTTCAATGGGTGAGATCGGCGGATCTAGTCCAAGATCTCAAGCAGGCTCTGAGAATCAAGCTGGGGATTCCCTCCGTAGCACAACGACTTCTCCATGGAGGTAAACAACTCGAGGATCTCTTCCCCTTATCTTTTTACAGCATTGAGAGAAACTCTTCCATAGCTCTTACCCTTCGTCTAAGAGGGGGCGCTGCAGGGCAGTCATCCTCAGCTAAGGCGTTCTCTTATAAAGAGGCTGTCCATGCTAAGCTGCCTGAAAGAACAGTTCCATCTGCTCAAGCTCCCAAGCCCTTCCTGGTGGATAAACTGGAGGAATCCCCATCCATAGAAATAAAGCATCCATCGCTGGATGAGCAAACCCAACATTTTGCGGAACATGGTATTATCTGCAGGTTTAATGGGCTATGGCCGCGCACAGCAGACCTATACCAATGGATCCAATCTAACTGGACCGTCAACTGCAAGACTTTGCTATGCTCAAAAGGATTTTTCATCGTTGTGTTTGCCTTTGATGAGGACTATCAAAAAGCCTTAACTGGTGGCCCATGGTTCTGGGGTGCAGCTGGTTTATTCCTCACTCCTTGGTTTCCAGATTTCGACCCCTCTACGGCAGTTATCACCAAACTCCCCATCTGGGTCAGACTTCCAAACCTCCCAGCGAATCTTTGGCACTTTGCGGTATTCCAAGGGATTGGCAACTCTCTAGGGCGCCTACTAGACACGGACGTCTCCAGAGGGGAAAAAGGCCTTTACACTTATGCCAGGATCTGTGCAGAAATAGACATAAGCAAAGGTCTCCCGGACCAGATCAATCTCAAAATTGGAGATTTCCATTGGACTCAGAATTTGGATTACGAAAACACAGCCTTCCGCTGCCGCATCTGCCATCACACAGGTGTTATAGACATTTTTGTGCCTCGCAGCATGGAGCATGAAATGTCAATAATTACAGGGATCCTCAGTCCCTAAACATGTTGTTCTTACCCCTAGAGGAACAAGGTCAGCAAACCACAGCACTTCCTATCAGTTCTCCACCTGAAAACACTCAAAAACAGGCTATTTTTGGATCATGTCAGCTGCTCCACTGAGCATCTGCGCTGAATGTCAACTGCTCCTCCTTGTACCTGCGCTGAAAGTCAAAACCAATGAAGGCTACCTGCGCTGGGCGAGATTGGCCAAGTGGCACAGTCATTCTGCAAGGTGTCAACTGCCCAGGAAGCTTCCAAACTGACACTTGGTTCAAGGAATTCGTCCTATGATGAGTAAGAGGTACTTGATCTCCATGTGGAAGTAAGGATCTCCAAGTGGACTCAAGAACTGAAGTTTAACTGAAGAGGGAGAGGACACAAGGCAGCTTTAGGTCAGTCTCAAGCTGACTCATCCTTTCTCCAAATCTCCTATATATAGAGCTCTTCTATGAGGTCTAGGGAGGCGGGAATTTTGTGCAAAGCAAGGAAGTGCTGTTGGTTTACAGTTAGAGCTATTGGGTGATTGCTTTTATAGAGGAGAAGAGGAGATTTCTTGCTGCTGGGGAGGTGCTGCTGGATTGGAGCCATTTATGGTTGTAACCTTCTCAGAACCTTTTTCTTCTATCAATAAAGCTTTTGATGTTCTCCTATATACTTGTATTGCAATGATGTATTGTTTTTATCTGTATATTTGATCCATTCTAATCCATGCATCAGTTATGAGTACATGTTTCTTGTAGTTTCCCCCTCTTGTTTTTGCAGGATCTTCGTGTACCTGGGCCGGCAAAGGGAGCAAGGGGCTGGGAACAAGAGGCAAAGAGAGAAGACAGGATCGACAAAAGCGAAAGACATCGGTTGGTCAATCTTTTCTTCCTTCTCTGTACTTTCATAAAGGAAAAATATCAAAGCTTTACTTTCAGTTGTTGCTAAGGAACTATCACCCTTAGAGTAGGGATAGGGTCATTCCGAGTCGGATACTTTTCCCCACAACAAACTGGCGACTCCACTGGGGAAACTAGTATCTTGTTAGTTTATTGTGTTTCTTGCTATTCATCTCATAAACAAGGAGAGCACCAAATCGAACTGCAATTGAGTCCTTCAATTGCAAAGTAGAGGGCAGCTGCTCTGGCTCAGTTTCTGAGCAAGTTTATGATTTGAAGAGCTGATCCACAAGGACTCTTGTGCTCTTTGTGATAGCTTTTCATCCTCTTGATCATCCCTTAGCTTGTACTTGACTTATAGCTTTTTATTTCAGCAAAAACAGTGAATTTTTGAGCTTTTTATGACCCGGAAACCCTTGTAAACGCAACTCTCGTGTCTCAGTGCAGGCTGTCCAAAGGCAGTCTGCATTTCAGCGCAGGTACTCCCTTCGGGAACTGCGCTGAGAGTCAGTTTGACAGACTAGAGCCTGCGCTGAACCAGTTAGGCTGTGTCTTCCTGAGGTTTCCTACTGAGTCTTGGCCCTGTTTTCACTGTTATTTTGCTGCTGATTGCTTGTCATTTGTACTTGCTGTAAACCAACTTTCCTTGACATTATTCCGCCTCAGTTGTGTGATGAAACTGTGATTGTTCTTTCAGTATTTCTTGTTTCAGTTACAGTTTCCCATTGTGAAAAGCAAACCAGTATAGCTGTGGCCTCTTAGATCCTGAACTGTAAAAGTGTCTTTATGATCTTAAGAGCTAGTTTTATTACTGTTCATGGCTGTTTGAGTTTGTTTGTTTTTCATTTTGTGGTTTGAATCTATACATTTCCAGTGTCTAAACAAGTCGATCTTAAGGTGTCTTTTGATTTTGGACAAGCTTGTTTACTTTCGCTTGAAATTAGATTCAAAGTTATACAACAGTTTCCTTTTTGTCTTACATCAACATTGAGGATAAAGAAAAGAAATATCTGCATTGTGCATGTGCATTATTGACAGTTTGCATGTTGAGTTAGGAAAAAGTGCATTTAGTGTGTGTTCTATGATCTGTGTGAAAAGTTGATGTCTTTCTTTTCCCTTAGTAGATTAAGGTTTTCAAAGTTGAAAGATTGAAAAGTTTTGCTTCTCATCTTAGATTGCATTTAGGAAGTTGTATATATACATCTCGTGGTGATCCTTAAAGGCAAACTGCTAAGCAAGATCAACATTAAAATGAATTGAATTTACATAACAACGCATTGAAACATAACGCAAACACATAGAGGTCTAAGCTAGAGACGTGTTCCGGCGTCGTTAAACGTGATATCTTAGCGTTGAGTGGTTGGGTGATTCCTCCACGGTGAAGCGATAAGTATCAATACGGACTTGTGCTCCCGCGTACCGTCGAGTATATTGGGAGACCCCTATAGGAATAAAGCCTTTATCCTTAGGAAGCCGTGTCGGCCGCCCTACTGATCGCGATGCAGTGAACACAGCATTCACGAAGATCGACCACCCGTACCGTAAAACGTATTCTGTGGTTTCGCGAAAGGTTTGGCACACCCTCTGCCTAGATCTCCAGAGCAGTTTCTTTTGGCCTTTTTCAAACTCTATAACTGAAAAAGTCCAACCGAGCATTTGTCACTTCGGGCTCGTAAATACATCGAAGGCGACTAGAGTCATCTTTAGCTTTTTCTCGACTCTTAAAACATGAAAAAGCAAAGTTGTGTCTAATAAAGCGTCGTTATAAAATTCATTTTAAACGGAACATAATCACCTCTCATTCCCGCGTTGATCTGTAAGTTGAGAACATGGAACGCCCCAACCAAGGAAGTCCACAAGATGGAAGTCCTAGTCCTTTCTCCTCTTGGGGAGAAGTTGGTGCGCCCCATATGGCCACATTGTCGCTTCCAGGACTGACAATAGGCCTGCCAGTTTGGCTGTTCTCAACCAATGTAGTTTAGGCCACCATGGTTCCTGATCAATCGAGTCAACAGTTAGATCAGTCTAGAGCTGCCCACCAGCCTTCTACTTCCAAAAGTTCTTCCTCCGATCCTTCGTCTTTGCAAGGTAGAGCCGGCAAAAGTCAGCCTCCCAAGGAGAAGAAGGAAAAGAAGAAGAAAGAAAAGAAGAAGAAGGAGCCTAAGGCGACTGGGGGCAAGCAAAAGACATCTGACAAAAACCCACCCACTGCACAGACCGGGCCTAAATCGCCATGTGTCATATGTAGAGGAGACCATTTCCACAGAGATTGTCCCTGTATTCCCCGGATACTAAGGGACTGGTCCCCTCGTCTGCACAATTCGGGGGCATCAACCTCTGACAATCAGGTTGATTGCTTTCCATCAACCAGCGAAAGTGAAGGATCAAGACAAAAAGGGGGAGTAAGATTCCCCTGTAAGTTGTGTGAAGGCAGTCATGCCATCCACCGTTGTCCCTTCTTAGACGAAGCGAAGAGAGTTTTGGAAGATCGTCCGGTTTCACCGGTAAAACTTCCTCCTGGATACAAAAAACTCGTGCCAAGTCCTTCGTTGGTTGAAAATACAGCTGGCCCGCTCAAGTGGTCGGCTGAAGCGTCAGTCACTGAAAATGAACCTACTGAATCCAGACCGGACGAAAGTCCAAAGGTCGATACGGCAGTTGACCCGGTTCTACCTTCAGAAGTTTCATCTTCAAATGACACCGTCGCCGAAGAGTCATCTTCATGCGACACCCTCACTGAAGAGAATAAGGATGACACCATCCAGGTTCTTTTCATTAGCACCGACTCTGATGAGCGTCAGGGCAATGCGCCCATTCCTTTATCTCAGGGTCATACCCGGCCGTATATTCAGTCCCACCACCAAGCAACCTGGTTGTATCCTTTGATTGGAATCAACTAGGCAGACCCCGGTTACCAGCCAGTATACCATTCAGAATCATTGTCCAGATCTATAGAATGATTATGGCTGGTACTATCATTGATGAAGGGGCGTCTGTGAGTATCCTTTCCTCTGTTGCTTGGAAAGCACTGGGTTCCCCGGCGCTTTTACCTGAGTTAAGAAATCTCTCAGGTTTTGATAAAGGAACCAGTCGACCATTAGGAATCCTCCCCAATGTGCCTGTTACATTGAAAGGGAAGACCGTTAATTTGAACGTGATGGTCGTCCAAGGACCCTTGGATTATAACCTACTCCTTGGACGTGACTATATTTATTGCATGGGAGCGATAGTCTCCTCACTCTTTAGAGTAATGTGTTTTCCACACGAAGGAAGGATGGTCAAGCTCGTAGACCAACTTTCATTTCCGGGATCTCGCATCGCAAATAGTCAAATACCAATCCTAAATGGTCTGTTCGCTCAAGATATGCCTCCACCCCCAGTCCTCCTTCCCGATGAGTGCGAGTGATTCGGAAAGAAAGACTGGAACCCAGGGGGCATGCACCCTGGTCTGCTTCGGGCAGAAGAAACCCTGGGTATAAGGTAGAATTTCCGCAGAAGAATATGACTAGTCCGTACCCCGTCCGTGGATGGAAGAGGGGTTGTTCTGGAATAGTATTCTTTTGTTAAAGTTATGTGTTTGGCAAAAGAGTCATTCACCTTTGTCTAAAGAAGTGGGCAATGCCCAAGTAGGAATTCCCTTATTGCGACAAGCAGTAACCATCTTTGGGGAAAAGCAAGCCTCACCCATTAAAACAAATGTTTTGAAGGATAAGTAGGGGCAACCTCCAAAGAAAGAGATTCTATTGTTGTGACATAGGGTAACCATCTTTGAGTAACCTAATGATAGACATCGCCAAAGAAAGAGATTGATTTGCAGCAGCGAATAGAACCGTCTTTGGATAATAAGAAAGAGGCAAGCCTCC